>CM041532.1:10337211-11021356 GCA_023238725.1 Scortum barcoo
TAAATACTCCCTGAGTCTTTGTGAAGGTGCTGTAACATTGGCCAAAAGTTGAGAAATATTTCTGTTTACATTTCTTTAGGGTATCAAAGGTCAACTGATTGCCAGTAAATGTAGTGACCACTAGTACCGCATTGCTCATCTACTGAAACAGTAAATCAAATGTAACCCCCTTGCTTTATGAAGTGGATGACACGTAATCATTCGATACCTGGACCAGATCAGAAGAATCTAAGCACGCAGGAGCCAGCGGTGCGTATCAATGAAGGGCAGAAACGAACTGCTGGACCTTATTTTTACTTGGTCAAATTGTAAAAAATAAAATCTGTATAGAGCTCAGATGAACAGCCTTTCGTTACACAAATATAAACAAAAACAAAAATAGAGGCGCCAAAAGAAAACCCCTTTGTTACCTTTTCCCTGCCCAGAGTTTGTTGCTTTGGGGCCCGTTTATGTGTGTGAATGTCTGTGTGGTTCAGTCCTGCCCCACCAGGAGCAGAGTGGGGACTGGCATGTTGAGTCCGTCGCAAAACCTTTAGCCTGGCTCGCCACCCAGTACACACTGGGAACTCGAACAGGTGGAGGTGGGAGGTGTCTCCAACCTGGGACGATGATGAGGGATCCTCAAACAAATGCTCACAAAAAAAAACCTGACCGCTGAGTCAATGATTGAACAGCTTTCCGCGCTCTTCCCCCTCCGACACACATCCACGGTTAAACCAATCACACGGATGGTAAAAGATTCGCTGCTCGCCAACCATGCGGCTAATTGCAACGACGACCAGAAGAGAAAGAACGAGCGCTGACTGCGATCGAACTGGAACCGGAGCCTGAGGATCTAACCACACGCGATTCGCACTTTTACGCGATTGGCTAGTCAGACACCTGTCAATCAAATACCCCGTTTTAACCCTTTACTGGGGCAAAAAGAGAGAAGGGAACCATTCTGACACGGTAACACAAATGATTATTACCGCAATCTTTTTATAGCACAATCTTATTTATTGTTATTTATTTATTTTAATTTTTCATCAAATTAATTATTTTTAAAGGGGAAATTCTTGTTTTATTCAGTGTTCTAGAGCCTAGGCTACACAATCATTTGCAATGAGCTAAAAAAGCCACTTTTCAAAAACGATGTTAAAAATTAACAAGCCACACAAAACATTTTCCAAACTCAAGGAATTCTACGGAGATATATATCAAGAAATGTTGTTTCTACAGGTATCTTCACTGCACCTGTTCCAGGCGTTTACTACTTCACCTTCTTTTATCATGCTGGAGGAGGACACCCAGTGAGTCTACTATTCTTAAAGAACAGCGCGGTTGTTGCGACAGCCTATGACTACCGTACGTTGCATGACGGAGCTGATAACGGAGGCAATGCGGTGTTCTTACAGCTGCAGCAGGGGGACCAGGTGTATGTACACTTGGGCCCAAATACATGTTCTCTGGTCAGTCAAGGTTGAAAAGGAGTGCATAAAAATACTAACTAATAGAAATATTTACTAATCACCATTAATTACCATAAAAATTTGAAATGACTTTGAAACCAGTGCTTGAAGTGGACCAGAACTCCCCAGTACGCAGTAGCAGCACTTCACTGTGACTTTTTCTTGCACACCGGCATTTCTCACAAGCTGCTGCTGGCTCTTTTCTGGCTTCTCCATTTTAGGTTCTGTGTGCGATGGCCCGAAAACTGCATTAAATTGCATTAGCCAGGGGGCGCTATATGATTCTTCTCTGTCCCAGTTCTCGTCTGCCTGCTTCTCTCTGTTGACAGCTAATCTACATAACAGTACAATGTTGGCCTGGTTCTGTGGTGTCTTATTTTCTTGTATTTTTGTTTTATGTCTGCTTTTGCTTTCTAAATTGCATGTGAGTGTTTTTTTGTGGGGCTATTTTTTTGAAAAAGCAACAGAAGAATTTGCTTTTATACAGAAGCAACAGAAAAACAAGAAAAACAAGGTGAGAGAGAGAGTTAGGAGGAGATGCTGGATATGAACAAAAACAACACCTGCAACGCACAGGAGCATGACAAAACGTGTCTCATGCCCACATACACTCACATTTTTACAAATATAAAAGTGCTGTTTTGTCAGTGACAGCTCAGTTGTTCGGCAGGACAGCTCAGGCTTTATACTATGTGCACTCTGTGATGAGGAATAAAGCCCTCTGGACTCAACTTTACTGGACTCCAGTGCTTATTTGACTCTGTATTTTTCCTCAGAAGAAGATTTGAACACTTTTGAAGTAAAGACTTAGAGAATAAGGTGTAGAGGTTTGGGCAGGACCAGACTTAGTCTCCAGCTGGCCTTGGACTGGGTCTACAGTCTGAAAATGAAAATCCACATCAGTTCTAAAAACGAAACTGTGTGGCTATGACACAGCAGACCTTTGAGCTTGGTGATGCAGAGGTGCTTCATTTGTGTGACAAACTAAAACCAGAGAGGGGAGAAATTATTACTATTATTATTATTATTATTACTGAATTTTGCTGGGAATAAAAGTCCAGTAGGGTTCAGTATATACATTATATGGTATATTACAGCCACCTAAACATGCCGTTTGCTGTCTTTAACGTTTCTCTTTGAACGTCATTCAGGCTGTATTTACCAGTATCTTTTCTACCAGTATGTCACCCAGGTCTGATTGAAATGCTTTTAGCTGGATGGAAGAGCAATGGAAGCACACAATACTGGTGTGTGTGACACACAGTTGTCAAGGGATAAGGTAACGGACAGAATGCAATCATCTACAAATGGGTGACACCATACAGGAAAAATCTGAATGCTTGGCCCCTGCCATGAGGTGATATTGATGGCTTTATTTTGCTGTGGGGTGTCTAAAAATCTAAAGCCAGTTGGACACTTACGGGAGATTTTTGACTGACATGTTGACATCATGCCAGATCAGAAGAAACGACAAATAATAATGTGATATCTCCTCTTTTTGCGGAAGCTAGTACCTCCTCACAGCTCCAGCACCTGTGACATGCTAACAAAAATGTTCTGTCCGCTCACAGCATTGTGGGTCAAAAACAAAAAAAGGGAATTGATATAGTTTTTAGCAACACCAAAGCTGTCATGTGCTGTAATCCAAGTGCAAACTGGGATGCAGCATCTGTACACACTTCAATGATCTTTGCAAACAAGAGTCTTTGTATTTGAATAAACAGTGTAACTGATACACTTGAAACAAATGATTCACCAGGTTTTTAATTGTTTAACTTCCTGTTAAAGTCGTCTGGCTGTCACTGATTAATGCACACTTAAGCGCTGCCAGTACAAGCATGATCAAAGAAAAAAAACATTGCATACTAGTAAGAACATACAAATATAACATGCTAATCCAATGTTATAGAGGGGTGAGACAGACTAGTTTCATTTAGATATATACCCGTAAAAAAGGATGAGTTTTAAATTTGTTCATTAATATTGTAATAGATATTTATCAAGGTCAAAACTTATTCTATGTAATCACAAATGCATCAGATATTTATGAACAAACAATGAAAACCCCCTCCTAAGGAATTAGGAACGTGAAAAACATCTGTATAACTGTAACAACACAAGGATTACAAACACAGAGGAGACACAGCTACATTTCCCACGTAAATAAATATAAAAGACAAATTACACATAAAATGCTCAAATGTACATTCAGAGTTGTGTTATGCATAACTGTGTTCCACTGTTATGCGTAGCAGGTTGCTTGAAACAGTTAGACGAATAGATGTTTGTCACACTTTTTGGAAAAATGCTTGGTACTGGACAATTCAAACTGTCTTATTTTTTTAGACTTATACTTGCCAATGTAGACACAGCAAATGATATAAAGAGTTAAGAGGGTATAGAGGGATTTTGTTATTGACCAATTCATGGAGTGTTGATAATCCACTCTGGTTGATTTGGGACAGTAGATCCCACATTTGGGAGTACATATATCACGGTGGGTTCAGTCAATAAACAAGATCTTTGCAGGGCTCTAGCAGAGCAGCCCTGCTCTCCTTTAGGATGCATTTCACGGCACCAGAGTGGAAGGTCTTGGGGTTAGGCTTAGCTGTCTGAGGAGGTAAAGGACTTTCCTCACCATTGTGCCAAGTTGTCCGTGTGCATGGACCATGCCCGATTCTTGCTGATATGGACTCCCAGGTACCCGAAGGTGATGGATGGAGTGGGCGGTAATGAGTTGATGGATGTTGGCCGTATGTTTTTACTTTTAAAGTTCCCAGCCATGATGATGACGGCATGTTTGAAAGACATTGTGTATTATTGACAATGATGTGCTGATATACACTTGTTGTGGAATGTGCACAGTAGAGAGAAGGACTAGAGTAAATATCTGAGTAAGGTGGAATGAATGGCATGAGATCTTCGATTTTCGGCAGGTGGGAGCAGGACAGAGTTGTCTTGCCCAAGTGTTTGTGATGAAAGAGACTACTTCTGTAGAAGTGTAGATTCTGGAAAACAAACAACATAAGGATGATGTGGGTTGAAACATGTTTCAGAGGAAACGAGAGCCTCTATATTTCCATTCTGATCAATATGATCTCTTCCAGTAAGGCAACACCCTTGTCCACAGAACAAATATATGCAATTCCCTTCATAGACACCTGATCTCAACAGAACGCTAAAGGGGATTTTAAGCAGTGCCCCTCACCATCATGACAAACTCCAGAAAGAATGAAAACTGTTCTCTAGGCTTTTGGTCTTTCAACATTTTATAAAGATTCATCCAGTCTAATTGAATGTTCTTAGTTATGCCAGTAAGCTTGTACTGTCTCTTCCGTGTGTGCCGTCCCTGTAGCTCCAAAGAAAGGGAGGAGTTGCAAAACTTGCAAATAGATATCTGATCTTATCCTTTTTGTGATACAATGGACTCCACAAACACTCTGAAAAGACAAATACAGAAATTGTGTCTGAAATTGGTGTCATGTTCATTTATGTTTGTGTTTTGTGTGTGGATAGTCAATGTGTGTGTCCTGAGTTCCTGCTTCTAGGATGAAAAGGTGACGGGATGGTACGCCATCAACTGTATAAAAGAGCTGGGTTTTTGTTCAGTACTTCAGAGGGACACTGCGAGGGAAGAAGAGTAGATCATTCTGCAACAGGTTTGCAACTAACTGTTACTCTCTGTTCCTTCTTGAATGGATTGATCATTGTCTTCCTTGACAAGTCTTAATAAGATGTTTGTTTCTTTTATTGAAGGTCATCGTCTCTAACATCTGCATCAACTTCACCATGAAGACAGTAGCATTCTCTATACTGCTTGTTGTCATGCTGGCTGTGACTTGGTGGTGAGTATGTTTGAGAGACAAGACAGAGATTGAATACAACAAATCTTCTTATATCTTCACCGTTGTGTTACTAAATATAACAATGATTTCTCGGACCACGACGTAATGTTAAGGGTTTATTCACGGCAGCATAACGTACCAACACATGGCCACCCTGATAATAACAACATGGGGAGGTTATCCATCATGCACCGGGTGCATGCCAACTACGGGTCCTATTATAACCCAAAATACACAACATCTCCTCCCCTCTTACAAAAGATGTACTACAGAAAACAACCAGTGAGTGTCTACTCACATTCTTCTGTCTTCACTGTAACATGACAGTAACAATATCAAAAAAAATTTCCCATTCTCTTCATCTGTCCAACTCTGTTTATGGTTACAACTTCTGTTTTAATAATTCTCTCTTTCTACAATTGTGCTAACTTGGGAGTGAGGGTAGACTACCTCAACCCCCCCTAATGACCCATGGGGATTATTCTGCCCCGTTGACTTGGGTCAAGTATTATCTACCCTAATAATTCAGACGAACAGGAGGCCGCCGCTCTCTAGTGGGGTATCTGCGGTCTGTAGAAACATCAGTCTCTGTGTTCTCTGGTGGAGAGTCTGCTTTTGGCACTGATGCAACAGAAGATGTCTCAGTCTCTTTTCCAGTCACATCTGCAACTGGAACTGTTGTCCCTGATGATGTGGTTGAGTTCTTTACTTGCACAGGTGGATAAACTGGTGAGTTGATGAGTGCATCCTTAGGATCTTCAAGAGACCGTTCTGCAGACAGTGGTGAGGTCTGTAGAAGTTGATCAACATGCCTTCTCCAAACACTATCAGCAGTTTGAACTGTATATGAAACTGGTCCGGTTTGAGCAATAACAGTTGCAGGAACCCATTTAGGTTCGCCTCGGTAGTTCCTGGCCAACACAGATTCACCTGAGCTGAAAATTCTGTCCTTGACCTGTCCTTGTACATAATTTGTTTCCTTGTTGTTTTTGCACAGTGTCCTCCACGGCTGAGGGTTTCAAGAGCAAAGATAGTGTGCAGATCTCTCTTAAACATCAGGTTGGCGGGAGATGTCTTTGTGGTTGCATGTGGACTGTTACGGTAGTTAAGCAGAAATTTGTGCAGTCTCTGATGCAGTGTTCCTTGACCTTGTGATGCTTTCAGTGCATGTTTCATTGTCTGGACAAACCTTTCTGCAAGGCCGTTTGTTGCAGGATGGTATGGAGCTGATGTAATGTGTTGCACTCCATTAGCTTGCAGAAAAGCATCCATTTCCTGTGAAACCAGTTGAGGTCCATTGTCAGAGACTAGCTGTGTAGGAGATCCAAACCTACTGAACATTTCTCCTAATGCTTCTATGGTCTTCTCCGTGGTGGTTGATTTCATGATAGTCACTTCAGGCCATTTACTGTGCGCATCAACAGCAACAAGAAACATTCTGTCCTCATACGGACCTGCAAAGTCAATGTGCACACGATGCCATGGCCCCTGTGGGAACTCCCAGGGATGGAGAGGAGCTAGTGGCGGGTTGTTTCGGACCTTGTGACAGGATGAACAGCTTTTAGCTATCTCCTCAATCTGTTTGTCCATATTTGGCCACCAAAAAGTAGCTTCTTGCTATTTCCTTCATTCTCACTATTCCACTGTGTCCTGCATGAAGATGCTGTAACACTTTTGTTTGGAGTGACAGGGAAACAATGACTCTCCTCCCCCACAACAAACATCCCGACTGAACAGAAAGCTCCGCCCGCTTCCCAAGAAAGGGCTTCAAGTTTGCATCATCACCTGCAGGAAGACCCTTAATGATCAAGTCCATCACAGCAGACAACACAGGGTCATTTCTGGTCGCCTTCTTTACCTGCATGGCTGAAACGGGTGCTTCTTCTACCTCCCTGAAATAGAGAATCTCAGTAGTGTTCGAGTCAGGTTTCTCAACAGGAAGTGGTAACCTGGATAAACCCATCTGCGTTGCAATGAGCCTCTGACTTGCGATACTTTATGTCATATGAATGTCCCGACAACAGCAACGCCCACCTCTGCAGTCGAGATGCAGCAAGAGATGGTATCCCTGTGTGAGGTCCAAAGATGGTCGTGAGAGGTCGGTGGTCAGTTAAAAGTGTAAACTTCCTACCATAATTTTCTAACACCAAATACAATGCTCAGAGCCTCTCGTTCCAGTTGAGCATAATTGGTCTCTGCCTTGTTTAATGTTCTTGATGCGAAAGCAATTGGCTTTTCTTCGCCATTTGGCAGTACGTGGGAAATCACTGCCCCTACCCCATAAGGAGAAGCGTCACAGGCAGAGCTGAATTGGAAGTGAAGGATTGAAGTGGGTTAGGACCTCTGATGCAGTCAGTGAATCCTTTGCCTTCTGAAAGGCCTCCTGACAGCTTGCTGTCCACTTCCATGCTTCCTCTTTGCGTAGCAGGTTATGTAGTGGTTTCAGACGTGATGCCAAGTTAGGTATAAACCGCCCATAGTAGTTCAACAGCCCTAAGAAAGATTACAACTGGCTGACATTTTGTGGTGGGGGTGCATCCACAATGGCTGTGATTTTTGATGGTGCAGTGTGTAGCCCTTTAGCGTCAATCACATGACCTAAATATTCAACAGATGACTGGAAGAAGTCACATTTCTCCTTACGGACTCTCAACCCATATTCCTCCAGTCTCTGAAGAGTTGCATCCAAATTGCGCAGATGCTCTTCATCATCTGCTCCTGTACACAGGATATTGTCCAGGTAACACTGCACTCCAGGTAATCCACTCAGAGTTTGATCAATAGCTCGCTGAAACAATGCTGGAGCTGATGTGATGCCAAAAGGCAATCTGCAGTATCTAAAAAGTCCCTTATGTGTGTTGACAGTCAGCATTTCACGTGACTGCTCTATCAACATGCATTTGTAAGTAAGCCTGGTTGAGATCTATTTTACTGAACTTTTGTCCCCCACTCAGGCCAGCAAATAAGTCATCAAGTAAGAGGGAGAGGATACTGTTCCGCTGTTAGTACAGGATTTAATGTTACCTTGAAATCTCCACAGATCCGAATTCCTCCGTCCTTTTTGGGAACTGTGACGATGGGCGTGGCCCACTCGCTGGTTGTCACAGGCTCCAGAACACCATTCTTGACCAGTGAGTCCAGGTCAGCCTCCACCTTGGGCCGAATGGCGTATGGCACTGGTCTAGCCTTCATAAACACTGGTTTGCTGTCAGGTTTGACATGCAGCTTCACTGTAATTTTTTTCATGCTGCCCAACTCCTCACGAAAAACTTCTTTGTGCTTTTCCAGTATAACCTGTAGCTGAGTGGAACCGTGTGACAGCTTCTTTACTTCTTGCCAGTTGAGTCTAATTGTCTTGAGCCACTCATGCCCCATTATAGCAGGACAGTTCTTATGGGTATCATACACAGGCAGCTTAGCAGTTTGGTCATTACATTAAACAGTCACCTCTGTCATCCCTCTCATAGGCACTCGATGTCCAGTATAGCTTTTGAAAACTGTGTCTGAGGGTTGGAGTGGAAGATGCTTCAGAAACTTCCTGTAAACATCATATGACACTAATGATGCTTTTGAACCTGTGTCTATCTGCATTTTTACACAATGCCCTTCCAGCTTGGGTCTGGCCCAAAAGCCGTCTGAGGTGTCATCCACATTCAATATTCGCACAGTATTTATTGCAGTCGACACTTCTTCTTCTGAGGAATCACTCACTCTGTCCTCACCATGCTTAACTGTGCAAATATGTCTTCCCTTTTTGAATTTTGCAGTGTCTCTTTTATTTCTAGTCTTTGAGCCTTTGTCCTTGCTCTTTTTGTTCCTGCATGCTCGTGCTACATGGCCTTTTTTCCACAGTTGTTGCAGTCCATTTCCTTGCACCAGCAATCATTAGCAAGGTGTCCTAACTTGTCACAGCGGAAACATGGTCCTTGTGCATTTGTCTTACCACTGTCAAGACTGTGTACTCTGCCTGTAGCATGCAGTGCATGAGCTTCTTTTGAAGCCATTTCCATTGTCACACTGATATTAATGGCCTTCTCAATGAGTCAAAGTCACTTTCTGTGAGTAATTTCTTCTGTGCAGCTTCATTCCTTAATCCACACACAAGCCTGTCCCTTAATGTATCGTTTAAAACATCTTTAAACTCACAGTGTTCAGCTAATTTCCGCAATGATGCAACAAACATGGTAACAGACTCACCCTCTTCTTGGTTTCATTTGTGAAACCCGAATATTTCAGCGATCACCAGGGGCTTGGATGAAAAATGTGTGGTCAGTGTGTCCACAATTTCTGCAAAAGTTTTACTGCCTGGCTTTGCTGGTTGTAGAAGGCTGCGTAGCAAGTTAAAAGTCTTTGGGCCTATCACACTCAAAAAAGTGGGCACCAACTTATCATCCTTTATTCCATTAGCCGCGACGAAATAGCCAAACCTCTCCGTATAGGAGCTCCATTGCTCCGTGCTTTCGTCGAAGGGACCGATTGAGCCAATAACTCCAGCCATTTCTCGGCTCCTGGTTGAATGGCGCTCTTCCCTTCACAAACTGTTCCGTCCCGTAACGTTGTTCCTTTTTTCCAGCGAATTACTCACGCAGTTTGTCCTTGTCGTTTTTCCGCCGTTCACTCCTCCCCGTTAGCTGAAAACTGCAGCATCCACCGCAGCATACCGGGCGACACACCCGCTCACCGCGATGCCTAACACCTGCTCAGCCCGAAGCATCAGCAGGAAAAAAAATACGGCACAAAACTCCCCTTCGTCGCGGACTGCAGCGTCGGTCCAGTCGTCCTCATTGCCACTTTTTGTTATATCTTCACCGTTGTGTTACTAAATATAACAATGATTTCTCAGACCACGACGTAATGTTAAGGGTTTATTGACGGCAGCATAACGTACCAACACATGGCCACCCTGATAATAACAACATGGGGACAGGTTATCCATCATGCACCGGGTGCATGCCAACTACGGGTCCTATTATAACCCAAAATACACAACAAATCTCACTTGCTGTTTCTGTTGTGTTAAACTGTCCAGGTCTTCCTAGGTGCAAAGGCCACTGCTGTCACTGAATCTCCAACTGGACAAAGTAAGTGCATTTTTCCTCAGATTTGTATCCAGGCAAATTGCACTTGCTACTTGTCATCTGCATTCATCATTCTCATTCCTTTTTCCATTTTACTTCCCCATGTGGTTTGGCAACATGTATGTAGGTTACAATGTAGTTGTGATGTTGTTAGAACAACAGAGATGATTGGGGGGCGATTGTGTGCATTTGTCTGTGCATAACCCCTGTCTGTATTGATGCAAAAAGTGACATGGGGGAAGGGACCTATTACTACACATTATCTACAAAAATGATCAGTTGGTCAAACTGTCCATCTCTTTCACAAGAAACCACAAACAATGATCTGGATGGAAGTGAATGCATTTTTCATCAGATTTCCATTAAAGCACATAACACATTGTTTTGTGCACACTGTAGTTTGTTGTGTATATTGACATGACTAAAACAAAGGCACTCACTTGTGTGTCTCTCTTTACAAAGAAGAGGAGCAACCCCTGGCAGAACCTGCAGCTGGAGAAGGTGAGTACAATTTTCTCAACAATTTTCTTTTTACGTCAGCATTACCATGCCCTCTTGCATGAGTAAAACAAAGTCACTAACTTATGTGTCTCCCTTTACAAAGAAGAGGGGCAACCCCTGGCAGAACCTGCAGCTGGAGAAGGTGAGTACAATTTTCTCGACAATTTTCTTTTTACGACAGCATTACCATGCCCTCTTGCATGAGTAAAACAAAGTAAAACAAAGTCAATCACTTGTGTGTCTCTCTTTACAAAGAAGAGGGGCAACCCCTGGCAGAACCTGCAGCATTTGGAGAAGGTGACTTGTGAGTACAATTTTCTCGACATTTTCTTTTTATTTTCTTTTTACGACGCATGAAAATCAGTCGACAATTTTCTTTTTGCTACTGCATTTGCTATACTGCATGTCAAACATTTCCAGATACAGAGAGTGGAAATGAGACAATGATTTACAAAGGGTCAGTAGATGTGTGTCTATTATATTTTGTGTTCATCTTGAATTGAGACTCAACATTATTCTTCTTGATTTGCCTTCAGGAGAACATCAAGTCGCCAAGAGAGCAGTTGGTTGCCCCTTTGGTTGGTCTCGGTATGGAAATCGCTGTTTCCGCTACTTTTCTTCAGCCTTGCCTTGGTATAGGGCTCAGGTAATCAGGAGGATCTAAGAGCAGAAGTGCACACTTTGGAGACATAATTTGCATCATCCTCTGACTTGGCATTCTCATATTATTCATGTTGTGTTTCGATCTCGGCAGCTCCACTCTCTGTCTGTTCTGTTCTTTATATCTCCACTCTAGAGATACTGTCAGTCCGTGCGTGCAAACCTAGCATCTGTGCACAGTGGTTGGGAGGAACTTTTTGTTCAGCGTTTGGCATTCTATAGACCTACCTGGATTGGATTCTCTGATGCACAACAGGTAAACTGGACAAGGTCTGAGAGATACTTAATCAAAAGTTGTTTAAATTGCACATACAATTTACATGATTTTGTCTTCTAGGAACTTTACTGGTTCTGGATTAATGGGAAACAAATAACCTATACCAACTGGTGTAGAGGAGAGCCTAATAACGTTGGCGGCAATCAAAACTGTGCACTAGTTAATTGGAACAGTAAGTGACAACACAGTGTTTACCTTTAAGGCACAACAAAGGAATCTAATAAGTTAATACCGACTAATTTAAAAAGGATCACAAAACATATCCTTTGGTTTGTGGAAATGATAAAATGGCCTTTTTTGCTGTTAACATAATCAATGATAAATGTATAATTTAATAACTAGCAATGCACAGTATTACACAACCTGCTCTACATTGTAACTAAAAATGTGTTCATTATTTTTTACATAAAAAAAGAGTCATCTAAAATGTATATATTCTACTGTGCTGCATAATGACCATATTTCTGTAAAGACAACTTTTGCCTGTAATGTTTGTTGTGATACTGAAAAATATTAACTGACCCTCGCTAAATTATGTGTCCATATATTTTCTTCAAAATTGTTGTTTGTTCTGTTGTTGTGTATAATTAACTCTGATGTTTAATCACAGGTCAAAGGTGCTGGGATGATCAGCACTGTGGGACTTTCCTCGGATTTGTCTGCGCCCGCAAACGCTGGTGATTCGTGGACAAACACAGAGGCATGATGTACCCGACAAAAGCACGAGCATTGGAAGATGTGTGTTTGTGTCTATGTGTGTGCACTCATCTGTCTCTGTGTCATCAGCCTCACAAATAACATGAAGGCTTTATATCTCAAATTAAATCTATATTTCTTTTCTATCGCTGTAACGCTACTTAAGGAAGGAAACGACAAGTGACATAAACAGAGGCTGCTTCTTATGCCTTGAGCATTAAATAAGAGCAGACTGAATGGTTTTGAAAAGCATGCTTTTTGTGCAGTTTTATTCTTCAATGATCTGTCTTTCTTGTATCAGGCATGATTAAACCTCTCAAGCATTGAAACAAGCTTGTTTTGGGTTTGTGTCCCAACTTTATTGGAATAAATTCTGTTTCTCAAAGTGATCCATAATATCATCAAATAACAAACCAGTTCTTCGTACTTGAATAAACAGTGTAACTGATACACTTGAAACAAATGATTCTTCAGGATTTTAATCGTTTAACTTCCTCTTGTGATGGTGTTGTGTACATTGAGTGTGCAAACTCGTCTGGCTGTCACATATTTGATTAATGCACACTTGAGTGCTGCCAGTACAAGCATGGTCAAAGAAAAAAAAATGCATACTAGTAACAAACTAACATACAATGATAACATGCTAATCCAGTGTTATAGAAGGGTGAGACAGACTAGTTTCATGTAGAATAGACAAAGTAAAGTAGAATAGAAAGTAGAATAAACAATGAAATCCCCTCCTAAGGTCTTATGAATTAAAAAAAATCATCTGCATTACTGTAACAACACAAGGATCACCAACACAGAAGAGGCACAGCTCCATTTCTTCATTTAAAATGCCAGTTTCACATAAATAAATAAAAGAGAGAAATTACATGTAAATTACTCAAACATATATTCAGAGCTATGTTAAGGCATTTTTTATTGAAGTTGGAATATCAGCTCTGGTTGATTTGGGACAGTAGATCCCACATTTGGGAGTACAGATATCACGGTGGGTTTAGTCAAGAACATAGATCTTTTCCGGGCTCAAGCAGAGCAGCCCTGCTCTCCAATAGGATGCATTTCACAGTTCCACCAGAGTGGAAGGTCTTTGGGGTTATAGATGGAGTGAGCGGTAATGAGTTGATGGATGTTGGGCGAATTCTTGTTAAAGTTCCCAGCCATGATGATGATGGCATGCTTGAAAGACATTGTGTATTGTTGACAATGATGTACTGATATACACTTGTGGTGGAATGTGCACAGTAGAGAGAAGGGTAAAGAAAGAGTAAGAGTAAGAGTAAGAGTTAATATCTGGGTAAGGTGGAATGGATGGCAAAAGATCTTCCAGTTTTGGCAGGTGGGAGCAGGAGGGAGTTGTCGTGCCCAAGTGTTTGTTTTGACCATGAGATCATCAACTGTACATCAATACAAATTTATTTTCGCATGACCACTTTTAATTTTTGAAATATTTCCATTCTGATCAATAAGATCTCTTCCAGTAAGGCAACACCCTTGTCCACAAAACACAAATATGCAATTCCCTTCATAGACACCTTGATGTTGTAGTATATTTTCAAAATGTGCTTTCCATTGTGAGATTATGCAATGTCCAAGCCAATGTAAGACTTACAGAAAAAGCAATATTAGTGCTTACTGGAGGCATGATGCTGTTTGCATAACCACTGAAAAACGTTTGAAACGGGAACACCTCACTACACCTATCTCATTGTTTTTGAGATTTAAAAATCGCTTGACAAGAGAGAGTTAAAAAAGTGGATTTTTTAATTCTGAAATTTGAAATGTACATGACTTGAGACAGTTAAGATAGAAATGGAAAATAAAACATTTACTGATCAATTAAAGTAATAAATGTATTAATGTTATGTAATGTGTATATTTGGTGTAAAGACAGCTGCTTGCTGTGGGTCATATGACTAATCTCTGTGCTTTGCATGTCCTTGACATAATCCACTGGTATCAGATTTGAAGGTATCCCCATCTAACGCAATTCCAACACAAAGGTGACTGATAACCTAAAAATGAGGCACACATTGACAAGGTTCAGTGCTGTGAAGCTGTACTTGGTGGTTCATACTTTTAATATAGTAAAATTATTTTCACAAAGTAACTTTAAATCTTGGTCAATCTGCCCCCTTAAATACTTCTTGTCTTTGTGAAGGTGCTGTAACATTGGCCAAAAGTTGAGAAATATTTCTGTTTACATTTCTTTAGGGTATCAAAGGTCAACTGATTGCCAGTAAATGTAGTGACTACTAGTACCGCATTGCTCATCTATTGAAACAGTAAATGAAATGTAACCCCCCTTGCTTTATGAAGTGGATGACACGTAATTCATTCGATACCTGGACCAGATCAGAAGAATCTAAGCACGCAGGAGCCAGCAGTGCGTATCAATGAAGGGCAGAAACGAACTGTTGGACCTTATTTTTACTTGGTCAAATTGTAAAAAAAAATAAAATCTGTATAGAGCTCAGATGAACAGCCTTTCGTTACACAAATATAAACAAAACAAAAATAGAGGCGCCAAAAGAAAACCCCATTGTTACCTTTTCCCTGCCCAGAGTTTGTTGCATTGGGGCCCGTTTATGTGTGTGAATGTCTGTGTGGTTCAGTCCTGCCCCACCAGGAGCAGAGTGGGGACTGGCGGTTGAGTCAGTCGCAAAACCTTTAGCCTGGCTCGCCACCCAGTACACACTGGGAACTCGAACAGGTGGAGGTGGGAGGTGTCTCCAACCTCACTGGGACGATGATGAGGGATCCTCAAACAAATGCTCACACAAAAAAAAACCTGACCGCTGAGTCAATGATTGAACAGCTTTCCGCGCTCTTCCCCCTCCAACGCGACACACATCCACGGTTAAACCAATCACACGGATGGTAAAAGATTCGCTGCTCGCCAACCATGCGGCTAATTGCAACGACGACCAGAAGAGAAAGAACGAGCGCTGACTGCGATCGAACTGGAACCGGAGCCTGAGGATCTAACCACACGCGATTCGCACTACGCGATTGGCTAGTCAGACACCTGTCAATCAAATACCCCGTTTTAACCCTTTACTGGGGACAAAAAGAGAGAAGGGAACCATTCTGACACGGTAACACAAATGATTATTACCGCAATCTTTTTATAGCACAATCTTATTTTTTGTTATTTATTTATTTTAATTTTTCATCAAATTAATTATTTTTAAAGGGGAAATTCTTGTTTTATTCAGTGTTCTAGAGCCTAGGCTACACAATCATTTGCAATGAGCTAAAAAAGCCACTTTTCAAAAACGATGTTAAAAATTAACAAGCCACTTACAAAACATTTTCCAAACTCAAGGAATTCCTACGGAGATATATATCAAGAAATGTTGTTTCCACAGGTATCTTCGCTGCACCTGTTCCAGGCGTTTACTACTTCACCTTCTTTTATCATGCTGGAGGAGGACACCCAGTGAGTCTACTATTCTTAAAGAACAGCGCGGTTGTTGCGACAGCCTATGAACTACCGTACGTTGCATGACGGATTTGGAGCTGATAACGGAGGCAATGCGGTGTTCTTACAGCTGCAGCAGGGGGACCAGGTGTATGTACACTTGGGCAAATACATGTGTTTGGGGAAACAATGAAATACCACTTTCATGTTCTCTGGTCAGTCAAGGTTGAAAAGGAGTGCATAAAAATACTAACTAATAGAAATATTTACTAATCACCATTAATTACCATAAAAATTTGAAATGACTTTGAAACCAGTGCTTGAAGTGGACCAGAACTCACCAGTACGCAGTAGCAGCACTTCACTGTGACTTTTTCTTGCACACCGGCATTTCTCACAAGCTGCTGCTGGCTCTTTTCTGGCTTCTCCATTTTAGGTTCTGTGTGCGATGGCAACCGACCTATGGAACTGCATTAAATTGCATTAGCCAGGGGGCGCTATATGATTCTTCTCTGTCCCAGTTCTCGTCTGCCTGCTTCTCTCTGTTGACAGCTAATCTACATAACAGTACAATGTTGGCCTGGTTCTGTGGTGTCTTATTTTCTTTGTATTTTTGTTTTATGTCTGCTTTTGCTTTCTAAACTGCATGTGAGTGTTTTTTGTGAGCTGTTATATACAACAGCTATGTACTATATACTTTTGCCACACTATACTACTATAATAATCTATATTAGCCACTGATGATTGTAACATAAAGGAAAGTACCTGAACAACTGTCCAGTAATGACCTTTAAAGTAGGGAGTCTTTGTTTGTGTTGGGAAGTTTGTTTTTTTGCAAAAGCAACAGAAGAATTTGCTTTTATACAGAAGCAACAGGATAGTTTATTTTTTACAGAAGCAACAGGATAAGTTTGTTTTTATACAGAAGCAACAGGATAGTTTGTTTTTTTTACAGAAGCAACACGTGTACAGCGCAAGAAAAACAAGGTGAGAGAGAGAGTTAAGAGGAGATGCTGGATATGAACAAAAACAACACCTGCAACGCACAGGAGCATGACAAAACGTGTCTCATGCCCACATACACTCACATTTTTACAAATATAAAAGTGCTGTTTTGTCAGTGACAGCTCAGTTGTTCGGCAGGACAGCTCAGGCTTTATAGTATGTGTACTCTGTGATGAGGAATAAAGCCCTCTGGACTCAACTTTACTGGACTCCAGTGCTTATTTGACTCTGTATTTTTCCTCAGAAGAAGATTTGAACACTTTTGAAGTAAAGACTTAGAGAATAAGGTGTAGAGGTTTGGGCAGGACCAGACTTAGTCTCCAGCTGGCCCTTGGACTGGGTCTACAGTCTGAAAATGAAAATCCACATCAGTTCTAAAAAGAAACTGTGTGGCTATGACACAGCAGACCTTTGAGCTTGGTGATGCAGAGGTGCTTCATTTGTGTGACAAACTAAAACCAGAGAGGGGAGAAATTATTACTATTATTATTATTATTATTATTATTATTACTGAATTTTGCTGGGAATAAAAGTCCAGTAAGGTTCAGTATATACATTATATGGTATATTACAGCCACCTAAACATGCCGTTTGCTGTCTTTAACGTTTCTCTTTGAATGTCATTCAGGCCGTATTTACCATTGTCTTTCTACCAGTATGTCACCCAGGTCTGATTAAAATGCTTTTAGCTGGATGGAAGAGATGGAAGCAACACAATACTGGTGTGTGTGACACACAGTTGTCAAGAGATTAAGGTAACGGACAGAATGCAATCATCTACAAATGGGTGACACCATACAGGAAAAATCTGAATGCTTGGCCCCTGCCATGAGGTGATATTGATGGCTTTATTTTGCTGTGGGGTGTCTAAAAATCTAAAGCCAGTTGGACACTTACGGGAGATTTTTGACTGACATGTTGACATCATGCCAGATCAGAAGAAACGACATATAATAATGTGATATCTCCTCTTTTTGCGGAAGCTAGTACCTCCTCACAGCTCCAGCACCTGTGACATGCTAACAAAAATGTTCTGTCCGCTCACAGCATTGTGGGTCAAAAACAAAAAAGGGAATTGATATAGTTTTTAGCAACACCAAAGCTGTCATGTGCTGTAATCCAAGTGCAAACTGGGATGCAGCATCTGTACACACTTCAATGATCTTTGCAAATAAGAGTCTTTGTATTTGAATAAACAGTGTAACTGATACACTTGAAACAAATGATTCACCAGGTTTTTAATTGTTTAACTTCCTGTTAAAGTCGTCTAGCTGTCACTGATTAATGCACACTTAAGCGCTGCCAGTACAAGCATGATCAAAGAAAAAAAACAATGCATACTAGTAAGAGATTAACATACAAATATAACATGCTAATCCAATGTTATAGAGGGGTTAGACAGACTAGTTTCATTTAGATATATACCCGTAAAAAAGGATGAGTTTTAAATTTGTTCATTAATATTATAATAGATATTTATCAAGGTCAAAACTTATTATATGTAATCACAAATGCATCAGATATTTATGAACAAACAATGAAAACCCCCTCCTAAGGAATTAGGAACGTGAAAAACATCTGTATAACTGTAACAACACAAGGATTACAAACACAGAGGAGACACAGCTACATTTCTCACGTAAATAAATATAACAGACAAATTACACATAAAATGCTCAAATGTACATTCAGAGTTGTGTTATGCATAACTGTGTTCCACTGTTATGCGTAGCAGGTTGCTTGAAACAGTTAGGTGAATAGATGTTTGTCACAGTTTTTGGAAAAATGCTTGGTACTGGACAATTCAAACTGACTTATTTTTTTAGACTTATACTTGCCAATGTAGACACAGCAAATGATATAAAGAGTTAAGAGGGTATAGAGGGATTTTGTTATTGACCAATTCATGGAGTGTTGATAATCCACTCTGGTTGATTTGGGACAGTAGATCCCACATTTGGGAGTACATATATCACGGTGGGTTCAGTCAAATAAACAAGATCTTTGCAGGGCTCTAGCAGAGCAGCCCTGCTCTCCTTTAGGATGCATTTCACGGCACCAGAGTGGAAGGTCTTGGGGTTAGGCTTAGCTGTCTGAGGAGGTAAAGGACTTTCCTCACCATTGTGCCAAGTTGTCCGTGTGCATGGACCATGCCCGATTCTTGCTGATATGGACTCCCAGGTACCCGAAGGTGATGGATGGAGTGGGCGGTAATGAGTTGATGGATGTTGGGCCGTATGTCTTTTACTTGTTAAAGTTCCCAGCCATGATGATGACGGCATGTTTGAAAGACATTGTGTATTATTGACAATGATGTGCTGATATACACTTGTTGTGGAATGTGCACAGTAGAGAGAAGGACTAGAGTAAATATCTGAGTTAAGGTGGAATAGATGGCACGAGATCTTCCATTTTCGGCAGGTAGGAGCAGGACAAAGTTGTGGTGCCCAAGTGTTTGTGATGAAAGAGACTCTACTTCTGTAGAAGTGTAGATTCTTGAAAACAAATAAGGATGATGTGGGTTGAAACATGTTTCAGAGGAAACAAGAGCCTCTATATTTCCATTCTGATCAATATGATCTCTTCCAGTAAGGCAACATCCTTGTCCACAGAACACAAATATGCAATTCCCTTCATAGATACCTGATCTCAACTGAACGCTAAAGGGGGATTTTAAGCAGTGCCCCTCACCACATCATGACAAACTCCAGAAAGAATGAAATTGTTTTCTAGGCTTTTGGTCTTCCAACATTTTATAAATATTCATCCAGTCTAATTGAATGTTCTTAGTTATGCCAGTAAGCTTGTACTGCCTCTTCCGTGTGTGCAGTTCCTGAAGCTCCAAAGAACAGGAGGAGTTGCAAAACTTGCAAATAGATATCTGATCTGATCCGTTTTGTGATACAACTGGACTCCACAAACACTCTGAAATGACAAATACAGAAATTGTGTCTGAAATTGGTGTCATGTTCATTTATGTTTGTGTTTTGTGTGTGGATAGTCAATGTGTGTGTCCTGAGTTCCTGCTTCTAGGATGAAACAGGGTGACGGGATGGTACGCCATTCAACTGTATAAAAGAGCTGGGTTTTTGTTCAGTACTTCAGAGCGACACTGAGAGGGAAGAAGAGTAGATCATTCTGCAACAGGTTTGCAACTAACTGTTACTCTCTGTTCCTTCTTGAATGGATTGATCTTTTTCTTCCTTGACAAGTCTTAATAAGATGTTCTGTTTCTTTTATTGAAGGTCATCGTCTCTAACATCTGCATCAACTTCACCATGAAGACGGTAGCATTCTCTATACTGCTTGTTGTCATGCTGGCTGTGACTTGGTGGTGAGTATGTTTGAGAGACAAGACAGAGATTGAATCTATTTTTTGTAGATACACAGACAACAAATCTCACTTGCTGTTTCTGTTGTGTTAAACTGTCCAGGTCTTCCAGGTGCAAAGGCCACTGGACAAAGTAAGTGCATTTTTCCTCAGATTTGTATCCTAGGCAAATTGCACTTGCTGCTTGTCATCTGCATTCATCATTCTCATTCCTTTTTCCATTTTCCTTCCCCATGTGGTTTGGCAACATGTATGTAGGTTTACAAGTGTAGTTGTGATGTTGTTAGAACAACAGAGACGATTGGGGGGAGATTGTGTGCATTTGTCTGTGCATAACCCCAGGCTGTGTTGATGCAAAAAGTGACATGGGGGAAGGGACCTATTTCTACACATTATCTACAAAAATGATCAGTTAGTCAAACTGTCCATCTCTTTCACAAGAAACCACAAACGATGATCTGGATGGAAGTGAATGCATTTTTCATCAGATTTCCATTAAAGCACATAACACATTGTTTTGTGCACACTGTAGTTTGTTGTGTACATTGACATGAGTAAAACAAAGTCACTCACTTGTGTGTCTCTCTTTACAAAGAAGAGGGGCAACCCCTGGCAGAACCTGCAGCTGGAGAAGGTGAGTACAATTTTCTCGACAATTTTCTTTTTACGTCAGCATTACCATGCCCTCTTGCATGAGTAAAACAAAGTCACTCACTTGTGTGTCTCTCTTTACAAAGAAGAGGGGCAACCCCTGGCAGAACCTGCATTTGGAGAAGGTGAGTACAATTTTCTCGACAATTTTCTTTTTACGACAGCATTACCATGCCCTCTTGCATGAGTAAAACAAAGTCACTCACTTGTGTGTCTCTCTTTACAAAGAAGAGGAGCAACCCCTGGCAGAACCTGCAGCTGGAGAAGGTGAGTACAATTTTCTCGACAATTTTCTTTTTACGACGCATGAAAATCAGTGCTACTGCATGTCAAACATTTCCAGATGCAGAGAGTGGAAATGAGACAATGATTTCAAAGGGTCAGTAGATGTGTGTCTATTATATTTTGTGTTCATCTTAAATTGAGACTCAACATTATTCTTCTCGATTTGCCTTCAGGAGAACATCAAGTCTGCCAAGAGAGCAGTTCGTTGCCCCTGTGGTTGGTCTCGGTATGGAAAACGCTGTTTCCGCTACTTTTCATCAGCCTTGCCTTGGTATGCGGCTCAGGTAATCAGGAGGATCTAAGAGCAGAGTGCACACTTTGGAGACATAATTTGCATCATCCTCTGACTTGGGATTCTCATATTACTCATGTTGTGTTTCGATCTCGGCAGCTCCACTCTCTGTCTGTTCTTTATATCTCCACTCTAGAGGATACTGTCAGTCCGTGCGTGCAAACCTAGCATCTGTGCACAGTGGTTTTGGGAGGAACGTTTTGTTCAGCGTTTGGCACTCTATAGACCTACCTGGATTGGATTCTCTAATGCACAACAGGTAAACTGGACAAGATCTGAGAGATACTTAATCAAAACGTTGTTTAAATTGCACTTACAATTTTCTACATGATTTTGTCTTCTAGGATACATTACTGGTTCTGGATTAATGGGAAACGAGTCAACTATAACAACTGGTGTAGAGGAGAGCCTAATAACTATGGCGGCAATCAACACTGTGCACTAGTTAATTTTAGCAGTAAGTGACAACACAGTGTTTACCTTTAAAGCACAACAAAGGAGTCTTATAAGTTAATATAGACTAATTTAAAAAGGATAACAAAACATATCCTTTGGTTTGTGGAAATGATAAAATGGCCTTTTCTGCTGTTAACATAATCAATGATAAATGTATAATTTAATAACTAGCAATGCACAGTATTACACAACCTGCTCTACAGTGTAACTAAAAATGTGTTCATTATTTTTTACATAAAAAAAGAGTCATCTAAAAATGTATGTATTCTACTGTGCTGCATAATGACCATATTTCTGTAAAAGACAACAACTTTTGCCTGTAATGTTTGTTGTGATAATGAAAAATATTAACTGACCCTCGCTAAATTATCTGTCCATATATTTTCTTAAAACATTTCTTTGTTGTGTCAGTATAATTAACTCTAATGTCTAATCACAGGTCAAAAGTGCTGGGATGATCAGAACTGTGGGACTCATCTTCGGATTTGTCTGTGTCCGCAAACGCTGATGACTTGTGGACAAACACAGAGGCATGAAGTACCCGACAAAAGCACGAGCATTGGAGGATGTGTGTTTGTGTCTGTGTGTGTGCACTCATCTGTCTCTGTGTCAATCAGCCTCACAAATAACATGAAGGCTTTATATCTCAAAATTAAATTCTATATTTCTTTTCTATCGCTGTAACGCTACTTAAGGAAGGATAACGACAAGTGACATAAACAGAGGCTGCTTCTTATGCCTTGAGCATTAAATAAGAGCAGACTGAATGGTTTTTGAAAAGCATGCTTTTTGTGCAGTTTTATTCTTCAATGATCTGTCTTTCTTGTATCAGGCATGATTAAACCTCTCAAGCATTGAAACAAGCTTGTTTTGGGTTTGTGTTCCAACTTTATTGGATTAAATTCTCTATCTCAAAGCGATCCATAATATCATCAAATAACAAACCAGTCTTCGAACTTGAATAAACAGTGTAACTGATACACTTGAAACAAATGATTCTTCGGGATTTTAATTGTTTGTAACTTCCTCTTGTGATGGTGTTGTGTACATTGAGTGTGCAAACTCGTCTGGCTGTCACATATTTGATTAATGCACACTTGAGTGCTGCCAGTACAAGCATGGTCAAAGAAAAAAAATGCTTACACAATAATGCTTAAACTAACATACAATCATAACATGCTAATCCTGTGTTATAGAAGGGTGAGATAGACTAGTTTCATGTAGACCAAAAATGGATCAGATATCTATGAATAAACAATGAAATCCCCTCCTAAGGTCTTATGAATTAAAAAAAATCATGTGCATTACTGTAACAACACAAGGATCACAACACAGAGGAGGCACAGCTACATTTCTTCATTTAAAATGCCAGTTTCACATAAATAAATAAAACAGAGAACTTACATGTAAATTACTCAAACATACATTCAGAGCTGTGTTATGTAGGCATTTTTTATTGAAGCTGGAATAGCCTCTTACTGGGGTGATGGAGACCCTTCATAATCAGCTCTGGTTGATTTGGGAAAGTAGATCCCACATTTGGGAGTACAGGTATCACAGTGGGTTTAGTCAAGAACATAAATCTTTTCGGGGCTCAAGCAGAGCAGCCCTGCTCTCCGTTAGGATACATTTCACAGTTCCACCAGAGTGGAAGGTCTTTGGGGTTATGGATGGAGTGAGTGGTAATGAGTTGATGGATGTTGGGCGTATTCTTTAACTGTTAAAGTTCCCAGCCATGATGATGATGGCATGCTTGAAAGACATTGTGTATTGTTGACAATGATGTACTGATATACACTTGTGGTGGTATGTGCACAGTAGAGAGAAGGGTAAAGAAAGAGTGAGAGTAAGAGTTAATATCTGGGTAAGGTGGACTGGATGGCACGAGATCTTCAAGTTTTGGCAGGTGGGTACAGGAGGGAGTTGTCGTGCCCAAGTGTTTGTTTGACCATGAGATCATCAACTGTACATCAATACAAAGTTATTTTTGCGTGAGCACTTTTAATTTTCGAAATATTTCCATTCTGATCAATAAGATCTCTTCCAGTAAGGCAACACCCTTGTCCACAGAACACAAATATGCAATTCCCTTCATAGACACCTGATGTTGTAGTATATTTTCAAAATGTGCTTTCCATTGTGAGATTATGCAATGTCCAAGCCAATGTAAGACTTACAGAAAAAGCAATATTAGTGCTTACTGGAGGCATGATGCTGTTTACATAACCACTGGAAAACGTTTGAAACAGGAACACCTCACTACACCTATCTCATTGTTTTTAAGATTTAAAAAACGCTTGACAAGAGAGAGTTAAAAAAGTGGATTTTTTAATTCTGAAATTTGAAATGTACATGACTTGAGACAGTTAAGATAGAAATGGAAAATAAAACATTTACTGATCAATTAAAGTAATAAATGTATTAATGTTATGTAATGTGTATATTTGGTGTAAAGACAGCTGCTTGCTGTGGGTCATATGACTAATCTCTGTGCTTTGCATGTTCTTGACATAATCCACTGGTATCAGATTTGAAGGTATCCCCATCTAACGCAATTCCAACACAAAGGTGACTGATAACCTAAAAATGAGGCACACATTAGCAAGGTTCAGTGCTGTGAAGCTGTACTTGGTGGTTCATACTTTTAATATAGTAAAATTATTTTCACAAGGTAACTTTAAATCTTGGTCAATCTGCCCCCTTAAATACTCCCTGAGTCTTTGTGAAGGTGCTGTAACATTGGCCAAAAGTTGAGAAATATTTCTGTTTACATTTCTTCAGGGTATCAAAGGTCAACTGATTGCCAGTAAATGTAGTTGACTACTAGTACCGCATTGCTCATCTACTGAAACAGTAAATCAAATGTAACCCCCTTGCTTTATGAAGTGGATGACACGTAATCATTCGATACCTGGACCAGATCAGAAGAATCTAATGCACGCAGGAGCCAGCGGTGCGTATCAATGAAGGGCAGAAACGAACTGTTGGACCTTATTTTTACTTGGTCAAATTGTAAAAAACAAAATCTGTATAGAGCTCAGATGAACAGCCTTTTATTACACAAATATAAACAAAACAAAAATAGAGGCGCCAAAAGAAAACCCCTTTGTTACCTTTTCCCTGCCCAGAGTTTGTTGCACTGGGGCCCGTTTATGTGTGTGAATGTCTGTGTGGTTCAGTCCTACCCCACCAGGAGCAGAGTGGGGACTGTAGGTTGAGTCCGTCGCAAAACCTTTAGCCTGGCTCGCCACCCAGTACACACTGGGAACTCGAACAGGTGGAGGTGGGAGGTGTCTCCAACCTGGGACGATGATGAGGGATCCTCAAACAAATGCTCACCAAAAAAAAACCTGACCGCTGAGTCAATGATTGAACAGCTCTCCGCGCTCTTCCCCCTCCGACGTGCATCCACAGTTAAACCGGTCACACGGATGGTAAAAGATTCACTGCTCAGCAACCATGCGGCTAATCGCGTCAATAACCAGAAGAAAAAGAACGAGCGCTGACCGCGATTGAACCGGAACCGGAGCCTGAGGAGCTGACCACACGCGATTCAATGAGATGAATTATTTTTAAAGGGGAAATTCTTGTTTTACTCAGTGTTCTAGAGCCTTGGCTACACTCTCCCCTCCTGAACTCATGTACGTCCCTATACATGGCAATGGTTAACCATCCTGCACTCAGGAAGGCAGGATAATGGGATAGGGGGAGTCCTCTCATTCACTGAGTGACATCGGCCAATGCCGCGGTCAATCCGTGGATGAATGACTTAACCACTGTGACCAGAGGTTTTCCAAGCTTTGGGTAGTCGAGCCGTCTTGGAGGCTGACGGTTCCGTTTAGATCTCCTTACGGAGGTATCTGTGCTCAATTTTGGTTCTACGTCCTCATTGTTCTCCATTTCCATCTAGCATTTTCTCCACAGATTCTCCATTACCAGTTCCATCCATTTCCATTTCACTCGCTGTCATGTCGGAAACCACTGGAACCTGGTCCTTGTGGACATCAACATCAGGTAAATTCTTTGCTTCTGCAGGTTGGACAATTTGAGATACGTTTCTGTCAGTTTGATTCATTTCCTTCATTTGTTCAGCTGGAGTGACTCGTTCAGTTGGTAAGTAGTCAGCGTCACCCTGGCAGCTGGTAGGTTTCTCCAGCGCCAGGGGACTATCTGGAGCAACATTGGACATGTCAGGTAGTTTGTCGATTTCATGAGTATAATCAACATCATTGGCATGGATGGCATGGACAGGCTCATTGATTTCCTCTAGTGGCAAATATCCACATGGAAGGAGCAAATCCCTATGCAATGTCCTTGAGGGACCATCCTTGTTTTCGGGCTTGACAGTATATACAGGAAGAGTACCTGCTCTGCTAACCACAACATGGACACTTGACTCAGAAATTTTGTGCTTTCCCCAAATTCGGACATAAGTGCGGTCTTTGCAGCGTTATCCATTGCTATCTTGTAGCTCTCCTCAAGTGGCAACTTGAGATTCTGAACATAATCAGAGTGTGACGTGTGGTTGCTCCCACTCACAGGAAGTCCAAATGCCAAATCAACTGGCAGACGAGGTTGGCGCCCAAACATCAATTCATATGGCGTAAAATCTGTCACATCGTTTCTTGTGCAATTGTAGGCATGGACCAGGGGCTTCACAAACTCGCGCCAACGAGATTTGTCTTGGCCCTGAAGAGTGCCTAACATGTCTAACAAGGTGCGATTGAATCGCTCGACAGGGTTTCCCCCGGGCTGGTAAAGGGTTGTTCTCATCTTGTGTACACCAACCACTTGGCAGAGCCCTTTGATCATGCGGGATTCAAAATCCGGACCTTGATCGCTATGCAGCTTTTCTGGCATGCTCTACTGCACCATGAAATTTTCCCACAGATACTTTGCAACGGTGTGAGCCTTTTGGTTAGGTGTAGGAACTGCAACCGCAAATTTGGTAAAGTGGTCTGTGATTACAAGGATGTCTTTGGTCGTGAGAAAATCCTTGCAGAGAAGCTCAAGAGGTCTTGTGGTTTTAATGTTGACCAAAGGAGCAGCTTTCTCAGGCAATGCCTTTCTCCGCACACACCTGCCACAAGTCCTCACTTTCTTCTTCATATGGTCAGGGAGACTGGTAAGGAACGAAGTTCAGCAGGAAGCACAAGCTGGTAGGTTGTCTCTGAACCAACTTGACGTCTCCTATACAAGATATTATTCAAAAACTCGATGCGATTTAGCCCTCTCAGAAGGAGTAGAAGATCAGGGAGTGGGGTGTGGTTTATCACCATGCTCAATCTGTGAGATGACATGCTTTATACACTGGTCATTTCTTTTTTTATCCCTCAGTTCGGTTTGGGATAAATGAGGCATACCAGGCAATCCTCCCAACTGATCCTCCTGTTCATAGCTATTAGGGACAGCGTCAGCTGAGACGGCAAGACAGTCAACAAGAGCGATGTTATCTTCCACACTGTGGTCAACCTGGTCGACACTGTAGACAAGATGCCTTTTGCAAATTGCTTGAACGACTGCTTGGTCTATGGAGTTCATGACTTCTGGATGAAGATGATCTTGGGTGAACTGAAAGATGTGTTCTCTCTCTTTTTGGGACTTAGGGTCGTCCACTAACTCCCCATGCGGCCTGTGGGACAGCCCGTCCGCATCACCATTCTACTTCCCAGGACGGTTAAGAAGCACGTGCACAGTGCAGACAGCCACCTGTAACGTGTTGCATCCAGTCTTGCTGAGGTCAGTATGTAAGTCAATGGGTTACTATCAGTAACAACCGTGAAATGATTACCGTATAGGTAATCGCTTAACAGCCCTCGGCTTGCGTAGCAGTGGTGCTGGCATCAGTGTGAAGCACATATGGTTTCTGGGGATCAGCGAAACCCAGCACAGGGGCTGTGGTAAGATGATGGATGACTTGTTCAAATGCCTGCTGGCAAGCGGGAGACCATCGGTCTCCAAAGATCTCCTTCGGGTTCCTGTAGTGTTCTGATTTCTGCTTCATTCTGGCTTTCTTCTGGGAAGGCGGGTAACCAGAAATGAGATCATGGAGAGGCTTCACAATACTGGAGTAACTTTTCACAAACCTCCTATAATACCCAGCAAAGCCAAGGAAGGATCTGAGTTTTCGCAAGTTTTGAGGAATTGGCCAAGTTTTGAGGGCAGTGATTTTCTCAGGATCGGTCTCCACCCCGTTCCTGGACACAATGTGACCAAGATAGCGGACTGGTGTCTGAAAGAAGATACACTTTTCAGGTGATAATTTCAGACCGAACTCCTTCAAGCGTAAGCGCTGATCTCCGCCTCTGTGCATTGTTGCACCCTTAAAAAAAACACAAGCATGGATCTTAGGTTGGGCAACTTTGAAAGGATTCTCCCTGAGGTGATCAACTCAAGCCAGCTTTTTTTTTGTTTGTTTCCTCCGTGAAAAGCAGCCGGTACTCACTTTCACATCATGTTCATACATTTAACCACAACCGCGCACCGTCCAGGTGACACCATTGTAGCCATACAAAAAAAAAAAAAAAAGGGGTGACATCACCGCTGCGACGCTGCAGGCTGATGACAGGCTTACTGTCCAAATGAATGAATAAACTACTTTTAGCTCTATTTAAACGAACATATGTATTATGTCAACCAAAACTGAAATAAATGGATGAATTAAATGTACATAAATAAATTAATATATCTCTGCAAAGACAAATTATGTTTTAGCCTTGTATATAAACAAATTCTAGGTCTCAACACCCTCCCCTACTAAAAAAAAAAAAATGTTACCCAACACTTCTTTTCCATTAATCAATAACATTCAATCTATCACAAAATAAAACGTTTTTGCAGATGGTAAGGAATAATAAAAGGTTTTTAACCTGAATAACAATTCAACAGATTTGGTTACACAGATCTTATAAAACTTCTTCACATCTCATATCCAAGTATCTATGGCATATCAAGTTCTATGGCAATAATACAAGACCAAGTCCACAGTCCATTAGTACTGAAGGGTGAGTAGTCCATAGAAGAGTTGGTGAGCCCCCCAATCTTCATAAAGAGACAAGGAAATTACCGCATACACCCAACATCATGTTCCTACATGTTTTTATGCCATCTTCCTTGTCTGTCCTAATAAAGCGGTACACAAATGCTAATTCTTCTTGTCACTGTGTCCTGTTATCATTATACTTTCATTATACTCAGCCAGCAACCCATATCTGAACTTATTATTTTCAAATAAATGCTTAGTTTATCTGTTTGTTATTTGTTATTAACCATCACAATCTTGTCATGAACTGTAAATTATGTCAGACACAACATGTAACATATGCTAACCATTTTGAAACATTAACTCTTTGTAATCATTCTCTTCTCCGTTGTTTCTTTGACTACGGGCATGAAAAAGGATACATGTGTCAAGGTCTGGCAGAAGAGTCATGGCTGGTCACAAGAGACGTCCCCACTGCAACACTGCAGGTTTTCAACAGCTGGTAGGTTGGCTGACCCAGCTGGTTGTAGGTGTAGACACGTCGGGGCTGTCTGGCTCTTGCTGGTCTCCTCTCTATATCAGCATCCCTCTGCTCATCCTCAGACTCTGACTCACTAGCAGAAACTTCATTCTGTACAGTGTCTCTCCCCTACGGGTTCCTCTTCAGCATGTTGCTCAGGTAAGAGTACCTCCTCAGGTTCCTTGTCCTGTGCCTCAATCCTCAGGATGAATTCCTTCTGCTTCCACATTGAGGGAGGGACCGGTTTGTCTCTTTTCTGTCCACATGAGATACTCTTCTTCGCTGGGGCTGTCTGATATTCTTTAACTTGTATCAAAAGAAAACATGAATTAATTAGGTAAGATTATTTACTTGTTGAATATTTTTATACAATTTAAAACTTAATTGTCCATGAATTATTTATTACAACAGCAAGTGCCTAAAGGATCACACTCCCCGCCTGCCTTAAGGGCCCTATGAACTCCTACTAAACCTTGAAAGAATCAGTCCTCAGGTAGAAGAAGAATGACTTCTTTCATAAAAGTCTTTATATTCCCATCCTCTTACTGTCCTTCAGGGAATGTTTTGACCCGAGCCTGGGCCAACTTTTACCTGCTTATCTGAGCAAAACGGGAGTGCAGGTTTCTTCTGATTTTTGTCTCTGTGTGAGGGCAGGTTTTCGCCTCCAACGCATCACTGGTTACAAGGTACTTGTCTCCACTGCTTGGGAGGTCTTTGTCGAGAAAACAGAAGGTGGTTAGGATTTCTGCGTAGGCATTGAAGGGGAGAGGATTAGGGTTCTCTGGTCAGAAGTGGGAGAAGCGGCCTTGCACACTCTCATGAGTGTGCACAACACTTCTTTGTGGGTTAGTTGTACCCTTATTTTGAAGGAGCATGGAATCCAGAATTTCCGAGCAATGCCAACAGGTCCCAGGAGCCTCATGTGGGACATGAGGTGGGTTGAATTCCCAGCTGCACCTTGGTCTTTTAAACTGTTGCATGGTCCTGTCCATTCCTAACTCGGGCTGTGCCCCTATGAAGGGTACCTCGATCAGATAAGAGTCTTCTCTCTCGGACAACATAAATCATGTCCTCCCAGTAACTACGCAACTTTCCAGGCCCACCTCGTGGTGTTAGGTTCCTTACCAGAACATTGTCACCGGGCTCCAGTGAGGAACTCCATGTTCGCTGGTTGTAGTTTCTCTTTCCCCTGTCTGCAGCCTTTCTCATGTTTCTCATTGGCAATTGAGTAGGCTTCTTGCATTGTTTCTCTCCACCTTTCTGCATAACTGGCATGTGACTGGCTTGCTTTTTCCTCTCTTTTAGGAAACATTAAATCTACTGGCAGGATTGGCTCACGGCCAAAGAGTAGGAAAAAGGGGGAAAACCCTGTTGCAGGGACTCATGCACAGTCGAGTTGTAAGCATGGACCACTTTGGAGAGATGTTCTTTCCAGTTTGTCTTCTCTTGTCTCTTCTAGTGTGCATTTGTGCAGCATACCAAGCAGAGTCCTATTGAAGCGCTCTGCAGGATTTGCTTGGGGATGGTATGGAGAGGTACGTGAGTGGTGGATCCCACAGTAGCTTTGGAGTTTCTGGAAAAGTGTATTTTCAAACTCCTTTCCTTGGTCATGATGTATCTTTGACGGGAATCCAAAGCACATGATGAAATCACCAAAGAGTTTTCTGGCGGCAGTTTTTCAAGATTTATCCTTCGTTGCATATCCCTGTGCATACTTGGTGAAATGATCCACAACCACGAGTATGTATTCTTCCCCTCCTCTACTTTTCTCCAAGTGTACGTAGTCAATTGAGATCATTTCAAATGGTGCAGAAGTCTCAATGCTCTGTATGGGTGTTCTAGTGACTCTGTTAGGTTTTTTTCTTTTCACACAGCGACACACCTCTTGTAACATAGTGCTCTATTTCCTCTCTCATCTTGGGCCAGAAAAAACGTTCTCTGGCCAGAGCAACCATGCGATCAGCTCCCAAGTGTCCCATCTCCTCATGCAGATGTTTGTAGATCAGTGGCTTCAATGACTCAGGAACCACAAGCTGATTCCTGTATACAGTTTTTCTCCTTGGGATCCCATCGTCATGTACTTGAAAATGGTGCCATTCTTTGAGGAGCTGTCTGACACCCTCAGTTTCTCCCAGCTTCTGTCTATGCTGCAAGTGCGTGCAGGGTGCGTTCTTTTCAGGACCAAAACTCTGCTTATGGTGGGGTCTGAATTCTGGAGAGATCTGATATCATCCACTGCAAGAGGTTGGATGGGCACAGATGTGGTACTTGCTTGGGGCAGGGCGTCTGGATTACAGGTGACTCCAGTTGATTTCTCCTCTCTGGGTGATCTCTAAAGCTTGACTGATGGACTCCATAACTTCAGGCCGGCATTCCTCAGTGCATTCCTGCATTATTTCCTCAATGTGTCTTGTTTGCCGTGATAGGAAATCCGCATCCCTGTTTGCCGATCCGGGCCTGTACTTCAAGGTGAATCTGTAATCCGCTAACTCTGCCACCCAGCGATGTCCTGTGGCGTTGAGCTTTGCTGACTTGGTGACATATGTTAATGGATTATTGTCGCGATACACAACAAAATGGGGTGCATGGAACAGGTAGTCGCGAAAACATTGCTCTGTTACGGCCCATTTCAAAGCTAGGAATTCAAGTTTGCCAGAGTGTAACTTGTAATTCCGCTCTGCTGCAGTTAGAGTCCTGGAGCCATACGCTATCACTCTGAGTGAGCCATTTTGTCGCTGGTACAAAACTGCACCTAAACCCTTCTCTGAGGCATCTACATGCAACACAAAGGGCTTTTCCAGGTCTGGATATGCCATGATGGGTGGATTTGTCAGTTGTTTTACTATTTTGCCCAGTACTTCTTGGTGAATCTCTGTCCAATTGACTGGATGGGATGGTGGCAACTGAGCAGACTGACGGCTTGACTTTTTTCCCTTTTGGTTTCTCTTTTGCTCAGATTTTGGTTTTGTGAGCAACTCATATAGAGGTTTGGCGGTTCTGGAGAAGTCTGGGATATAAGGTCGATAGTAACTGAGGAAACCCATCAACTTTCTCACCTCTCAGACAGTGGCTGGCGTCTCATTTTCCAGAGCCTGGACTGTCTCTACTTCTTTTGGGTTCATTTTGTATCCCTCTGCAGAGACCACACGACCGACATAACAGACTTCTTGCTTGAAAAAGTCACATTTCTTGGGTTTCAACTTGATACCACACTGTCTCTGTCGCTGTAAGACCTGTCTCACATTTTGAATGTCTTGTTCGAAGTCACGGCTGAACACCAATACGTCATCCAAGTAAGGAATGCAAATTGCATCCCTCCGGTCTCCCAAACATCCTTCCATGTAACGCTGAAAAGATGCTGGCGCGTTGGTGAGACTGAATTGGATTCGGACCCATTCATAAAGTCCCCATGGCGTAATGATTGCTGTACAGGGTCTACTTGCCTCACTCATAAAGCCCTGGTGATATGCCTTTCCCTGATCCAGCACTGTGAACCAGGAATTGCCTCCCAAGTATTCCAGGATTTCCTTGTATTCTGGGGATTGGATGGCGATCAGGCAGAGTTTTCTCATTCAGCTGTCTGTAGTCTATGCACAAACGTAGACTCCCATCCTTTTTTCTGACACATACTACAGGCGAGGAGTATGCAGAGTGGGATTTCTGGACCCAGCCTCTATTTATTAAGTCCTGTATGTGTGTTTTTACTTCTTGATAGAGGTGTCGAGGTATTGCATTGTATGTTTTCTGAACAGGGACATTATCTTTTAGCTGTATATCCATCTTTAAATCTGGAAGGCAACCTGCGTCCCAGTCATCTTTTGAAAACACATCACACTCCTCTCTGAGCATCTGCTTTTGCTGGTCCTCTGACAGGTGACTCAGGTCCACTGGAGGATCCCAAAGCTCTTTCTCTGGTGTCTGGTGGGGTTTTTCCACTTTGGGTTCAGCACCACTGATGGATGGTTGAGGCTCCTGACCCCCCACAGCTTTCAGCTCAAGTGGGTAAACTGCATCAACACAATATAACCAACCTAGTGTTGTGCGACCACACAATGTGAGATCCTGATCAGTCAAGTTTTCAACAGTCACTGATATTTTGCTGTTGTCATTTTCAGGAAGTTGGATCAGCTGTTCTCTGACAGACAGTCCTGTGGGCCATGGCGCTTCCAGGTTTGGCTCCAACATTGCATGTGACCCACCCAGCACCCTCTTATTCAGCTGTCCACATTCCACTTTCATAGTTTTGTTTTTCGGGATTGTAATAAGCCGTCTTCCTACCCGGGCTACATGAGAACCACATTCAGGTTTCTGTTTCTTCAGAATAGATAAAACTGCCCTGGCTGTTTTGCGGCCTACTTCCAGTGCTGAACATAGTTTTTGTATCATGTGACCTGAAGGATTACTGGCCCCAGATGAATCTCTTTGAGCCAGTTCTTCAATGACATTGAATCCGATGATGGGGCATTCAAAGTCACTACTGGCAATAAGGATTGGCACTAGAACTGGTTTATCACTCATCCCCGACACAGCATTTTTGGGCAGGGTGAATTCGATTCCCATCCATCCCTCATATGGAATATCAGTTCCTTTAGCAGCTGAGAGATCTAACGCTTCTTCCTCAAGCAGCTCCTTCACTGGTCTCACCTCAACATCTGGCAGGTATTTTCTTTTCCAGCTTGCTCCTACAATTGACACCTGGGAGCCAGTGTCCCACAAAACTGTGGTACTAACACCACCAAGTGAGGCTCTCAGACTAGACATTTCTTTCCGACCAGTCTGGCAGCTTGCTGTTGTTTGCCTTTGAGCGGTGCATTAAAGTAGAAGTGACCAGTTTGTTTGGTACTTTCAGAATGGAGAGGGATTTCGATCTTATTTAGGGTGGCTGTGGTTGTTTTCTTTCCTGCAGATGACATCCTGCTGCCCAGTGTTCTGCACTGCCGCATTTATAGCAATGGCCACATTTACCATCATAGTTGGAATGTTTCACACTGCTGACATCGTCTGGTGGATGCTGCTCCGGGTGGTGGCCGATATCTCCTGTTGGGATGCTCACTCATTCCTTGTGTATGGGTTCTGGGAGCTTGGCTGTGCCCTGCTATTTGGGTGGTAAGACTCTGGATGGCCTCACATATGGCTTTATTACCTTGGTCAACTTTGTCAATGAGCGTGTCACGTTTTTTTATTTCACCACGTTTTGCCTTATTCTTTTTTGTGTGTGTGCAGCTCTCCAGCTCACCTTTCTCATTTTCCTCACATACAGCCGCTACTTTTATTGTTCTTGTCCTTAAGGTGTTAGCCAGTTTGTTTTTTCCTTTCCATTTCCAAGCTGTATGCAGCTGTCATTTTTTCCAATAACACTTCATCTTTGACATTTGAATCCTGTAAGTGTGGCTTTAGATCTCCTCGGATGGTGTCATCCTGTAGGCCAGTGATGACTGTTTGAAGAAACTGGTTTTGGATCAGCTCCATGCTGTACTTAAGTCCTGACTCAAATCTTTGTGAGGAAAAGAGGATTTGTTGTCTCAGGTCCATAGCTCGCACCAAAAACTGAATTGGTGTTTCTTATGGTTCCTGGACGGCACGGGTGAGAGAGTGGTAAAGGTCTGTTGCATCTTTCTCAATATAATGAGTGCGCAGGATTTGCCTTAGAGCTTGCAATGTCAAATCAACTCTGCTTTCCAAGTAACTCCTCAGCTTTGTCCCAGGAACAATGGCTTGGATGACAGCTTCCACAACTTCTCCTTCATCATATCCTTTTTTCAGTGCTCTTTGTATTTGTCTTTCCAGGCTGGCATAGCATAGTTTGTCTTTTTGATTTGGCTCTCCTATTTGTCCCACTAGTTTTAAATCCCTTCTGTACAGTGGATGGATAACTGAAAGGTTTTCTCTAGGTGCAGGAGCTGGTTCTGTGATGCTTGAGGCAGATTTGCGCTCTTTTGCATAGTCTGTCTTAATAGGCACAGTACCTTCTTTTCCCACAGGGTGGTGCTGTGGCGCCATTTCTCTTGACTCAGACGTGTCATCTCCGTTTTTATTTTTTAGTTCATCAATATTGTCATTTGATCTTAATAACATTGAAATCCCTTCATCTTTGAGTGAGGTAACTTCATCTCCCTCCAGATACTGAAGAATGATTCTCCTTAATCTACGAGGTGAGTCTCTATAACTTTCATCCACAGTCAAACCTAGTGTTGTGCAGATGTCACTTAGCTCCGGTGCTGACAGTGTTAGCAACTTTTCTTCTATCTCCTCCAACACAGATTCCCAGTCAGGCGACATTTTCTGTGTGTTAGCCATTGCCAGAAGACTCTTACCGACACTGTTCTCTTAGCCCGTTGCAGCTGATGATGTCCTGGTAGCAGACCAGTGTAATTAGCATGCTAGGCTAGTAGCCACGTAGTTGTAGACATTCCGCTGTCTTCTCACGGTGAGCACGAAAAAAAGGAGGAAAAATCTTGACCGGGCGGAAACACCAAATTTATGTTGCACCCTTAAAAAAACACAAGCATGGATCTTAGGTTGGGCAACTTTATTCTCCCGGTGCTCGATTTTTTTTTTTTGTTTCCTCTGTGAAAAGCAGCCGGTACTAACTTTCACATCATGTTCATACATTTAACCACAGCCGTGCACCGTCCAGGTGACACCACCATACAAAAAAGCTCTATTTAAACGAACATATGTATTATGTCAACCAAAACTGAAATAAATGGATGAATTAAATGTACATAAATAAATTAATATATCTCTGCAAAGACAAATTATGTTTTAGCCTTGTATATAAACAAATTCTAGGTCTCAACATGTGCATTTTGCTGGGATGACAATGTCACGGTCTGACTCATTGCGCATCACCACCGGTACTTTGAAAGGATGTCACTGAGGAAGATCAACCAAGCCAGCTTTAACAATGAGCCGCCAGGAAAGAAGGGTGAAGAAGGCTGCTCAATGATCACAGACTTCTCATTGTTTTGCCCATTCACTGAGGTGACTCCCTCAAGTACAACCATTTCGCCAGCTGTAATTACCTGAGCGCTATTACCCTGTAGCCTCACTACACCACAAGGCGCAGTATCATCATGCATCATCATCTGTTTGTGTCTCACCTCGAGTATTTTAAGGACAGCTCTGTAGCCATGAGGGACAGGCTGATATGCTTCTCCAGCTCTGGAGTAGATGTCATAGAGAACATCAAGGGTGTTTGTGCCTATCAGCACAAGAGACTCCATGGTGGTTTTAACATCAGGGACAACCAGGGCAAGTGTATTCACATCAACTGGCTTCCCCACAAAATCCCTTGGGAATGTCATGGGTAGTTCGATGTAGCCCAAGTAGGGAACTGACTGCCCTGCTGCACCCTTGACCTCCAAAAGATTGAAAAGCGGCTTAATCTCTTGTCCTGGGTAGTACTGCTTGTAAAACAATTCAGGCACAGTGGTAACCTGTGAGCCTGTGTCAAGCAGACAGTCAATTTCTTCACCTTATATGGTCACCCGAGCTGTACTCTTTGTACCAACCAACCCTTTAGGGAGTCTGAATGGACAGCTTCTCTTTGAGTGTCCTAGGCTGGCACATGCTTGACCTTCCTGTTTACATCTTGGGGACGTTGACTTTGCTAAGCCCCTGTTTGTCCCGCAACAGGAACTGTTAGGCGTTTAAATGAGAGCAAGGACTGGACTGCATTTCCCCTAACACCTGCATGCTGCTTCTCCACCAACTGCTTTTTCTTTTCAGCAACCAAAGCAGGATTGGCAGCTCTGGTGCATGATGGGGAGATGTGACCATCCTCTCCACAGTTAAAGCAATACCATTGTTTTGGTTTGCTCATCTGTCTCCCCCCTGTCTGTTGCAGGTCTGTACTTATTTCAAACTTGTCTGGCACTTGGCTCCGATGTTTTGCCACAGCACCCCTGTTGTAGGCCTCTTTTCCTTTTCTGAGTCATGAAGGAGGTCAACTGACTCTGCAGGCTAGCAACCTGCTTTGCGAGGTCCTCAGTTGCACTGGAACCTGCCTCCAACTTCTCCCTTGGTTCAGAACAGATGCATGCCCCATGACTCTGAATATGAACTCACTGCTTTGCAGCACTAATGTGTTTTTTCATCTGATTGGCTTTGGCCTTGCTGCCTGTCCTCTTCAGTGCGTAGCATCAACAAGAGTTCTGAGAATGAGGGTGGGTTGCATTTCCTCTGCTACACCCCCTGTAAAACTGCTTCAGAAGATGCTTCTCCATGTCCTCTGGTGCAACTCCTCTTCTCATGGTCAAGTTCAATGCTGCCTGCAGCCAATGGAGATATGCGGATGGTTTCTCACCTGGATCTTGGAAGGTGTTCATGAATTGAGCATAAAGCTCTTCTCCATCCTCAACCATGCTGAAAGCAGAATCAAGCAGCTGCAGGTAGCTTAAAGGATGCAAATCAGGTCGTAGCCCCTTGACCACATCAGCCGCAAGGTGAAAGCAAAGATTCCAGAATGCTTCTGGATATCTGAAGATAGGACATGTTGGGATCACTCAAAAGGAGTTTGATATGTGACCTCCAAGTGTCATAATCTATTTCGTTGCTGGGTCTAGGAATCCTCCACAGAGAAGGAACGAAGCCTCACTGGAGAGTGCAAGTTTGGAATGGGCATTTTCCGTTCTCACAATGTGCTCAACAACCACCTTCTGTATTTCTGGTGGATTTGCAGCACTTAGGAGCCAGCAGTGCAGCCTGAAGTGGGAAGGGCCTTTTCTCATTGTTTGGAGCCAAATAAGCCACATCAGGGGCAGTTGAGAATGAGGTGGGGGGCTCTTGTGCATTTGGAGAACCAAGCTGTGGTGCCACAGCAGTGGTCTCCGCCCATGCTGGGGAGTAGTCTTCAGTCACAGGGTTCATTGTCTCAACATCCTCACTAATGTGAGACATCATCTCTTTGAGCACCTCACTATACTCTTTGCCACTTAGCTTGGCTAACATCTTTAGCTCCGTCAAGTAAGTTTTTGTGATGCCCCCGCCGACTTCAGTCGTGTACGCACTGCTTACTTACACATCGTGTAAGTAACACATCACTTTGCACTTTGTATTTATAGGGCAAAATTCCCTTCAAGTTTTCTACACCTACACTGTGAGAGTACTCAACGATCAGGTTTTAATAAAATTGAGATGAGTCATCATCAACGAAAAGGACTCTCCCAAAAGAGCCGTACTTCTTAAGGAAGTCAATGATTTGTTCACCTTGGTCTGCTATCTGCGTTACCCCACTAACGATGACTGCATTAGGTATTTTAACACCAGACTGTTGCACAAAATCCATGTTAGATCAAAGGTCAGTATTGATATGCGACACAACTGGCTCCTGGCTGGCTCGCCACAAATGTAACCCCCCTTGCTTTATGAAGTGGATGATACGTAATCATTCTATACCTGGACTCTAAGCACGCAGGAGCCAGCAGTGCACATCAATGAAGGACAGAAACAAACTGTTGGACCTTATTTTTACTTGGTCAAATTGTAAAAAATAAAATCTGTACAGAGCTGGAATGAACAGCCTTTCGTTACACAAATATAAACAAAACAAAAATAGAAGCGCCAAAAGAAAACCCCTTTGTTACCTTTTCCCTGCCCAAAGTTTGTTGCATTGGGGCCCATTTATGTGTGTGAATGTCTGTGTGGTTCATTCCTGCCCCACCAGGAGCAGAGTGGGGACTGGCGGTTGAGTCAGTCGCAAAACCTTTAGCCTGGCTCGCCACCCAGTACACACTGGGAACTCAAACAGGTGGGAGGTAGCTCCAACCTCACTGGGACGATGATGAGGGATCCTCAAACAAATGCTCACCAAAAAAGAACCTGATCGCTGAGTCAATGATTGAACGGCTCTCCACGCTCTTCCCCCTCCAACGCGCATCCACGGTTAAACCGGTCATGCGGATGGTAAAAGATTCGCTGCTCGGCAACCATGCGGCTAATTGCAACGACGACCAAAAGAAAAGAAAAAGAACGAGCGCTGACTGCGATCGAACTGGAACCGGAGCCTGAGGATCTAACCACACGCGATTCGCACTACGCGATTGGCTAGTCAGACACCTGTCAATCAAATACCCCATTTTAACCCTTTATTGGGGCAAAAACAGAGAAGGGAAACATTCTGACACGGAAACAAAAATGATTATTACCACGATCTTTTTGATAGCACAATCTTCTGATTTATTATTATTGTATTTATTTTAATTTTTCATCAAATTAATTATTTTTAAAGGGGAAATTCTTGTTTTATTCAGTGTTCTAGAGCCTGGGCTACACAATCATTTGCAATGAGCTAAAAAAGCCACTTTTCAAAAATGATGTTAAAAATTAACAAGCCACTTACAAAACATTTTCCAAACTCAAGGAATTCCACGGAGATATATACCAAGAAATGTTGTTTCCTACAGGTATCTTCGCTGCACCTGTTCCAGGCGTTTACTACTTCACCTTCTTTTATCATGCTGGAGGAGGACACCCAGTGAGTCTACTATTCTTAAAGAACAACAACGCGGTTGTTGCGACGGCCTATGAATACCGTACGTTGCATGACGGAGCTGATAACGGAGGCAATGCGGTGTTCTTACAGCTGCAGCAGGGGGACCAGGTGTATGTACACTTGGACAAATACATGTGTTTGGGGAAACAATGAAATTACCACTTTCAGTGGTTCTCTGGTCAGTCAAAGTTGAAAAGGAGTGCATAAAAATACTAACTAATAGAAATATTTACTAATCACCATTAATTACCATAAAAATTTGAAATGACTTTGAAACCAGTGCTTGAAGTGGACCAGAACTCACCAGTACGCAGTAGCAGCACTTCACTGTGACTTTTTCTTGCACACCGGCATTTCTCACAAGCTGCTGCTGGCTCTTTTCTGGCTTCTCCATTTTAGGTTCTGTGTGCGATGGCAGACAGAACCTAACCTATGGAACCATGGATTAAATTGCATTAGCCAGGGGGCGCTATATGATTCTTCTCTGTCCCAGTTCTCGTCTGCCTGCTTCTCTCTGTTGACAGCTAATCTACATAACAGTACAATGTTGGCCTGGTTCTGTGGTGTCTTATTTTCTTTTATTTTTGTTTGATGTCTGGTTTTGCTTTCTAAACTGCATGTGAGTGTTTTTTTGTGAGGCTGTTATATACAAGGCCACACTATACTACTATAATAATCTATATTAGCCACTGATGATTGTAACATAAAGGAAAGTACCTGAACAACTGTCCAGTAATGACCTTTAAAGTAGGGAGTCTTTGTTTGTGTTGGGAAGTTTGTTTTTTTGCAAAAGCAACAGAAGAATTTGCTTTTATACAGAAGCAACAGGATAGTTTGTTTTTTTTACAGAAGCAACAGAATAGTTTGTTTTTTTACAGGAAGCAACAGGATAGTTTGTTTTTTTTACAGGAAGCAACAGGATAGTTTGTTTTTTTTTACAGAAGCAACACGTGTACAGCGCAAGAAAAACAAGGTGAGAGAGAGAGTTAAGAGGAGATGCTTGGATATGAACAAAAACACCTGCAACGCACAGGAGCATGACAAAACGTGTCTCATGCCCACATACACTCACATTTTTACAAATATAAAAGTGTTGTTTTGTCAGTGACAGCTCAGTTGTTCGGCAGGACAGCTCAGGCTTTATAGTATGTGTACTCTGTGATGAGGAATAAAGCCTCTCTGGACTCAACTTTACTGGACTCCAGTGCTTATTTGACTCTGTATTTTTCCTCAGAAGAAGATTTGAACACTTTTGAAGTAAAGACTTAGAGAATAAGGTGTAGAGGTTTGGGCAGGACCAGACTTAGTCTCCAGCTGGCCCTGGACTGGGTCTACAGTCTGAAAATGAAAATCCACATCAGTTCTAAAAAGAAACTGTGTGGCTATGACACAGCAGACCTTTGAGCTTGGTGATGCAGAGGTGCTTCATTTGTGTGACAAACTAAAACCAGAGAGGGGAGAAATTATTACTATTATTATTATTATTATTATTATTATTACTGAATTTTGCTGGGAATAAAAGTCCAGTAAGGTTCAGTATATACATTATATGGTATATTACAGCCACCTAAACATGCCGTTTGCTGTCTTTAACGTTTCTCTTTGAACGTCATTCAGGCCCTATTTTTTTGTCTTTCTACCAGTATGTCTTCCAGGTCTGATTAAAATGCTTTTAGCAGATGGAAGCACACAATACTGGTGTGTGTGACACACAGTTGTCAAGAGATAAGGTAACGGACAGAATGCAATCATCTACAAATGGGTGACACCATACAGGAAAAATCTGAATGCTTGGTCCCTGCAGTGAAGTGATATTGGTGGCTTTATTTTGCTGTGGGATGTCAAATCTCAAGCCAGTTGGACACTTACAGGAGATTTTTGACTGACATGTTGACATCATGCCAGATCAGAAGAAACGACATATAATAATGTGATATCTCCTCTTTTTGCGGAAGCTAGTACCTCCTCACAGCTCCAGCACCTGTGACATGCTAACAAAAATGTTCTGTCCGCTCACAGCAATGTGGGTCAAAAACAAAAAAGGGAATTGATATAGTTTTTAGCAACACCAAAGCTGTCATGTGCTGTAATCCAAGTGCAAACTGGGATGCAGCATCTGTACACACTTCAATGATCTTTGCAAATAAGAGTCTTTGCATTTGAATAAACAGTGTAACTGATACACTTGAAACAAATGATTCACCAGGTTTTTAATTGTTTAACTTCCTGTTAAAGTCGTCTAGCTGTCACTGATTAATGCACACTTAAGCGCTGCCAGTACAAGCATGATCAAAGAAAAAAAACAATGCATACTAGTAAGAGATTAACATACAAATATAACATGCTAATCCAATGTTATAGAGGGGTGAGACAGACTAGTTTCATTTAGATATATACCCGTAAAAAAGGATGAGTTTTAAATTTGTTCATTAATATTATAATAGATATTTATCAAGGTCAAAACTTATTATATGTAATCACAAATGCATCAGATATTTATGAACAAACAATGAAAACCCCCTCCTAAGGAATTAGGAACGTGAAAAACATCTGTATAACTGTAACAACACAAGGATTACAAACACAGAGGAGACACAGCTACATTTCTCATGTAAATAAATATAACAGACAAATTACACATAAAATGCTCAAATGTACATTCAGAGTTGTGTTATGCATAACTGTGTTCCACTGTTATGCGTAGCAGGTTGCTTGAAACAGTTAGGTGAATAGATGTTTGTCACAGTTTTTGGAAAAATGCTTGGTACTGGACAATTCAAACTGACTTATTTTTTTAGACTTATACTTGCCAATGTAGACACAGCAAATGATATAAAGAGTTAAGAGGGTATAGAGGGATTTTGTTATTGACCAATTTCATGGAGTGTTGATAATCCACTCTGGTTGATTTGGGACAGTAGATCCCACATTTGGGAGTACATATATCACGGTGGGTTCAGTCAAAAAACAAGATCTTTGCAGGGCTCTTGCAGAGCAGCCCTGCTCTCCTTTAGGATGCATTTCACGGCACCAGAGTGGAAGGTCTTGGGGTTAGGCTTAGCTGTCTGAGGAGGTAAAGGACTTTCCTCACCATTGTGCCAAGTTGTCCGTGTGCATGGACCATGCCCGATTCTTGCTGATATGGACTCCCAGGTACCCAAAGGTGATGGATGGAGTGGGCGGTAATGAGTTGATGGATGTTGGCCGTATGTTTTTACTTTTAAAGTTCCCAGCCATGATGATGACGGCATGTTTGAAAGACATTGTGTATTATTGACAATGATGTGCTGATATACACTTGTTGTGGAATGTGCACAGTAGAGACAAGGACTAGAGTAAATATCTGGTTAAGGTGGAATAGATGGCACGAGATCTTCCAGTTTTGGCAGGTGGGAGCAGGACAGAGTTGTCATGCCCAAATGTTTGTGATGAAAGAGACTCTACTTCTGTAGAAGTGTAGATTCTGGAAAACAAATAAGGATGATGTGGGGTGAAACATGTTTCAGAGGAAACAAGAGCCTCTATATTTCCATTCTGATCAATATGATCTCTTCCAGTAAGGCAACATCCTTGTCCACAGAACACAAATATACAATTCCCTTCATAGATACCTGATCTCAACTGAACACTAAAGGGGGATTTTAAGCAGTGCCCCTCACCACATCATGACAAACTCCAGAAAGAATGAAACTGTTTCTCTAGGCTTTTGGTCTTCCAACATTTTATAAATATTCATCCAGTCTAATTGAATGTTCTTAGTTATGCCAGTAAGCTTGTACTGCCTCTTCCGTGTGTGCAGTCCCTCAAGCAAAACTTGCAAATAGATATCTGATCTGATCCTTTTTGTGATACAATGGACTCCACAAACACTCTGACAAGACAAATACAGAAATTGTGTCTGAAATTGGTGTCATGTTCATTTATGTTTGTGTTTTGTGTGTGGATAGTCAATGTGTGTGTCCTGATTTCCTGCTTCTAGGATGAAAAGGTGACGGGATGGTACACCATCAACTGTATAAAAGAGCTGGGTTTTTGTTCAGTACTTCAGAGCGACACTGAGAGGGAAGAAGAGTAGATCATTCTGCAACAGGTTTGCAACTAACGGTTACTCTCTGTCCCTTCCTTGAATGGATTGATCTTTTTCTTCCTTGACAAGTCTTAATAAGGTGTTTGTTTCTTTTATTGAAGGTCATCGTCTCTAACATCTGCATCAACTTCACCATGAAGATGTTAACATTCTCTATACTGCTTGTTGTCATGCTGGCTGTGACTGGTGGTGAGTATGTTTGAGAGACAAGACAGAGATTGAATCTATTTTTTGTAGATACACAGACAACAAATCTCACTTGCTGTTCCTATTGTGTTAAACTGTCCAGGTCTTCCAGGTGCAAAGGCCACTGGACAAAGTAAGTGCATTTTTCCTCAGATTTGTATCCAGGCAAATTGCACTTGCTGCTTGTCATCTGCATTCATCGTTCTCATTCCTTTTTCCATTTTCCTTCCCCATGTGGTTTGGCAACATGTATGTAGGTTTACAATGTAGTTGTGATGTTGTTAGAACAACAGAGATGATTGGGGGGAGATTGTGTGCATTTGTCTGTGCATAACCCCTGTCTGTGTTGATGCAAAAAGTGACATGGGGGAAGGGACCTATTTCTACACATTATCTACAAAAATGATCAGTTAGTCAAACTGTCCATCTCTTTCACAAGAAACCACAAACGATGATCTGGATGGAAGTGAATGCATTTTTCATCAGATTTCCATTAAAGCACATAACACATTGTTTTGTGCACACTGTAGTTTGTTGTGTACATTGACATGACTAAAACAAAGTCACTCACTTGTGTGTCTCTCTTTACAAAGAAGAGGGAGCAACCCCTGGCAGAACCTGCATTTGGAGAAGGTGAGTACAATTTTCTCGACAATTTTCTTTTTACGACAGCATTACCATGCCCTCTTGCATGAGTAAAACAAAGTCAACTCACTTGTGTGTCTCTCTTTACAAAGAAGAGGGGCAACCCCTGGCAGAACCTGCATTTGGAGAAGGTGAGTACAATTTTCTCGACAATTTTCTTTTTACGACAGCATTACCATGCCCTCTTGCATGAGTAAAACAAAGTCACTCACTTGTGTGTCTCTCTTTACAAAGAAGAGGAGCAACCCCTGGCAGAACCTGCAGCTGGAGAAGGTGAGTACAATTTTCTCGACAATTTTCTTTTTACGACGCATGAAAATCAGTGCTACTGCATGCCAAACATTTCCAGATGCAGAGAGTGGAAATGAGACAATGATTTCAAAGGGTCAGTAGATGTGTGTCTATTATATTTTGTGTTCATCTTAAACTGAGACTCAACATTATTCTTCTCGATTTGCCTTCAGGAGAACATCAAGTCTCCAAGAGAGCAGTTCGTTGCCCCTGTGGTTGGTCTCGGTATGGAAAACGCTGTTTCCGCTACTTTTCATCAGCCTTGCCTTGGTATAGCGGCTCAGGTAATCAGGAGGATCTAAGAGCAGAGTGCACACTTTGGAGACATAATTTGCATCATCCTCTGACTTGGGATTCTCATATTACTCATGTTGTGTTTCGATCTCGGCAGCTCCACTCTCTGTCTTTTCTTTATATCTCCACTCTAGAGGTACTGTCAGTCCGTGCGTTCAAACCTAGCATCTGTGCACAGTCGTTGGGAGGAACGTTTTGTTCGGCGTTTGGCACTCTATAGACCTACCTGGATTGGATTCTCTAATGCACAACAGGTAAACTGGACAAGGTCTGAGAGATACTTAATCAAAAGTTGTTTAAATTGCACATACAATTTTCTACATGATTTTGTCTTCTAGGCAGGTCACTGGTGCTGGATTAATGGGAAACAAGTCAACTATAACAACTGGTGTAGAGGAGAGCCTAATAACTATGGCGGCAATCAACACTGTGCACTAGTTAACTGGACCAGTAAGTGACAACACAGTGTTTACCTTTAAAGCACAACAAAGGAGTCTTATAAGTTAATATAGACTAATTTAAAAAGGATCACAAAACATATCCTTTTGGTTTGTGGAAATGATAAAATGGCCTTTTTTGCTGTTAACATAATCAATGATAAATGTATAATTTAATAACTAGCAATGCACAGTATTACACAACCTGCTCTACAGTGTAACTAAAAATGTGTTCATTATTTTTTACATAAAAAAAGAGTCATCTAAAAATGTATGTATTCTACTGTGCTGCATAATGACCATATTTTTGTAAAGACAATAACTTTTGCCTGTAATGTTTGTTGTGATACTGAAAAATATTAACTGACCCTCGCTAAATTATCTGTCCATATATTTTCTTAAAACATCTCTTTGTTGTGTCAGTATAATTAACTCTGATGTCTAATCACAGGTCAAAAGTGCTGGGATGATCAGAACTGTGGGACTCATCTCGGATTTGTCTGTGTCCGCAAACGCTGATGACTTGTGGACAAACACAGAGGCATGAAGTACCCGACAAAAGCACGAGCATTGGAGGATGTGTGTTTGTGTCTGTGTGTGTGCACTCATCTGTCTCTGTGTCATCAGCCTCACAAATAACATGAAGGCTTTATATCTCAAATTAAATTTATACTTCTTTTCTATCGCTGTAACGCTACTTAAGGAAGGAAACGACAAGTGACATAAACAGAGGCTGCTTCTTATGCCTTGAGCATTAAATAAGAGCAGACTGAATGGTTTTTGAAAAGCATGCTTTTTGTGCAGTTTTATTCTTCAATGATCTGTCTTTCTTGTATCAGGCATGATTAAACCTCTCAAGCATTGAAACAAGCTTGTTTTGGGTTTGTGTTCCAACTTTATTGGATTAAATTCCAATCTCAAAGCGATCCATAATATCATCAAATAACAAACCAGTCTTCGAACTTGAATAAACAGTGTAACTGATACACTTGAAACAAATGATTCTTCGGGATTTTAATTGTTTGTAACTTCCTCTTGTGATGGTGTTGTGTGCATTGAGTGTGCAAACTCGTCTGGCTGTCACATATTTGATTAATGCACACTTGAGTGCTGCCAGTACAAGCATGGTCAAAGAAAAAAAATGCTTACACAAAATGCTTAAACTAACATACAATCATAACATGCTAATCCTGTGTTATAGAAGGGTGAGATAGACTAGTTTCATGTAGACCAAAAATGGATCAGATATCTATGAATAAACAATAAAATCCCCTCCTAAGGTCTTATGAATTAAAAAAAATCATGTGCATTACTGTAACAACACAAGGATCACAACACAGAGGAGGCACAGCTACATTTCTTCATTTAAAATGCCAGTTTCACATAAATAAATAAAACAGAGAACTTACATGTAAATTACTCAAACATACATTCAGAGCTGTGTTATGTAGGCATTTTTTATTGAAGCTGGAATAGCCTCTTACTGGAGTGATGGAGACCCTTCATAATCAGCTCTGGTTGATTTGGGACAGTAGATCCCACATTTGGAGAGTACAGGTATCATGGTGGGTTTAGTCAAGAACATAAATCTTTTCGGGGCTCAAGCAGAGCAGCCCTGCTCTCCGTTAGGATACATTTCACAGTTCCACCAGAGTGGAAGGTCTTTGGGGTTATGGATGGAGTGAGTGGTAATGAGTTGATGGATGTTGGGCGTATTCTTTAACTGTTAAAGTTCCCAGCCATGATGATGATGGCATGCTTGAAAGACATTGTGTATTGTTGACAATGATGTACTGATATACACTTGTGGTGGTATGTGCACAGTAGAGAGAAGGGTAAAGAAAGAGTGAGAGTAAGAGTAAGAGTTAATATCTGGGTAAGGTGGACTGGATGGCACGAGATCTTCAAGTTTTGGCAGGTGGGTGCAGGAGGGAGTTGTCGTGCCCAAGTGTTTGTTTTGACCATGAGATCATCAACTGTACATCAATACAAAGTTATTTTAGCACTTTTAATTTTTGAAATATTTCCATTCTGATCAATAAGATCTCTTCCGGTAAGGCAACACCCTTGTCCACAGAACACAAATATGCAATTCCCTTCATAGACACCTTATGTTGTAGTATATTTTCAAAATGTGCTTTCCATTGTGAGATTATGCAATGTCCAAGCCAATGTAAGACTTACAGAAAAAGCAATATTAGTGCTTACTGGAGGCATGATGCTGTTTACATAACCACTGGAAAAACGTTTGAAACAGGAACACCTCACTACACCTATCTCATTGTTTTTGAGATTTAAAAAATCGCTTGACAAGAGAGAGTTAAAAAAGTGGATTTTTTAATTCTGAAATTTGAAATGTACATGACTTGAGACAGTTAAGATAGAAATGGAAAATAAAACATTTACTGATCAATTAAAGTAATAAATGTATTAATGTTATGTAATGTGTATATTTGGTGTAAAGACAGCTGCTTGCTGTGGGTCATATGACTAATCTCTGTGCTTTGCATGTCCTTGACATAATCCACTGGTATCAGATTTGAAGGTATCCCCATCTAACGCAATTCCAACACAAAGGTGACTGATAACCTAAAAATGAGGCACACATTGACAAGGTTCAGTGCTGTGAAGCTGTACTTGGTGGTTCATACTTTTAATATAGTAAAATTATTTTCACAAGGTAACTTTAAATCTTGGTCAATCTGCCCCCTTAAATACTATCTGAGTCTTTGTGAAGGTGCTGTAACATTGGCCAAAAGTTGAGAAATATTTCTGTTTACATTTCTTCAGGGTATCAAAGGTCAACTGATTGCCAGTAAATGTAGTTGACTACTAGTACCGCATTGCTCATCTACTGAAACAGTAACCTCCCTTGCTTTATGAAGTGGATGACACGTAATCATTCGATACCTGGACCAGATCAGAAGAATCTAAGCACGCAGGAGCCATCGGTGCGTATCAATGAAGGGCAGAAACGAACTGTTGGACCTTATTTTTACTTGGTCAAATTGTAAAAAACAAAATCTGTATAGAGTTACACAAATATAAACAAAACTAGAGGCGCCAGATGAACAGCGTTTATGTGTGTGAATGTCTTTTATAGTCCTGCCCCACCAGGAGCTTTAGAGTTACACAACAGCCTGGCTCGCCACCCATAAACAAAACAACCTGGGAAATAGATCCTCAAACAAAGCTCACAAAAAAAAACCTGCGCTGAGTCAATGATTGAAAGCTCTCCGCGCTCTTCCCCCTCCGAGCATCCACAAAACGGTCCCGGATGGTAAAAGATTTGTCAGCAACCATGCGGCTAATCGCGACAATGACCGGAAGAAAAAGAACGAGTGCTGACCGCGATTGAACCGGAACCGGAGCCTGAGGAGCTGACCACACGCGATTCAATGAGATGAATTATTTTTAAAAGGGGAAATTCTTGTTTTACTCAGTATTCTAGAGCCTGGGCTACACTCTTCCCTCCTGAACTCATGTACGTCCCTATACATGGCAATGGTTAACCATCCTGCACTCAGGAAGGCAGGATAATGGGATAGGGGGAGTCCTCTCATTCACTGAGTGACATCGGCCAATGCCGTGGTCAATCCGTGGATGAATGACTTAACCACTGTGACCAGAGGTTTTCCAAGCTTTGGGTAGTCAAGCCGTCTTCGAGGCTGACGGTTCCGTTTAGATCTCCTTACGGAGGTATCTGTGCACAATTTTGGTTCTACGTCCTCATTGTTCTCCATTTCCATCTAGCATTTTCTCCACAGATTCTCCATTACCAGTTCCATCCATTTCCATTTCACTCGCTGTCATGTCAGAAACCACTGGAACCTGGTCCTTGTGGACATCAACATCAGGTAAATTCTTTGCTTCTGCAGGTTGGACAATTTGAGATAAGTTTCTGTCAGTTTGATTCATTTCCTTCATTTGTTCAGCTGGAGTGACTCGTTCAGTTGGTAAGTAGTCAGCGTCACCCTGGCAGCTGGTAGGTTTCTCCAGCGCCAGGGGACTATCTGGAGCAACATTGGACATGTCAGGTAGTTTGTCGATTTCATGAGTATAATCAACATCATTGGCATGGATGGCATGGACAGGCTCATTGATTTCCTCCAGTGGCAAATATCCACATGGAAGGAGCAAATCCCTATGCAATGTCCTTGAGGGACCATCCTTGTTTTCGGGCTTGACAGTATATACAGGAAGAGTACCTGCTCTGCTAACCACAACATGGACAGCTGACTCTGAAATTTTGTGCTTTCCCCAAATTCGGACATAAGTGCGGTCTTTGCAGCGTTATCCATTGCTATCTTGTAGCTCTCCTCAAGTGGCAACTTGAGATTCTGAACATAATCAGAGTGTGACGTGTGGTTGCTCCCACTCACAGGAAGTCCAAATGCCAAATCAACTGGCAGACGAGGTTGGCGCCCAAACATCAATTCATATGGCGTAAAATCTGTCACATCGTCTTCATCTTCATCTTCTTCATCCGCTTGGTCCGGGACCGGGTCGCGGAGGCAGCAGTCTGAGCAGAGATGCCCAGACTCCCTCACCTCACCCCAGACACTTCCTCCAGCCTCCCAGCCACCCTGCATGGAGGAAACTCATTTCGGCCGCTTGTATCCGCTGATCTTGTCCTTTCGGTCATTACCCAAAGTTCATGACCATAGGTGAGGGTGGGAACGTAGATTGACCGGTAAATTCGAGAGCTTCGCCTTTTCGACTCAGCTCCTTCTTCACCACGACGGTCCGGTACACCGACCGCCGCATAACTGCGGACGCTGCACCAATCCGCCTGTCAATCTCACGCTCCGATCTTTCCCTCACTCGTGAACAAGACCCCGAGATACTTGAACTCCTCCACTTGAGGCAGGACCTCTCCACCCACCTGGAGAGGGCATGCCACCCTTTTCCGGTCCGGTCGAGAACCATGGCCTCGGATTTGGAGGTGCTGATTCTCATCCCAGCCGCTTCACACTCGGCTGCAAACCGCTCCAGTACATGCTGAAGGTCCTGGCCTGATGAAGCCAATCAGGACAACATCATCTGCAAAAAGCAGAGATGAAATCCTGTGGTTCCCAAACCGGACTCCCTCCGGCCCCTGGCTACGCCTAGAAATCCTGTCCATAAAGATTATGAACAGGACCGGTGACAAAGGGCAAGCCCTGCCGGAGTCCAACATGCACTGGGAACAGGTCTGACTTACTGCCGGCAATGCGTCAACTCAACCAAGCTCCTGCTCCGGTCGTACAGAGACCGAACAGCCCTTAGCAAAGGCTCCCGGACCCCATACTCGCGGAGCACCCCCCACAGAATACCACGAGGGACACGGTCGAACTGAAAGATGTGTTCTCTCTCTTTTTGGGACTTAGGGTCGTCCACCAACTCCCCATGCGGCCTGTGGGACAGCCCGTCCGCATCACCATTCTACTTCCCAGGACGGTTAAGAAGCACGTGGACAGTGCAGACAGCCACCTGTAACATGTTGCATCCAGTCTTGCTGCGGTCAGTATGTAAGTCAATGGGTTACTATGAGTAACAACCGTGAAATGATTACCGTATAGGTAATCACTTAACTTTTCAGTGACTGACAGCCCTCGGCTTGCGTAGCAGTGGTGCTGGCATCAGTGTGAAGCACATATGGTTTCTGGGGATCAGCGAAACCCAGCACAGGGGCTGTGGTAAGATGATGGATGACTTGTTCAAATGCCTGCTGGCAAGCGGGAGACCATCGGTCTCCAAAGATCTCCTTTGGTCATTTTTTCCAATAACACTTCATCTTTGTTCCTGTAGTGTTCTGATTTCTGTTTCATTCTGGCTTTCTTCTGGGAAGGCGAGTAACCAGAAATGAGATCATGGAGAGGCTTCACAATACTGTAGTAACTTTTCACAAACCTCCTATAATACCCAGCAAAGCCAAGGAAGGATCTGAGTTCTCACAAGTTTTGAGGAATTGGCCAAGTTTTGAGGGCAGTGATTTTCTCAGGATCGGTCTCCACCCCGTTTCTGGACACAATGTGACCAAGATAGCGGACTGGTGTCTGAAAGAAGATACACTTTTCAGGTGATAATTTCAGACCGAACTCCTTCAAGCGTAAGCGCTGATCTCTGCCTCTGTGCATTTTGCTGGGATGACAATGTCACGGTCTGACTCATTGCACTTTGAAAGGATGTCGCTGAGGAAGATCAACCAAGCCAGCTTTAACAATGAGCCGCCAGGAAAGAAGGGTGAAGAAGGCTGCTCAATGATCACAGACTTCTTATTGTTTTGCCCATTCACTGAGGTGACTCCCTCAAGTACAACCATTTTGCCAGCTGTAATTACCTGAGCGCTATTACCCTGTAGCCTCACTACACCACAAGGCGCAGTATCATCATGCATCATCATCTGTTTGTGTCTCACCTCGAATACTTTAAGGACAGCTCTGTAGCCATGAGGGACAGGCTGATATGCTTCTCCAGCTCTGGAGTAGATGTCATAGAGAACATCAAGGGTGTTTGTGCCTATCAGCACAAGAGACTCCATGGTGGTTTTAACATCAGGGACAACCAGGGCAAGTGTATTCACATCAACTGGCTTCCCCACAAAATCCCTTGGGAATGTCATGGGTAGTTCGATGTAGCCCAAGTAGGGAACTGACTGCCCTGCTGCACCCTTGACCTCCAAAAGATTGAAAAGCGGCTTAATCTCTTGTCCTGGGTAGTACTGCTTGTAAAACAATTCAGGCACAGTGGTAACCTGTGAGCCTGTGTCAAGCAGACAGTCAATTTCTTCACCTTATATGGTCACCCGAGCTGTACTCTTTGTACCAACCAACCCTTTAGGGAGTCTGAATGGACAGCTTCTCTTTGAGTGTCCTAGGCTGGCACATGCTTGACCTTCCTGTTTACATCTTGGGGACGTTGACTTTGCTAAGCCCCTGTTTGTCCCGCAACAGGAACTGTTAGGCGTTTAAATGAGAGCAAGGACTGGACTGCATTTCCCCTAACACCTGCATGCTGCTTCTCCACCAACTGCTTTTTCTTTTCAGCAACCAAAGCAGGATTGGCAGCTCCTGGTGCATGATGGGGAGATGTGACCATCCTCTCCACAGTTAAAGCAATACCATTGTTTTGGTTTGCTCATCTGTCTCCCCCCTGTCTGTTGCAGGTCTGTACTTATTTCAAACTTGTCTGGCGCTTGGCTCCGATGTGTTGGCCACAGCACCCCTGTTGTAGGCCTCTTTTCCTTTTCTGAGTCATGAAGGAGGTCAACTGACTCTGCAGGCTAGCAACCTGCTTTGCGAGGTCCTCAGTTGCACTGGAACCTGCCTCCAACTTCTCCCTTGGTTCAGAACAGATGCATGCCCCATGACTCTGAATACGAACTCACTGCTTTGCAGCACTAATGTGTTTTTTCATGTGATTGGCTTTGGCCTGCTGCCTGTCCTCTTCAGTGCGTAGCATCAACAAGAGTTCTGAGAATGAGGGTGGGTTGCATTTCCTCTGCTACACCCCCTGTGAAACTGCTTCAGAAGATGCTTCTCCATGTCCTCTGGTGCAACTCCTCTTCTCATGGTCAAGTTCAAGTGCTGCCTGCAGCCGATGGAGATATGCGGATGGTTTCTCACCTGGATCTTGGAGGGTGTTCATGAATTGAGCATAAAGCTCTTCTCCATCCTCAACCATGCTGAAAGCAGAATCAAGCAGCTGCAGGTAGCTTAAAGGATGCAAATCGGGTCGTAGCCCCTTGACCACATCAGCTGCAGGTGAAAGCAAAGATTCCAGAATGCTTCTGGATATCTGAAGATAGGACATGTTGGGATCACTCAAAAGGAGTTTGATATGTGACCTCCAAGTGTCATAATCTATTTCGTTGCTGGGTCTAGGAATCCTCCCAGAGAAGGAATGAAGCCTCACTGGAGAGTGCAAGTTGGAATGGGCATTTTCTGTTCTCAAAATGTGCTCAACAACCACCTTCTGTATTTCTGGTGGATTTGCAGCACTAGGAGCCAGCAGTACCTGAAGTGGGAAGGGCCTTTTCTCATTGTTTGGAGCCAAATAAGCCACATCAGGGGCAGTTGAGAATGAGGTGGGGGGCTCTTGTGCATTTGGAGAACCAAGCTGTGGTGCCACAGCAGTGGTCTCCGCCCATGCTGGGGAGCAGTCTTCAGTCACAGGGTTCATTGTCTCAACATCCTCACTAATGTGAGACATCATCTCTTTGAGCACCTCACCTATACTCTTTGCCACTTAGCTTGGCTAACATCTTTAGCTCCGTCAAGTAAGTTTTTGTGATGCCCCCGCCGACTTCAGTCGTGTACGCACTGCTTAACGTTCGGACAGTGTAAGTAACACATCGTGTAAGTAACACATCGCTTTGCACTTTGTATTTATAGGGCAAAATTCCCTTCAAGTTTTCTACACCTACACCGTGAGAGTACTCAACGATCAAGTTTTAATAAAATTGAGATGAGTCATCATCAACGAAAAGGACTCTCCCAAAAGAGCCGTACTTCTTAAGGAAGTCAATGATTTGTTCACCTTGGTCTGCTATCTGCGTTACCCCACTAACGATGACTACATTAGGTATTTTAACACCAGACTGTTGCACAAAATCCATGTTAGATCAAAGGTCAGTATTGATATGCGACACAACTGGCTCCTGGCTGGCTCGCCACAAATGTAACCCCCCTTGCTTTATGAAGTGGATGACACGTAATCATTCTATACCTGGACTCTAAGCACGCAGGAGCCAGCAGTGCACATCAATGAAGGACAGAAACAAACTGTTGGACCTTATTTTTACTTGGTCAAATTGTAAAAAATAAAATCTGTACAGAGCTGGAATGAACAGCCTTTACCGTTACACAAATATAAACAAAACAAAAATAGAAGCGCCAAATAACAAACAACCCCTTTGTTACCTTTTCCCTGCCCAGAGTTTGTTGCATTGGGGCCCGTTTATGTGTGTGAATGTCTGTGTGGTTCAGTCCTACCCCACCAGGAGCAGAATGGGGACTGGCGGTTGAGTCAGTCGCAAAACCTTTAGCCTGGCTCGCCACCCAGTACACACTGGGAACTCAAACAGGTGGGAGGTAGCTCCAACCTCACTGGGACGATGATGAGGGATCCTCAAACAAATGCTCACCAAAAAAGAACCTGATCAAACGACCAAGATGAAAAAGAACGAGCGATCGCTGAGTCAATGATTGAACAGTTTTAACCCTTTACTGGGGCAAAAAGAGGGAAGGGAAACATTCTTACACAGTAACAAAAACGATTATTACCACGATCTTTTTATAGCACAATGTTATTTTTCTATTTATTTTAATTTTTCATCAAATTAATTATTTTTAAAGGGGAAATTCTTGTTTTATTCAGTGTTCTAGAGCCTGGGCTACACAATCATTTGCAATGAGCTAAAAAAGCCACTTTTCAAAAACGATGTTAAAAATTAACAAGCCACACAAAACATTTTCCAAACTCAAGGAATTCTACGGAGATATATATCAAGAAATGTTGTTTCCACAGGTATCTTCACTGCACCTGTTCCAGGCGTTTACTACTTCACCTTCTTTTATCATGCTGGAGGAGGACACCCAGTGAGTCTACTATTCTTAAAGAACAGCGCGGTTGTTGCGACAGCCTATGAATACCGTACGTTGCATGACGGAGCTGATAACGGAGGCAATGCGGTGTTCTTACAGCTGCAGCAGGGGGACCAGGTGTATGTACACTTGGACAAATACATGTGTTTGGGGAAACAATGAAATTACCACTTTCAGTGGTTCTCTGGTCAGTCAAAGTTGAAAAGGAGTGCATAAAAATACTAACTAATAGAAATATTTACTAATCACCATTAATTACCATAAAAATTTGAAATGACTTTGAAACCAGTGCTTGAAGTGGACCAGAACTCACCAGTACGCAGTAGCAGCACTTCACTGTGACTTTTTCTTGCACACCGGCACTTCTCACAAGCTGCTGCTGGCTCTTTTCTGGCTTCTCCATTTTAGGTTCTGTGTGCGATGGCCCGAAAACTGCATTAAATTGCATTAGCCAGGGGGCGCTATATGATTCTTCTCTGTCCCAGTTCTCGTCTGCCTGCTTCTCTCTGTTGACAGCTAATCTACATAACAGTACAATGTTGGCCTGGTTCTGTGGTGTCTTATTTTCTTTTATTTTGGTTTTATGCCACACTATACTACTATAATAATCTGCTTTTGCTTTCTAAATTGCATGTGAAGAAGAATTTGCTTTTATACAGAAGCAACAGGATAGTTTATTTTTATACAGAAGCAACAGGATAGTTTGTTTTTTTTTACAGAAGCAACAGGATAGTTTGTTTTTTTTACAGAAGCAACAGGATAGTTTGTTTTTTTTACAGAAGCAACACGTGTACAGCGCAAGAAAAACAAGGTGAGAGAGAGAGTTAAGAGAAGATGCTGGATATGAACAAAAACAACACCTGCAACGCACAGGAGCATGACAAAACGTGTCTCATGCCCACATACACTCACATTTTTACAAATATAAAAGTGTTGTTTTGTCAGTGACAGCTCAGTTGTTCGGCAGGACAGCTCAGGCTTTATAGTATGTGTACTCTGTGATGAGGAATAAAGCCTCTCTGGACTCAACTTTACTGGACTCCAGTGCTTATTTGACTCTGCGTATTTTCCTCAGAAGAAGATTTGAACACTTTTGAAGTAAAGACTTAGAGAATAAGGTGTAGAGGTTTGGGCAGGACCAGACTTAGTCTCCAGCTGGCCTTAGACTGGGTCTACAGTCTGAAAATGAAAATCCACATCAGTTCTAAAAACGAAACTGTGTGGCTATGACACAGCAGACCTTTGAGCTTGGTGATGCAGAGGTGCTTCATTTGTGTGACAAACTAAAACCAGAGAGGGGAGAAATTATTACTATTATTATTATTATTACTGAATTTTGCTGGGAATAAAAGTCCAGTAAGGTTCAGTATATACATTATATGGTATATTACAGCCACCTAAACATGCCGTTTGCTGTCTTTAACGTTTCTCTTTGAACGTCATTCAGGCCCTATTTTTTTGTCTTTCTACCAGTATGTCACCCAGGTCTGATTAAAATGCTTTTAGCAGATGGAAGCAAACAATACTGGTGTGTGTGACACACAGTTGTCAAGAGATAAGGTAACGGACAGAATGCAGTCATCTACAAATGGGTAACACCATACAGGAAAAATCTGAATGCTTGGTCCCTGCAGTGAAGTGATATCGGTGGCTTTATTTTGCTGTGGGATGTCAAATCTCAAGCCAGTTGGACACTTACAGGAGATTTTTGACTGACATGTTGACATCATGCCAGATCAGAAGAAACGACATATAATAATGTCATATCTCCTCTTTTTGCGGAAGCTAGTACCTCCTCACAGCTCCAGCACCTGTGACATGCTAACAAAAATGTTCTGTCCACTCACAGCATTGTGGGTCAAAAACAAAAAAGGGAATTGATATAGTTTTTAGCAACACCAAAGCTGTCATGTGCTGTAATCCAAGTGCAAACTGGGATGCAGCATCTGTACACACTTCAATGATCTTTGCAAACAAGAGTCTTTGTATTTGAATAAACAGTGTAACTGATACACTTGAAACAAATGATTCACCAGGTTTTTAATTGTTTAACTTCCTGTTAAAGTCGTCTAGCTGTCACTGATTAATGCACACTTAAGCGCTGCCAGTACCAGCATGATCAAAGAAAAAAAACAATGCATACTAGTAAGAGATTAACATACAAATATAACATGCTAATCCAATGTTATAGAGGGGTGAGACAGACTAGTTTCATTTAGATATATACCCGTAAAAAAGGATGAGTTTTAAATTTGTTCATTAATATTATAATAGATATTTATCAAGGTCAAAACTTATTATATGTAATCACAAATGCATCAGATATTTATGAACAAACAATGAAAACCCCCTCCTAAGGAATTAGGAACGTGAAAAACATCTGTATAACTGTAACAACACAAGGATTACAAACACAGAGGAGACACAGCTACATTTCTCACGTAAATAAATATAACAGACAAATTACACATAAAATGCTCAAATGTACATTCAGAGTTGTGTTATGCATAACTGTGTTCCACTGTTATGCGTAGCAGGTTGCTTGAAACAGTTAGGTGAATAGATGTTTGTCACAGTTTTTGGAAAAATGCTTGGTACTGGACAATTCAAACTGACTTATTTTTTTAGACTTATACTTGCCAATGTAGACACAGCAAATGCTTTAAAGAGTTAAGAGGGTATAGAGGGATTTTGTTATTGACCAATTCATGGAGTGTTGATAATCCACTCTGGTTGATTTGGGACAGTAGATCCCACATTTGGGAGTACATATATCACGGTGGGTTCAGTCAAAAAACAAGATCTTTGCAGGGCTCTTGCAGAGCAGCCCTGCTCTCCTTTAGGATGCATTTCACGGCACCAGAGTGGAAGGTCTTGGGGTTCGGCTTAGCTGTCTGAGGAGGTAAAGGACTTTCCTCACCATTGTGCCAAGTTGTCCGTGTGCATGGACCATGCCCGATTCTTGCTGATATGGACTCCCTAGGTACCCGAAGGTGATGGATGGAGTGGGCGGTAATGAGTTGATGGATGTTGGCCGTATGTTTTTACTTTTAAAGTTCCCAGCCATGATGATGACGGCATGCTTGAAAGACATTGTGTATTATTGACAATGATGTGCTGATATACACTTGTTGTGGAATGTGCACAGTACACAGAAAGAGACTCTACTTCTCTAGAAGTGTAGATTCTGGAAAACAAATAAGGATGATGTGGGGTGAAACATGTTTCAGAGGAGACAAGAGCCTCAATATTTCCATTCTGATTAATATGATCTCTTCCAGTACGCCAACATCCTTGTCCACAGAACACAAATATGCAATTCCCTTCATAGATACCTGATCTCAACTGAACGCTAAAGGGGGATTTTAAGCAGTGCCCCTCACCATCATGACAAACTGCAGAAAGAATGAAACTGTTCTTCCAACATTTTATAAAGATTCATCCAGTCTAATTGAATGTTCTTAGTTATGCCAGTAAGCTTGTACTGCCTCTTCCGTGTGTGCAGTCCCTGAAGCTCCAAAGAACAGGAGGAGTTGCAAAACTTGCAAATAGATATCTGATCTGATCCGTTTTGTGATACACTGGACTCCACAAACACTCTGACAAGACAAATACAGAAATTGTGTCTGAAATTGGTGTCATGTTCATTTATGTTTGTGTTTTGTGTGTGGATAGTCAATGTGTGTGTCCTGAGTTCCTGCTTCTAGGATGACAGGGTGACGGGATGGTACGCCATCAACTGTATAAAAGAGCTGGGTTTTTGTTCAGTACTTCAGAGCGACACTGAGAGGGAAGAAGAGTAGATCATTCTGCAACAGGTTTGCAACTAACGGTTACTCTCTGTCCGTCCTTGAATGGATTGATCTTTTTCTTCCTTGACAAGTCTTAATAAGATGTCTGTTTCTTTTATTGAAGGTCATCGTCTCTAACATCTGCATCAACTTCACCATGAAGACGGTAGCATTCTCTATACTGCTTGTTGTCATGCTGGCTGTGACTGGTGGTGAGTATGTTTGAGAGACAAGACAGAGATTGAATACATTTTTTGTAGATACACAGGCAACAAATCTCACTTGCTGTTTCTTTTGTGTTAAACTGTCCAGGTCTTCCAGGTTCAAAGGCCACTACTGTCACCGAACCTCCAACTGGACAAAGTAAGTGCATTTTTCCTCAGATTTGTATCTAGGCAAATTGCACTTGCTGCTTGTCATCTGCATTCATCATTCTCATTCCTTTTTCCATTTTCCTTCCCCATGTGGTTTGGCAACATGTATGTAGGTTACAATGTAGTTGTGATGTTGTTAGAACAACAGAGACAATTGGGGGGAGATTGTGTGCATTTGTCTGTGCATAACCCCTGTCTGTGTTGATGCAAAAAGTGACATGGGGGAAGGGACCTATTTCTACACATTCTTTTATAAAAACAAAAATGATCAGTTAGTCAAACTGTCACAAGAAACCACAAACGATGATCTGGATGGAAGTGAATGCATTTTTCATCAGAAGCACATAACACATTGTTTTGTGCACACTGTAGTTTGTTGTGTACATTGACATGAGTAAAACAAAGGCACTCACTTGTGTGTCTCTCTTTACAAAGAAGAGGGGCAACCCCTGGCAGAACCTGCATTTGGAGAAGGTGAGTACAATTTTCTCGACAATTTTCTTTTTACGACAGCATTACCATGCCCTCTTGCATGAGTAAAACAAAGTCAATCACTTATGTGTCTCTCTTTACAAAGAAGAGGGGCAACCCCTGGCAGAACCTGCATTTGGAGAAGGTGAGTACAATTTTCTCGACAATTTTCTTTTTACGACAGCATTACCATGCCCTCTTGCATGAGTAAAACAAAGTCAACTCACTTGTGTGTCTCTCTTTACAAAGAAGAGGAGCAACCCCTGGCAGAACCTGCAGCTGGAGAAGGTGAGTACAATTTTCTCGACAATTTTCTTTTTACGACGCATGAAAATCAGTGCTACTGCATGCCAAACATTTCCAGATGCAGAGAGTGGAAATGAGACAATGATTTCAAAGGGTCAGTAGATGTGTGTCTATTATATTTTGTGTTCATCTTAAATTGAGACTCAACATTATTCTTCTCGATTTGCCTTCAGGAGAACATCAAGTCGCCAAGAGAGCAGTTCGTTGCCCCTGTGGTTGGTCTCGGTATGGACATCGCTGTTTCCGCTACTTTTCATCAGCCTTGCCTTGGTATGCGGCTCAGGTAATCAGGAGGATCTAAGAGCAGAGTGCACACTTTGGAGACATAATTTGCATCATCCTCTGACTTGGGATTCTCATATTACTCATGTTGTGTTTCGATCTTGGCAGCTCCACTCTCTGTCTGTTCTTTATATCTCCACTCTAGAGATACTGTCAGTCCGTGCGTGCAAACCTAGCATCTGTGCACAGTGGTTGGGAAGAGCGTTTTGTTCAGCGTCTGGCACTCTATAGACCTACCTGGATTGGATTCTCTAATGCACAACAGGTAAACTGGACAAGATCTGAGAGATACTTAATCAAAAGTTGTTTAAATTGCACATACAATTTTCTACATGATTTTGTCTTCTAGGTACATTACTGGTTCTGGATTAATGGGAAACGAGTCGACTATAACAACTGGTGTAGAGGAGAGCCTAATAACGTTGGCGGCATTCAACACTGTGCACTAGTTAATTTTAGCAGTAAGTGACAACACAGTGTTTACCTTTAAAGCACAACAAAGGAGTCTTATAAGTTAATATAGACTAATTTAAAAAGGATAATCTTTTGGTTTGTTTAAAATGGCCTTTTCTGCTGTTAACATAATCAATGATAAATTTATAATTTAATAACTAGCAATGCACAGTATTACACAACCTGCTCTACATTGTAACTAAAAATGTGTTCATTATTTTTTACATAAAAAAAGAGTCATCTAAAAATGTATGTATTCTACTGTGCTGCATAATGACCATATTTCTGTAAAGACAACAACTTTTGCCTGTAATGTTTGTTGTGATACTGAAAAATATTAACTGACCCTCGCTAAATTATCTGTCCATATATTTTCTTAAAACATTTCTTTGTTGTGTCAGTATAATTAACTCTGATGTCTAATCACAGGTCAAAAGTGCTGGGATGATCAGAACTGTGGGACTCATCTTGGATTTGTCTGCGCCTGATGACGCAAACGCTGATACCCGACAAAAGCATGTGATGAGGATGTGTGTTTGTGTCTGTGTGTGTGCACTCATCTGTCTCTGTGTCATCAGCCTCACAAATAACATGAAGGCTTTATATCTCAAATTAAATTTATACTTCTTTTCTATCGCTGTAACGCTACTTAAGGAAGGAAACGACAAGTGACATAAACAGAGGCTGCTTCTTATGCCTTGAGCATTAAATAAGAGCAGACTGAATGGTTTTGAAAAGCATGCTTTTTGTGCAGTTTTATTCTTCAATGATCTGTCTTTCTTGTATCAGGCATGATTAAACCTCTCAAGCATTGAAACAAGCTTGTTTTGGGTTTGTGTTCCAACTTCCAATCTCAAAGCGATCCATAATATCATCAAATAACAAACCAGTCTTCGAACTTGAATAAACAGTGTAACTGATACACTTGAAACAAATGATTCTTCGGGATTTTAATTGTTTGTAACTTCCTCTTGTGATGGTGTTGTGTGCATTGAGTGTGCAAACTCGTCTGGCTGTCACATATTTGATTAATGCACACTTGAGTGCTGCCAGTACAAGCATGGTCAAAGAAAAAAAATGCTTACTAATAACAAACTAACATACAATCATAACATGCTAATCCTGTGTTATAGAAGGGTGAGATAGACTAGTTTCATGTAGACCAAAAATGGATCAGATATCTATGAATAAACAATGAAATCCCCTCCTAAGGTCTTATGAATTAAAAAAAATCATGTGCATTACTGTAACAACACAAGGATCACAACACAGAGGAGGCACAGCTACATTTCTTCATTTAAAATGCCAGTTTCACATAAATAAATAAAACAGAGAACTTACATGTAAATTACTCAAACATACATTCAGAGCTGTGTTATGTAGGCATTTTTTATTGAAGCTGGAATAGCCTCTTACTGGGGTGATGGAGACCCTTCATAATCAGCTCTGGTTGATTTGGGACAGTAGATCCCACATTTGGGAGTACAGGTATCATGGTGGGTTTAGTCAAGAACATAAATCTTTTCGGGGCTCAAGCAGAGCAGCCCTGCTCTCCGTTAGGATACATTTCACAGTTCCACCAGAGTGGAAGGTCTTTGGGGTTATGGATGGAGTGAGCTGTAATGAGTTGATGGATGTTGGGCGTATTCTTTAACTGTTAAAGTTCCCAGCCATGATGATGATGGCATGCTTGAAAGACATTGTGTATTGTTGACAATGATGTACTGATATACACTTGTGGTGGTATGTGCACAGTAGAGAGAAGGGTAAAGAAAGAGTAAGAGTAAGAGTTAATATCTGGGTAAGGTGGACTGGATGGCACGAGATCTTCAAGTTTTGGCAGGTGGGTGCAGGAGGGAGTTGTCGTGCCCAAGTGTTTGTTTTGACCATGAGATCATCAACTGTACATCAATACAAAGTTATTTTAGCACTTTTAATTTTTCGAAATATTTCCATTCTGATCAATAAGATCTCTTCCGGTAAGGCAACACCCTTGTCCACAGAACACAAATATGCAATTCCCTTCATAGACACCTGATGTTGTAGTATATTTTCAAAATGTGCTTTCCATTGTGAGATTATGCAATGTCCAAGCCAATGTAAGACTTACAGAAAAAGCAATATTAGTGCTTACTGGAGGCATGATGCTGTTTGCATAACCACTGGAAAACGTTTGAAACAGGAACACCTCACTACACCTATCTCATTGTTTTTGAGATTTAAAAAACGCTTGACAAGAGAGAGTTAAAAAAGTGGATTTTTTAATTCTGAAATTTGAAATGTACATGACTTGAGACAGTTAAGATAGAAATGGAAAATAAAACATTTACTGATCAATGAAAGTAATAAATGTATTAATGTTATGTAATGTGTATATTTGGTGTAAAGACAGCTGCTTGCTGTGGGTCATATGACTAATCTCTGTGCTTTGCATGTCCTCGACATAATCCACTGGTATCAGATTTGAAGGTATCCCCATCTAACGCAATTCCAACACAAATGTGACTGATAACCTAAAAATGAGGCACACATTGACAAGGTTCAGTGCTGTGAAGCTGTACTTGGTGGTTCATACTTTTAATATAGTAAAATTATTTTCACAAGGTAACTTTAAATCTTGGTCAATCTGCCCCCTTAAATACTCCCTGAGTCTTTGTGAAGGTGCTGTAACATTGGCCAAAAGTTGAGAAATATTTCTGTTTACATTTCTTTAGGGTATCAAAGGTCAACTGATTGCCAGTAAATGTAGTGACTACTAGTACCGCATTGCTCATCTACTGAAACAGTAAATCAAATGTAACCCCCCTTGCTTTATGAAGTGGATGACACGTAATCATTCGATACCTGGACCAGATCAGAAGAATCTAAGCACGCAGGAGCCAGCAGTGCGTATCAATGAAGGGTAGAAACGAACTGTTGGACCTTATTTTTACTTGGTCAAATTGTAAAAAACAAAATCTGTATAGAGCTCAGATGAACAGCCTTTTCGTTACACAAATATAAACAAAAACAAAAATAGAGGCACCAAAAGAAAACCCCTTTGTTACCTTTTCCCTGCCCAGAGTTTGTTGCATTGGGGCCCATTTATGTGTGTGAATGTCTGTGTGGTTCAGTCCTGCCCCACCAGGAGCAGAGTGGGGACTGGCGGTTGAGTCAGTCGCAAAACCTTTAGCCTGGCTCGCCACCCAGTACACACTGGGAACTCGAACAGGTGGGAGGTAGCTCCAACCTCACTGGGATGATGATGAGGGATCCTCAAACAAATGCTCACCAAAAAAGAACCTGATCGCTGAGTCAATGATTGAACGGCTCTCCACGCTCTTCCCCCTCCAACGCGCATCCACGGTTAAACCGGTCACGCGGATGGTAAAAGATTCGCTGCTCGGCAACCATGCGGCTAATTGCAACGACGACCAGAAGAAATAGAATGAGCGCTGATTGCGATCGAACTGGAACCGGAGCCTGAGGATCAAAAATGATTATTACCACGATCTTTTTATAGCACAATCTTATTTATTATTATCTATTTATTTTAATTTTTCATCAAATTAATTATTTTTAAAGGGGAAATTCTTGTTTTATTCAGTGTTCTAGAGCCTGGGCTACACAATCATTTGCAATGAGCTAAAAAAGCCACTTTTCAAAAATGATGTTAAAAATTAACAAGCCACTTACAAAACATTTTCCAAACTCAAGGAATTCCACGGAGATATATACCAAGAAATGTTGTTTCCACAGGTATCTTCGCTGCACTTGTTCCAGGCGTTTACTACTTCACCTTCTTTTATCATGCTGGAGGAGGACACCCAGTGAGTCTACTATTCTTAAAGAACAGCGCGGTTGTTGCGACAGCCTATGAATACCGTACGTTGCATGACGGAGCTGATAACGGAGGCAATGCGGTGTTCTTACAGCTGCAGCAGGGGGACCAGGTGTATGTACACTTGGACAAATACATGTGTTTGGGGAAACAATAAAAATTACCACTTTCAGTGGTTCTCTGGTCAGTCAAAGTTGAAAAGGAGTGCATAAAAATACTAACTAATAGAAATATTTACTAATCACCATTAATTACCATAAAAATTTGAAATGACTTTGAAACCAGTGCTTGAAGTGGACCAGAACTCACCAGTACGCAGTAGCAGCACTTCACTGTGACTTTTTCTTGCACACCGGCATTTCTCACAAGCTGCTGCTGGCTCTTTTCTGGCTTCTCCATTTTAGGTTTTGTGTGCGATGGCAGACAGAACCTAACCTATGGAACCATGGATTAAATTGCATTAGCCAGGGGGCGCTATATGATTCTTCTCTGTCCCAGTTCTCGTCTGCCTGCTTCTCTCTGTTGACAGCTAATCTACATAACAGTACAATGTTGGCCTGGTTCTGTGGTGTCTTATTTTCTTTTATTTTTGTTTGATGTCTGCTTTTGCTTTCTAAACTGCATGTGAGTGTTTTTTGTGAGGCTGTTATATACAAGGCCACACTATACTACTATAATAATCTATATTAGCCACTGATGATTGTAGCATATAGGAAAGTACCTGAACAACTGTCCAGTAATGACCTTTAAAGTAGGGAGTCTTTGTTTGTGTTGGGAAGTTTGTTTTTTTGCAAAAGCAACAGAAGAATTTGCTTTTATACAGAAGCAACAGGATAGTTTATTTTTATACAGAAGCAACAGGATAGTTTATTTTTATACAGAAGCAACAGGATAGTTTGTTTTTTTTACAGAAGCAACACGTGTACAGCGCAAGAAAAACAAGGTGAGAGAGAGAGTTAAGAGGAGATGCTGGATATGAACAAAAACACCTGCAACGCACAGGAGCATGACAAAACGTGTCTCATGCCCACATACACTCACATTTTTACAAATATAAAAGTGTTGTTTTGTCAGTGACAGCTCAGTTGTTCGGCAGGACAGCTCAGGCTTTATAGTATGTGTACTCTGTGATGAGGAATAAAGCCCTCTGGACTCAACTTTACTGGACTCCAGTGCTTATTTGACTCTGTATTTTTCCTCAGAAGAAGATTTGAACACTTTTGAAGTAAAGACTTAGAGAATAAGGTGTAGAGGTTTGGGCAGGACCAGACTTAGTCTCCAGCTGGCCTTGGACTGGGTCTACAGTCTGAAAATGAAAATCCACATCAGTTCTAAAAAGAAACTGTGTGGCTATGACACAGCAGACCTTTGAGCTTGGTGATGCAGAGGTGCTTCATTTGTGTGACAAACTAAAACCAGAGAGGGGAGAAATTATTACTATTATTATTATTACTGAATTTTGCTGGGAATAAAAGTCCAGTAAGGTTCAGTATATACATTATATGGTATATTACAGCCACCTAAACATGCCGTTTGCTGTCTTTAACGTTTCTCTTTGAACGTCATTCAGGCCCTATTTTTTTGTCTTTCTACCAGTATGTCACCCAGGTCTGATTAAAATGCTTTTAGCAGATGGAAGCAACACAATACTGGTGTGTGTGACACACAGTTGTCAAGAGATTAGGTAACGGACAGAATGCAGTCATCTACAAATGGGTGACACCATACAGGAAAAATCTGAATGCTTGGTCCCTGCAGTGAAGTGATATTGGTGGCTTTATTTTGCTGTGGGATGTCAAATCTCAAGCCAGTTGGAGATTTTTGACTGGCATGTTGACATCATGCCAGTTCAGAAAAAACAACATATAATAATGTGATATCTCCTCGTTTTGTGGAAGCTAGTACCTCCTCACAGCTCCAGCACCTGTGACATGCTAACAAAAATGTTCTGTCTGCTCACAGCATTGTGGGTCAAAAACAAAAAAAAGGGAATTGATATAGTTTTTAGCAAACTGGGATGCAGCATCTGTACACACTTCAATGATCTTTGCAAACAAGAGTCTTTGTATTTGAATAAACAGTGTAACTGATACACTTGAAACAAATGATTGTCCGGGTTTTTAATTGTTTAACTTCCTGTTATGATATTTGATTAATGCACACTTGAGCGCTGCCAGTACAAACGTGATCAAAGAAAAAAAACAATGCATACTAGTAAGAGATTAACATACAAATATAACATGCTAATCCAATGTTATAGAGGGGTGAGACAGACTAGTTTCATTTAGACATATACCCATAAAAAAAGGATGAGTTTTAAATTTGTTCATTAATATTATAATAGATATTTATTTAGGTCAAAACAAATGCATCAGATATTTATTAACAATTCCTAAGGTCTTAAGAACCCTTAGGGTTCAAATTACATATAAAATGCTCAAATGTACATTCAGAGTTGTGTTATGCATAACTGTGTTCCACTGTTATGCGTAGCAGGTTGCTTGAAACAGTTAGGTGAATAGATGTTTGTCACAGTTTTTGGAAAAATGCTTGGTACTGGACAATTCAAACTGACTTATTTTTTTAGACTTATACTTGCCAATGTAGACACAGCAAATGCTTTAAAGAGTTAAGAGGGTATAGAGGGATTTTGTTATTGACCAATTCATGGAGTGTTGATAATCCACTCTGGTTGATTTGGGACAGTAGATCCCACATTTGGGAGTACATATATCACGGTGGGTTCAGTCAAAAAACAAGATCTTTGCAGGGCTCTTGCAGAGCAGCCCTGCTCTCCTTTAGGATGCATTTCACGGCACCAGAGTGGAAGGTCTTGGGGTTCGGCTTAGCTGTCTGAGGAGGTAAAGGACTTTCCTCACCATTGTGCCAAGTTGTCCGTGTGCATGGACCATGCCCGATTCTTGCTGATATGGACTCCTAGGTACCCGAAGGTGATGGATGGAGTGGGCGGTAATGAGTTGATGGATGTTGGGCGTATTCTTTTACCGTTAAAGTTCCCAGCCATGATGATGACGGCATGCTTGAAAGACATTGTGTATTGTTGACAATAATGTGCTGATATACACTTGTTGTGGAATGTGCACAATAGAGAGAAGGACTAGAGTAAATATCTGGTTAAGGTGGAATGGATGGCACGAGATCTTCCAGTTTTGGCAGGTGGGAGCAGGACAAAGTTGTCGTGCCCAAGTGTTTGTGATGAAAGAGACTCCAATTCTGTTGCAGTGCAGATTCTGGAAAACAAATAAGGATGATGTGGGGTGAAACATGTTTCAGAGGAAACAAGAGCCTCTATATTTCCATTCTGATCAATATGATCTCTTCCAGTAAGGCAACATCCTTGTCCACAGAACACAAATATACAATTCCCTTCATAGATACCTGATCTCAACTGAACGCTAAAGGGGGATTTTAAGCAGTGCCCCTCACCATCATGACAAACTCCAGAAAGAATGAAACTGTTCTTCCAACATTTTATAAAGATTCATCCAGTCTAATTGAATGTTCTTAGTTATGCCAGTAAGCTTGTACTGCCTCTTCCGTGTGTGCAGTCCCTGAAGCTCCAAAGAACAGGAGGAGTTGCAAAACTTGCAAATAGATATCTGATCTGATCCTTTTTGTGATACAATGGACTCCACAAACACTCTGACAAGACAAATACAGAAATTGTGTCTGAAATTGGTGTCATGTTCATTTATGTTTGTGTTTTGTGTGTGGATAGTCAATGTGTGTGTCCTGAGTTCCTGCTTCTAGGATGACAGGGTGACGGGATGGTACGCCATCAACTGTATAAAAGAGCTGGGTTTTTGTTCAGTACTTCAGAGCGACACTGAGAGGGAAGAAGAGTAGATCATTCTGCAACAGGTTTGCAACTGTTACTCTCTGTTCCTTCTTGAATGGATTGATCTTTTTCTTCCTTGACAAGTCTTAATAAGATGTCTGTTTCTTTTATTGAAGGTCATCGTCTCTAACATCTGCATCAACTTCACCATGAAGACGGTAGCATTCTCTATACTGCTTGTTGTCATGCTGGCTGTGACTTGTGGTGAGTATGTTTGAGAGACAAGACAGAGATTGAATACATTTTTTGTAGATACACAGGCAACAAATCTCACTTGCTGTTTCTGTTGTGTTAAACTGTCCAGGTCTTCCAGGTGCAAAGGCCACTGGACAAAGTAAGTGCATTTTTCCTCAGATTTGTATCCAGGCAAATTGCACTTGCTGCTTGTCATCTGCATTCATCGTTCTCATTCCTTTTTCCATTTTCCTTCCCCATGTGGTTTGGCAACATGTATGTAGGTTACAATGTAGTTGTGATGTTGTTAGAACAACAGAGACGATTGGGGGGAGATTGTGTGCATTTGTCTGTGCATAACCCCTGTCTGTGTTGATGCAAAAAGTGACATGGGGGAAGGGACCTATTTCTACACATTATCTACAAAAATGATCAGTTAGTCAAACTGTCCATCTCTTTCACAAGAAACCACAAACGATGATCTGGATGGAAGTGAATGCATTTTTCATCAGATTTCCATTAAAGCACATAACACATTGTTTTGTGCACACTGTAGTTTGTTGTGTACATTGACATGAGTAAAACAAAGTCACTCACTTGTGTGTCTCTCTTTACAAAGAAGAGGGGCAACCCCTGGCAGAACCTGCAGCTGGAGAAGGTGAGTACAATTTTCTCGACAATTTTCTTTTTACGACAGCATTACCATGCCCTCTTGCATGAGTAAAACAAAGTCAATCACTTATGTGTCTCTCTTTACAAAGAAGAGGGGCAACCCCTGGCAGAACCTGCATTTGGAGAAGGTGAGTACAATTTTCTCGACAATTTTCTTTTTACGACAGCATTACCATGCCCTCTTGCATGAGTAAAACAAAGTCAACTCACTTGTGTGTCTCTCTTTACAAAGAAGAGGGAGCAACCCCTGGCAGAACCTGCAGCTGAAGAAGGTGAGTACAATTTTCTCGACAATTTTCTTTTTACGACGCATGAAAATCAGTGCTACTGCATGCCAAACATTTCCAGATGCAGAGAGTGGAAATGAGACAATGATTTCAAAGGGTCAGTAGATGTGTGTCTATTAAATTTTGTGTTCATCTTTAACTGAGACTCAACATTATTCTTCTCGATTTGCCTTCAGGAGAACATCAAGTCGCCAAGAGAGCAGTTGGTTGCCCCTTTGGTTGGTCTCGGTATGGAACATCGCTGTTTCCGCTACTTTTCATCAGCCTTGCCTTGGTATAGCGGCTCAGGTAATCAGGAGGATCTAAGAGCAGAGTGCACACTTTGGAGACATAATTTGCATCATCCTCTGACTTGGCATTCTCATATTACTCATGTTGTGTTTCGATCTCGGCAGCTCCACTCTCTGTCTGTTCTTTATATCTCCACTCTAGAGATACTGTCAGTCCGTGTATGCAAACCTAGCATCTGTGCACAGTGGTTGGGAGGAACATTTTGTTCGGCGTTTGGCACTCTATAGACCTACCTGGATTGGATTCTCTAATGCACAACAGGTAAACTGGACAAGATCTGAGAGATACTTAATCAAAAGTTGTTTAAATTGCACATACAATTTTCTACATGATTTTGTCTTCTAGGTACATTACTGGTTCTGGATTAATGGGAAACGAGTCAACTATAACAACTGGTGTAGAGGAGAGCCTAATAACGTTGGCGGCATTCAACACTGTGCACTAGTTAACTGGACCAGTAAGTGACAACACAGTGTTTACCTTTAAAGCACAACAAAGGAGTCTTATAAGTTAATATAGACTAATTTAAAAAGGATCACAAAACATATCCTTTGGTTTGTGGAAATGATAAAATGGCCTTTTTTGCTGTTAACATAATCAATGATAAATGTATAATTTAATAACTAGCAATGCACAGTATTACACAACCTGCTCTACAGTGTAACTAAAAATGTGTTCATTATTTTTTACATAAAAAAAGAGTCATCTAAAAATGTATGTATTCTACTGTGCTGCATAATGACCATATTTTTGTAAAGACAATAACTTTTGCCTGTAATGTGTCATACAGAAAAATATTAACTGCCCCTCGCTAAATTATGTGTCCATATATTTTCTTCAAAGTTCTCTTTGTTGTGCGTCTTTGTTGTTTGTTTTGTTGTTGTGTATAATTAACTCTGATGTCTAATCACAGGTCAAAAGTGCTGGGATGATCAGTACTGTGGGACTTATCTTGGATTTGTTTGCGCCCGCAAACGCTGGTGATTCGTGGACAAACACAGAGGCATGAAGTACCCGACAAAAGCACGAGCATTGGAGGATGTGTGTTTGTGTCTATGTGTGTGCACTCATCTGTCTCTATGTCATCAGCCTCACAAATAACATGAAGTCTTCATATCTCAAATCAAATCTGTATTTCTTTTCTATCGCTGTAACGCTACTTAAGGAAGGAAACGACAAGTGACATAAACAGAGGCTGCTTCTTATGCCTTGAACATTAAATAAGAGCAGACTGAATGGTTTTGAAAAGCATGCTTTTTGTGCAGTTTTATTCTTCAATGATCTGTCTTTCTTGTATCAGGCATGATTAAACCTCTCAAGCATTGAAACAAGCTTGTTTTGGGTTTGTGTCCAAACTTTATTGGAATAAATTCTCTTTCTCAAAGTCATCCATTATATCATCAACTAGTACTGAGCACAACAATTTCCTTGGAGAATTTTCACAGAAGTTTAGTGCAAAACTTGTCATATATTTTCAAAATGTGCCCTTCCATTGTGAAGTTATGCAATGTCCAAGCCAATATAAGACTTACAGGAAAAGCAATATTAGTGCTTAGTGGAGGCATGATGCTATTTGCATAACCACTGGAAAAACTTTTGAAACGGGAACACCTCACTAATCTAATAAATAATTTCTCAATCTGCCTCCTTAAATACTCTTTGTGGAGTTGCTGTAACATTGGCCAAAAGTTGAGAAATATTTCTGTTTACATTTCTCCAGGATGTCAAAGGTCAACTGATTACCAGTAAATGTAGTGACTTGTAGTACTACATTGCTCATCTCCTGTAACAGTAAATCAATCATTTGCAATGAACTGATAAAGCAACCTTTCAAAAAGCGATGTTAAAAATTAACAAGCCACCTTTAAACGACATGACAGAAGCCACAGGGATCAACTCAGTGACACTGAACCAACTTGAATCAAAATGAATTTTACTATTTTATTGTTTGTGTTGCTCCTTTGTGGCCTGATTTTGGCCCAGGATGATGGTAATATTCGTGAAACAGAAGGAACTATTGTAACACAGTCATGCTTTCCCGACATGTGCAATTTCCTGCAAGAATTTGGTGCCATGAAAGAAAAACTGGGAACTCTGGAAGCCAGGCTGAAGGACAATGAAAACCAGATTCTTGAACTAAAGAAACCCGGTAAAGTGAAACTTTTGCTCATTGATTTCAAGGCTTCAGTAAAGAATTCATTTGTGTAAAAAACAATATTGAACAGTGTGGAAATGCATTTCCAAAATAATGTAATTACAACATTTTGCTTTATATAGAAAAAAGCACAGTTATATTCAGTGCAGCGACAGGTGGGAATGGAGCCATTGGACCCTTCAGCACAGACACAACATTAATCTACAAAACAGTGATTACAAACATTGGCAATGCCTATAGTCCATCCACCGGTAAGTACAGTAGCATTGGCATGTTCTATAATTCTTTATTTACAAGTAAATAAAATGTAGAGCAGTGTCAATGGTTTTCATTTTTCTTTTTGGCCATTGAGTTAAGTGTTATACTTTGCAGGATAAAACTATAAACTTAAAATTATATTGCTGATTTTTTACCTTTTGAGCTTAAGACTGTGTGTGAATTTAATTGCTACAGTATGCTGCAATAAATAGAAAGAGCTCATTGCACGGAGATATATAATCAGGAAATGTTGTTTCCACAGGTATCTTCGCTGCACCTGTTCCAGGCGTTTACTACTTCACCTTCTTTTATCATGCTGGAGGAGGACACCCAGTGAGTCTACTACTCCTAAAGAACAGCGCGGTTGTTGCGACGGCCTATGACCACCGTACGTTGCATGACGGGGCTGATAACGGAGGCAATGCGGTGTTCTTACAGCTGCAGCAGGGGGACCAGGTGTATGTACGCTTGGGTGAAAATACATGTGTTTGGGGAAACGATGCTATTACCACTTTCAGTGGTTCTCTGGTCAGTCAAGGTTGAAAAGGAGTGCATAAAAATACTAACTAATAGAAATATTTACTAATCACCATTAATTACCAGAAAAATTTGGACCAGTACCCCCCAAGTACGCAGTAGCAGCACTTCACTGTGACTTTTTCTTGCACATCTGTACTTCTCACAAGCTGCTGCTGGCTCTTTTCTGGCCTCTCCATTTCAGGTTCTGCGTGAGATGGCCTGAAAACTGCATTAAATTGCATTAGCCAGGGGGCGCTATGTGATTCTTATTTGTTCCAGTTGTCATCTGCCTGCTTCTCTCTGTCATCAGCTAATCTAAGCAATAGTACAATGTTGGCCTGGGTCCAAAAAGAAACTGTGTGGCTATGACACAGCAGAGCTTGGTGATGCAGAGGTGCTTCATTTGTGTGATTTGTGAAATTATCACAGAATTTAAGGTTCGGTATATATGTACGGATCAGTAACTCATATGTGAATCGCTAGTCAAACCATAGCGACACAGACAATGAGCCACAACCACATTTTCATCATAACAGGCTGTCCTGTGAGATGGACCAATAACACTGGCCTCTATGTGAGATGGGCGCACAGTCAAAAAACTTCCATAGAAATACAGCAAAAACATTCAGTAACCCCTATACAGTGTGGTGTAGTGATTTTTGAGGGGTAAAAATATTCAATAACTTCACTTCATAAAATGTGAATAAAAAAAAATTAAAATTAAAAGGGAAAACAAGGAATCTAGGAAAAAATAAAAGAATCTGGAAAAAATTCAAGCAGATTTCATAGGGTCCTACATTATGTTGTGGGCATCAGCAATATCTCCTAGTAGTAGTGTAAATAAGGGGAGTACTGACTTATTTTTTTTCCACTTCAAGCTGATCTAAAATTTGTCTGTGTGTACAAAATGCTGTATGCTCAGTTATGATTGTATTTGTCATCCAGTTAACAGCAGGTTAATGAATGTGAGATGCAGCTATTATATATTGTAAGAAGTTTCTCATGTTTGGGAGGATATGATTAATTCATTATCATGATTACAATTTTAATTGACTTTAACAGATCTAAAATTAGTATTGGAAATGCCAAACCCATCCATCTATTGGGGTCGCAGGGGAACTGGAGCCAATCCTAGCTGGCACTGGTACACCCTGCACAGGTTGCCAGTCAATCACAGGGCTGACATAGAGAGGCAGACAAAGCACTCACATTCACGCCTACGGGGAATTTTAGAATCCTCAGTTACCCTGTATGTGTTTGGATTTTGAGAGGAAACAGGCACAAGGAGAACAGGCAAACCCCACACAGAAAGGCCTAAACCGACCGATGGGTTCAAATCCAGAACCCTGTTGGGTATTGCAGGTTAAGAAGTGCACTTACGTGAAGTAAACATTGGCTGTGTACAAGTTGAAACTTCTGCAGAGCGTACATGAGGCTGGAGTTAAATCAGAGGGAATATTAACACCTCATTTGTGAGTTAAAACATGAACTGTTGGCCCTGTGTGAACTGATTTTTGTGTGTATTACAATAAAACAGCAACAATGCAAAAGAAGGGTGTACGTGTTTTGCTCTCTCTTTTTTTAATACATTTCTGTCTATTTATTTGCATCATTTACAGTCTATAAAATTCCAAGGCTTTGTGGCTGGATAATTGCCTGAGAGGTTTTAGCATAGATATGGAAGTAGCAATTAGGTAGGTAACCAAGTGCTGCTTCTCAACAGTTCATGCTGTGTTTAGATCCTGGATGTTGTTCCTAAGACTGGCGAGCTCCTTATCCCTAAAAAAAACTCCAAAAACAAACAAACAAAAAAAAAACGACCATACAAAGGGATTCCCCTTAAACTTCTTTTATTGTTAACAGATTATTTGGCTCTTTTATAGTGTTTAGTTGTACATGCAGCCCATTTTGCTTAAAGACACAGATGGTAGGAGTAAAAAGAGTAGAAATTTGAAGGATCCAGGATATCCAGGATATCTCTGTTGAAATACAACAGACAGAGGAGGCTTTGGGAGGACACATCATAGCTATTTTTGTCGGGCCTCATCATGTCCCACTATTCTCTCCTGAAGGACAAGTTCCTTCTCCCAGTCGAGTTCCTGAATGATTTTCAACACCATGGTGTGATAGAGGCCTCTTCAGACAAGACAGCGAGAGCGAGAGTATCACAGTGGTTTAAATACACACACTGTGATACAAATGTTTTGTTTTATTCAAAAAGCACCAAGGTGATATTCAGTGCCATATCAGGAGAAGGAGATAGTGCCTTTGGACTTTAACACAGACACAACTTTGATTGAGAGAAACGTTAATAATTGCAGAAATTTAATATTTGTTACAATTTCAGGCAGAGATGGAGTGGACCCCAAAACGCAGACACAAGATCGACCAGAAGACAGAAGTGGAATTGAACAGTGAAAGTTTAATGGAAGTTTAACTAGAGCAGTTTCTGAAAGCCGACAGTTCAGTAGTCTGAATCCAGAATCCGATGGCCGTTGTGAGTCTCAGCTAACTGAGCAGGGGCAGACAGGCAGAGTGTGGCGTGAAGCCGGCGTGGCATGTGCGAAGCAGAGAGCAGACAAGGCTGCAAAGTTGATTGAACAGGTCTGATGAGGTGGAGACAAAGCCAGGAGGTAGACGAGGCAGCCAGTGTAGGCGGGATCAGCATCACCAGGAGTCTAAGCACAAAAACAGAGCTTGTTAGCTACAAACCAATTCTCCAGAGAGAAGTCAAAAAACAAAGCCACAAAATACCAAGCTAGGTAACTGGACGGTCTGGCAGAGAATGGTAGAATGATCCGGTGGTTAAATACTGCTGGAAGTGAGGGTGGTTTAATTGCAGGATGAGACTCTGGTGTGGTGATCAGCCCAGGTGTAGTGATTGCTGCCCTGAAGTAACCCTGTAGACCTCCTGGCAAGAGAAAGGCAAGACACACAAAAACAGAGACAAATGCACACACTAGGGCAACAGGGAACAAACACACAGGGGAGACAGACAGGAACCCTAACAATATTGATATGTTCAGAAAGTGCAAGGCAAATAACCTTTCTGTTAAAAATTGTAAAAAAAAAAAAAAAAAGTGAAAAATTAACAGGTCACCATGAAACAACATAAAAACTGCCAAAAGTATCACATCAGTCAGAGTTTAGGTGAGTATTTCATCGTGAATCAACTTGGAAGATGAATTTCAGTTTTTCATGAGCGAAAAACTCAGAGCCATGGAAACCAGACTGATGGACAGTGAAAACCAGATTGCAGAACTGAGGAACAAAGGTAAAGTGATATTTAAAGACGTTATTAGGGTGCTCATCAAGCATTTTGTGTATTGTGATGGAATAAACATGATTAACTGAACTGAAACAAAGCAACTCCTCCAAACTAAATGACAAATGATGGAAGTAGCGTGATGGAGCAAATTACAACTCACATGGTTGCTTGAGTTTTTAGTCAGTATTACAGAGCAACAAGTGATGCTTGTCTTTCACGAGAAGACTCTGGAAATACTTTTCAAAGCACTGTGATTATGACGATGGTGGCCATTTTGTTTTATTTAGAAAGCACCAAGGTGATATTCAGTGCCATATCAGGAGGAGGAGATAAAGCCTTTGGACCTTTCAAGACAGACGTAACTTTAATCTATAGAAACATTGTGACAAACATCGGTAATGCCTACAGTTCCTCCACAGGTAATACTCACAGTTACCTACATGTTTAATTTTGCATCATTATTATTGAGATGTTTTACACAATGTGTTATTCAATAAAATTTTTGAATAAGTAAGAAGAAACTTTTAATAAAAATAACAATGGAAGTTTGTGTGCAAAGTAGTTATTTGTTTAGACAATTCATACATTTTTTAAGTGATCAGTAACATAATTGGCAAAGTCAAGGGGTAACAGGAAAAACAACTCTGTTATTTCCCTAAATGTGCCACGCAGTATCAATACTTGTGGGGATTGACAGGTCAGTTAAACTGGAAAAAGGGAGTGAGGCCAGGTGTCAGACCTGGACACTGCTCCTAAACTAAACCTATACAAGAAACTAAACAGAAACATGTACACATCATCCCAAACAAAGAAATAACTGTGTCTACCAATCTGGATGTCTAAGAAATTTGAGACCTCATTTTTGCAAATGGCGAAGACTCCGGATGATTTGTGATTTGAATTCTCACTCCTAATAAAAACAAAAGATAAAAGTATGATGAACACCCTGTTCTTTCCACAGGTATCTTCACTGCACCTGTTGCTAGTGTTTATTACTTTACCTTCTTCTATCATGCTGGAGGAGAACATAGAACAAAGCTGTTTCTGACCCCTTTGTTCTAGTGATCATTTAGATAACTAGAATTTACACTGCTCACATCACGTGTCTTAAATCTATTATCATATTTTTTTAAAGCTTTATTTTTTTATGCTACTATCTCTGGTAAAGTCTGATATTGTATTTTATGAATATATCACTAAGAACGGTAATAATTAAGTGGGCACTGTAATATTTATGTTTTTGTGGCTGATTAAGAAAGATCACCTCTAACATCATTAAGTCATAAATTGAGGTAATAGTTCGCTGCTTTTTACAGGAGTTCTTTAGACATCACTGAAAGAACATGTGCTGACAAAGTTATCCAGAACTGCAGCCTCAGTTTTACTCTCCTTCTCACTGCCACTTCCCATGATTCATTGTACTGTATGTTTTCTTAAACATAGAAATTGTGCTTTGTATGAAAATTGTTCTCACATCAGATGTACCATAACCACTCAGATGACTGAGTAAAAGATTAAGACACTTGGTCATTTTGTTGATCCATCTGAGAAAAAATATGTTTGCTCAATCTATAAGCTGAAAAATAAAAATGATAAGAAATATATTAATAATTATAGGTATTTATACTATAATTTTCAACATTTGGAATAGATTTTGATGGTCACATGAGAATGATTTGTATTATTTTGGTGGGATTTTTTTTTACTCTTCCAAATTCTATTGATTTTGTTTTTTATATTACCTTGTGTTTTGTTTGAAGTCTTAATCTTTTATGTGTGATGTAAAGACATTTTAAGGATTGTTCCATCCACTGCTAAGGTATTCCAGAGGGTCTCAAGAGCTTCAGCTGTGAAGCCAGTCCATTCAGCAACTTGAATGTCCTGGATCCTGTCTTTTGGCTGTCAAAAATGTCCTGGATTTTGGAGAGATCTGTGGAAAAAGGCCGGTTTGACTTTGAAAACAACTTCACATTGGAACAGGAAACCCCGACAGAGATGAGGCTGACCTGAAAAGGGAGTGGATAAATGAACTGGTCCTTTACACATCAGCAGTATACTACAAAACTATAGTATTCAACAACATTTGGAACAGATTTTGATTGTCACATGAGAATGATTTGTATAATTTTGGTGATTTTTTAACCTTTTTTTTTTTTACAGTGCCTTGTGTTTTGTTTGATATCTTGATTTATTGTCTTTTATGTATGATATAAAAAAAATTTAATTGTCATGTTTTTGAAAGGGCAAGGCAAATAAACTTGGCTTAGGGGTTCAGTGGAAACATTTTCAATCTCTGAGCACCAAGTTAATCATTGATGAGCACTGTTTTGCCAGTAAATATTATTATTTCCATGTCTCTCAACTACTGACCTCAACTGAAACTGTTGGACAACAGATAGTCAGCACAATAATACAATAAATACAGCTATGTGTCAAAGGGGTGGTTAAAAATTAACAGGTCACCATTAAACAACATAAAAACTGCATATCAGTCAGAGTTTGGGTGACTGATCGAAATCGAAATCGACTTGTAAGATGAATTTCAATTTTTCATGGTTGGTTTTGTTGTTCTGCGGCCTGATTTTGGCCCAGGGTGATGGTTATTCTGTTGGAACAGAGAAGCCTATTGAAACAAAGTCATGCTCTCCTGACATGTGTGACCTCCTGAGAGAATTTGGTGTCATGAGTGAAAAACTCAGAGCCATGGAAACCAGGTAAATAAGTAATAGGTAAGTAAAGGTAAGTAATATTTAAAGACTCATCCAGCATTTTGTACAGAATTTGTGGTAGAGTAATGTTTTGTTTTTCGCAGAAAGGACCAAGGTGATATTCAGTGCTGCAACAGGGGGAGGGAACGGCAATATTGGACCATTCAACACGGACACAACTTTAATCTACAGAACAGTGAAAACAAACATTGGTTATGCCTACAGTCAATTCACAGGTAACACTAACAGTTGGTCATGTCTGCATCAGTGTTGTTAAGTCTTCTTACAGAAAGTGTTGGTGAATACAATGAGTGAGAAATATACGAAGAATTAATAACAATCATGATGAGAGTTTATATGTGTGTAATGTATTTATTTATTTGCTGAGATCCTTAAAATCCTTAATTGCAGCAAATGAAATGAATAGATTACATAGCACTCTCTTTGAGAGCACTCTCCCAGGCCACAAAAAGTACCGGAAAATACAGTTGTAGTGTGCAGTTTTTTCGACCCCCAAGTGACCAGCGAAAGGATTACAGTGGGCCAGACTCACGATTTCTGCCTGATAAGGGCATTGACTCACAATGCTCCAGTCTTCACCAGCAGAGGAACTCAGTGGTGTCTATTTACGCATGAGCAAAATGGCCCTAAAAAAAACAAAAAAACAAAAAACATTTACAATGATTCAACTGTACTGTATATTTAGAGACTTACTATTAACTGTGCAATTTCTTTTTTTGGTTTAGTAGATAACTCTTCACACTACACAGAGAAATGCATAAACCATAAATATAACAGCGACCACTCATTCATTCAAGCCAACACACACTGTTAGAAATGGAAATCTTTAGCTCCAGTGTGGTCTGGCAGTGAAATTTCTCTTCTCCTCTGTTTCCTATTTTGCATTTTCACAAGTAGATTAAAGTTTTAACACATCTGTGTAGAACGCCTACAAGTATGTCCTCCACATCTAAAGCTAACACTGAGACATAAGAACCAACAGCAGACTATCGGGCTAAACCCTTCCAACAAACACTGACCCATCCACACAACAAGACCAAACTATACTGTATCCATAAACTTACAAAAAGCATTAAAAAGATAATGCACACCACAAAACGTTATCAAGAATAAAAAATGCTACCCTAAACCATCAAGAAAGTCAATTCATCTTGATGTTAAAGAGCACGCTGAAATTAAACATTTTGTTTATTTGGTTGTAAGGCAGTAAAAGAAAATGAAGTGTTTAAGACTGCTGATGATTTGTGGTTTGATTTAAGATCTCGAAGTTGATAAAACATTATGACCTATGGTCTCTTGTTTCCACAGGTATCTTTATTGCACCCGTTAAAGGTGTTTATTACTTTAGCATCTTTTATCATGCTGGACATCAACATGGGGCATTACTGAATCTCTACAAGAACAATCAAAAAATTCTCATGACCCATGATCAGCCGTCAGACTCTGACCGATCTGATAATGGGGGAAACGCAGTGTTCCTGCAGCTGCAGCGAGGAGACCAGGTGTATGTACGCCTGGCTGCACGTACATATGTCTGGGGAACTGATTACCATACGACTTTCAGCGGTTTTTTGGTCACTCAAATGTGAGAACGAATACCTTGTATATCTGACATCACTACACAAATGCATATATTACTACTGTATCTTAAAATCTGATGAAAAAGAAGCATGCTGCTTGGCTCCCATGAGTGTAAACCCTGTTGATTTTTATGATCAAATGTCTCTTCTTTGGAGTCTTTCCAAATACATTTTTCACTTTTGTTTTCACAATCTTCAATATGGTTCCATGGTGTGAAACGTGTTATAGAGGTGTAACAACCATTTCAGCCAGGAGGGAGCAGCTGGCATTATGAAGTTCTATGAGATGTTTCGTACTTTCACATCAGTGCTAAAGTCAAGATATTTGTTTTGAGGACCAAGAGGGACAGTTGGATATTTCAGCTGCCATCATCACTCACCTGTCAGTCATCGTGTCTCTCCCAAAACACTTGATGCCCTTTCTGCCCTGCTTCAGGGCATTCACCTCAAAGCTTCTTCACTGCAACCACACCTAACGATACAATTCGCCTTATATTTAACTTAAAATGCCAGTTGTTCATTCACAATGTAAAAGTAATATGTTAACTCTCTCAATGTACAATGTCATCTTGCATCCTTTTGATCCATTTACTGTGATTAAATCATTGCAAAATATGTATATATTAAGATCATACTGCATGATCTCCCAACTCGAGACAGGCAACACATCTTGACTCATTGTCCTTCTAATGTATGTATGTCTCTTGGATGAGCGAGTCAAATAGTGATTAATAAAGATGGCTGGTAAGCAAGCGACATTTATTTGAACACCTTTATTGAAAAGCAAACTATCAGCTACAAGCTATAAGCTTTAATCCCGTGTGTGTTGTGGGAGAAAATCTCCTGATAGGCTCAGATTCCCAGCCACATAATGTGTAGTAAAATTCTGGTAAACAAAGTGCATTAAATTGAATTGGGAAGTTGCCCCACTGTGCATCATATTTTTTCTGAAAAACATACCCCACCTGTTGGGTTGTATGACACTCCTGATTGACTGTTTATCAAAACACAGAGGTCACCTGATTGGTTGTGAGTTAAATGTATGATTGTGTGCTATTACACATTTGTCCACATGGAGGTGTCATTACACAAGGAAGCTTTTTTAAACTCTTGCCAGGTAATGCACTCTCTCTAGTGTGCAGGACACAGGGTGAAATTTTACCATCAGAGCTCCACGACCAACATGAACACATTAATTCATGCAAGTGATTTATACATACTGTGATCAAAATAAATTGTCTGTAAGTCTCTGCTGGATGTCCAAAGTCTTTTTAAATGTCTTCTTGGCTTTTGAACATTTAGTCACAATCAATCACTAAGAAATTAACCAAATTACCTTTTTACTAAATATGTCTGATAATTATCAGGAAATTATTCTACAACAAACCGACTCCTGTTTCTGTAAATGTGGAAGTCCACTTTTGTGAGGAGTTCACACATAGCCTTCAATGTATGTGCGAACATGTCAGGGCGGGTTACTGTTAGTGAGACCTAACACAGGAAATGCATAGAAACATCACAGAACCAAGGCTTCCTGAAAGTTCATGCAAAAATACTGCACATGATCTGAAACTCACCCAGTACATAAAACAAATAAAGTTTCCAATGGGGTGTGATATTGATGCTCACTTACCACAACAGATGTAATGTCACATCCTCAAAAGTATGAAAAGAAAAACAGAAAGCATGTGTACATAATGTGGTATCAGTAACATGTGAATCACAAATTAAAAATACATTATCTCATGACACTTAGTAATAAACAGAAACATAATTGTTATAATATTCATAGTGACTTCTGCAGGACCCAATAGAAGAATCATCAATGATAACAGGAGAGAGAAAAGTGGGTGTGGTGACACAAAGAGATTGGTAAAACAGCAACTGTATCAGTAGAAGTGAATGAAAGTGTGAAAATATTATATATACTCATATACTAGAATAAAGTACTCATTACCGCTATTTGTCTTAAGGATAAAAACAATTATTGACAAGAAAAAAATATTGATTACATTGCTCTTGCATAAAATTTGCAACAGGGTTTAACTCTTTGACTTCTAAAATTATTAAGTTATTATTTAGTTATTTAGTTAAGTATATAATAAGTATATTATAAGTATTTCAGTGCAAGTTTCAGTGCAACTGCAACAAAGAAAACCTATTAAATTACAAACAATTTAACAAGTTAAAAAAAGAACAATTCTACAAACACCTTGACGAAAATATAATAATGTCTGAACTTAGACTTGTTTGTGGTAATTAAAGCTGCAATAATCAACATATTCATTTCAGCAATGGATATTTTGTCACCATAGCACATGTTTTTCATGACATCATACTCATCCCACAAATTGTTATGGAATCAGGCTTAAAGATGTAGCAAAGAGGATGCATTGTTTAAGAACAAAAAGGTACGTTAAGATGCCTTTACATTTTCACAAGGAAAAAATCACTAATTTAGCCAAGCTTGATAGGAAATTTAATTGTCAATTGGCCTGACAGTTGGAGTCAGTGTGCACTAACCATCCAAAAAGGTGACTCACTCTAAGCATGAGACATGCAGGGCATGTTGCTTGGCTGTTGTTTCCTATATCTTTTATAATGGACAGGGAAACAGTTTGTTCCAATGTTATCACACCCTACAATCACCTGCTGTTTATCATGTGTCACCTATTTAATTCTGCAACCATTTCTATTTATTTTGACGGATTTAACATTATATATCATCATGGTTGAGTTACTGATGCACAAGTTCCCTTTCAGTCCATGAGCACCTTGCACTCGTCGCCCAACGTCAGAACAGATCTGCGTGACATCATCTACGTTAGCGTCAATGAAGGACTGCACTTTAACTCATAGTACTGACAGTACTATGTAGTACTGCCAGTACTATCTGACACAGCGTCACATGTTCCTGCTGTGAAATCTGGACATTTTCAAACATACAGTTTGTTTGCTGTGGTCTGACTCCTTGGATAATCGTTTAACTTGTTGCAGAAAAGATTATGCACTATTTATGTGATGGGTATTCTATCTCTAAAAGACATGTGAGAAAACACCACCACTCATCACTTTGATGTGTACGAGTCATGGGTAAAAAAGACAAGACAAAGAATTATCCATGAATCTCCTTAAATACCAATTAAATACCAACTCCTTTGCTACTTGTCTAGGTCAGACCTTGATTCACTCCGGATTATTATTGCGGTCTTTCATTTAATGCATAATATAGTGCAAGAGTGAACATAATTACATAGTCGATCATTGTTGAGAGCACAGGTTGTTAAAAAAAAGGAGACTTTTAATGTGGCCTGTTGATAACACAAAGCCGCTGCTGTGTGAACCTGAGTCCTTTTGTGCTGCAGAGTAACTTTCATCAGACTGTTGGGACAGTAGTCAGGGTATTTAGAAAACCAAACGGTTCTTTCATCCAAAATTAATCATAGCACTGATATACTGTAGGATGAAGAACAATCACTAACTTACAATAAAGCAACACTTCTTCTGTCACAAGAAATTAATTGACTACAACTTTTACTTCACCTTTTCCATTCTGCTGGACGATTTCTGTCAAAGTTGGACTGAAGGATGTGTCTGTGGACAAATATCTCGTATGCATTGATTCTTTTTGCCATCCTGTTACACGGCGTTAACTCATAGCATTCGGGTGCCAAGTTATTAATCATGCTGTTGCCATTCAAAGACACCCCTTGGACCTCATGACTGAGGGCTACAGTGAGGATAATGGAAGTCAGGAGAATGAAGTTCATTTTCTAGACTTTAATAAGCTGATTAATACACATTCAACTTTTTCAGAGGATAACTTTTAAATGTTTTATATACAGTCTTCGGCTACTCTCAAATCCCTGTGGTGTTGTTTTATTCCTCCATGTACTGGGGTTCACATCAAGTATCTTTAAGTATATATCAGGATAGAATAGCACGGCTGTGTTTTTTTAATTATTCCTGCCGCGTCTTTGTCACACCATTTCCCATCAGTACTTAACTGTACCAGCAAACATGCTCTTGGTTATTACTTGAATGTTACATATTGTCACATATTTTAAAAGTTTTATTTATTTATTTGTATTTATTTATTATTAAAAAAAAAAAAACCTACTATCATCTTCATCGGAACCTGGTGCGCTATACAGGATGACTTGTATTTTAACTTTTAAATAAATGGACGAGTCACAAAAAATCCAATGGAAGCATCTTTAAATAAGTTGAAAGCTTATTAAATCTGTCAAAAGTCAGTTTGACAGCTTTTCTTACCTTTCTTTGTTGCTGTGTTAGTCTGGAGGAGATCAACACCAGCTGATCTTTAAGTCTCTGTTAGATGTCCAGAAATAATTCCTTTACAAACCTCCTCTTGTCTTGTGAACATTTCATCAACCAAAGAGACGAACAGCCAATCAAAGTGCCTTACTATGATGATGACCAGTAAATTAGCGCCCAGTTGAGTAATGTGCATGTATTTGTTCATACGTACCAACTCCTATTTCTGTAAATGAGGAAGTGTCCTTCCCTGGGTAGCTACTGTGTGTGTCAGTAACACTGAAAGAAAGAAAAAAAGCCTGACCGCTGGAACTTAACGTCACCTAACCTTCAAAAAACATGGACAGACTATATGTTTGAGCACAAGGTTTGCAGCGTTCATCTCTTGTGCTTGATCTTCGATTGGTGTACCTCTCAAAATGGACAGGAGGGCAGCGGTTAGCAACTGTATCACAAATCACACTCTCATTATCTTCTTTTTGCCTTTATTATTTTCTTTCAGAGAAAGTTGCTCATACATCTTGACATAGATGGGCATCAGATAGGTATTTGGTCTAAATGCACCCAACATAAATTTACAGTCAGCCACTTGAAACCTGGCTACATAGGCGATGCTGGTGATTTTAACACATATGAGCATACATGACATGACAAGAGGGTTTCCAGAGAGCAACACGTGGAGATTTCAGAAAAAAAGGTGTCATTGTGAATTTCAACCACCACCACAAATACAACGTCAAACATGTTTTACATTTTTTTATTGTTACCAAGGACTGAAAAAATACATAGAAAATATTCCCCAAATAGCGGTTCTATTCATATATTCTCACTTCATACCATAAAACGTATTGTAAAAGCAGTTAATTGGCATATTCAGAGTAACTTGTGCAGGCCAGAGTAGCATTTTATATCAGTAACAACATAACTCAACAGTTAGACAGAACATGATGCTATAAAAAGATCTGTAAAACAGCTGAAAAGGGAAATGGACAGAGTATTTAGTTTATCTGAAGCATAGATAAATATAGTATATGAGAAAACTGTATATTCTGAAGCAATTACTTATTGGCATATAATGACATTTGTACCACAGTAGATGGAAAGACCCATATATCCATCCAATTTCATAACTTTTTCTATGTGACAAAAAAAAATATATATATAGCACATAAAACTGAAAAAAAATATTATGGTCCTCTTTAAGAAAAAAGTCTAAACTTGGACAGAAATGACAGGAAACAATCAAGTCAGAAAACCCAATTTAAATTTTTTGGTCGTGTCATGAAACATCATGCCACATAAACATGCTAATATACACCCAAGTACATCAGTGACACATGCACTTCATATAATTTCTACTGCTTTTTCACTGGAGATATAATCAGAGGAGCAGAGTTTTTCTCGTTTTGTTTGAGATGTGGACTGAAATATGGGAAAATCTCATCATTAAACGAACACTCGGTAAACGAGTAGATGTGAGACTGAGCCGTCACATTGTAAAAGGACACGAGACCCTCCTCGTAATCCACGAACACTCCTACCTTCTGAGGTTTCACTGCCAGAGGGAGGCAGACGGGGGGAGTTGACAGGGCCGCATACTTATCATCTTCATAATGTACAGTCGCCCAGTAACCATTATCTGGGTTCAGCGTGAGTTCCCCCTTGCGGTTTGCGCTGCGCCTTGCCACGCCAAGGTCCCATCCCGTCTTGTTGCCAACTTCCACCTCCCAGTATGACTTCCCAGAGGTCAGCCTGTTGAGGCCCAGGATGCTGCCGAACACGCTGAACCTTTGTGGAACATCTGGGACTGCCTTGTTCTTTCCTCCATCTCTTACTTTCTTCCCATCATCAGAAAGAAGAAGGCACTGGTGTGCAGTGGTTGGGTCCAGCTTTACATCCACTGTAGTCAAATAGATGCCCAAAAAGAGGAAGAAGAAAAAAAAGGAAAAATATGAGATGTACTCAACATATACTGACTTCACCGGTTATGTGGCTTGTTCATACAACAACAAAAGTGGTTTTACACGTGGTGAATGTGAAATTGTTTTCATTGACCGACCATTTTATGATCTTAATTTCAAAGGTTCTACATTTTTATAAGGCTACATTGGACTTATTTTGTTATGTCTTTCTACTGAAGAATCTATGCAATGTACTGTATGATATCTAGAATCAAAATGTAGAAATATAACCATTTTTTGTCTGCTTAAGTAATCGCATTTTTAAACTTTTGAGTCACACACCTGCAAACTTGGGGATCCTCTTGAGTTCTGTGGAAAGAGAAAGTATATTAAAATAAGTGACTATGAGTTAAATTCCAACCATTATCAAATAAAGTAGAAAAATTTATAAACTCAGGGAGTGCTCACCAACAGAGGAGAGTTTTTCCAACTTCTGGTGAATTTGTTCCATCATGTTTGATGTTGTAGTTCTCAGTGTACCGAATGACAATGAAGTGTCAACATTTCTCCATCCATCTAGACCTGTTTGTGGAGAAACCTGCGGGTGTGTGCAAGGGAGAGATGTTGTATTATCAGTATAAAACCATTCTAATAAATCCAAAACACATAACCAGTGGAACGTTGCAATGAATGTACATGTGAATCTTGACGTTGTATTTCAGCTATTTAGAAGTAGCCGTGGACCACAAAACGATGAATATATTGGTTTAGTTTCCCTGAATCGGGGTCTAGTTTGACATGCATCAGAGTGGAAGCATAATGATTTGGTCAAATGTTAAAAAGGCCAAAACCTTGAATGTAGAGCCCTGTGTGGGAGAACCTTCTTGTATGTGTATCCATGGCTCAGTCCACATGCTCAGTTTCAGTGTAGTTCACATTGGAAGATCTGTCTGATTTGTTAACGTTACTTTAACTTAAGACAGTGTGATCATTAACATACATAAAGGAAGTCATTTTTACAATTTGAATCCCTCAAAAAAACCCAGTTTATTTTTTGACTGCTCACCTGCAGGTCTGGGTTTTTGTCCAAGTCATCAATGGTCTTTTTGAGTTGGTCAATTTCCTTTTGCAGTTTCTGGATAAGATTTTGTGCATCTTGCTTTACTCTCTGTCTCCTAAACATACAATATAGTACATTAGTTAGTTATGATAAAATGCACAATTCCATAACTGCATACAGAACATTCGTAGCACTGATTCTGAACTGTTGTGTTGTTAATGTCAAATATCACTGTTTTACGATGTGAGCCACACACGACAGACCTCTCCTCCAGAGGTTGAAGTGCTTTCTGACGCGCAGCCTCCACGACTCTCGTCACCTCTGAGAACACACTGTTGATCTCCAGCCATTCAGCATCCAATTTGCCCTGAAAAATGGAATGGACAATGAGCATGTTAAAAAGATATGAATGAAAAAGCAAAAATCAAAAAGTTAAATATCTGCTGCAGCTTACCTTGCAGGCTTTTGCAGATGAATGGACTTCAGCCATCTTTTGTTCTCTTATCTGAATCTTCTGCTGTAAATCAGCCCTTGTCCTGTTCTGCTTTGCCTTGAATAAAGACAAAAAGAATTTATATTAGTATGCACACAGTTGTAATATATTAAAGTAGAAATTATGCAACGAGCATTAAACGTGCTTACAGTGATAAACATGCTGGTATGTAGCATGCGTTATGGCCAGCATCTTAGTTTAGCATGCTAATATTTGCTAATTAGCAGGGAACACAAAGTACAGCTGAGACTGATGAGAATGACATAATCCAAAGTACTGGACAGATTTAGACTTTGACCTAATAGTGGTTCTAGATGATCACCAAATTCATCGCAATCCATCCTGAGGGGGTCATGAATGTGTGTCAATCTAAAAGTTTTTGAGTTAAAGCTACAAATATCAAACTGTTGGTGTTGCTAGTGGAAATAATCAGGTGACTTAAGTCATCCAGCATCTGGTAACCATGAATGTCTGTACCAAATTTTGTGTCATTCCATTGAGTAGATGTTGAGACATTTCCCTGAATAAGCGAAAACTTTGGCCTCATAGTGGAACTACATAAAAAGCCAGAGAATCACCAAGGTACTCTGAGGACCAGGATTGTCTGTTGCAAATTTTATTGTGATCTATCTAGTAGTTATCTTATATTTTGTCTGGACTGAAGACATGGACTCACCAATAGCCTGACATTATATCCCTTGAGCCACACCGCTAGTTTTGGCTAAGAACAAAAAACTGTATTACTGGAAGTTTAGTACCTTTATTTGCTTTTGAACCTCCTCCCTCTCTTTCTTCCTCTCTTTCTCCCTTTCTGCCTCCCTCTCCATCTCCTTTGGTTGCACCGCTGTTTCCTGAGCTGTGGTTGTTCGAGGGGCCCTGGTCTGTTGTCCCACCTGAAGCAAGACCAATGATGATATAATTATGTACCTCATTAATATACATTCAAACTTCCATGTCAGCAATGGATCTATTCATGAAGATACCTTTAAAAGTTGTTCATGGTTTCAAAAAAGAATAAGTATAATGTAGAATAAGAAGTTGAGAATCTGCTGTACCTGCAGCGCACCAGTGGAGAAATCAAGTGCTCGACGAGCCTTGTCCAAGTTGGCGGCAGGTTGAGTAGAGCGCTGTGGAGTTCCAAACACTGCAAAGCAAGAAGATGGTCTCTGTCAAACCAAGCTTTGAATTGTTTCTATTCTTTATTCCTGTTCTGAATTGATCACAGTTAGACACCATACGTGATGTGTTTGTCTCCATCACTTTGACCTCTGTGACTGCAGGATTCGCTTGGGTGTTGAAGGTCTGGAACGTTGACATCATGTTGAAAGGCTGTCAGAGAAAAGTTAAAGGTAAGATTTCATTCTCAATGCCTATGGAGTACTTTAAATTGTTTTTACAAAGACTTCTATCTTATGACATTGTTTGTCCATATAACAGTTTTGTACAATGCACAAGTTGGAAACATTCAGTCTATACAGCAGAGTGCATCTAAGTGAAGGGATTTAAACTAAAACAGTACTTTGTCCACATGTGCTGTACCTGCTGTCCACCACTGGAAAAATCAAACGTTTGATGAGTTTTGTCCAAGTTGGCAGCAGGTTGAGTAGAGCGCTGTTGAGTTCCAAACACTGCTGAGAAAGAAGATGGTTGCTGTCAAACAAAGCTTTGTATTGTTTCTATACTTTATTCCTGTTCTGAATTAATCACAGTTAGAGAGCATACGTGATGTGTTTGTCTCCATCACTTTGACCTCTGCGGTTGCAGGATTCGCTTGGGTGTTGAAGGTCTGGAACGTTGACATCATGTTGAAAGGCTGTCAGAGAAAAGTTGACTGTAAGACTTCATGGGTTTTACACACTAGAAATTTGCTAAGTTTTTACAGTCACGCAGTATTTCCATGACTCATTAACATGTTTATACGAATGTATACTGTGACATTGATGTGAATCAGATTAAGTAGTCTCTACTTTTTTCCTCAACTGATAATGGACGAGGAGTGATGCTTGTTACAAGGCCGAGTAACACATATGAAAGGCAAATATTAAAATTCTCTACAGCACAGAGTGTCTGAGTAAGGCGATTTAAGCTTTTTTGTCCACAGCAGGATGTCTAAACAAGTCAACAATCTGCTGTACCTGCTGTCCACCAGTGGAGAAATCAAACGTTTGATACGTTTTGTCCAAGTTGGCGGCAGGTTGAGTTCCAAACACTGCAGAAAAAGAAGATAGTCACTGTCAAACCAGGCTGCTTTGAATCCTTTATGTATGTTGCTCCTGTTCTGTTCCAGTTCTGAACTGATCACAGTTAGAGAACATACATGATGTGTTTGTCTCCATCACTTTGACCTCTGTGGCTGCAGGATTCAATTGTGTGCTGTGGGTCTGTGACACCGGCGTCATGGTGAGAGGCTGTGAGAGAAAAGTAGAGGATAAGATTTCATGTGTTTTCACAATCATTAAAGACATTAATATATGTACTATAAAGCAGAGTTCATCTAGGTTAAATGATTGAAGCTTTTTGTGCACAGCAGGATGTTTAAACAGGTTGAGAACATGTCATACCTGCTGTCCACCAGTGGACAAATCAAACGCTTGAGTTTTGTCCAAGTTGGCTGTGGTTTGATGAGATTGCTGCTGAGTTCCAAACACTGTAGATAAATAAGATTAATATTAAACAAAGGTGCTTTATTATTTCCTGTAATTGATAAACCATAATTATGATGCATACACGAGTTGGACTTTTCTAGTATTACAGCTTCTGTTGGAGTCGTTTGGGGGTTGAGGCTTGGAAACAAAGGCCCACTCTGTCAGAGAGATAAAGGAGACATTTAAGGGTTTCCTGTGACATTACTGAGTGTTTCCATTTTATCCTGTAATTCCTATAACTTTATTTCCAATAGTTTTTGCATAATAACCAAGTTCTGACTTAAACTGATTATGATTTTTGCTTGAACATACCTCTTTCTTGAGTGGAAAGGTGATAACAGGTCCGCTGTCTTTTTTATGAAATCCCTTCCATTGATTTTTCCTGATACTATCTTCATCTTCTTGGATCGTCAGTCCCCTTCCTAAAGACAACCATGTTATATTCAAGAGTTTGGGACAGGGGCCAGCAAAGTCAACACTGATATGAGGATTAAAGAAAACGATGATTAAACATGATTAAATTGCCTTTCAGAGTTTCTTAAATACATTTAACTCTGTCTACAACACGTACAGTCATCTCAGAGCATCTTTTGTTATTATTATGATTATTTTAATTATTAAAAGTATTTGCCATTACATCAGGGATAAATATAGTACATAACTAAGCAACATGGCTGAAAACATGAATGAATAAATTGTCTACGACTCACCAGACTTGATATAAGATGTGAGAATATTCATGAAAGGCTCTTCTACTTCGATTGGAGGCACAATGTAGGTAAATTTAGGAAGGTAATGGTTCGCTCTAAATTGTTCACTCTCAGGGATCCTCATTCCCTTTGCCGTGCATCCCATCTTCCCCTGGTGAGTTCGCAGGCCTTGGTAGGTCGTGACCTTGGACCAACCACAGTGACAAACCTGGTAGCTCATGTCTGATGTTTTTAGTGTCTGTAGAAGTCAAATGCACATTTTATCCATCAAAGATATTTATTTCATACATTCTTCTGTTATGTAACACACTTAGAAAAGCACCTGCTCCACATTTGTAGTCCAATTAGTATGTCTGTAATCAGCATTCAGGAACATTGTACCAAACCTGGACCAAACTATCATAAGGCATAAGACAACAGTGCAGACTATGTCACATTTTAAGATGATAAATTATTGTCCTTAAAAAGTAAAATGCACATTTTTGAGTATGAACATACATAGTTTTACTACTTGGAACAGTTTCATTTTCAGGGAAAGATTTTTTGAAAAGCCAGTCTGAAGATTTTATTGCTCATATGATCCTCCATACAGTAAGTATTAGATCTACTGTAAGATATTTACTACTTCCATTTCAGTGATTAAATATTTGATGATGGACTGTGCTGTTTTTGCAATAACTTGTTTGCAGGAAACTATTAACTATTGACTATTAACTTGGAATAATTATTGCAATAACTTGAAATAACGTTTTTGTTGCTGTACATACTGTATATACTGTACGTAATACACTATCATACCCACCTATACATAAGCTATCATGCACATGCATCATTGCTCTTTCACCACTCTATTGCACTCCATAGTTACACTTGCACATAGTAGTTTAACTTATGTTATTTTTATGTAATATAATGTTTATGTAAGTTATGTTTACTATTTATTTCTATTTTCTTTTTACCTTTTATGTACTGAGAGTGCTGAAAAACTTAAGTCAAATTCCTTGTATATAGATGTCCTGTAGCTGATTCTGATTCTGATAAGGTTGTGTAAGACAGTAATTTGTTGCCCTGCAATAAGGACTAACATAAGACGGTAATTTGTCGCCCTCTTGTGGTCCTCTAAGATACATTGCACAGTACGAACTACTTATCTGCTGTACAACCAGAATAACTAGAAAGCAAAAAAGGAATTAAATTCGTTTTTACAGCAGAAAGTTAGTCAGTCAATGAGGATAGCCTCGAGGGAAACCTTGTCTTTGTCACTGAGGCATTTTCTTAAAACACTGCACCAGTTTTGACTTATGGAATAAGTCTTTAAGTAAGATCACATTTTATTGATCCCTGGAGGGAAAAGTAGCATTACCAGATCCCAAGAAGACCAGAGTTGTGCAAAAGAGAGTGAGAACATTATATACTCAAACATGTAAAACTAATAGTGCAGTTTTGCAGGTTATCCAAATCAGAGTGGTATTGATACAGTTTTTTATTTAATAATTCTTTTTAATTTCTTCATACCTTCACACACACACACACACGCATTACACACGTATGTATATATGTATATATTAGTAATTACTCCTTTACTACAATCATAGAGAAATGATCAATGAAATGTTATTTATGGTCATCCTACTAAAGTACAAAGCAGGCTTTGGCCTAGAATGAGTTAATATTAACCTGAGTAGTAAAGTAGTAGTAGAGCAAGTAGTAGAACAAGATCTAAAAATAACTTTCATTACAGGAAACTTTCTTTATTTCCCTCTGGTAGTGTGCAGACAATTTAAGTTTCCACACGCTCCTCGCTGATTTGTGTGCTTTGTACACGCCCTGAAACCGATGGTTAACCAGTATATATTTGCATTAGTGCCCTGCCTGGTTTCTGCCTTTTACAGGCGTCTTTGCACTGCCAATCATGAAATGGCATATGTATAAATGATTAAATAATCTCACTTCCATTTAAACATCAAAATCAAATGAAAAATAATTTCCTTTAAATGCATGCAACTGTTTTTAACATTATTTCCTCACTCAGCCAAACAGGGAAATAAGTGATTGAACATCTGACCTTATTTATTTACTTTTGTTGGATCATATATATTCTAGAAGTCATCACAAAATGTTAGTAAGTAAAAATAAATAGTAGACCACGAGCAGCTCACCTTACACTCTTGCCTCGATGTTCCTCTGTGTGATCTGTCTCTCATTTCCTGTCTCTACTTCTATCTGTTCTCCCTGAACTCTTTCAGTTTCATTTCAGCCAAAGCAATCCAGAAACTTTTCTTTTACTGTAATTACCCCATGCCTTGGTTACAACACATCATTTGGTGTTCTTAAGCAATACAAAAGCCACAATCTCTCTGTTCTCATTAAACATTTATTCCCTTGTGCATTTACATATAAAAGTTTCAAAGGGTGATGCAGCTGACAGTAAACAGTGTTAACCCTTTCCCCAGACTTTCACCCCAGAAAGTTTTCTCACTTTCTGGGGTGAAAGTGAGAACGTTTTCTCACTTTCACCCCAGAAAGTGAGAAAACTGGAGGACATCACCGACTGTATTCTGGTCTCCCCTTCAATCAATATTTATTTTTATTGAACGTGAATTGCATATGAAAACACGGAATAATAAAAACACTTCCAAACAATTTTTTTTTTGAGCAAGAATGTGTAACTTTTGTTGAACAGCTAGATACCTGTTTGAACAGTAGTTTAGCATTAGGTAAAACACTGGGCTACTGTAACACAAGAGTCATCAAGTCAGAGAACTCTATATACTGCTAACATTAGCCACCATAAACTAATCGTCATGTAAAGCTGCATCAGCAAAACCCCTGAATGTATTGAGCACCTGTGTGTTTTACTGCTCGTTAATTTCATAGTTTCATTTGTCTCACTTGAAAGATTAAACTGATATTATTTGAAAAAAAAGAGAGAGAGAGAGAAATCAGGTTATGTCTCTTTGTCTGCTGTAAGTACAAGGTTTAGTTTCTCTACTGTGGAAGAGTAGTAGTAAGGTATTACAGATTTGAGAGCAAATAGGGATTCTAACAAAGACACACAATGCAAACTATACATAAAACATGTATTTGCCAAAAAAAGAGGATTGCTTAAAATAATATATGTTGAAATTACTGCAGACCATCTGGACTAAATTAACTAAGCCATCTTTTACATTACATTAACCATAAAAGCACATTACAGAATACTACACAACCTGTGAAAACTGTTCATGTAAAATGCCATTGTCATTAGCCTACAAAATGTAGCTTTAACAAAAATACCATATTATATTAACAATAAACCAATAACATTAACAATGAATTAGGTAAGTGGCTGCAAGAGCATGTTAACATAGATAATTACTGTTGTTGCTGTCTTTAAGGTGGAAACAAACAGGCGAAAGATTGAGCTGTAACATCGTAGACGGACACGAGACCTCCCTCATAATCCACGAACACTCCCACCTTCTTAGGTTTCTTTTTCTGGGAAGGTTGAACTGGCAGAGCTGTCAGGGTTGCGCACTCTTTGTTTTCAGGGTTTTCATTTCCCCTACCTGACAACAACCCTCCACCGCGACTCCCCAGAGCTCAACCTGTTGCGCCCCAAGGACACCGCCAAACCTCCCCAGAGCTTCCTGGTTCTCTCCTCCATCGCTCGCTTTCTTCCCGTCGGCAGAAACGAGGCATCTGTGCGCGGTGGTTGGATGCAGCTTTACATCCTCTAGAGTTAAAATAACACATCAGCTGACACGAGTCACATCTGCACATTTGTCCACATCCAGTCACACATTCAATACTTCTGAAGGGATTAAATGTACTTTTTAGCTTATATTTACACACAGTACATACCACAGTAAATACAGTTCAGCCACAATTGATCTAATTTGGGGATCTAATGTTATTTTTATATATTGATCTAAACAGGTGCCAAGAACACTCCAAGCTTAAGTTAAAAAATGTCAATTGTCATTTGTAGTTTCTGACACTTCAGTGAGGTGAAAAATGACATTTTACAGAAGATCTATTACCTGTGTTGGTTTCATATCCTCTGGGTGTTTCCACTGTGGTCGGGCCGCTGCTTCCTGGGCTGTGTTCGCTGAAAACATCCAGACCAGTTCCTTCACCTGAAACATTTTTTAACATTCACTGTAATCTGGGCACAAAAAAAGCAATGGTGGCATAATGACTGCTGCTAATTGTTCTGAAAAAGTTCCGCGAAGAAACATTAAACCAAAGTATGTGTGCAAATTCAGCCGCACCTTCAAACCAGTGGGGAGCTGTGCAGATTCACATTCGGCTTCTGCTGATGCAGGATTCATCTGGGCGGCAGCACCTGTTGAATCTGGTTCATGCTGTTGAAGGAAGGTGGAAACTTTATAATATCAGAAGCTTTTGCCACAACATGCTGCAAAATGAGTGTTTAATTCTCAGCTGCAAGACATTTGTGATTTTTCTGATGAGGTTTTTCATCAGCCATTAATCTGTTAATTATTAAATTAAACAGTAAATTTATAGTTTTCTTTAAAATACGGACCAAAGTGGTGGACTTGCTGGACACCGCCACAGATAAAATACAATAGATGCACTAGTTCTGTACCTGTGGTGGTTTTTGGACCTCTTTATCTTTCTCCTTTGGTTGGACTGCTGTTTTCTGGGCTGTGGTTGCTGAAAGCTTCTGGGCAAAAAGCTTCAACTGAAAGATATTGAGATGAAATGTTATAAATTACAGCAAAGAATGAAGCAGGATAAAATTATCATCACTTTCTGTGTTCTAGCAAAGCCTCTTTTATTCACCCCAATGAGGTGAAAAATATGATTTTACAGAGGATCCACTACCTGTGTTGGTTTCTGCTCATCTGGGTGTTTCCCCTTTGGTCGGACTGCTGCTTCCTGGGTTGTGGCTGCTGAAAACATCCGGGCCAGTTCCTTCACCTGAAATGTTTTTAACATTAAGTCTAATCTTGACACAAATAAGTAATAAATACCTAATTGCCTCAGCACACACGAAACCAAGTGTACATTCAACATCTGCAAAAAGGCTGTAATAGAAGAAAGTATAAAAATAGTGTGAATGTGTTATAGGAAGTAGTTCAGCTGTACCGTCAGACCAGTGGAGGAATCTGAGAGCTGTTCAGTTTCACACGCTGCTGAAAAAGAGGATGGTCAGTGTTAACCTAATTTCTTTAACTGTCCTGATTCCCTATTAACAAACCCTAATACACACATGATTGAGGACCCTCCTCGGGTATGGCTTCTGCTGGTGCAGGATTCATTTGGGCGGCAGGACTTGTTGAATCTGGCACACTCTGTCAGAGGAAAGCGGAAAGTTTATGATGTTTGAAGCATATGCCAGAAAACTGCAACTCCTGCAGTTTTTCAATTTTGGCTGTACACACATTTGCAATACAACATGCATGATTTTGTTAGGATATTTAATTTAATGCATTTATTACTATTTATTACAGGCCTGCAACTAGTATTTATTATTTAAAGTGGAAAAGACAATTTCCCAGAGGCCATTGTGGCATCATCAGATGACTTGTTTTATCCAATTAACAGGCTAAAAACCCAAAGAGATTCAATTCACTGTGATATAAAACAAAGAAAAGCAGCAAATCCTCACATTAGAGAAGCTGGAAACAGAGGTTTTTTTTTTTTTTTAAAAAAGTGACTTAAATGACAAATAGGTCAGTAGGATTCACTGTTTGTGGACCACGAACACCTGCAGAAACTTTCATGGTGATCCATCTAAAACTTATATATTTCAGCTTGGACCAAAGTGGTGGACTTGCTGGACACCAACATGGATACAATACAACAGATGAACTAGTTCTGTACCTGTGGTGGTTTTTGAAGCTCTCTATCTTTCTCCTTTGGTTTGACTGCTGTTTCCTGGGCTGTAATGGCCGAAAGATTCTGGGCCAAATGCTTCACCTGAAAGATATTAAGCACTAAAGTATCCAACAAATAACATTAATATGATTTTTGCTGATGTTAGTCACTTTTTTTTTATTTTTTACATAAAGTAATGAGTCATGGCACTACTGCCAAGACACAAGGTCACAATGAATGAAACAGGAAGATATTACAGGAAAACACTCACTGCAGAGGGCTCCACCACTTGTGATAGTTTTTGTTCCTCTGTGTGTTTCCTCTTTGGTTCAGCGGCTGTTTCCTGGGCTGTGATAGCTGAAAACATCTGGGCCAGATCCTTCACCTAAAACATGTCACACATTCAGTGCAAGACACAAATAAGATAAAACAATATAAACCTTCATTAATCCCACACCAGGGAAATTTACTTGTTAGAGCAGCTAAAAAGGACAAATTTGAAAAGAAGTTCAAAAAATAGATTATAGAAGGTAAAATTATATAAAGTAATAATGTCATAAATATGCTATAAACAAAAATACATATATAGATATTGCATTGGATATTAAATTACACATGCAAAGTGGTAAGTGGACCATCAGCCAAGAAACCAGTACACGTCCAAGTGGGAAAATGTGAGAATAAAATGGGAACAAATTAAAGCTGAATGTGTTTAAGGTTGTGGTGGAGCCAGTTTTGCACCAAAGTACATTCTCATAAGTCAAGATTCAGCTCTACAGGTACCTTCATGCCAGTGGAGGAATCAGACTGTGCACTTTCACACGCTGTAAAGAAAGACGACAGGAATTGCTTTGTTTTCCAGATTATTTTACAATTTTCCTGTGTTGAATGCTACCAAACCATGCTACCACAGTACGTACGTGATTTGGGATCCTCCGACACTGTGGCTTCTTCTGCTGCAGAATTCATTTGGGTGCTGATACTCGCTGAATCTGAGACACTCTGTCAGAAAGTTATTGCACATTTTACAATATGTATCTGATAAAGTTTTTTTCATGTTGTCCAGTATTTCTATGACACTTTTTTTCTATAATAATATGGTTTTCATTCTCATATCCACCATTTGCTTTCAATTTTAGTCAAAGTTAAAACAAAATTCACATCATTTTCTTTCAGTGGCAGAAATAACTGTTACAGTACTTCTCTAATGATGATTTATCTAAATGCCAATCGAAAGCGGAAAAGAACAAAGTGCTGTGGTTTACCTCGAAGGCTCTCACCGCTGATGTGATTTCACTCATTTTTTCCTCTCTTATTTGAATTTTCTGCTGTAATTCGGACTGAACTCTCTCTTGCCTTGCCTTCAATGAAAGCACACACAAACAGTACATGCACACTCACTGTCTAACACAAGGAGGCTGTCACAGTTTGTTTTAAACAGAGAAAAATGTTGAGGGTGAAGAATATAGTCTAAGAAATGCTTAGTGGCAGGATTTTACTATGCTTTATATACTATATGCTATATTTTGGGATGACGTCTGGACAACACAGAGGTGTTAGCAATGAAAATCATAATATAGGGTCTTCAGAGGTGAATTTCTGAATTATAACAGTGTATAATACCTGTGGCAATGTTTGAACCTTTGTGTTCTTCACCTTAGGCTGTACTGCTGTTGCCAGAGTTGGAGATGTTGGACGCTCCCTCCTGGATCTGTTTTCCTGATGTTGATCAGATTTACATAACGCTTTTCAAAACAGCCAATCATGAAACAATAAAAGCAATATAGCTTGTCGAGAGAGGCTAAAGAAAGAAAAGGACTTTATGTGTTTTATCTCATGATCAGAGAATTCCAACAAATCTGCTTTACCTGCACACCGGTGCAAAAATAATTTTTGGAGGACCGTGATGGGGCTGGAGAAGCTGTTTGTGAAAGGAGGTGATCAGTCTAAGCCTCAGCTGCTCTATTTTTCAGATTATTGAGCAAAATCGTGACTTGATTGAATGACAGTCTTGTACATACGTGATCTGTGCTCCTCCTGGATTGTAGGTGTAGAGTTGGTAATTGGTAACACTGACACATTCTGACAGGAAAAGGTAAAACAGCATTAATACAGAGTTGATATTAGTTATTAGTAAGTACATTTCTAATGTTAAATGAATTCAGTTGGTTTCTTGTTAGTTTTATTGTAATGACATTTATGATCTTTGTGATTAAATGTAATTTTGCTTCGTATTTTGACGGTTGTGACAGGACACTTTGATGCAAATTTGGGGGACTAAAACACACACATGACACAGTGGTTGTGCTAAGCAGGCTAAATTGTGAGCCACAGTGGTTGTGCTTCCCTGTTCGCATGCTGACGTAGGTAAACTGTTATGATTTGCATTGTGTCGTGTTTTGTTTCCTCTGCCTTTTGCCCTGCTTTCTGTATTTCCTTGTGTCTTGTGTTCCTTGTATTGTCTTATGTTCAGTTTGAGTTCAGTGTCCCTTGTGTTTGTGTCCCTCTTTGTCTGTTTGTTCAGTGTGTTCAGTGTCCCTTGTGTTTGTGTCCTCTTTGTCTGTCCTTCCCTGTGTCCTGTGCCTATTTGTTTCTGTTCTCCTTTGAGTTTATCTTCTCAGTTCTGAGTTCTGCTATATTTTGTATCTCCTTCCTCATCGCTTCCTGTTTTGTATTCCCTCCTCTCCTCACTTCCCGTCCTTGTGTGTTTCCCCCGCCTCTGATTATTCTACTTTCTGCCACTTAACTTCCTATTAGTCCTTGTGTGTTTCCTCCCTGTGATTCACCTGCTCCTCCCTCCCCTTAGTTTCACCTGTTTCCCTGTTAGTCTCCTCACCTGTTTCCACTTCCCTGTCCCCCACAGTGTTACATATATAGCGGTCCGTTTCCCTTTGTTCTTTGTTGCCATGCTGTCTGTGTAACCACCCGTCTTTGTTCTGTGCTCCATTTGTAACCACCCGTCCTGTGCCTAACCACCCGTCCTGTGCTCCTGTGCGCCGTTTGTTCCTGTTCACCTGTTCCTGTGTTCCTGAAATAAAGAGTCACTACATCTACTCTGCCTGCCTCGTCTGCATTCCTGGGTCCCAACTGCCCTCCGCCCTGCACCTGTCCTAACATAAACAGCCACATCTGCTAAGCAAGGATCAAATCTCACAACACTGTGAGCACTGAATGTTAAATAAAACCTACAAAACTCTGACAGTGAAGTCAAAAGTGACTGATGGCTCTGTCACAACAAGGTCAAAAAACAAAGACCCACAAGCAGTTGTAACTGGACTGAGCTACTAAACTGACGCTAGGAAGCCTCCCATCCTGCACCACAAAATAGTAACTTAAAATTGGGAATATACTGAAGAGTTTAGTACCTCCTGTGATGATGTTTGATCCTCCTTGTGTTTTTCCTTAGGTCGGACTACTGTTGCTGGGTACATGGTTGTTGAAAGCTCCCTGACCAAACTCTTAACCTTACAATACATATCACAATCATCAAAATATTTCAAAGAAAATAAAAAGGTTTCTCAAATACTTAAATTTCATAACATATCTGTGTAAAGAAATTTAAAACAACCACTTTAGTACCTGTGACAATGTTTGATCCTTATGTCCTTTCTCCTTAGGTTGGACCATTGTTGGCCGAGGTGAAATGGTTGGACGCTCCCTGACTGATTGATTCACCTGCTGGACACAGATATTGAACAGAACAGGGTGTCACTTTAAATGATGTTGCAGTTTTTAAAACACTCAACAATCAAGCAATAAACTACAGTGGTTGAAGTCGTCACCTGGAACATACTTAGAAACACAAAAAGGGTAAATATGTCTAACAATGAAACAGTAATCCCAATAAATCTGCTTTACCTGCACACTGGGGAAGAAATCCTGCAGCTGACGGTGAGACTCTGAGTTTGGTGCTGTTTGGAGAGAGTGCTGTGAAGCTGGAAAACCTGTAGTAAAAGAAGATCATCAGTACCAGCCATAGCTACTGTGTTTTTCTGATTGCTATTCCAAAACCTTGTAAGCAAACTATGATCCTGTACATACATGAATCGCGTTCCTCTTTGATTGTTGTGATTGTTTTTGCTGAAGAGTTGGTGCGGGCGTTGGAGGTTGGTGGCAACGGCGCTTTCTGTCAGATTAGGTGGAGATTTCAAAATAAGATAATTAATTACATCAAGTTCACAATAATGGTGGCAACTGTTCATTTTACTGCTGAATGAATGACAAAATGATAAAGTAATGAATGACGTATAGAAAAAGGGATTGTACACTTAATAAAATCTCTGTGACAATGGTGACCGGTTGTGATGCATTTAATAAAACAAGACTAAGAGTCCACAGCTCAGTGTTGAGATATTTCAGTCTGGACCAAAATGGTGGACCAACCAACAGTGAACCCAACTTCAATGGAGCACCACTGCTAGCATGGCTCATAATAGAGAGAAACGAGAGAAAAGAGTTTGATACCTGTGATAATGTCTGATCCTCCTTGTATTTTTCCTTTGGTCGGACAACTGCTGCTGGGTACATGGTTGTTAAATGCTGCCTGACCGACCTTTTCACCTTTTAAAATACATCATAAAAAAAAAAAGTTACAAAACAGAATAAAATATGTAAAAAGGTGCCTAAGATGCTGAAGATGTTAACATCTGTCCAAATGTGTCTAAAGCAAACATTTTTGTACCTGTGGTAAGTTTTGATCCTTCCTGTCTTTCTCCTGAGGTTGGATCACTGTTGGCTGGGTTGGAATAGCTGGACGCTCCCTGACCAATCGATTCACCTGAAAGATAGAACAGAATAAAACACTCAACAATTAAACAATAAACTAAGATGGGTTTAAATCATCAGCTGGAACACGTTTTTTGAGAAAGCAAAGTAAATATGAATGAAAGAATGAGTGAAATAGCTAAAAACAAACTACTGATTTCTGCTTGTAGCCACAGTCCCAACAAATCTGCTTTTACCTGTACACCAGCTGAGAAATCCTGCAGCTGACGGACTGAGTTTGAGCTTGAGGCTGCTTGAGAAGACCTTTGAGAAATTGCTAAAGCTGGAATGAAAGGAGATAAGGAGTCTTGGCCTTTCATGCTTTACTTTTTAAGACAGATTTGCAAAATATTGTCTGAATTGTGAGTGGTTCTGTGCATACGTGATCTGGGCTCCTCCTTGATTGAGGCTGCTGTTGCTGCAGAGTGAGTGCGGCTGTTGATGCTCCAATTTCCAGGCATCACTTGGCTTGCTTTCTAATAAGGATATAACAAGCAATACTCTGAAAATTTGTTATTAAAATGTTCAATTTAAAATGTAATATTCTGTCTATAGCAAACAACTAAGTACTCCTTAGATCGACTTGCTGTTACCGGGTATGCTGGTGTTGGACTCTCCGTGACTGATCTATTCCCCTGAAAGATGTTCATTACATTTACATGTTACTTTTCATTCTTTGTCATTTCCAAGTTCGAGAAACTGAGCTATTCATGGTTCTGCTTTACCTGCACACCACGGGAGGAATCCTGCAGCTGATGGAGGGACTCCAAGCTTTGGACTGTTTGGAAAGTTGAAAAATCTGTAGTAAAAGGAGATCATCAGTACCAGCCATGGATTCTGTATTTTTCTGATTGTTATTCCAAAACCTTGTAACTGTACTATGGTCCTATACATACATGAATTGCGTTCCTCCTTGATTGCGACCATTTTTGCTGAAGAGTTGGTGCGGGAGGTGTTACTTCGTGGCAATGCTGCATTCTGTCAGATTAAGGTGGAAAGTTGATTATCCATATCAAGGTCACAATAATGATGGCAAGCGTTCATTTTCCTGCTGAGTGAATGACACAATGATGAAATAATGAATGAGGTATAGACAAAGGGATTAAACACTTAATAAAGTCAATAGTGACCTATTTCAATGCATTTAATAAAACGAGGCTAAGAGTCCACAGATGAACAGCCAAAAAAATCACAAAGTTATTACAATTGATCCTGATGGGAACATGAATGTCTGTGCATTATTTCATTGCGGCCTGTCTTATAGTTGTTGAGATATTTCAGTCTGGACAAAAATGGTGTCCCAATGCTAACATGGCCACAGATGCTACTTTTCTAACAGATCAACTGCCTGCCTAAGTATCCCTCTTATAATTGCTTGAAATCATACCTCCTTCTTGATATTCATCTTAGCGGGCGGATGTTTCCTTTGATCCACTTCTTCCCACTGATTTTTGAAGTCATACCGCTCTCTCTTCGGGATCCTCATTCCCTTCGGTGTGCATCCCATCTTCCCCTGGTGAATTCTCAGGCCCCGGTAAGTCGTCACTTTGGACCAGCCACAGATTTCGCAAACCTGGAGGCTTTTGTCTGAATAGTTGTCTGCTGTTTCTGTTTAAATAATAACTGAATAGTTGGTTTCGATCATAAACTGTATATAAAGATGGTTCTTAAAAGTGAAGCCAAAACATCTGGATCGCCCTCCATGGTGGCTGGCTGAAGTACAAGTCATGAGCCCAATACATTTTTTTCAAAGATGGTTTCCCTCATTTTACATTATTCTTAACATGCTGGTGTTTATTCAAGTGTTCATTTTTTTTTTTTATGTGTTATTTGAGGCTATAAAACAAAGTGATACATGATTACTGACAACTGTCAAAGTATTCATAGAGGTACCTGCAGATGTCTTTTCGGGAAGTAAATGTAGAGTAAAAAAAATTAACTTTACCCTACGTGGGAGATTGTAAGCTACCAGTTACAAATGATTGATTAACGACTGAGTCAGACGGATGTGTGGGGGACCTCGATACCGCACTTACTTTCTTGATCACTACTGTACAGGCTCTGGCTCCAAATGACATAACCAGTGTAAGATGGTAGAGTCAGTATGCAGGATATTTTGGCTTCACTTTTGTACAAATACAGAAAGATGAGACAGCCACCATCGTATATATTATATACAGTGAATGGTTTTGATCATCATCATTTTTAAGATTTAAAACCATCTTAAGTGAAAATAAAGCTAAATAGTGATGTTAGAGTGGGCACTGTAACCCTTTTAAATCTATTTGTGCTTTCGTTCCTCTCATTCCACCCGTATGGCATTGTTAATTTGTATGTCATGTTTGTGGCAGTGTGAAGAATGAACGTAACGTGCAACCAGAAATTCATGCAAAACCCACCGGTCTTGATAGAGATGTAGGCTTCCAGCTTGAAGTCCTTTAGATTGCTTGAAAATCCCACATTTCCCCACATGTACTGCTGTTCGCTCTCCTCTACCCTCACACCCTTCGCCGTGCATCCCATCTTCCCCTGGTGAGTTCTCAGGCCATGGGGAGTCGTCACTTTGGACCAGCCACAGTACTGGCAAACCTGGAGGCTCATCTTTGTTTTTGTCTGTATAAAACATAAAACATTTTGCTGTTGATCAGTGATAAAAGTATTCAGATATCTAAGTAAAAGTATCAATGCCACAGACAAGAAGGGTATAAATAATTGCAATCTGAAAAAAATACTTCACTGCAAGTAACAGTCCTGCATTCAAACCATACGTCAGTAAAGTACGCAAGTATTATCAGAAGAATTGTCTTAAAGTCTCAGAAGTACTCATAGTGCAACACAATGGTCCCTGGCAGCGTTTAACTGTTATATCTGATATATTTATATTGCTGGTGCATCAGTGATGCAGTGCTGTAGATGTACAGTATATAGGTGTGATAATTATAGCTACTGTATATACTGTATGCAGCAATACTGTCCTGTGAGAACCACGTGTTTCTAAAAAGGTCTTTTCCAGCTGAAGGGTTTTTTGACATTGTTTATTTAGTGCAAGAAGTAGGAGAACTTCTTTAGCCCATACAATCAATGAATTCGAAATACACAGTTTTCTCGGGACAAGAAGGGTTTAAAATATTATAATCTGAAAAGTAACTAAAGCTGTCAGAGAAATGCAGTGGAGATGAAAATATTCATAAATTGGAAATATTCAAGTAAAAATTCAGTAGCTACTTTATTTTACTTTTACTTTACTTTTACACATTAACATTTTCAGTTACTGTACTTTCATAGTACTGTTACAGTACAGTAACTGAAAATGTACTTACAATGATAGTTTTTATTACTATGCATGATAAGTTTTGTGAGTTGAAGAAGTTGTGAAGTAAAGACTGCTTATTATTGCATGCCTTAGGCTGCTTATAAAAGCGAATAAAAATAACTAACAAACATCTCATGGGCTGTTTAATCTTGTGAAATTTAAGATCGTTTCATACCACCACAAACACCGTGTGGACCAAACAGTTTTTTCTTTTTTACTTTGAAATACCTATCATACTAGTAATACTCAAGCTGACTCCAAAAGTTTGCACTCTGCAAATTCATTAAATTCATTCATTAAATAGCATTAAACAGATCAAGAGATTAAAAAATGTATTCATGTGTTGCCTACCTGGTGGTCCTCTTCTTTGTTCTGTTACCTCCCTGCCTCTAAAGATATTTGCTCTCCTACTGTGATGCTTGGGAGGGTCATTTCTTCTGCTTTCAGTTTCGTTTCCAGAAAAAAGGAAAAAAAAAAGGCGCCAACCCGCTCTTTTTACTCAGCCCAGACAAGTTTCAAACACACTGTTGCGTAATGCAAATCTGCGGATTAACAAGTCAGAGGTATTTTCAAAATAAAAAAGGAACTTAATTTTCATGGAAAAATCTTTTATTTAGATGTTGAGATTTCAAAAGTGTAATTACAGCAGTTTGCATATAATCAGACTACAATGTATGTAAATTACACACACATAGTTTAATGTTACACACTGTAATTCCTTTATTCATTATTGTTTGTGATTAAAGCAGAAGTATGTAACTTCTTTAAAAATTACTTTAAGTCATATTTGCTAAAAACACTCTGTATGTCCTGACAGTAGTATAAGAGACAGATAATAAGTAAAAAGCTTCAGATAGATACTCTGGTCAACATTTTAACCTCAGGACCTCATGTCAAGGTATTTTAAACTGCACTAAAACACAATCACAACTTTGCTTTACGCTACCATACAGGTGAAACAGAAGAAACCTTGAGTTAAATTTACATCCTTTTAAAATGGCAATGGTAATTAATCACTTCAAGATGTCGTCATAAAGCGAATGTTGGACACTAGAAGCCACTTAGCTAAAAATTAGTTTAAAGGTAAAGGTTTAAAAAGGTAGATTTCTTGTAACCAAACAAATGTTGTCGTTTACAATGTTGTACCCACACCAAAACCTATTTCCCATTTCCTTAAAGCCTAGCAAATGTGTTAAAGGTCTTTTCTTTCCCATAAAACATTCGCAAAGACATTTTTTTTCCTGTTTTGAAACTTTGATTGATTACATCCATTTACTTGCTATCTGTGTTCTTTTTCTTTTTTTGTTCTTTTTTTATCTTTACCTCACAGCAGTCCAAATTTCCACAACATACCTTTAATATAATGACGTTATCCCACAAGAAACATACACAGTTAAATAATATAATTAATAAATTCACTCATTATTTTGTTGTGTATTTAATCACACCACAACCTTTGGTTGAAAAAATATCTTGCTGCTGAAAATGTTACATTACATATTTAAGGTGACATGTAGCATCCATACGTGTAGAGCTGTTACATGTAGAATTGTTACTTCAGCACAATGGTTACTGGTTTCAGGTATTAGCACACCCTATTGTGTATTTGTTGTCCAGTCCAGACTTTTGCAAATAATTTGACTGATTTCATTTGCCATTACTCTGCTATTGTTTATTTCTTTCAAATCAATCAAGGGCAGGATTCACAACAAATCTCCCCCGCCACAATTTGGAAAACAGAATTTTTTTAATTTTTTTTCCTATTTTCTTAGTAAAACTGAAAGACAAACTCACACGTTCTTTATGGCATATTCCTGTCTTTCTCACAATGTTCCACAGCAGAAATAATCAAAGGTTCAGAGTTTTTCTCATCTCGTTTTGCATGTGGACTGAAATATGGGAAAATCTCATCACTGAACGAACACTCATCAAATGAGTAGATGTGAGACTTAGTCGTCACATTGTAGAAAGACACAAGACCTTCCTTCGTAGTCCACGAACACTCCCACCTTCTCAGGTTTCTCTTTCAGGGAAAGACGAACTGGTGGTGCTGTCATGGCTGCATACTTGTCCTCTTCATAATGTACGACAACCCAGTAACCGTTGTCTGGATTCAGCAAGAGTTTCCCCTTCCGGTTTGCATCGCCTCGTGCTACACCCAGGTCCCACCCTGTCTTGTTGCTGACCTCCACCTCCCAATACGACTTCCCAGAGGATAAACTGTTGAGCCCCAGGATGCTTGCAAACATATCAAACCTCTCTGACGCATCAGCTACTTCCTGGTCCTCTCCTCCATCTTTCACTTCCTTCCCATTATCAGAGAGAACAAGGGCGTTGGTGCGCAGTGGTTGGATCCAGCTTTACATCCACTATTGATTACAAGATTAAAGTCAATATAAGAGACGAACACAAAAGTATGTTTTTGTGAAAGATATTGTCATGAAAAAAAAACTGATTACATCACATACCTGCAAATTTTCGAACTCTCTCAATTTCTGTGAAATGAAGAAATAATTTTAGATCAATTAAGTCACCGTTTAGGCTTTTAACATTTACCACCTTAACTCTTACCAATAGAGGTCAGTTTCTCCAGCTCCTGCTGAATCTGTTCCAACAGAGTTGTTGTGGTTTTTCTCATGGTGCCAAAAGACAGTGATGTATCAATCTCTACTTCTGTCCAGTCTTTGCTGCTGTCTGGCTCTTTAAGAGTGGGGTAACTCTGAGACAGGGAAAAAGAGAAAGAAAGAGGAGATTAACCTCTATTGCAGAGAATACGGTCCAACCATACAAGCCAAACTGATTGAGAGGTAAACTGATCAGACTGTTGCTTCCTCAAAAGACACCCGTTCTCCTCATCAGTGGTCCATTCCTGAGTTGTTTGAAGATTCCTCTCACCTGCAGGAAAAGAATGTGATCCTCAAGGGAAGATATATCGTCCAGCTCAGAGATGGTCTTTTCAAGCTCGTTGATATCAGCTTCCAACTTGTCTTTGAGGTCTTTTGCCTCTTCCTCCAAAGCCCGCCTCTTGTCCTTCAGTGGCTGAAGGGCTGTCGCGTGGGCCATCTCCACTGTGGCAATGACAGCATTAAATACTTCTTCGACATCCCACCACTCGTTTTCAATCTGGTCCTGAAAATTTGAGAAAAGCAAGTGTTGTCCATCTGACATCTGCTTTTTCTGCCTTATAAATTGCACTCAGTCACTTGTGGTTTGGCCTGGACAACAAAACTAGTCACAGTTAGAATAAATCTGGGGAGTAATTGTGGGACACGTTTGTTGTTTTAGTGCAACACCACTTGACCAAATGAGAATGCTATGACTAATGGTCAACATTTCCATTACTGCTACATACACCACTGGTCTGAAACTTAATAGAACAATCCATTTTATTGCTAACTAACCCAAGAAGCTGAATTATCATTTGTGTGGGATACTATGAATACTTTACAGTTGTTCCATTTAACTGCCATACTGTTTGGAAACTTGCTCACTAACGTTTGACTTTGAAAGACTGGTTCGATTGGCTTTTTAATCCAGGTCTAACCAAAATGAGTGATGTTTGTCTCCCTTGCAGCTTACCGTGCACCTCTTTAGAGATGTTTTAATCTCATCCACTCGGGTTTTTCTCTTCTCAATTTTCTGTTTTAGCTCTGTCTTGGTGTTCTCAAGCTTAGCCTGTACGAAAAAAAAAAAAAATCAGTATCACAACTTCAGAAGTGTTGTACATGCTGTGATATAACATCAACATCTTTATATACAATGATCTAGTCTTTTGTACACCTCTTTTTGGGTGTGTTTTCAATCCACTGATTTGTTGATGATGGATGAAATTAAATACACACTAATGCAATGACTTAAAGAAAGAAAAAAAAACACCTTCTTCTTGTTCCATTCCTCTTCAGTAGAGACAACCTCCTCCTGACACTCTTCCATACAACGTACACAAATGCATCTCTCCAATTTTTTGCTGTACAGCTCCAAGGGGCGTCCATGCTTCAGACAGGCCCTCTCATCCAAGTTCTCCACAGGTTCTACCAACTTGTGGCCCTTCAGCCTCCCAGTGGAAGAATGATTCTCCAGGTGGGTTGGACAATACGATGCAAGACACACAAGGCAGGACTTCTTAGCCTTCAGCTTTCGTTCCGTGCAAACGTCACAGGCCACTTCGCCAGCCGCCCCAGTGTACTCATCATCGTCTTTCTTCTGGGTCTTTTTCATCTGTTCGACAATGTTTCTCAGGACAATGTTCACATCTGGGGTTTTGCTCTGATACTGCTTGCATAAAGGGCACTGCAAGTCATTGAACTTATAGCTGCCATGCAGGCATTTTTTACAGAAGGAATGGCCACAAGTTGTAGTGACAGGATCCACATACAGATCTATGCAGATGGAGCACTTTAGATCCTTCTCCAGTGAGTTCTCACCAAGCGATGCTTGAGCGGAGGCCATATCTGTTTAAAGAGAACACCATGAGGTTACTTAGTTACAAATGTAAAATGTTGCAGACTGCTCTTCAATTGCAGGCATTTTTTCCGACAGTTACAAGATCACGTTAAAACAATAGCAATAGCACAAGAGTGTCAGAGTCTGTAAACTGATTCTATTGTCTAATGTCATGTCATCACGTTTTCACTTGTAAGAGGAAGAAGAATATGTTATTTCCTCTTTCAGAAGTCACATACTCATGCTTCATATTGTCAGTTGAGAAACTTATTGATGTTAAACATATTTGTGCTTTATTTATGCTGTAAGTACTTGCTTTATCATTTGCAGAGTCACCAAGCTGACAATTAAGCAGATACAATCAACCTATAATGTGCAATGTGTACACTGATTACTTATACTGTACACCTTGTCAGTCTGTTCTTCTTGTAATGTTTTATGCTTAACCATAAAGAAATTGAAATATTAAAATATTAGCAGAGGTCTGAAGAGATTGTCATTTGATGCATGTAATTCAAAAATGTAATTACCAGTTGCTGAGATTTTTGGATAGCACAACTCCTTTTCCACCTCGGACTACAATGTAAAGTTTCCACAACAGACGCTGTGCCTTTCCAGTTTGAAAATTAGGGGCCATTTAAGACCAGTAAATTAAAATCAGCATCCTTACTGCGTCATTGCTGTTGTATCACTGTTGTTACTACACTCATCTTAATTATTAACAGAGACTGGATGGACAGCAGGACACAGGTTTACTTATACAGATAATAAAGTTAAGTCAATAAAGTTTAGTCTAAGTCTAATGACAGATTACTTCATGTTGCATTACTTCAGCTACACTACTGCTGTAGCTCTAAGGTATTACCTGTGACACACCCACCAGCTAATTGAGCCTGTTTGTGTGTGTGTGTGTGTGTGTGTGTGTGTGTGTGTGTGTGTGTGTGTGTTTCTGTGAATTGAATCTCAAACGCAGAGAGTCCTAAAGGCGAGAGTTAACCACTAGTAAGGTAAAAAAAAAAAACATTTAAGTTCATTCAAGTACATTTTAAAACTAAGTGCTTCACTCTCTGTAAAGTGAAACAAATAGGAACTCCTGATACTAACCAGCTCTCAACTGAGAACAAATAAAAGCTTTAACACAACTTTAAAGTAATCATCTGTCATTTTGTTGTCATGCTCTTTTAAAATGAACATCTTTGAGAAAATGTAATATGATCAAATTATGATATTACCTTTCAGATGAGATGCTCCTTTTCTCACAGGCTTCTGTCTCTCTTTCTCTCTCTCCACTCCCAAAGTGTGAGTGTGTGTGAGTGTGTGTGTGTGTGTGTATGTCCCTCCCCTGGGCCTTCCTCCCTCTGGTAAGTTTCATTTCTGTTCAAAAGCTCTGCCAAAGACTTCCTGCTTTGAGAGAGGCATGTCGACATGCAAACAGCAACCAAATCATCTGTTTTTCTGCAGCAGGGAGTGTTGTCGGTTGAGCAAGTTCGCACAGATCAAATATTGCACTTGGCAAAATGTTTTGCGGGGACACTCACTGTTTTATGTGAACAGCTCTGTCAATTGCTCAATGTTTATTTATGGCTGGTATACTGGAAATGACTACAGTACTATCCATAAGCTTAATTTTTAGTATTGGAAGCTTAAGTATAACTCCAATAAAACAAAAAAGGGTTGATTTATGTTATGTTCACTCGAAAATACACTTTATTATTTTACATAAGTATGTTTTTTATATTTTCACCTAATAAAAAAAATCTAAATAGTTCCAGTTCAACAGGGCATACATTCTAATTAATATGTTAAAGCAAAAGTTTGACATTTTGGGAAATAAACTTGCTGTCACTTCCTGTCTCAGAATTGGATGAAAAGATCAACATCATGGTCGCCTGTCTGTTACTGCAAACTTTGTAAACTTTTTCCTTTTGGCTTGGTTTCTTTTCACAAAGAAAAGAAACTTAAAGAAGGTCCATAAGAAGGATCGTGTCATGTCCCTGCCCTTTGTCTCTAGTGTTCCCCCCTCCCTGTGTTCTTCATGATCCCATTTATCTCTCTCTCCTGTTGTATCTCATTCCCTGTTCTTCCTGTTTTATTCTGCACACTTACCTCTCCTCACGTCTGACACTTTACTTCCTGCCCTCATCTGTTTTCCCCGCCTGTTTGATTACCTGTTCCACCCCGATTTGTTTCTCCCTGTCCCGCCTTTGTCTCCACACCTGTCTCTGCTTCCTAACCAGCCAAACTACATATGTCAGTCTCTTTTCCTTAGTTCTTTGTCAGTTCATCTGTTTTGTCCTGACTGTTTTGTCATGCTTCTCTGTGTTCCTGTGCTCTTGTTTTTTTTCCCCTGTACATCCCGTCATCATACCATCTTCATCTACGTCCTTGCTGTCTTGCATCTGGGTCCACCCTGCTCCACGTAACACATCAATCTGATATCAAGAAGGCAACGTACTTTGATGCTAGTGCAGGTCAGACCTCAATTCACGCTTCAAACTGTTGACTTAACTTGTCCAAATCTCAGTGTGCAAAGCTCACCTGACTAGACTTACTTTTTTTTGCAAAGTTACACAGCTCAAAGGCTATTTAAAAATACACAAAAACGTATTTGTCACTGCTGCACATTTGGGGTCTAAAATCTACACCTACCACCTGCAAAAAGAAGTGCTAATTCAATCCTTATCGCAGAGGCCTGTCAAATGATCACATTTTAATGCATTATTTGCAGTCTTTGGTCTCTGAATGCTCTAACATCGCTGGTGTTGTCCACCAAAGGACCTAGGCTTTGGATCTAGAACTTTTAAAACCACTGGTCATGCTCTTGATTCTGACTTGAATGTTGTATTGTCATGTTAGTCAGTAGCCGATGATCATCTTCACCTATAGATCCTGTACAGACTAACTTTGCAGGATTCCTCATTATTATAGTTGAATGGACGAGTCACAAAAAATCCAATGGCGTTTAAAACAGGTTGAATAAAAAATATTTAAAAGGCACAGACTGACAGAAAGACAGAGGTTCTCTTATCTTTCTTTGTTCCTGTGTTTGTCTGATGGGGATCAACACTCACTGATGTCTCTTTTAAAGCTCCTCTTGTCTTGTGGACATTTAATCATTCTAACCCAAAGAGATTAATAGACAGTCAAACTACTGTGAATTAACCTTTTACCATATCTGTCTCTGATAATTACCAGTAAATTTGTGAGTAGTAGAGTAATGTGCTTGTATTTCTTGACAGAACCCAACTCTTATTTTCAGGTTTAGGGGCTACTTGTAAGGTCATGCAAAATACTACACATGATCTGAAACCTAACATTTACATGTCTGCAGTATTCAGTGGTCTGTGAAGATGATGGTCAATTACCACAACAGATGTAATGCCAAACATTTATTTATTTTTGCTAACAGCATGAAAAGGAAAATAGAAAATTGCAGACATGTGTACTATAACAAGTAATCTTGCTTGGTATGACATGATGGAATCGCAAAAAAGAAAAACATTTCCTCATCATATGTGAAATAAACAGGAGCATGTTTCCAAATATTATATCATTTTCACAATATTTCATAGTGAGTTCTGCAGGACTTTAAGGTGTTAATGTGATAGCATACAAAAAAAAACAAGCAGGATTATAATACAGTTTGACAAAACAGCTCCATGCAAAGGAGATAACAAATTAAGATTCATGTATAAACTGAATATGTAAATGCTTAAGGATAACTTACAATGTAAACCTCATCAACAGTAGATCATGTTTTATATGGCAGAACTGAATTTAAGTCAATGAACCGTAATTTAATTAATAATTTTCTTTAATTCTTGTACTATATTCTTTTTTAATTTTCTTTAATTAATAACTATTTTTAAAATCTTGAGGAAATATTTTTTTCAAGATTTCTTCATGTTTTCACAAGAAAAAATCCGTCATTTAAGTAAGCTTGATAGAAAGCTGGTTCCTGACAGCTGGAATCAGTTGTGTACTAACCCTGCAGAAAACTTTGTGTTACTCGAAGGTTACACACACACAACGAATATCGTTTGGTCTTTGGTCTCTGAAGGGTATCAAATTGACAGGGAGGCATTGATTTCCAACTATGTTACATGCTACAGTCAGACGTCGTTTGCGACGAGTTGCTGACAGAACACTGCAGCCATAGCTGTTCTGGACTGAAACAACGTCAAAATACAGTAGGGGTATTCTGCTCATGCACAAGTTTCCGACAGTATCACCTCGCACACACGCCTGCCCATTTTACAGATCCTCTCGACACGCCACTGAGTCTTCCTGACGATGAAGGTCTGCACTGGAACTCTGCCACAGAGTCCGTTGCTCACGAGGTAGCTGTATAATGAGATGTAATGTTTAACTACATAGTACTGACATTGTCCAACCGTCATCTGTCACAGTGTCACATGTTCCTGCTGTGAACTCTGAGCTTTTTCAAACCTATAGTTTGTTTGCTGTAGTTTCAATCACTGGATGAATTGTTAAACTTGTATTTTTACTTTTATTTTGACATCATGTTCCCAAGATGAACAAATCATTCCACAATTTGTTCAATTCAGCTGAAATTAACAACACAGGTTTGAAAACGCCCTGAATTATATTTGACTGTAATTTTGTTATTTTGCTTTTCTTTTATGTACAAAATAGCACAAGCTCCTGCTGCTGATCATTACTGAGAGCACAGGTTGTTTCAAGAATAACAAATTGAATGTGGCCTATTGATAACACAAAGCTGCTGCTGTTTGAACCTGAGTGCTCGTGTGTTGCAGAGTAACTACAACGCTACTCTTCTTAGATGGTAGTTAATGTATTTAAAAAAATAAAACTACTTTTTCATCCAAAGTTACCTAAAGCACTAACACACTGCAGGATTAGGAAGAATCACATTAAATTGCAATTCTTTCCAAATTAAATAATTAATTTAAGTTTTAATTCACCTTTTCCATGCCTGTAGATCACGTCTGTTGAACCTGTATTGAAGGACATGTCTGCGGACAAATCCCCCGTATGCATCACTGCCACTGTTCACCGTGCAGGGACGTATTATATAGGGAGGGCTCCTGCCCTCCCTCTTGTTCATGGGTAGCTCTTGCTCCCCATGAACAAGAGCTACAGTGAAGACGATGGCAGTCAGGAGAATGACGTTCATTTTGTCTGGAGTGAGAGAAAGAATTCAAGAGTTTTTGAGCAGATTAATACATTTGTCAAAATTAGTATAAAAATACACCAATAATTATTTGTCAGTGCTGCACATGTGAAATTTACAACAACTGACTCCAAAAAGAAGTTTTAAACAAATCACAATCAAACTGGCCTGAAACTTTTTTTAAGACTGTGGCATTTTAAATTTTTCTATGCAGTCTTTGGTCTTTGACTACTCTCAGATCACTGTGGTGTACTCCCACCAAAAAAAACTTATTTCTCCATGTATTGGGTCTTCACATTTAGTATCTCATACCAGATAGATCAGGATAGAATAGACTGGTCTTTAATTTTTTAAAATTTTTTTTAAAATTTTTTTAAGGGTTATAAGTCAATCATATCTGCCAGAAATTGTGAAGATTGACAGAGGTTTTCTTACCTTTCTTTGTTGCTCTGTTATTCTGGAAGGGATCAACACCAACTGATGTTTGAGTCTCTCATAGAAGTCAGAAATAATTCTTCCTTTTTAGACCTCCTCTTGTCCTGTAAACATTTCATCACAACCAATCATTTGGCCCAAAAATATTAACAGCCAATTAAATACTCAAATACTGCAAATTTACTATATATTAGGTAATGTGATTGTATGTGTTGACACAAACAAACAATTTCCTGTTTGTTTGTGAAAATGAGGAAGTGCACTTCGCAAGACATAAGGACCGCCAGGGCCCTTATATGTCCATGCAGGACTACAAAACCAGACCTCAAAGTTGCAAAGCAGCTAAAATATTGTATCACATGTATTTGACTCCTTCCTCATCAACTTCAGGCATGTTGCTTCATCAACCGTCTTTGCACCAAAAACAGGTACATGCTGTGACTTTTTGTACAGTATCAATAAGTCGTATTGTCTTCTCAGAGTTCATCAAATTGTTTGAGAATAAGAATAAAAGATTGTTCAATCCCATTCCTCTTTAAAGCCTCCATATTCTTTATACTGTACAATCACCTCAAAACTTTATTCCAAGTTTTGGCTACTGAAACAGTTCCTCTTAATATTTACACATTTAATTTCATGTGTAGAAAACAGTAGGTTCCCATTATTTCCCATATAACAAGAACTTTTGGTCTTCATGACACATGTCAAGATGATATTAAAAGATAGATGGTTTTAAATAGAAAGATAGATAGTAATTGTGTTTGTTTAAGGACAGCTGCTAGCTAGCTAGATGTTATTTCTAACTATTCACTGTCAGTGGCTTGTTTTGGCAGTAACTGAACAGTTTCAGGTGCATCATCACCACCCTCTGGGCTGGAGTTGCCTGTAGCCTGAGAAAGGTATATATTAAATGTGTATTAAGTCTAATCTAATGTAATCTGGACAGAAGACACATCACATGAAAAATCTTTTATGAATCACACAAATTCAAACATTCTTCATGACATATCCCTGTCTTCCACAGTGTTCCACAGCAGAAATAATAAAAAGTTCAGAGTTGTTCTCATCTTGTTTTTCATGTGGGTCAAACTGTAAAGGCCTTTTTAGGCTATTCATGAACTGCCAGGAATAGAAAAAGAATTGAGACTATCCATGTCTGACTTAAAGGTGTAGTCTGCAACAACAAAGATATTTCAATCATCATAATTTCTTTTTTATTATATGTCTTCTTCATAGATAGGTCGGCAGTTAAAAGGGCAGTCATGTTTTAATGGCTTCAGTTGTGATTACAACACTTGTTTTTAACAAAACACCAAGTGTTGTAATCTTAAATATATTCTGTTGAACTCTAGGTGTTGTAATCATGATTGCAAACAAGTGTGGTATCATTATTACACACAAGTGTTGTGTTCTGTTGTTACAAAGTGGACCCAAGTGCAGGACATGGAAACAGGGGTAAGGTGAAGTTAAGATGGTTTACTGTAAGAACGGAGGTGAAGTGCAGAAGAGGGCATGCAAAGGAAAAGGCTAAATGGATGGGATACGTCCAACAACGAACTGGCCTTTAATGGGTGAAGAACGGTGAGGGTAGAGATGCTGCAGCAGTGATGAGCTGATTGAAGGCAGGTATGCAGGCTGATGAAAGATCCAAGAGCCGGGAGAGTGAGTGGCTTCCTCCCAAAACACAGCACCACCAACCATGTGCATAATACACCCGTCACACTTTTAAACATGATCACCAAACATGTAATGGTAAGATATTCACTTGTTTTGTTGATTTCATGAAAGCATTTGACTCTATTTGTCATGAAGGGCTCTCTTACAGACCTCTACATCGTGGTATAGGGGAAAAAATGTATGATCTGATCGAATCAACCTATTTGGAAAATCAGTGTTCTGACAGCTGAGCACTGAGAGCTGGATAACTTGTGAGTGAAGAGGTTTCGGGAGATCTGGATGACTTACCCTAGGAACATTTATTGAAGCTCAATCAAAGAGAATAGGAATGAACAGCACAAGTGAGAGCCATGTAATGCCATCCACTTCCACAAACTACCCATGGGAGAGGGAGCAAGGCACGTCTACTACCCAATATATATCAACATGCCACAACCTTGGAGATAGTGAGTGACAAGACTAAAGAGTTCATAAAGAGTTCCTGATTACAACACTTATAGTTCAACAATATGTTCATGATTACAACACTTGGAGTTCAACAATATGTTCATGATTACAACACTTGGAGTTCAACAATATGTTCACGATTACAACACTTGGAGATGTTCAGTGTCAACCTGAGCTTTTTTTAGCGCTTTTTTTTTGGCTTCGTTGTTTGCATTCTGAAGTAGGTATACATCTCCATCTGCTAAGTGAGGGTCAAATCTCACAACATCATGTGCACTGAATGTTAAATAAAAACTATAAAGTACCAACTGTGAAGTCAAAAGTGAATGATGTGAATGGTGTATGTTTACCTCAAGGCCCAAAGACTCTTGTAAAAAATACACAGTTGTAATTGAACTGAGTTCATTTAGAAAATAAAATAAAAATAAAAAAAATAACTGCGCATTTTTGTGCATGCAAACTCAAAATCAACACCTAACAGCTGCAAAAAAGAAGAGTTGAATGAATCATAATCACAATGGCCTGAAACCTTTTTTCAAATGGTAGTAATTAGGTTTTTTTATACACAGTCTTTAGTCTTTGGTTACTCTTAAATCACTGTGGTGTTGTCCACCAAAGTTTTTTTTTTCTCCATATGTTGGGCCTCATATCTAGTATCTTTAATACCACTGATCATGCTCTTGTTGTACTGTGATGTTAGTCAGTAGCCTACAGTCATCTTCATTTGGATGTGACCTGACCTTGTTGCAGTATTCTAATTCATTTTAACTTTATTGCTTTATTTGTTGCTATGTCACAGTACTCCAAACTATCCTTTTGCCATATATGTCTATAACTATTAGTAAACTGGAGTACAGTCAGGTAATGTGCATGTATTTGTTGACACAAATGAACAAATGAAAAAAACGACAGAAGCATCAACAGGGCTTCTTCTGAGTTCATGCAAAAATACTGCACATGACCTGAAACCCAGCCAGTAAATAAAACAGCTATGTGTATGCAGTATTGGTCTGTGATGATGATGGTCAGTTACCACAACAGATGTGATGTTAGTTTTTGTGCTGTTACCAACTGGATAGCTCGTTTGCAGTCGTTTGTCTCCCCCTAGTGGGGCAGCAAATGATTCTAAACTGGATTAAAGTTTATTCAGATAGACAGACAGAGGTTCTCTTAACTTTCTTTGTTGCTGTGTTAGTCTGATGGGGATCAACACTCACTGATGTTTAAGTCTCTTTTAAACTTGTCTTGTGGACATTTAATCATTCTAACCCAAAGAGATTAACAGACAGTCAAACTACTGGCAATTACCAGTTGATCAATGATCAGTTACCACAACAGATGTAATGCCAAACATTTTTTTCTTTATTGGGATTCCATCATGTCATACCAAACAAGATTAATTGTTATAGTACACATATCTGCAATTTTCCTTTTCATTCTGTTAGCAAAAATAATTAAATATTTCCTCATCATATGTGAAATAAACAGGAACAGCATGTTTCCAAATATTATATCATTTTCACAATATTCATAGTGAGTTCTGCAGGACACAGTAGAAGAAACATCAGGTCTTCTTCACATCATAAACATGCTGCAGAGTTAGCTGATTATTCTTTATTTGATTTTAATAGAAATTTCAAATATTGATTAATGCAGCTTTATGGTGTTTATGTGACAGAATACAAAGAAAAAACAAGCTGGATCATAATACAGTTTCACAAAAAATGCAAAATTCATTTAATGTGTTAACTGAATATCTGAACCTCATCAACAGTAGATCATGTTTTATATGGTAGGATCGAATTTAGGTAAATGAACAGTAGTTTAATTCATAGTTAACTCTTTTTTTTAAATCCTGAGGAATGTGTTTTTTTTTCATGAAGTCATGCTCATCTCACAAAATGTCAATGAAGAAGGCTCAGAGATGTACAGAGAGAATTTGTGGATTAAGAGAAAAAAGGCAGCTCAAGATGTTTTCACAAATAAAAACTCCTCCATTTAACTAAGTTTGATATAAAGCTTAGATGTCAGGGAATAATTTTCCTGACAGCTGGAATGACTTGTGTACTAACCATCAGAAAACTTTGTGTTACTCGAAGGTTAAATGCAGGAAAATCTGCTTGGGATTTGGTTTGCGTATGGCTCATAATGGACAGGACGGCATTGGTTTGCAACTTTATTACATGCCACAACCACTTTCTGTCGCCGAGGAGTTACTGATGTACCTCACAGTACTAACAGACTGTAGGATTAGGAAGAATCACATTAAATTGCAATAAAGCAACAATTACTTGTTCTGTGAAAGCAAAATAATTAATTTCAACTTCTTGCGGACAAATATCCTGTATGCATTGTTGCCACTATTGGATGACCATTATATCAGCAGGGACTGTAATGACATTGTATTCAAATACATGTACTTTAATAAGGAGTTGTTCTTTTGCAGCTATAACAGCTTCCACTTCTCTTGGAAGGCTTTACACAAGATTTTGGAGTGTTTCTGTAGAGCATTTATGAGGTCAGGCACTGATGTTGGACGAGAAGGCCTGGCTCACAATCTCCGTTCATTCCAAAGGTGCTTGGTGGGGTTGAGGTCAGGGTTCTCTGCGCGCCAGAGAGATTTTTCCACACCCAACTCATGGAACCACATCTTTATGGACCTTGCTTTGTGCACTGGGGCACAGTCATGTTGGAACAGAAAAAGGCCTTCCCCAAACTGTTGCCACAAAGTTTGAAACATAGCATTGTCCAAAGTGTACTGGTATGCTGAAGCGTTAACATGACCCTTCACTGGAGATAGGGGCCTAGCCCAAACCCTGAAAAACAGCCCTGTACCATTATCCCTTCTCCACCAAACTTCACAATGGGCACAATGCAGTCAGGCATGTGGCACAGGTGTGGTCAAATACTTTTGTCCATATAGTGTATAATATAATACCCTCTCATACCTTTGAAGTCCCCCAGACTTGATCAAGAGACATTAAATTCCTTTGTATTCGTTTTCTTTGGAGTGATGAGCTCAGCATTTCTTGCAATGAGTGATTTTTTTTTTTAGGTAGGTGTATGGAGGTACTTGGGATGGCAACCAAAATTATTCTGAAATATATAAGGCAATCCTTTATAAGGTGCAACTAGGAGTTGTAGGATTATCCTACTGCTAATCAGTTGATTGCTAAATGACATTAATGGGTGTAAATGAGAGCTTGTGAAGACAATACATGTTGTACTTTGAGGTCTAAATTAATCTAGGTTATGTTCATACTTCAGGTCACATTCAGTGAATATCAAAGAGGATCAATGTGGAGTGAATTCAGTGCAGCATCACGTACCATCTTGGTCATCTTGGAGAAGGAGCCACAGCGGGCCTTATCAGGACAGCTGCACTCTGACCAGTGATTCTTCGTCAACAGAGCTGAGCTATTGTTCTGAAAGAGACGGGACACAATCTTCTAAGTTTGCAATGTGACCTGGGGAAACAGTGTCATATTCACTAAAAAGATGGAAAAATTTACCTTTGACTCATTTGGTTTTAATGTCAATTTCTGATACTTATTAATGCAGCTTTATGGTGTTTACTTGACAGAATACAAAGAAAAAACAAACATAATACATCATAATACAATGAGATTCATCTGGTGTGTTAGTTAATGTAATATGTCTTTGTTTTATGCTGGTAACATTCTTCTATTGTCTCCAACTGAACAAGGGCTATAGCAACAGCTGGACATAGAAAATTAAATAAAACTGGGCCCCATCAATAAATATGAAGACAACTCATGGCATGATAATTCAAAAATGCCCCAGAAGTCAAGAAGACAAATACCAGTTACCATAAATAATCCAATCATTGAACACAGAATGAGTTATACTTCTTTTGGTATAATCATAACAACATAAAGGAGTCTCAACATGGCAGTGAATGCCCTAAAAGAAAAACTCAAAGATCTCTAAATGCAATGAGGAGAAAATCTTACATTGTCCAAAATCCAATTAAAATATACCTTTAAATATTTGATAGTGTCAACCAGATCTGCCTGTGTCCTTGTGTCTGCATATGAGGGTCCTGCCAGCAGGTGATTCATAACAAAATGGTGACAGAAGCAGCACCAGGGCTTCTTGTAAGCTCATGCAAAAACGCTGCACATGATCTGAAACCCAGCCAGTAAATAAAACAGCTACATGTCTGCAGTATTCAGTGGTCTGTGATGATGATGGTCAGTTACAACAACAGATGTAGTGTTCAACACTGTTTTTGTGCTGGTACCAACTGAATAGGTCGTTTGCAGTTTGTTTGTCTCCCTCTTGTGGTGAAGTAAATCATTATAAACTGGTGAAACTGAACATGTAATTATTGTAACTCAAAGAGATTACCAGACAAACTACTGCCAATTAACCTTTTATCATACCTGTATATATTAATTACCGGTAGTGTACAGTAGAGTAATATGCATTAAACCCACAACCACATAGAATCTTGATGCACCATCGTAATGGGTCACAGCCGTGGTTTGACTCATTTTGTCCAACAATGTGATGAAATGCAAGAGACAGTGATGATTCCAGTTTCCTTGGCATTTATTTAACTCCTGAAATGACAAAACAACACCTCAATTGTCCTTTCCAACTTATACACATTAAACAAGAGCTATAGAAAATAGCAGTTTTTTTCTCATCTCTGACAAACTATATTAAAACCATGTACATAAAATCATGAACAATGACAAATGTAAAATGAACAGAAAATAATGATGAGACAAAGTAAGTACAGAACACAGAAAAAGTAATAAAGAAGGAAAAAGTACCTTAAAGGACAAAACAACACCACAACTGTCCTTTTCATTCATCTGTTCACTTTTTTAAAACTGCACTAAGACACACAGAAATCCTGACAGAAAACTTTAGTGAATGGCAGTTTAGTGTTGTCATGGCAAAAGACAACGAGCTATGATAGTGCCATAAATCTCACCAAAAGCCGTCTTGTAATAACTCTAATAGAACTTTTTCTGACCTTAAAACTTAATAAAATGTATTGGTTGTAAATCTAACATATCTATATATAATATACATTGAGATTATACACTTAAAGGACCAGTTTGACAAAGAAAATGACAAAACATCTTAACAGTGTGTTGAGCAGAACTTATTCCACTGTGAGGGGAAGGCAGAAGTTACAAACTGAAAGTAAACGAAGCGGCGTGCGATAAACAAATATTCCCACAGGAAACGTAAACTAATAAGGATAACAATAAGAATAAATGAAACAAAATCATTAAGATAAAATTCACAAAATAATTTAAAAAAACAACATCCTCAGAGTGATAATTATTTAAGTGCATTTTTAACTCCGTTACACGTGTGTGTGTGTGTGCTCAGTATATTGGAGCATTTTTAATGTTTCTATCTACAGTAATTCATTGTTGTTTGTAATCTTCACATTGAAAGATGACAGGTTGATGGATAGTTATGTCACATGAACAGATGCAGCAGACACACTGTGGATTTACTGTTCAAAACAATGAAAAATGTTGATTGTACCCTTTGTCTCAGTTTGACTCTGTCCCTAGTTTAACATTAAAGAAGCTGAATGATCATCTTCGTCCATCACGGTGACTCAGAGAAGAATTAAGCTGCCTGTCAGATTACATAAAGGATTTTAACGAGGACAAAACTGTTTCATTTATTTATTTTATTTATTTTTTGCCAAAAGCATGAAAGGGAAAATAGAAAATTGCAGACATGTGTACTATAACAAGTAATCTTGCTTGGTATGACATGATGGAATCACAAAAAAGAAAAACATTTCCATCATCATATGTGAAATAAACAGGAGCAGTATGTTTCCAAATATTATATCATTTTCACAATATTCATTGTGAGTTCTGCAGGACACAGTAGAAGAAACATCAGTTCTTCTTCACATCATAAACATGCTGCAGAGTTTGCTGATGATTATCTGTGATTTTTAAATTTACCTTTGACTCATTTGGTTTTAATGTCAATTTCAAATATTGATTAATGCAGCTTTAAGGTGTTTATGTGACGGAATACAAAGAAATAACAAGCAGGATTACAATGTAGTTTCACAAAACAGCTCCATGCAAAAGTCGATCATGTTTTATATGGCAGAACTGAATTTAGGTAAATTAACCGTAATTAATTAATAGCTAACGCTTTTTTAAAATCTTGTTAAATTTTTAAAAGGTTCTCTTTTTTTTTGTCTGTCAAGCACCTCTTGTAGATGTGCAGAGAGAATTTGTGGCTTAAGAGCAAAAAGGCAGCTCAAGATTTCTTCATGTTTTCACAAGCAAAAATCCGTCGTTTAACTAAGCTTGATAGAAAGTTTAGATGTCAGGGAATAATCTTCCTGACAGCTGGAATCAAAAAATGCAGAAAACTTTGTATTCCTCGAAGGTTACACACAAGCAATATTACTTGGTCTTTGGTATCTGAAGGGTACCAAATTGACAGGGAGGCATTGATTTCCAACTATGTTACATGCCACAGTCAGAAGTTGCTTGCGAAGAGTTGCTGAAAAAACCCTGCAGCCATAGCTGTTCTTGACTGAAATGACTTCAAAATACGGTAGGGGTATTCTGCTGATGCACAAGTTTCCGACAGTATCACCTTGCACACGACTGCCCATTTTACAGATCCTCTCGACGCGTATCTGAGTCTCTCTGGTGATGAAGGACTGCACCTGAACTCTGCCACAAAGTCCGTTTCTCACGAGGTAGCTGTATAATGAGATGTAATGTTTAACTACATAGTACAAGCTGCTGCTGTTTGACATTGTCCAACCGTCATCTGTCACAGTGTCACATGTTCCTGCTGTGAACTCTGAGCTTTTTCAAACCTATAGTTTGTTTGCTGTAGTTTCAATCACTGGATGAATTGTTAAACTTGTTGTATTTTTACTTTGATTTTGACATCATGTTCCCAAGATGAACAAATCATTCCACAATTTGTTCAATTCAGCTGAAATTAACAACACAGGTTTGAAAACGCCCTGAATTATATTTGACTGTAATTTTGGCCCAAAAATATTATTTTGCTATATATTAGGTAATGTGATTGTATGTGTTTTTCTTTTATGTACAAAATAGCACAAGAATAGTTGTTGAACATTGACCAATATTAATGTCTGTGGACTGTTTGAGAATAAGAATAAAAGATTGTAACACCAAACTTTAGTTACCCACAAATGTTCCTGCTGCTGATCATTACTGAGAGCACAGGTTGTTTCAAAATAACAAATTGAATGTGGCCTATTGATAACACAAAGCTGCTGCTGTTTGAACCTGAGTGCTCGTGTGTTGCAGAGTAACTACGACACTATACTTATATGGTAGTTAAGTGTTTTAATATTTAAAAAATAAAACTACTTTTTCATCCAAAGTTACCTAAAGCACTAACAGGGGTAAGGTGAAGTTAAGATGGTTTACACTGTAGGATTAGGAAGAATCACATTCAATGATGAATTGAGATAAAGCAACAATTACTTGTTTTTTTCCAAATGAAATAATTAATTTAAAGTTTTAATTCATTGTGGTATAGGGGAAGAAATGTATGACCTTTTCCATGCCTTTAGATTATATGTGTTGAACCTGTATTGAAGGACATGTCTGCGGACAAATCCCCCATATGCATAGTTGCCACTGTTCACCGTGCAGGGACGTATTTTATAGGGAGGGGGTCCATTCAGAGACATTTCTTGCTCCCCATGAACAAGAGCTACAGTGAAGACGATGGCAGTCAGGAGAATGACGTTCATTTTGTCTGGAGTGAGAGAAAGAATTCAAGAGTTTTTGAGCAGATTAATACATTTGTCAAAATTAGTATAAAAATACACCAATAATTATTTGTCAGTGCTGTAAAAACTAATCAAACAGTTGTAACATGTTCATTTGAAAAAAAACTACATCTAAAAATAAATTTGTGCATGCAAACTCAAAACAACTAACAACTGCAAAAGGAAGAGTTAAATGAATCATAATCACTCCAAAAAGAAGTTTTAAACAAATCAACAATCAAACTGGCCTGAAACTTTTTTTAAGACTGTGGCATTTTAAATTTTTCTATGCAGTCTTTGGTCTTTGAACTACTCTCAGATCACTGTGGTGTACTCCCACCAAAAAAACTTATTTCTCCATGTATTGGGTCTCACATTTAGTATCTCATACCAGGTAGATCAGGATAGAATAGACTGGTCTTTAATTTTTTAATTTTTTTTAAAAAAAAAAAAAATTTTTTTAACGGGTTATAAGTCAATCATATCTGCCAGAAATTGTGAAGATTGACAGAGGTTTTCTTACCTTTCTTTGTTGCTCTGTTATTCTGGAGGGGATCAACACCAACTGATGTTTGAGTCTCTCATAGAAGTCAGAAATAATTCTTCCTTTTTATACCTCTTCTTGTCCTGTAAACATTTCATCACAACCAAATCATTTGGCCCAAAAATATTAACAGCCAATTAAAATACTGCAAATTTACTATATATTAGGTAATGTGATTGTATGTGTTGACACAAACAAACAATTTCCTGTTTGTTTGTGAAAATGAGGAAGTGCACTTCGCAAGACATAAGGACCTGCCAGGGCCCTTATAATGTCCATGCAGGACTACACAACCAGACCTCAAAGTTGCAAAGCAGCTAAAATATTGTATCACATGTATTTGACTCCTTCCTCATCAACTTCAGGCATGTTGCTTCATCAACCGTCTTTGCACCAAAAACAGGTACATGCTGTGACTTTTTGTACAGTATCAATAAGTCGTATTGTCTTCTCAGAGTTCATCAAACTGTTTGAGAATAAGAATAAAAGATTGTTCAATCCCATTCCTCTTTAAAGCCTCCAGATTCTTTATACTGTACAATCACCTCAAAACTTTATTCCAATTTTTGGCTACTGAAACAGTTCCTCTTAATATTTACACATTTAATTTCATGTGTAGAAAACAGTAGGTTCCCATTATTTCCCATATAACAAGAACTTTTGGTCTTCATGACACATGTCAAGATGATATTAAAAGATAGATGGCTTTAAATTAGAAAGATAGATAGTATTTGTGTTTGTTTTAGGACAGCTGCTAGCTAGCTATATTTTATTGCTAACTATTCACTGTCAGTCGCTTGTTTTAGCAGCTACAGTTGCATTATCACCACGCTCTGGACTGGAGTTGCCTGTAGCCTGAGAAAGGTATATATAAAATGTGCATTAAGTCTAATCTAATGTAATTTGGACAGAAGACATATCACATGAAAAATCTTTTATGAATCACACAAATTCAAACATTCTTCATGACGATATCCCTGTCTTCCACAGTGTTCCACAGCAGAAATAATAAAAAGTTCAGAGTTGTTCTCATCTTGTTTTTCATGTGGGTCAAACTGCAAAGGCCTTTTTAGGCTATTCATGAACTGCCAGGAATAGAAAAAGAATTCGAGACTATCCATGTCTGACTTAAAGGTGTAGTCTGCAACAACAAAGATATTTCAATGATCACGATTTCTGATTTATTATATGTCTTCTTCATAGATATGTTGGCAGTTAAAAGGGTAGGCCAAACATCTGACCGGTCACAGCAGTGAACATGGATTCTGTTGAAATTCAAGTGTTTTAATGGCTTCAGTTGTGATTACAACACTTGTTTTTAACAAAACACCAAGTGTTGTAATCATAAATATATTCTGTTGAATTCTAGGTGTTGTAATCATGATTGCAAACAAGTGTGGTATCATTATTACACACAAGTGTTGTTAGTTCTGGTGTTACAAAGTGTACCCAAGTGCAGGACATGGAAACAGGGGTAAGGTGAAGTTAAGATGGTTTACTGTAAGAACGGAGGTGAAGTGCAGAAGAGGGCATGCAAAGGAAAAGGCTAAATGGATGGGGTAGGTCCGACAACGATCTGGCCTTTAATGGGTGAAGAGCAAGGGTAGAGATGCTGCAGCAGTGATGAGCTGATTGAAGGCAGGTATGCAGGCTGATGAGGGATCCAGGAGCCAGGAGAGTGAGTGGCTTCCTCCCAAAACACAGCACCACCAACCATGTGCATAATACACCCGTCACACTTTTAAACATGTTCACCAAACATGTAATGGTAAGATATTCACTTGTTTTGTTGATTTCATGAAAGCATTTGACTCTATTTGTCATGAAGGGCTCTCTTACAGACCTCTACATTGTGGTATAGGGGAAGAAATGTATGATCTGATTGAATCAATCTATTTGGAAAATCAGTGTCAGTGTTCTGACAGCTGAGCACTGAGAGCTGGATAACTTGTGAGTGAAGAAGTTTCAAGGAGACCCTGGATGACTTACACTAAGAACATTTATTGAATGGCCTTATTAGGACAGCTGCACTCTGACCAGTGATTCTTCCGTCAACAGAGCTGAACTATTGCTCTGAAAGAGACGGGACACAACCTTCTAAGTTTGCAATGTGACCTGGGGAATCAGTGTCATATTCACTAAAAAAGATGGAAAAACCTTTACTGGTGTGCCATTAAAACTGGAAACTGGAAAGAAACAAACTGAATTCTCCACCCAGAGAAGAGGTGTTTGTCAGGGCTATAATTTAAGTGTGACTCCATTTGATGTGTATATAAATGAAGCTGCTGTTGAGTTTGATCAATGTGTTGCTCCTGGCCCAGGTAGAGATGTGAAGTCTCTGTTTTATGCTGATGACATTCTTCTACTGTCTCCAACTGAACAAGGTCTATAGCAACAGCTGGACATAGAAAAGTAAATTAAACTGGGCCCCATTCAGTAAATATGAAGACAACTAATGCCATGATCATTCAAAAATGCCCCAGATGTCAAGAAAACAAATATCAGTTTAGCATAAAATAATATAATCTTTGAATACACAAAGTTATATCTCCTTTCATATAATCATAACAGCATCAAGGAGTCTCAACATGGCAGCAAATGCCCTGAAAGAAAAACTCAAAGATCTGAGGAGATTTTTTTAATGTCCAAAATCCAATCTGGCCCTAGAAAGTGACTATGAATCAGCAGAATATCTAAGTGCAATGAGGAGATTTTTTTAATGTCCAAAATCCAATCTGGATTACAACACTTGGAGATGTTCAGTGTCAACCTGAGGTTTTTTTAGCGCTTTTTTTTGGCTTCCTTGTTTGCATTCTGAAGTAGGTATACATCTCCCCTAGAAAGTGACTATGAATCTGTGAAGTCAAAAGTGAATGATGTGAATGGTGTAATCAAGGCCCAAAAGCAGTTGTAACTGAATTGAGTTCATTTAGAAAAAAAACTACATCTAAAAATAACATTTGTGCAGAATATCTGAGGTTGTTTTAAACAAATCACAATCAAAGACAGAGACACAACTTCCTCAGATCACTGTGGTGTACTCCCACCAAAAAAACTTATTTCTCCATGTATTGAGTCTCACATTTAGTATCTCATACCAGGTAGATCAGGATAGAATAACTTCCTTACAATGTTAAACATTCAGTGAAGTCAGAAATAATTCTTCCTTTTTATACCTCTTCTTGTCCTGTAAACATTTCATCACAACCAAACATTTGGCCCAAAAATATTAAAGAAGAAACATTAGGTAATGTGATTGTATTCAATTTCTTGAAAATGAGGAAGTGCACTTCGCAAGACATAAGGACCGCCAGGACCCTTTAATGCAGGACACTGTTTGAAAACTGTTTGAGAATAAGAATAAAAGATTGTTCAATCCCATTCCTCTTTAGCTCTTGTAACTTCAGATTTCAAATAAATGTATAACCTCGATATTAAAAGATAGATCTTTAAATTGAAAGATAGATAGTATTTGTGTTTGTTTTAGGAAGCTGCTCAAAATTAATAACTACCCATCAGAAAGGGAGTATATATAAAATGTGCATTAAGTCTAATCTAATGTAATTTGGACAAGACATATCACATGAAAAATCTTTTATGAATCACACAAATTCAAACATTCTTCATGACGAATCCCTGTCTTCCACAGTGTTCCACAGCAGAAATAATAAAAAGCATGTCTGTTTTTCATGTGGGTACTGTAAAGGCCTTTTTAGGCTATTTATGAACTGCCAGGAATAGAAAAAGAATTGAGACTATCCATGTCTGACTTAAAGGTGTAGTCTGCAACAACAAAGATATTTCAATGATACCTGATTTATTATATGTCTTCTTCATAGATATGTTGGCAGTTAAAAGGGTAGGTCAAACAATATATATCAACATGCCACAACCTTGGAGATAGTGAGTGAGTATCATTATTACACACAGGTGTTGTTGTTCTGGTGTTACAAAGTGTACCCAAGTGCAGGACATGGAAACAGGGGTAAGGTGAAGTTAAGACTAAAGAGTTCATAAAGAGTTCCCTGCCTTTAATTACGAGGGTAGAGAACACTGATTGAAGGCAGGTATGCAGGCTGATGAGGGATCCAGGAGCCAGGAGAGTGAGTGGCTTCCTCCCAAAACACAGCACCACCAACCATGTGCATAATTATAGTTCATGTAATGGTAAGATAACTTGTTTTGTTGAATATGTTCATGATTACAACACTTGGAGATGAATCAATCTATTTTCAGTGTCAACCTTGTGAGTGAAGAAGTTTGAGGAACATTTATTTTTTTTAGCGCTTTTTTTTGGCTTCCTTGTATGCATTCTGAAGTAGGTATACATCTCCATCTGCTAAGTGAGTCTCTGTTTTATGGGGTCAAATCTCACATAGAAAAGTAAATTAAACATCAGTAAATATGAAGACAACTAATGCCATGATCATTCAAAAATGCCCCAATGAAAACAAATACCAGGCATAAAATAATATAACTGTTATATCTCCTTTCATATAACATAACAATGTTAAATAAAAACTGCAATGAGGAGATTTTTTTAAGTCCAAAATCCAATCTGGCCCAAGAAAGTGACTATGAATAAAGAATATCTGAGTGAAACAGAGACCAACTTCTTCCTGTGAATTCAGTGAAAGAAGAAACATTCAACAAAAGTAACTTGATTTCAAATAAATGTATAACCTCTCAAAATTAAAACTACCCATCGGAATGGGAGCAAGGTGTCTGCTTACCTGCCACAACCTTGGAGATAGTGAGGACAAGACAAGGCATAAAAGTTCTAAACTTGGACACTTGTAAAAACTAATCAAACTGAGGTTTTTTTAGCGCTTTTTTTTGGCTTCCTTGTAACTGAAGTGTATACAATTGAGTAAAATCTCACAACATCATGGGCACTGTAACTGTTAAATAAAAATTAAAGTACCAACTGTGAAGTCAAAAAAATGTGTCTGCTACAGGCCTAAAGACACTTGTAAAAATAACAGTTTAACTGAATAATAACAACAATAAAATAATAACTTTTGTGCATGCAAACTCTAAAATCAACACCTAACAATTGCAAAAGGAAGAGTTAAATGAATCATAATCACAATGGCCTGGAACCTTTTTTCAAATAGTAGAAATTAGGTTTTTATATACAGTTTTTGGTCTTAGGCAAATCATTGTGGTGTTGTCCACCAAAGGTCTGCTTTAATTTTTCCATATACTGGTCCTCACATCTGGTACCTTTAATACCACTGATCATGCTCTTATTGTACTGTGATGTTAGTCAGTAGCCTACAGTCATCTTCATCTGGACCTGACCTGGACTTGTTGCAGTGTTCTAACTCATTTTAACTTTATTGCTTTTATTTGCTGCTATGTCACAGTAATCATATCTGTCTATTATAACTACTTGTAAACTGGTGTACAGTCAGGTTATGTGCATGTATTTGTTGACACAAATGAACTAATGAAAAAATGCTAAGACAAAAGCAGCACCAGTGCCTCTTCTATAAGTTCATGCAAAAATATGGCATGTGACCTGAAACCCAGCCAGTAAATAAAACAGCTACATGTATGCAGTATTCATTGGTCTGTGATGATGATGGTCAGTTACCACAACAGATGTAATGTAATGTCAATCAGTTTTTGTGCTGTTACCAACTGGACAGCTAGTTTGCAGTCTGTTTGTCTCCCCCTAGTGGTGCAGCAAATCATTCTAAACTGGTTTAAAGTTTATTCAGATTGACAGACGGACAGAGGTTCTCTTAACTTTCTTTGTTGCTGTGTTAGTCTGATAGGGATCAACACTCACTGATGTTTAAGTCTCTTTTAAAGTTGTCTTGTCTTGTGGACATTTAATCATTCTAACCCACAAAGAGATTAACAGACAGTCAAACTACTGGCAATTATCAGTTGATCAATGATCAGTTACCACAAGAGATGTAATGTCAAACATCATTATGAACTGGTTAAAAGTCAAACTACTGCCAATTAACCTTTTACCATATATGTCTGTGATAATTACCAGTAAATTAGTGTACAGTAGAGTAATGTGCATGTATGCATGCTATTTCTGTGAACGACAAAGCAGCTTTTTGTGGGCAGCTACTGTATGTGTGAAGTTGTCATGTTTTTTTCACAGTTTGTGAGAACTAATGCAAGACATGTATGCAGTTTTCAGTGGACTGTGATGATGATGGTCAGTTACCTACAACAGATGTAATGCCAAACATTTATTTATTTTTGCTAACAGCATGAAAAGGAAAGTAGAAAATTGCAGACTATAACAAGTAATCTTGCTTGGTATGACATGATGGAATCACAAAAAAGAAAAACATTTCCATCATCATATGTGAAATAAACAGGAGCAGTATGTTTCCAAATATTATATCATTTTCACAATATTCATAGTGAGTTCTGCAGGACACAGTAGAAGAAACATCAGTTCTTCTTCACATCATAAACATGCTGCAGAGTTTGCTGATTATTATCTGTGATTTTTAAATTTACCTCTGAGACATTTGATTTTAAAATAAATTTCAAGTATTGATTAATGCAGTTTTAAGGTGTTTATGTGACGGAATACAAAGAAATAACAAGCAGGATCATAATACATTTTCACAAAAAAATGCAAAGGAGAAAACAAATTAAGATTCATTTAATGTGTTGACTAATGTGTTAATGTGTTGATTATATCATTTTCATAATATTCATTGTGAGTTCTGCAGGACACAGTAGAAGAAACATCAGTTCTTCTTCCACATCATAAACATACTGCAGAGTTTGCTGATTATTCTCTGTGGTAATTAAATTTACCTTTGACTCATTTGGTTTTAATGTCAATTTCTAATATTGATTAATGCACCTTTATGGTGTTTATGTGACAGAATACAAAGGAAAAACAAACAGCATCATAATACAACGAGATTCATCTGGTCTGTTAATGTAATATCTTAATCCTTAAGGACAACTTAAAATGTAAACCTCATCAACAATAGATCATGTTGTATATGGCAGAACTGAATTTAGGTACATGAACAGAAATTTAATTTATAGTTATCTCCTTTTTAAATTCCTGGGGGTTTTTTTGTTGTTGTTGTCTGTCAAGCATCTCTTCTCAGAAAATGTTGTGAAGCAGGCTCAGAGATGTACAGAGAGAATTTGTGGCTAAATAGCAAAAAGGCAGGTCAATATTTTATCATGTTTTCTCAAGCAAAAATCCTTCATTTAATTAAGCTTGATCGTAAGTTTAGATGTCAGGTAGTAATTTGCTTGTAAACTGATGTACAGTCAGGTTATGTGCATGTATTTGTTGACACAAATTAACTAATGAAAAAAATGCTGGCTGGAATCAATTGCGTACTAACCTTTCAGAAAACTTTGTGTTACTTGAAGGTTACACACAGCGATTATTGCTTGGGATTTGGTTTCTGTAGGCCTCATAATGGACAGGAACGGCATTGGTTTGCAACTTTATTACATGCCACAACCACTTTCTGTCGCCGAGGAGTTACTGATGTAACTCTGCAACAATTTTTGATCTTGACTGAAACAACATCATAGACCAGCATGGGCGAGCCGCTGATGCACAAGTTCGATTTCCTTCCGGTAGCACCTTGCACACGCCGGCCAGCGCTAGAACAGATCTGATTTACAGTCGCCACACTCGCTTTGATGAAGGACTGCACTCGAACTCTGCCACAGAGTCTGGAGCTCACAAGGTATCTGTGTAATGAGATGTAAGGTTTAAACTGACATTGTCCAACTTTCATCTGTCAGTGTCACATGTTCCTGCTGTGAACTCCTCATCTTACGATACACAAATCATTCCATAATTTGTTTGTGCTGCACCGATACTTCCTCTAAAAGGATGCAGTTGTTTTGGTCCACACATGAGTACTGTTGTTGTGTTCAGATCTGCCCAAATGAATCACACGAAATAAACAACACAGGTTTGAAAATGCCCTGAATTATATTTCACTATATCTTTGTTGTTTTGCTTTTCATTAATGCACAAAATAGCACAAGAGTAGCTGTTGAACATTGACCAAAGACTTTTGCATCCTAAGTTACACAGAGCACTAACACACTGTAGGATTAGAAAGAATCACATTAAATTACAATAAAGCAACAATTACTTTTTCTTTCAAAATAACATAATTGATTGAAACTTTTGATTCACCTTCTCCATGCATTTAGATCACATCTGTTGAAGTTGCTTCGAAGGATGTGTCTGTGGACAAATATGTCGTATGCATTGTTGCTGCTCTTATCCCTACAGGGCTGCCCGTGAACAAGGGCCACAGTGAAGACGATGGCAGTCAAGACAATGATGTTCATTGTTGTCTGCAGTGAGAGAAAGAATTCAAGAGTGTTTGGGCCGATTGATACAAAATCTATTTAAATAGATTTAAATATACCACAAATTATTTGTCATTGCTGCATGTGTAAAGTCTGAAATCAACATTTACCAACTGTAAAAAAACAAACCAAAAAAAAAAAAAAAAACTAAAACAAAACTTTTCAGATTTTAACATTTTAACATGTTAAACCTGCCAAAAAATGTACTTTATCAGACAGACAGAGGTTTTCTTACCTTTCCTTGTTGCTCTGTTAGTCTGGAGGGATCAACACCAACTGATGTTTGACTCTCTGATAAAGTCCAGAAATAATTTTCTCTTTTTAAACCTCCTCTTCTCTTGTGAAAATTTGATCACAACCAATCATTTAGCTCAAAAAAATATTAACAGCCAATTAACATACAGCAAATTTATATGACATAAGGTAATGTTCATGTAAGTGTTGACACAAACAAACTGTTTCTAGTAAATGAGGAAGTATACTTTGCAAGACATAAAGACAAACCACGGCCCTTGGTCACATGATCATGTTTCAATACTTTATACGCAGTCTTTGGTCTTTGAATACTCTCAGATCATTGTGGTGTTGTCCATAAACAGTCTGGTTTAATTTCTCCATATATTGGGCCTCACATCTCAAGCTTTTAAAACCACTGGTCCTGCTCTTGGTTCTTACTTGAATGTTGTATTATAATGTTAGTCAGCAGCCTACAACCATCTTCATCTGGACCTGACGTTCTGTATAAGCTAATTTTTTGCAGTTTTCTAACTCATTTGAACTTTATTGCCTTATTTGCTGCTACATCACAGTACTCCAAACTATCCTTTTAAATGGGTGTTTATTTGGGTTATGTGCATCCATTTATTGACATAAATGAACAAATGAAAAAATATGGTAGGGTTTCCTCTGCCCTCTGGGTGTTCTACGAAGCTAGATTAAGGGAAAGCCTGGCTTATTTCGATAAGTCTGGCTCATTTAAGAGAGAGTTGTGTTCCATCATCGCATTGCAATTAGAATCAAGAAGAATCAAGAATCTTTATTGTCATCATGTTTTCACATAACGAAATTAAGATTGGTGACTTCCAGCTTTAAACATAAATATATGTAAAAATATGTCATATGTACATAAATATAGGTATTGAAAATTGAATTAAATAAATGGTTGATTTAAAAAAATGATTAAGATCTGAGAAAAATATATATAATTTATCATAAATAATGAATTGAAAATGTTCCTAGGGCATAGCATCCCTACTATGTGAATATAAATGTGTGTCTAACATATGCTTACCTCAGTGAGGAAGATGTGTTATGAAATTTCAACACAATATTTCAGTGACCTGTTTTTGTAATGTAATGTCTCCTCCATAATGAAAGTAAAAAGGAAAACTAAAACCTAATAAAAATGTGCTCATAAAAAACAACTTTGCATGTATTGTGCAATTTTAATAAACACATGTATAACAAAGTTGTGTTGAATTTCAGGTTTTATTAATTAATTCACTCATGTAGTTCCAGCTGTGGACAGAAAACAAAGAACATTAAATACACTTCATGGCCTTCTGCTTACATCCTTCTCCAGTTTCACCTTTTTTATTTGCAGCCTCTTGTATTTCATTTCCAGCCTCTGACACTCCATGTTCAAGCTTTTCACTTTCAGTGGATGAAGTTTGTGTACAGCACAGGATGTCCTGTGACAGAGGAAATGTCTCAGTGAGTAACTGAGTATGTAGGTGGTGACAGTAATATGAATACTGTGCAGTATAATATGCAGTAGGGTGTTTGGGTGATAATTAGGATAGGTAGACATAAATAGGTAGACTGCAGACACATCCAAACCATTTTACATGTGAGCATACGTCTTTATATCAATTTTCAGTTATATCAATTTTCCTAAGTTGTTCTATATCATCCATCCATCTTCTACTTTTTCAAAACCTGCTTATCCTGAGCACACCGTGGACGCAGGGCTGACATTATTTAAGGGACAAACAACCACTCACACTCACACCTAGGGGCAAGAAATTCAATTTGTGAGAGCACAGTTGTCAATTAACCTAACCTGCATGTCTTTGGATTGTGGGAGTAGGTACTACTACTCCAGGGACAGGGAGAACATGCAAACACATATCATTATTTATATCATTATTTTAAATATTCTAATAGTACTAGCTTAATACTATTGATAATATAGTCACACTGTATGGTGATTTGGCAAGGCCAGTTTATTTATGCAGCACATTTCACACAGAGACATTTCAACATGCTTTACATAAAACAAATAAAAGAACAGTGAGATAAGCAGCACTAGGGCTTCTTGTAAGTTCATACAAAAATACTGCACATGACCTGAAACCCAGCCAGAAAATAAAACAGCTACATGTATGTAGTATATAGTGGACTGTGATGATGATGGTCAGTTACCACAACAGATGTAATGTCAAACACTTTTTGTACTGTTACTTACTGGATAGGTCGTTTGCAGTTTTTTGTCTCCACCTTGTGGTGAAATAAATGATTGTTTGTGAGTTGTGTTTGTTGATGAGGTCATCAGAACACTTCCACCTATCTGCAGTGAAAATGACCGGCTCCTCTGTTGTAGTTAACTAGTTGCTTCAAAGTTCACCTGCTGAGTGCTTTAAATGAGCGTCACCGTTATGTAATAAGTTGATGCAAAATGTTCTTATGGAAAATATTGATTTGATAGATTTGTCCATATGAACAGTCGTCTTAGGTGTGTGTGTGTGTGTGTGTGTGTGTGCTCAGAGAAGAATTAAGTATTTTGGAGCTGTTTTATTTATTTTTTATTTATTTATTTTTAATGTGACATGGAATAACAAGTAATCATGGGATCATGATGGAATTACAAAAAAGAAAAACATTTCCTCATCATATGTGAAATAAACAGGAGCAGTATGTTTCCAAATATTATATCATTTTCACAATATTCATAGTGAGTTCTGCAGGACACAGTAGAAGAAACATCAGTTCTTCTTCACATCATAAACATGCTGCAGAGTTTGCTGATTATTATCTGATTTTTAAATTTACCTTTGACTCATTAGGTTTTAATGTTAAATATTGATTAATGCAGCTTTATGGTGTTTATGTGACAGAATACAAAATAAAAACCGAGCAGGATTATAATACAGTTTAAAAATGCAAAGGAGAAAACAAATTAAGATTCATTTAATGTGTTAACTGAATATGCAAATCCTTAAGGATAACTTAAAATGTAAATCTAGTCAACAGTAGATCATGTTTACTGTAGAAATGATTTAGGTAAATGAACAGAAATGTGAATAATAGTTAATTCTTTTTTAAAATCCTGCTGAACCGTTTTTATTTTGTTTTGCTTTTTTTTTTGTCTATCAACATCTCATCTCATTAAATGTTACTTAAGCAGCAGTCTCAAAGATGTACAGAGAGAATTTGTGGCAGCAAAAAAGAGAATTTTTCACGTTTTCACCAGCAAACTCTTTCATTTAACTAAGCTTGATTGTAAGTTTAAAAATTTGCCTGCAGCTGAAAAAGCATACTAACCCTTCAGAAAACTTACTGAAAGGTTACACACAGCAACTGCTTGGCTGTTGGTTGTTGATTTCTTGGACAGGACGGCACTGATTGCTATCATTATCAATTCACATTCACCACCTTCTGTCGCGAGGAGTTACTGCTGTAACTGCAAACTTTCATCAACGTTAACTATTTTTGAGCTTGATTGATCTCTTTCCACACGACAAGTTTATCTGCTGGACATCATCAGCAGCGTCAGGTGCACAAGGGCTGAATCTCTGCCACAATTTGTTCTCCAGGTAGCTGTATAATGAGATGTGTTTAACTACATAGTAGCTGTCCAACCTTCATCTGTCAAGTGTTTGGTTTTTCTTTGAGGGGTTTTTTTTCAGAAAAATATTAATGTGATTCAATTGCATACTAACCCTTCACTTTTGAATCCAAATTTAAAAAACTTACTGAGGAAGAAGAATCACATTATTGCAATAAACACAATTAGTTCTTTCAAAATAAAATAATTCATTTAGACTTTTAATTCACCTTTTCCTGCTGTAGATACTGCTGTTGAACTTGTATTGAAGGATGTGTCTGACAAACTGTATGCATTGTTGCTGCTCTTATCCCTACAGGGCTCCCCGTGAACAAGGGCCACAGTGAAAACAATGGCCTTCAAGACAATGATGTTCATTTTGTCTGCAGTGAGAGAAAGAATCAAAGATATAAGGCGTTTTTGGGCTGACTGATACATGGTTCAGAATCTATTGAAATAGATTTCAATACATCAGAAATTATTTCTCAGTGCTGCACAAGTAAAGTCTGAAATCAACACTTACCAGATTAAAGCATTCTAACATTTTATTTAAGTTATTTAAACCTGAAAATAATGTACTTTGTCAGACAGACAGAGGTTTTCTTACCTTTCTTTGTTACTCTGTTAGTCTGAAGAGGATCAACACCAACTGATGTTTGACTCTCTGATAAAGTCCAGAAATAATTCTCTCTTTTTATACCTCCTCTTGTCTTGGGAACATTTTATCACAACCAATCATTTAGCTGAAAAATATGAACAGCCAATTACAACACTGCAAACTTAAGTGACATATGGTAATGTGAACGCACGTGTTGACACAAATAAACTATTTCTGGTAAATGAGGAAGTGCACTTTGCAAGACATAAGGACCCCCAGGGCCCTAACTAAATGGACGAGTCACAAAAAAAAAAAAACAATGGAGTTCATCATTAAACATGTTAAAAGTTTATTAAACCTGCCAAAAATTCAGACTGATAGACAGACAGACGTTCTGTTAACTTTCTTTGTTACTGTGTTAGTCTGATGGAGATCAACACTCACTGATGTTTAAGTCTCTTTTAAAGCTCCTCTTGTCTTGTGGACATTTAATCATTCTAACCCAAAGAGATTAACAGACTCTAAATCTCCTTTGAATTAACTTCTTACTAAATCTGTCTGTGATAATTACCAGTAAATTAGTGTACAGCAGAGTAACCGTGCATGTATACATGCTATTTCTGTGAATGAGGTAAGCACCCTTCTGTGGGCAGCTACTGTATGTGTGAAGTTGTCAGGATGGTTCACAGTTTGTGAGAAATAATGCAAGACGTGTTAAGACAGAAGCAGCAGCAGGGCTTCTTGTAAGTTCATGAAAACTACTGCACATTGTGCACTGTCCAAATATTTCAACAACTTGTATTTTCACTGTTTGGTAACATTTATTTTGAAACTCATGACACTAAATCGTTTATTTTGGAGATACTGGGGAAATGAGAAACACACACTATATGATTGATGATGATGTTCTCTGTACATGTGGCATCTATTGCACGTCTGTCCGTCCCAGGGAGAGGGATCCCTCATCTGTGGCTCTTCCTCAGGTTTCTTCTTTTTCCCATAAAGGGTTTTTTGAAGTTTTTCCTGACTCTCGGTTCGAGGGTCTAAGGACAGAGGGTGTCACAACTGTAAAGATTGTAAAGCCCTCCTGAGGCAAACAATGTTTGTGATTTTGGGCTCTAAATAAATAAATTTGAAATTTGAAATTTGAAGGAAACCCAAGGGAAAATACTCATGGATGACCGTGAGAGTTTTAATCATGATTACAGCAGAATATAAAGTAAAGTGTTTTCATCATAACTGCAGTTATAATTAAAACACTTCGACTTCAACACAACGATCATAAAGGAGATGTGACTGATGTGTCTGAAACAACAAGGCCTCAAGATTCTTGTAAAAATAGTCATCAGCAGTTGTTGCTGAACAGAGTTCAGAATGAAAAAAAAATCACACCTTACCATCTCTGTTTATGATAATTATTACTAAACTGGTGTACAGTTGGGTAATGTATTTGCTGACACAAATGAAAAAATGCTGACAGAAACAGCACCAGGGCTTCTTGTAAGTTCATGAAAAATACTGCACATTGTGCACTGTCCAATATATTTAAACAAATTGTATTTTCACTGTTTGGTAACATTTATTTTGAAACTCTCAGGACACATGAAATCCTCTATACTGGAGATATACGAGAAATTGGAAACAGAAGATAAATTCTCAGGCACCACTGTGAGAGTTTTAATCATAATTACAACTGAATATAAAGTAAAGTGTTTTCATCGTATCTGCAGTCATGATTAAAACATTTAGAGTTCAACAGAATTGATCATAAAGGAGACGTGACTGATGTGTCTGACACAACAAGGCCTCAAGATTCTTGTAAAAATAGTCATCAGCAGTTGTCGCTGAAGAGAGTTCAAAATGAAAAAAACAATCACACCTTACCATATCTGTTTATGATAATTATTACTAAATTTGTGAACAATAGAGTAAGAGATGCATGCTATTTCTGTGAACAACAAAGTGTCCTTTTGTGAGCAGCTACTGTATGTGTGAAGTTGTCAGGATGGTTCACAGTTTGTGAGAAATAATGCAAGACGTGTTAAAACAGAAGCAGCAGCAGGGCTTCTTGTAAGTTCATGAAAACTACTGCACATTGTGCACTGTCCATATATTTAAACAACTTGTATTTTCACTGTTTGGTAACATTTATTTTGAAACTCATGACACTAAATCGTTTATTTTGGAGATACTGGGGAAATGAGAAACACACACTATATGATTGATGATGATGTTCTCTGTACATGTGGCATCTATTGCACGTCTGTCCGTCCCAGGGAGAGGGATCCCTCATCTGTGGCTCTTCCTCAGGTTTCTTCTTTTTCCCATAAAGAGTTTTTTGAAGTTTTTCCTGACTCGGCCTTCGAGCCCTCCGAGGCAAACAATGTTTGTGATTTTGGGCTCTAAATAAATAAATTTGAAATGTGAAATTTGAAGGAAACCCAAGGGAAAATACTCAGGGATGACTGTGAGAGTTTTAATCATGATTACAGCAGAATATAAAGTAAAGTGTTTTCATCATAACTGCAGTTATAATTAAAACACTTCGACTTCAACACAACGATCATAAAGGAGATGTGACTGATGTGTCTGAAACAACAAGGCCTCAAGATTCTTGTAAAAATAGTCATCAGCAGTTGTTGCTGAACAGAGTTCAAAATGAAAAAAAAAATTACACCTTACCATATCTGTTTATGATAATTATTACTAAATTTGTGAACAGTCGGGTAAGGTGCATTTATTTGTTAACACAAATGAAAAAATGAAAAGCTGCTGACAGAAGCAGCACCAGGGCTTCTTGTAAGTTCATTCAAAAATACTGCACATGATCTGAAAGCTGTGGATCCTTGTGGATCCTGTGGATCACGTCTGTCGAACTTGTATTTAAGGATGTGTCTGTGGATAAATATGTTGTAGGTATCGTTACTGCTGGTCTTCGTGCAGGGCCGTATGTTAAAGGAAGGGGATGTGCATTCAGAGACATTTCTTGCCCCCCGTGAACAAGAGCTACAGTGAAGACGATGGCAGTCAGGAGAATGATGTTCATTTTGTCTGGAGTGAGAGAAAGAATCAAAGATTTAAAGTGTTTTTGAGTTGATTTGTCCATGGCCTAAAATCAATATAAAAATAAGTCACAAATTATTTGTCAGTGCTGTACATGTAAAGTCTTATATAAAAACTTTCCAACTATTACAAAAAGGCCTGAAGCTTTTTCAGATTAAAGCATTTTAACATCTTAATTAAGTTATTTAAACCTGAAAATAATGTGATTTGTCAGACAGACAGATGTTTTTATACCTTTCTTTGTTGCTCTGTTAGTCTGGAGGGATCAACACCAACTGATGTTTGACTCTGATAAATTCCAGAAATAATTCTCTCTTTTTATACCTCCTCTTGTCGTGTGAACATTTTATCACAACCTATTATTTAATCCAAAAATATTAACAGCCAATTAAAACACTGCAAACTTAAGTGACATATGGTAATGTGAACGTATGTGTTGACACAAATAAACTATTTCTGGTAAATGAGGAAGTGCACTTTGCAAGACATAAAGACCACCAGGGCCCTAACTAAATGGACGAGTCACAAAAAATTCAATGGAGTCATTATTAAACTGGTTCAAAGTTTATTAAACCTGCCTGACAGACAGACAGAGGTTCTCTTAGCCTTCTTTTTTGCTGTGTTAGTCTGATGGAGATCAACACTCACTGATGTTTAAGTCTCTTTTAAAGTTCCTCTTGTCTTGTGGACATTTAATCATTCTAACCCAAAGAGATTAACAGACAGTCAAACAACTGCCAATTAACCTTTTACCATATCTGTCTCTGATAATTACCAGTAAATTAGTGTACAGCAGAGTAATGTGCATGTATACATGCTATGTCTGAGAATGAGGAAGCATCCTTTTGTGGGCAGCTACTGTATGTGTGAAGTTGTCAGGATGGTTCACAGTTTGTGAGCAATAATGCACGACATCCTCAGACAGAAGCAGCAGCAGGGCTTCTTGTAAGTTCATGAAAAAAATACTGCACATTGTGCACTGTCCAAATGTTTAAACAAATTGTATTTTCACTGTTTGGTAACATTTATTTTGAAACTCTCAGGACATGAAATCCTCAATGCTGGAGATACAAGAGAAATTGGAAACAGAAGATAAATTCTCAGGCACCACTGTGAGAGTTTTAATCATGATTACAACTGAATATAAAGTAAAGTGTTTTCCATCGTATCTGCAGTCATGATTAAAACACTTAATGTTCAACAGAATGATCATAAAGGAGACGTGACTGATGTGTCTGACACAACAAGGCCTCAATATTCTTGTAAAAATAGTCATCAGCAGTTGTTGCTGAACATAGTTCAAAATGAAAAAAGAAAATCACACCTTACCATATCTGTTTATGATAATTACTACTAAACTGGTGTACAGTTGGGTAATACAGTACAGTGCATGTATTTGTTGACACAAATGAAAAGCTGCTGACAGAAGCAGCACCAGGGCTTCCTGTAAGTTCATGCAAAAATACTGCACATGATCTGAAAGCCAGCCAGTAAATAAAACAGCTACATGTCTGCAGTATTCAGTGGACTGTGATGATGATGGTCAGTTACCACAACAGATGTAATGTTAAACAGTGTTTTTGTGCTGTTACCTACTGGATAGGTCGTTTGCAGTTTTTTTGTCTCCCCCTTGTGGTGAAATAAATGATTGTTTGTGAGTTGTGTTTGTTGATGAGGTCATCAGAACACTTCCACCTAACTGCAGTGAAAATGACCGGCCCCTCTGTTGTAGTTGTAGATGTAGTGTTTAACTACATAGTACTGACATTGTCCAACCTTCATCTGTCACAGTGTCACATGTTCCTGCTGTGAACTCTGAGCTTTTTCAGTTTGTTTGCTGTGGTTTGAACATTGGATGAATTGTTAAACTTGTTGTAGTTGAGTACTGTTGCTGTGTTCAGTTTCAAAAGAGAAAGAGAACCGAAGTTTGCTGTGGTTTGAATCATTGGATGAATTGTTAAACTTGTTGTAGTTGAGTACTGTTGCTGTGTTCGGATCTGCCCAAATGAAATCAATCAAAAGAGAAAGAGAACCGAAGTTCAATTTAGCTGAAATAAATAACACATGATTAGGAAGAATCACATTAAATTACAATAAAGAAACAATTACTTGTTCTGTGAAAATAAAATAATTAATTTAAACTTTTAATGAACAGCCTAGAAACCTGTCCAAGATATGGTGACACCGGTCCTGTTTCACCTTTCCATGCCGTTGTATTATCTCTGTCAAAAATATATTGAAGGATGTGTCTGTGGACAAATGTCCCGTATGCATTGTTGCTGCTCTTATCCCTACAGGGCTCCCCGTGAACACAATGGCTGTCAAGAGAATGATGTTCATTTTGTCTGCAGTGAGAGAAAGAATCAAAGATATAAGGAGTTTTTGGGCTGATTGATAAATTAGTGTACAGTAGAGTAATGTGCATGTATGCATGCTATTTCTATGAATGAGGAAGCGCCCTTTTGTGGGCAGCTACTGTATGTGTGAAGTTGTCAGGATGGTTCAGTTTGTGAGAAATAATGCAAGACGTGTTAAAACAGAAGCAGCAGCAGGGCTTCTTGTAAGTTCATGAAAAATACTGCACATTGTGCACTGTCCAAATATTTAAACAAATTGTATTTTCACTGTTTGGTAACATTTATTTTGAAACTTTCATGACATGAAATCCTCTATACTGGAGATACAAGAGAAATTGGAAACAGAAGATAAATTCTCAGGCACCACTGTGAGAGTTTTAATCATAATTATAACTGAATATAAAGTAAAGTGTTTCATAATTACTACTAAATTTGTGAACAGTCGGGTAATGTGCATTTATTTGTTTACACAAATAGAAAAATGAAAAGCTGCTGACAGAAGCAGCACCAGTTCTACTGGATAGGTCGTTTGCAGTTTTTTGTCTCCCCCTTGTGGTGAAATAAATCATTGTTTGTGAGTTGTGTTTGTTGATGAGGTCATCAGAACACTTCCACCTAACTGCAGTGAAAATGAGCGGCTCCTCTGTTGTAGTTACTAGTTGCTTCAAAGTTCACCTGCTGAGTGCTTTAAATGAGGTCACCGTTATGATAAATAAATTATCTCTAGTAAATGAGGAAGTGCACTTTGCAAGACATAAGGACAAGCCAGGGCCCTTGTATGAATATGCAGGACTATATAACCCGATTCCTGAGTTGCAAAGCAGCTAAAATATTCTTTCAAATTTCCGCAATATATGTCAGTATGCGGGCGCGGGCAGCACAGTGCTGTAGTGGTTAGCACTGTCGCCTCACAGCAAGAGGGTCGGCTCTGGGTTCAATCCCCGGTTGACACGGGCCCTTCTGTGTGGAGTTTGCATGTTCTCCCTGTGCCTGCGTGGGGTTTCTCTGGGTACTCCAGCTTCCTCCCACAATCCAAAGACATGCAGGTGAGTGGTTTGTCTGTCTTTCTATGTCAGCCCTGTGACTGACTGGCGTCCAGTCCAGGGTGTACCCCGCCTCTCGCCTCACCCAATGACAGCTGAGATAGGCTCCAGCACCCCTGTGACCCTGTGTGTCAGGATAAAGCAGGTATAGAAAATGGATGGATGGATATCAATACGCCACAAGCTGGGAGGCAATGAATGACCTAGACACACACACATGCACACACACACACACACTGTGTGCTGTGATCTGTTGAAGTGTAACTGAGTGAATTACTCTGTTCCCACATATGATCCATAACATTACTGTCAACTGGAGATTATTTACAATATGGCCACTCTGCCCCTTCATCTAAACATGAACCATTTAACACACACATACACACACACATAATGTTCATATTACTGTTATTTTGCACTCTCCAAATATTTTGACAAATGGTACTAAAGCCTTTATTTTGGAGATACAGGGGAAATGGGAAACATAAGGAAAAAATTTTCAGGCACGACTGTGAGTGTTTTAACCATGATTACAAAGAGGACCTAAAGAAAAGTGTTTTTATCACGATTGTGGTCATTATTACAACACTTGCAATTCAGCAGAATAATGGCGATTACAACACTTTGATATCTACAAAATGATCATGATTACAACACTTGGAGATGTTCAGTGTCAGCCTTAGTCACTTTTCAGCACAATGAAATGAGAAGATCAACACCTACCAACTGCAAAACGAAATGCTAAATGACTCCTTATCACAGAGGCCTGTCAAATGATTCATGAACATTTCAATACTTTATACGCAGTCTTTGGTCTTTGAATACTCTCAGATCACTGTGGTGTTGTCCATAAACAGTCTGGTTTAATTTCTCCATATACTGGGCCTCACATCTCAAGCTTTTAATACCACTGGTCCTGCTCTTGGTTCTTACTTGAATGTTGTATTATAATGTTAGTCAGCAGCCTACAACCATCTTCATCTGGACCTGACGTTCTGTATAAGCTAATTTGTTGCAGTTTTCTAACTCATTTGAACTTTATTGCCTTATTTGCTGCTACATCACAGTACTCCAAACTATCCTTTTAAATGGGTGTTTATTTGGGTTATGTGCATCCATTTATTGACATAAATGAACAAATGAAAAAATATGGTAGGGTCCCTCTGGGTGTTCCACGAAGCTGGATTAAGGGAAAGCCTGGCTTATTTCGTATAAGTCTGGCTCATTTAAGAGAGAGTTGTGTTCCATCATCGCATTGCAACTAGAATCAAGAAGAATCAAGAATCTTTATATTCTAACTCATTTGAACTTTATTGCCTTATTTCCTGCTACATCACAGTACCCCGAACTATCCTTTTGCCGTATCTGTCTATAATAATTACTAATACATTTGTGTTTTGGTTTGTTTGTCTGCCACCGAGCGGAGTCGAGGAGGTCACTCCAGTTCACCTGCCTACACACTTGTATTCATCACACACCTGTCCCAGATCTGCAATCCTGCCATCCTCACCTCGTCAGTATTTAAAGACCGGCTCAGCTCTCCACTCTTTGCCAGATGGTTCGTTACCCTACGGTGATTCCTCCAATGCGCTCATCCACCTGCCTGCACCTCTTCATCTTTGTGCTTTTCGTTTCATTTCCTGGCTGCTCTCACCCTGGCCTGTGTCTTCCAGCCAGTAAATAAAACAGCTACATGTCTGCAGTATATGTCAGACATGCGGTCTGTGGTGATGATGGTCAGTTACCACAACAGATGTAATGTCAAACAGTGTTTTATGTTTTTTCTGACAACGTGAAAAGGAAAATTGAAAATTGTAGACATGCATAGTATAACAGGTTGCTTAGTGTAAAAACAAGAACAACAACAAAAAAGACATTTCCTCATCATATATGTAATAAATAGGAACAGTTTGTTTTCACATGCTAAATAACTGTCACAATATTGATGGTGAGTCAGTTAGGGTTAGGGTTAACCCTAACTCACCATCAATTGTTCTTAGCTTCATAAATATGGCAAAGCAAAAACAAGAGGAAGTTGTGACAAATAGCTTGAGAAAACAGCTACTGCCTAAGCAGAGGTGAATGAAAGCGTCCATACACTGTAGAAACTGGTAGTCTTTAATGACTTGTCTGAAAGAATAAAAACAATCATTGATCAGTGAATCTCTGTCTCTTTTGCTTTTATTATAGTTTTTTTTTGTTTTTGGAAAACAACAGAATCTCTTTAATGGAAATATACTGAATAAATGAATTAGTCAACCATATGATAATTAACATTCAGCAGAGATCTCATATGTTTTAATCGCCTTCAATGCAGCGACCTACACACCCTCCATCCCAAAGGCCTCCAAGCCCAAGAGCTGAGCCCTGAAAGGACCCCCTGTGTCAGCTGGTGCTGAGACTAATACACACTCTGACCAGTCTCACAACAACACTGCTTTTCAAAAACAAAATTTTGAGTGCTGAGTTTTAAAGAAACCTATTTGGAAGACTGGATATAAAAAAAAAAAAATACAAATGTTTTTGAGTACAGAATATAAAGAGTTCATGATTACAGCACTCAGAATTCATGATTACATACAGTATGTGTCCATTATTACTACTAGTAAACTGGTGTACAGTCGGGTAATGTACGTGCATATCAACATGCCACAACCTGAGAAACAGTGAGTGAGGAGACACACACTGGTGCATTCACATACACACACTATGCACTGTGATCTGTAGAGGTGTAATTGGAGAGGTGGTTACTGTGGGAATTACTCTATTACTACACAGCATTACAATACTACAACCTGTGTAATCTTGCTTGGACAGTGCCTGAAACCTAAACTATGAAAACTATGAAACCATGAACTACACTGCTATGCAGGTAATCTTGTCTGTTGCAAGTAGTCTCTTATAATAAACAGTAACAGTACATTGCCACATATTATAATTGTTGCAGTAATCATAGTCAGCTCTGCAGGACAAGATAAAAGAAACATCAGCTCTTCTTCACATCATAAACATGAGAAAGAAAAGTGGTGAAACAAAAAACTTGAGAAAACAGCAAAACAGCATCACGGTTTGGAAACATTTGGAAACATGGATTTTGAAACTCTCATGACACTAAAGCCTTTATTTTGGACATACAGAAATGGGAAACACAAGGAAACCACAAGGGAAAATTCTCAGACACGACCGTGAGAGTTTTAACCATGATTACAACAGAATATAAATTAGTGTGTTTATCATGTTTGCGGTCATGATTGCAACACTTAACAGAATAATGGTGATTACAACACTTTGATATCTACAAAATGATCATGATTACAATACTTGGAGATGTTCAGTGTCAGCCTTAGTCACTTTTCAGCACGCTGAAATGAGAAGATCAACACCTACCAACTGCAAAAAGAAGTGTTAAATGACTCCTTATCACAGAGGCCTGTCAAATGATTGAACATTTTAATACTTTATACACAGTCTTTGGTCTTTGAATACTCTCAGATCACTGTGGTGTTGTCCAGCAAAATCATCTTCATCTGGACCTGATGTTCTATATAGACTAACTTTGCAGGGGTTCCTACTGAATGGACAAGTCACAAAAAATCCAGTGGAGTCATCATTAAACATGTTAAAAGTTTATTAAATCTGCCAAAAATTCAGACTGATAGACAGACAGAGGTTCTCTTAACTTTCTTTGTTGCTGTGTTAGTCTGATGGAGATCAACACTCACTGATGTTTAAGTTCTCTTTTAAAGTTCCTCTTGTCTTGTGGACATTTAATCATTCTAACCCAAAGAGATTAACAGACAGTCAAACAACTGCCAATTAACCTTTTACCATATCTGTCTGTGATAATTACCAGTAAATTAGTCTACAGCAGAGTAACGTGCATGTATGCATGCTATTTCTGTGAATGAGGAAGTGTCCTTTTGTGGGCAGCTACTGTATGTGTGAAGTTGTCAGGATGGTTCACAGTTTGTGAGAACTAAAACAAGACATCCTCAGACAGAAGCAGCAGCAGGGCTTCTTGTAAGTTCATGAAAAATACTGCACATTGTGCACTGTCCAAATATTTAAACAAATTGTATTTTCAATGTTTGGATAACATTTATTTTGAAACTCTCAGGACATGAAATCCTCTATACTGGAGATATATGAGAAATTGGAAACAGAAGATAAATTCTCAGGCACCACTGTGAGAGTTTTAATCATGATTACAACTGAATATAAAGTAAAGTGTTTTCATCGTATCTGCAGTCATGATTAAAACACTTAATGTTCAACAGAATGATCATAAAGGAGACGTGACTGATGTGTCTGACACAACAAGGCCTCAATATTCTTGTAAAAATAGTCATCAGCAGTTGTTGCTGAACATAGTTCAAAATGAAAAGAAAATCACACCTTACCATATCTGTTTATGATAATTACTACTAAACTGGTGTACAGTTGGGTAATACAGTACAGTGCATTTATTTGTTGACACAAATGAAAAAATGAAAAGCTGCTGACAGAAGCAGCACCAGGGCTTCCTGTAAGTTCATGCAAAAATACTGCACATGATCTGAAAGCCAGCCAGTAAATAAAACAGCTACATGTCTGCAGTATTCAGTGGACTGTGATGATGATGGTCAGTTACCACAACAGATGTGATGTTAAACAGTGTTTTTGTGCTGTTACCTACTGGATAGGTCGTTTGCAGTTTGTTTGTCTCCCCCTTGTGGTGAAATAAATCATTGTTTGTGAGTTGTGTTTGTTGATGAGGTCATCAGAACACTTCCACCTAACTGCAGTGAAAATGACCGGCTCCTCTGTTGTAGTTGTAGATGTAGTGTTTAACTACATAGTACTGACATTGTCCAACCTTCATCTGTCACAGTGTCACATGTTCCTGTTGTGAACTCTGAGCGTTTTCAAACCTACAATTTGTTTGCTGTGGTTTGATCATTGGATGAATTGTTAAACTTGTTGTAGTTGGGTACTGTTGCTGTGTTCGGATCTGCCCAAATGAAATCAATCAAAAGAAAAAGAGAACCGAAGTTCAATTCAGCTGAAATAAATAACACATGATTAGGAAGAATCACATTAAATTACAATAAAGAAACAATTACTTGTTCTGTGAAAATAAAATAATTAATTTAAACTTTTAATTCACCTTTCCCATGCCGTTGTATTATCTCTGTCAAAAATATATTGAAGGATGTGTCTGTGGACAAATGTCCCGTATGCATTGTTGCTGCTCTTATCCCTACAGGGCTCCCCGTGAACACAATGGCTGTCAAGAGAATGATGTTCATTTTGTCTGCAGTGAGAGAAAGAATCAAAGATATAAGGAGTTTTTGGGCTGATTGATAAATTAGTGTACAGTAGAGTAATGTGCATGTATGCATGCTATTTCTATGAATGAGGAAGCGCCCTTTTGTGGGCAGCTATTGTATGTGTGAAGTTGTCAGGATGGTTCACAGTTTGTGAGAAATAATGCAAGACGTGTTAAAACAGAAGCAGCAGCAGGGCTTCTTGTAAGGTTCATGAAAAATACTGCACATTGTGCACTGTCCAAATATTTAAACAAATTGTATTTTCACTGTTTGGTAACATTTATTTTGAAACTCTCATGACATGAAATCCTCTATACTGGAGATACAAGAGAAATTGGAAACAGAAGATAAATTCTCAGGCACCACTGTGAGAGTTTTAATCATAATTATAACTGAATATAAAGTAAAGTGTTTTCATAATTACTACTAAATTTGTGAACAGTCGGGTAATGTGCATTTATTTGTTTACACAAATAGAAAAATGAAAAGCTGCTGACAGAAGCAGCACCAGTTCTACTGGATAGGTCGTTTGCAGTTTGTTTTTTGTCTCCCCCTTGTGGTGAAATAAATCATTGTTTGTGAGTTGTGTTTGTTGATGAGGTCATCAGAACACTTCCACCTAACTGCAGTGAAAATGACCGGCTCCTCTGTTGTAGTTGTAGATGTAATGTTTAACTACATAGTACTGACATTGTTCAACCTTCATCTGTCACAGTGTGTCACATGTTCCTGTAGGTGTTCCTGTTGTGAACTCTGAGCGTTTTCAAACCTACAATTTGTTTGCTGTGGTTTGAATCATTGGATGAATTGTTAAACTTGTTGTAGTTGAGTACTGTTGCTGTGTTCGGATCTGCCCAAATGAAATCAATCAAAAGAAGAAAGAGAACCGAAGTTCAATTCAGCTGAAATAAATAACACATGATTAGGAAGAATCACATTAAATTACAATAAAGAAACAATTACTTGTTCTGTGAAAATAAAATAATTAATTTAAACTTTTAATTCACCTTTCCCATGCCGTTGTATTATCTCTGTCAAAAATATATTGAAGGATGTGTCTGTGGACAAATGTCCCGTATGCATTGTTGCTGCTCTTATCCCTACAGGGCTCCCTGTGAACACAATGGCCGTCAAGAGAATGATGTTCATTTTGTCTGCAGTGAGAGAAAGAATCAAAGATATAAGGAGTTTTTGGGCTGATTGATAAAAAATCTATTTAAATATATTTAAAAAAAACAACAAATTATTTGTCATTGCTGCATGTGTAAAGTCTGAAATCAACACTTACCAACTGTAAAAAAAAAAGCCAAAAAAAAAAAAAAACTAAAACAAAACTGGTTTGAAACTTTTTCAGATTTTAACATTTTAACATGTTAAACCTGCCAAAAAATGTACTTTGTCAGACAGACAGAGGTTTTCTTACCTTTCTTTGTTGCTCTGTTAGTCTGAAGAGGATCAACACCAACTGATGCTTGACTCTCTGATAAAGTCCAGAAATAATTCTCTCTTTTTAAACCTCCTCTTCTCTTGTAAAAAATTGGATCACAACCAATCATTTAGCCCAAAAAATATTAACAGTCAATTAACATACAGCAAATTTATATGACATAAGGTAATGTTCATGTAAGTGTTGACACAAACAAACTGTTTCTGGTAGATGAGGAAGTGCACATAAAGAGGTGGAAGACATAAAGACAATCCACGGCCCTTGAAAGTACATGCAGGACTACATGACCAGATTTGTGAAATAGCCTATCAAATATATTTGCCTCCTTCCTGACCCATGTCAAGATGATGTTAAAAGATAGATCGATAGGGAGAAGATTGGCTTTTTCTATTAGTTTTTTTTTCTAATTTCTAATAGTTACTCTTAATCAATCTAAATCACGTTGTATGACACTTCAGGTCACATTCAGTGAATGCCAAAAGAGGAGACTGTATATCAGTGTGGAGTGAATTTAGTGTATTATCACATCCCATCTTGGTCTCTGTGGAAAAAGAGCCACAGCCAGGTAGAGATGTGAAGTCTCTGTTTTATGCTGATGACCTTCTTCTTCTGTCTCCAACTGAACAAGGTCTATAGCAACAGCTGGACATAGAAAAGTAAATTAAACTGGGCCCCATCAGTGAATATGAAGACAACTAATGGCATGATAATTAAAAAATGCCCCAGATGTCAAGAAAACAAATAGTAGTTACCATAAATAATCCAATCATTGAACACAGAATGAGTTATATCTCCTTTGGTATAATCATAACAGCATCAAGAAGTTTCAGCATGGCAGTGAATGCCCTAAAAAAAAAACATTCAAAGATCTCTAAATGCAATGAAGAGAAAATCTTACATTGTCCAAAATCCAATTAAAATATACCTTTAAATATTTGACATTGTCATCCAGCCCATTGCTCTGTATTGGAGTCTGATATTCTGCTTTCCAAAAACCAAATTTTAAAAACTTTGTAAAAAATCAATTTGAAACACTGCAAACAAATAACTACTAAATAACCGGCTTGAGAAAGAGACTATGAATTGACAGAATATCTCAATTTACATTTCAAATAAATGAATGACCCCTCAAAATTAAGAATACTCCATGTCAGAGTGCTCTATGCCATGTTGGCTTCCCAATATATATCAACATGCCACAACCTGGGAGGCAACAAGTGACCTAAACACACACACACACACACACACACACATTCACTTATGCCGCCGTCCGATCTGTTGAAGTGCAATTGAGTGAATTACTCTGTTCCTACATATGATCCATAACATTACTGTCAACTGGAGATTATTTACAATATGGCCACTCTGCCCCATCATCTAAACATGAACCATTCAACACACACGCACACACACTTAATGTTCATATTACTGTTATTTTACACTGTCCAAATATTTGGACAAATTGTATTTTCATGGTTTGACAACACTGATTTTGAAACTCTCGTGACACTAAAGCCTTTGTTTTGGAGATAGAAAGGAAATGGGAAACACAAGGGAAAATTGTCAGGCACGAGCGTGAGAGTTTTAACCATGATTACAACGGAATATAAATTAAAGTGTTTTTATCATGATTGCAGTCATGATTAAAACACTTAACAGAATAATGGTGATTACAACACTTTGATATCTACAAAACGATCATGATTACAACACTTGGAGATGTTCAGTGTCAGACTTAGCTGCTTTTTAGCACACTGAAATGAGAAGATCAACACCTACCAACTGCAAAAAGAAGTACTAAATGAATCCTTATCACAGAGGCCTGTCACATGATCACGTTTCAATACTTTATACGCAGTCTTTGGTCTTTGAATACTCTCAGATCACTGTGGTGTTGTCCATAAACAGTCTGGTTTAATTTCTCCATATATTGGGCCTCACATCTCAAGCTTTTAAAACCACTGGTCCTGCTCTTGGTTCTTACTTGAATGTTGTATTATAATGTTAGTCAGCAGCCTACAACCATCTTCATCTGGACCTGACGTTCTGTATAAGCTAATTTTTTGCAGTTTTCTAACTCATTTGAACTTTATTGCCTTATTTGCTGCTACATCACAGTACTCCAAACTATCCTTTTAAATGGGTGTTTATTTGGGTTATGTGCATCCATTTATTGACATAAATGAACAAATGAAAAAATATGGTAGGGTCCCTCTGGGTGTTCCACGAAGCTGGATTAAGGGAAAGCCTGGCTTATTTCGATAAGTCTGGCTCATTTAAGAGAGAGTTGCGTTCCATCATCGCATTGCAACTAGAATCAAGAAGAATCAAGAATCTTTATTGTCATCATGTTTTCACATAACGAAATTAAGATTGGGTATTTCCAGCTTTAAATATAAATATATGTAAAAATATGTCATATGTACATAAATATAGGTATTGAAAATTGAATTAAATAAATGGTTGATTTAAAAAAATGATTAAGATCTGAGAAAAATATATATAATTTATCATAAATAATGAATTGAAAATGTTCCTAGGGCATAGCATCCTACTATGTGAATATAAATGTGTGTCTAACATATGCTTACCTCAGTGAGGAAGATGTGTTATGAAATTTCAACACAATATTTCAAAGTGACCTATTTTTGTAATGTAATGTCTACTCCATAATGAAAGTAAAAAGGTAAAACCAGTTGTGTTAATTAATTTAGTAATAAAAATGTGCTCATAAAAAACAACTTTGCATGTATTGTGCACACTTGTTTGTTTGTAATTTAATAAACACATGTATAACAAAGTTGTGTTGAATTTGTTTTATTAATTAAGTTCACTCATGTAGTTCCAGCTGTGGACAGAAAACAAAGAACATTAAATACACTTCTTCATGGCCTTCTGCTTACATCCTTCTCCAGCTCCACCTTTTTTCATTTCAGTGAAAATACCTTTTTTTATTTGCAGCCTCTTGTATTTCATTTCCAGCCTCTGACACTCCATGTTCAACTTTTCACTTTCAGTAGTGGATGAAGTTTGTGTACAGCACAGGATGTCCTGTGACAGAGGAAATGTCTCAGTGAGTAACTGAGTATGTAGGTGGTGACAGTAATATGAATACTGTGCAGTATAATATGCAGTAGGGTGTTTGGGTGATAATTAGATAGGTAGACATAAATAGGTAGACTGCAGACACATCCAAACCATTTTACATGTGAGCATACGTCTTTATATCAATTTTCAGTTATATCAATTTTCCTAAGTTGTTCTATATCATCCATCCATCTTCTAAACCTGCTTATCCTGAGCACACCGTGGGACTTATCAGGGCTGATGACATTTAAGGGACAAACAACCACTCACACTCACACCTAGGGGCAAGTTGTCAATTGCCAACCTAACCTGCATGTCTTTGGATTGTGGGAGTAGGTACTACTACTCCAGGGACAGGGAGAACATGCAAACACATATCATTATTTATATCATTATTTTAAATATTCTAATAGGACTAGCTTAATACTGTTATTGATAATATAGTCTGACTGTATGGTGATTTGGCAAGGCCAGTTTATTTATGCAGCACATTTCACACAGAGACAATTCAACATGCTTTACATAAAACAAATAAAAGAACAGTGAGATAAGCAGCACTAGGGCTTCTTGTAAGTTCATACAAAAATACTGCACATGACCTGAAACCCAGCTAGAAAATAAAACAGCTACATGTATGTAGTATATAGTGGACTGTGATGATGATGGTCAGTTACCACAACAGATGTAATGTCAAACACTTTTTGTACTGTTACTTACTGGATAGGTCGTTTGCAGTTTTTTGTCTCCCACCTTGTGGTGAAATAAATGATAAATCATTGTTTGTGAGTTGTGTTTGTTGATGAGGTCATCAGAACACTTCCACCTATCTGCAGTGAAAATGACCGGCTCCTCTGTTGTAGTTAATAGTTGCTTCAAAGTTCACCTGCTGAGTGCTTTAAATGAGCGTCACCGTTATGTAATAAGTTGATGCAAAATGTTCTTATGGAAAATATTGATTTGATAGATTTGTCCATATGGTCGTCTTAGTGTGTGTGTGTGTGTGTGTGTGTGTGTGTGTCTGAACCAGTATTTTGGATGTTTCTATTTTTAATCTTGCTTGGTATGACATGATGGGATCACAAAAAAGAAAAACATTTCCTCATCATATGTGAAATAAACAGGAGCAGTATGTTTCCAAATATTATATCATTTTCACAATATTCATAGTGAGTTCTGCAGGACACAGTAGAAGAAACATCAGTTCTTCTTCACATCATAAACATGCTCAGAGTTTGTGATTTTATTATTTATTTTTTATTTATTGCTGTGTTTATGTGATGGAATACAAAGATAAAACAAGCAGGATTATAATAAAACAAATTAGAAAACAAATTAAGATTCATTTAATGTGTCAACTGAATATCTGAACCTCATCAACAGTAGATTATGTTTTTATATGGCAGTAATTTAATTCATAGTTAACTCTTTTTTAAAAGTCCTGAGGAATTTTTTTTCTTTTTTTTTTCATGAAACCATGCTCATCTCACAAAATGTCACTGAAGCAGGTTCAGAGATGTACAGAGAGAATTTTTGTCTTAAGAGCAAAAAGGCAGCTCAAGATGTTTTCACAAACAAAAACTCCTCCATTTAACTAAGCTTGATAGAAAGTTTAGATGCCAGGGAATAATTTTCCTGACAGCTGGAATCAGTTGTGTACTAACCCTCAGAAAACTTTGTGTTACTCGAAGGTTAAATGCAGGAAAATCTGCTTGGCTGTTGGTTTGCGTATGGCTCATAATGGACAGGACGGCATTGGTTTGCAACATTATTACAACAACCACAACCACTTGATGTTGACGAGGAGTTACTGATGTAACTGTGCAAACATTGTTCTGAATGGATGAAGCAACATCATAGACCTGCATGGATGAGCTGCTCATGCACAAGTTCCCATTCGCTCCAGTAAGCACCTTGCACACACTGGCCAGCGTGACTGCAGATCTGCTGGACACGTCTCCTGATCCCTCTTCCTGATGAAGGACTGCACTCTTTCTCTGCCACAGAGTCTGGTCTTCATGAGGTATCTGTGTAATGAGATGTAAGGTTTAACTACACAGTACTGACATTGTCCAACCTTCATCTGTCACAGTGTCACATGTTCCTGCTGTGAACTCTGAGTGTTTTCAAACCTACAGTTTGTTTGCTGTAGTTTCAATCACTGGATGAATTGTTAAACTTTGTTGTATTTTTACTTTGATTTTGACATCATGTTCCCAAGATGAACAAATCATTACATTATTTGTTTGTGCTGGACCGAAACTACTTCCTCTAAAAGGATGCAATTGTTTTAGTCCACGCTGAGTACTGTTGCTGTGTTCAGATCTGCCCAAATGAAATCAATCAAGAGAGAAAGAGAACCCGAAATTCAATTCAGCTGAAATAAAGAACACAGGTGTGAAAACTCCCTGAATTATATTTGACTGTAATTTTGTTATTTTGCTTTTCTTTTATGTACAAAATAGCACAAGAATAGTTGTTGAACACTGACCAAGATTAATGTCTTTGGACAGTACACCAAACTTTAGTTACCCACAAATGTTCCTGCTGCTGATCATTACTGAGAGCACAGGTTGTTTCAAGAATAACAAATTGAATGTGGCCTATTGATAACACAAAGCTGCTGCTGTTTGAACCTGAGTGCTCGTGTGTTGCAGAGTAACTACAACGCTACTCTTAGATGGTAGTTAAAGTATTTAAAAATAAAACTACTTTTTCATCCAAAGTTAAACATCACTAACACACTGTAGGATTAGGAAGAATCACATTAAATTACAATAAAGCAACAATTACTTGTACTGTGAAAATAAAATACTTAATTTAAACTTTTAATTCACCTTCTCCATTCCTGTGGATCACTTCTGTTGAACTTGTATTGAAGGATGTGTCTGTGGACAAATATCCTGTAGGCATTGTTACTGCTGGTGCTTTCATGCAGGGCCGTATGTTAAAGGAAGGATGTGCATTCAGAGACATTTCTTGCCCCCTCGTGAACAAGAGCTACAGTGAAGACGATGGCAGTCAGGAGAATGACGTTCATTTTGTCTGGAGTGAGAGAAAGAATCAAAGATTTAAAGTGTTTTTGAGTTGATTTGTCCGTGGCTTAAAATCAATATAAAAATACGTCACAAATTATTTGTCAGTGCTGTACATGTAAAGTCTTAAAATAAAAACTTTCCAACTATTACAAAAAGGCCTGAAGCTTTTTCAGATTAAAGCATTTTAACATCTTAATTAAGTTATTTAAACCTGAAAATAATGTGATTTGTCAGACAGACAGATGTTTTTATACCTTTCTTTGTTGCTCTGTTAGTCTGAAGAGGATCAACACCAACTGATGTTTGAGTCTCTGATAAAGTCCAGAAATAATTCTCTCTTTTTATACCTCCTCTTGTCGTGTGAACATTTTATCACAACCTATTATTTAATCCAAAAATATTAACAGCCAATTAACAACACTGCAAACTTAAGTGACATATGGTAATGTGAACGTGTATGTGTTGACACAAATAAACTATTTCTGGTAAATGAGGAAGTGCACTTTGCAAGACATAAGGACCACCAGGGCCCTAACTAAATGGACGAGTCACAAAAAAAAAAAACAGTGGAGTCATTCATTAAACATGTTAAAAGTTTATTAAACCTGCCAAAAATTCAGACTGATAGACAGACAGAGGTTCTCTTAACTTTCTTTGTTGCTGTGTTAGTCTGATGGAAGATCAACACTCACTGATGCTTAAGTCTCTTTTAAAGCTCCTCTTGTCTTGTGGACATTTAATCATTCTAACCCAAAGAGATTAACAGAACTGTAAATCTCCTTTGAATTAACTTCTTACTAAATCTGTCTCTGATAATTACCAGTAAATTAGTGTACAGCAGAGTAATGTGCATGTATACACATGCTATTTCTGTGAATGAGGAAGTGCGTCCTTTTGTGGGCAGCTACTGTATGTGTGAAGTTGTCAGGATGGTTCACAGTTTGTGAGAAACTAATGCAAGACGTGTTAAAACAGAAGCAGCAGCAGGGCTTCTTGTAAGTTCATGAAAAATACTGCACATTGTGGCACTGTCCAAATATTTAAACAAATTGTATTTTCACATTTGTTATGGCAACATTTATTTTGAAACTCTAAGGACACAAAATTCTCTATACTGGTGGTGCCTGACTTTCTTGGAAATCTGAAGATCAATGTCTCCTGTATCTCCAATATAAAAAATGGAGTGTCATGAATCATGATTACAAGCAGAATATAAAGTAAAGTGTTTTCATCATAACTGCAGTCATGATTAAAACATTTAGAGTTCAACACAACGATCATAAAGGAGATGTGACTTGTGATGTATTTGTTGACACAAATAAAAAAATGAAAAGCTGCTGACAGAAGCAACACCAGGGCTTCCTGTAAGTTCATGCAAAAATACTGCACATGATCTGAAAGCCAGCCAGAAAATAAAACAGCTACATGTCTGCAGTATTCAGTGGTCTGTGATGATGATGGTCAGTTACAACAACAGATGTGATGTTAAACAGTGTGTTAGTGCTGTTACTTACTGGATAGGTCGTTTGCAGTTTTTTGTCTCCCACCTTGTGGTGAAATAAATGATTGTTTGTGAGTTGTGTTTGTTGATGAGGTCATCAGAACACTTCCACCTATCTGCAGTGAAAATGACCGGCTCCTCTGTTGTAGTTACTAGTTGCTTCAAAGTTCACCTGCTGAGTGCTTTAAATGAGCGTCACCGTTATGTAATAAGTTGATGCAAAATGTTCTTATGGAAAATATTGATTTGATAGATTTGTCCATATGGTCATCTTAGTGTGTGTGTGTGTGTGTGTGTGTGTGTGTGTGTGTGTGCTCAGTATTTTGGAGCATTTTTAATGTTTCTATCTACAGTAATTCATTATTGTTTGTACTCTTCACATTGAAAGATGACAGGTTAATGGATAGTTATGTCACATGAACAGATGCAGCAGACACACTGTGGATTTACTGTTCAAAACAATGAAAAATGTTGATTGTACCCTTTGTCTCAGTTTGACTCTGTCCCTAGTTTACCATTAAAGAAGCTTAATGATCATCTTCGTCCATCGCGCGGTGAATTAAGCTGCCTGTCAGATTACATAAAGGACTGTAACGAGGACAAAACTGTTTCATTTATTTTTTATTTATTTTTGCCAAAAGCAAGAAAATTAAAATAGAAAATTGCAGACATGTGTACTATAACAAGTAATCTTGTTTGGTATGACATGATGGAATCACAAAAAAGAAAAACATTTCCTCATCATATGTGAAATAAACAGGAGCAATGTTTCCAAATATTATATCATTTTCACAATATTCAGAAAAAATGCAAAGGAGAAAACAAATTAAGATTAATTTAATACTGAATATCTGAACCTCATCAACAGTATATCATGTTTTATATGGCAGTAATTGTAGTTATCTCTTTTTTAAAATCCTGAGAATTTTTTTTTCTTTTTTTTTCATGAAACCATGCTCATCTCACAAAAAATTACTGAAGCACAGAGATGTACAGAGACTCTGCAGGACACAGTAGAAGAAACATCAGTTCTTCTTCACATCATAAACATGCTGCAGAGTTTGCTGATTATTCTCTATGATTTTTAAATTGACCTCGATGTAGATCTGATTCAGTAGCACGTTAACTCGATGCAGACTGATTGTCTTTTCACGACATGCTCTGAGACATTTGATTTTAAAGTAAATTTCAAATATTGATTAATGCAGCTTTATGGTGTTTATGTGACGGAACACAAAGAAAAAACAAGCAGGATCATAATACATTTTCAGAAAAAATGCAAAGGAGAAAACAAATTAAGATTAATTTAATGTGTCAACTGAATATCTGAACCTCATCAACAGTATATCATGTTTTATATGGCAGTAATTGAATTCATAGTTATCTCTTTTTTAAAATCCTGAGGAATTTTTTTTTCTTTTTTTTTCATGAAACCATGCTCATCTCACAAAATATTACTGAAGCAGGTTCAGAGATGTACAGAGAGAATTTGTGGCTGAAGAGCAAAAAGGCAGCTCAAGTTGTTTTCACAAGACAATTCTTTCAGTGTTCAAATTTTCTCCCTCTCCAGCAAAAATCCTTCATTTAACTTGATGGAAAGTGTGGATGTCAGGTAATAATTTGCAATAATTTGTTATGGAGTGGTCATCCCTGACAGCTGGAATCAATTGTGTCCTAACCCTTCAGAAAACTTACTGAAAGGTTACATACAGGGCATATTGCTTGACATTTGGTTTCTGTAGGCCTCATAATGGACAGGAAGGCATTGGTTTGCAACATTATTACATGCCACAACCACTTGATGTTGACGAGGAGTTACTGATGTAACTCTGACACATCACATAAAAAATCTTTACTAAAAAACACACAAACATTGTACTGAATGAATGAAACAACGTCATAGACCTGCATGGGTGAGTTGCTGATGCACAAGTTCCCTCAGGGGTAAGGTGAAGTTAGGATGGTTTCGCTTGCAAAGGAAAAGGCAGTAGCACCTTGCACACGATGGCCAGAACAGATCTGATTAACAGTCACCACACGTTCATCGATGAAGGACTGCACTTGAACTCTGCCACAGAGTCCGGTATTCACGAGGTAGCTGTGTAATGAGATGTAATGTTTAACTACATAGTATTGACATTGTCCAACCTTCATCTGTCACAGTGTCACATGTTCCTGCTGTGAACTCTGAGCAGTTTAGCATAAATAATATAATCTTTGAATACACAAAGTTATATCTCCTTTCATATTTTCAAACCTGGCAGCAAATGCCCTAAAAGAAAAACTCAAACCAATGAGGAGATTTTTTTAATGTCCAAAATACAGTTTGAATATCTGAGGTTGAGACAGAGACACAACTTCCTCCTACAATGTTAAACATTCAGTGAAAGAAGAAACATTCAACTTTAATCAATTCAGCTCGGTTTGCTGTATAACCTCTCAAAATTAAAACTACCCATAGTTTGCAATACTGGATGAATTTGTAGCGCTTTTTTTTGGCTTCCTTGTATGCATTTGAAGTAGGTATACATCTCCATCTTAAGTAAGCTCGTATTTTGACCTTGGTTTGATTTCTTTTCACAAAGAAAAATATGCAAATATCAACACCTAACAATGTGAATGACAATGCATCACTTAAAGCCATATGATCACTGCAGAGAGTAAAGACAGTATTCATAACATAACTTTGGGAAGAAGATCCAGAAGAAAGATCTATCTGTCCAAATATAAAAATATGGCCTCTGCTGCGAGTCCCATCAGAACCATCATATTAAATTGCAACAAAGATGACTTGTTTGTTCCAAATGTTGCAAATAAACTCACCATCAAAATAATTCATTTAAAATTTAATTCACCTTTGCCATGCCTGTAGATTACCTCTGTTGAAATTGGTTTGAAGGATGTGTCTGTGGACAAATGTTGCGTATGCATTGTTGCCACTTTTCACCATACAGGGTACTATGTTAGGGAGAGGGGCAACCACAAACATTCCTTGCCCCCCATGAACAAGAGTTACAGTGAAGATGATGGCAGTTGAAAACAAAGATGAAATCATGATGATATCAGGAGAATGGCGTTCATTTTGTCTAAAGGGAGAGAAAGAATTCAAGAGTATTTGAGCTGATTAATACATTTGTCAAAAACAGTATAAAAAGACAATAAAATATACTCATGGTTGTTATTTGAATGATGTATTATAATGTTAGTCAATAGCCAAATATCATCTTCATCTGGACCTGGCGTACTCTATAGACTGTAGATTTCCTCATTATTCTAACTAGTAAAGATTGACAGAGGTTTTCTTACCTTTCTTTGTTGCTCTGTTAATCTGAAGGGGGTCAACACCAGCCAATGTTCGAGCCTCTGGTAGAAGTCAGAAATAATTCTCCCTTTTTATACCTCTTCTTGTCCTGTACGTATTTGATTGCAACCAAACATTTAGCTGAAAAATATTAACAGCCAATTAAAATACTGCAAATTTATGCAACATTAGGTAATGTCATTGTATGTGCTGACACAAATAAACTATTCCTGTTAAATGAGGAAGTGCACTTCGCAAGACATAAGGACCGCCGGGGCCCTTGTAAGTCCACGCAGGACTAAATAACCAGACCGCAAAGTTGCAAAGTAGCTAAAATATTGTGTCACATATATTTGACTCCTTCCTCTTTAACTTCAGGCACATTGCTCTCTCCACTGTCTATTGCACCAAAAACATGTACATGCTGTGACTTTTCAGTTCATCAAACTGTTTGAGAATGAGAATAAAGCCTCCAGATTCTTTATACTGTACAATCACCTTGAAACAATTTTTGGCCTACACAATTAATTTCATGTGTACAAAACAGAGGGTCCCCATTATTTCCCATTTAACAAGACCTTTTGTTCTTTATGATGCATGTCATGATGATATCAAAAGATAGATGGCCTTCAATAGACAGGTGGTAGTGTCAGAAGTGTCAAATTTTCAATCACCTCTATGGAGTTCTGAACTGGTTAAGAAACTTATTAATTCAGATGCCTCAATGACCTACATAAGCAACAAAAAAGACAAAGGCTATTTCTATTAGTTTAATTGTTATTCTTAATGCCGCCCTAGCAAAGTTGTCTCAAATGAAAAAATGAAAAGCCTTGCAAAGGGAACATGTAACCTGACAGTTACATCAGGTGAAACATACACTGTTTATGATAATTATTATATGGACAAAAGTATTCGGACGCCTGACCATTGAGAAATAATATAAAACAGAAGCAGCAACAGTTCATGAAAAATACTCACATTGTGTACTGTCCAAATATTTCAACAACTTGTATTTTCACTGTAACATTTATTTTGTTAAACTCATGACATTGTATTCGAATACATGTACTTTAATAAAGGAGTTGGTCCCCCTTTTGCAGCTATAACAGCTTCCACTTTTCTTGGAAGGCTTTACACAAGATTTTGACACAACAAGGAGTGTTTCTGCAGTTAACATAGTTCAAGAATGGAGGAAAAAAAAATCACACCTTACCATCTCTGTTTATGATAATTATTACTAAACAGGTGTACAGTTGGGTAATGTATTTGCTGACACAAATGAAAAAATGCTGACAGAAACAGCACCAGGGCTTCTTCTAAGTTCATGAAAAATACTGCACATTGTGCATTGTCCAAATATTTAAACAAATTGTATTTTCACTGTTTGGTAACATTTATTTTGAAACTCTCAGGACACAAAATCCTCTATACTGGAGATACAAGAGAAATTGGAAACAGAAGATAAATTCTCAGGCTGAGAGAGTTTTAATCCACTGAGAGAGTTTTAATCATAATTACAAAAGAATATAAAGTAGTGTTTTCATCATATCTGCAGTCATGATTAAAACATTTAGAGTTCAACAAATTGATCATAAAGAGACTTGACTGATGTGTCTGACACAACAAGGCCTCAAGATTCTTGTAAAAATAGTCATCAGCAGTTGTCGCTGAACAGAGTTCAAAATGAGAAAATGAAAACAATCACACCTTACCATATCTGTTTATGATAATTATTACTAAATTTGTGAACAGTCTGGTAATGTGCATTTATTTGTTGACACTGGGAAAGGTATATATAAAAATAGAAAAATGAAAAGCTGCTGACAGAAGCAGCACCAGGGCTTCTTGTAAGTTCATTCAAAAATACTGCACATGTGGATAAAATTGTAAATGATCTGAAACCCAGCCAGAAAATAAAACAGCTACATGTCTGCAGTATTCATTGGTCTGTGAACAACTAACAAATTACAAATGATGATGGTCAGTTACAGAAAGTGTAGAGGAACAACAGATGTGATGTTAAACAGTGTGTTAGTGCTGTTACTTACTGGATAGGTCGTTTGCAGTTTTTTGTCTCCCACTTGTGGTGAAATAAATCATTGTTTGTGAGTTGTGTTAGGGGAAGAAATGTTGATGAGGTCATCAGAACACTTCCACCTATGAGAGCTGCAGTGAAAATGACCGACTTACACTAAGCTCCTAGGACAGCTGTTGTAGTTCAACAGAGCTAGTTGCTTGAAAGAGACAAAGTTCACTAAGTTTGCTGCTGAGTGCTTTAAATGAGCGTCACCTGGATTGTCATTATGTAATCCACCCAGAGAAGAAGTTGATGCATTTGATGTGTATATAAAAATGTTCTTATGGAAAATATTGATTTAGAAAAGATAGATTTGTCCATATGATCGTCTTAGTGTGTGTGTGCTCAGTATTTTGGAGCATTTTCAAGAAAACAAATAATGTTTCTATCTACAGTAATTCATTATTGTTTGTACTCTCTTTACATTTTTTTGAAAGATGACAGGTCCAAAATCCAATCTTAATGGTTATGTCACATGAGATGCAGCATGCAACTTCCTCCTACAAGCAGACACACTGTGGATTTACTGTTATTCACATGAACAGATTGCTCTTTTAACTTCAGATTTCAAAATGATTTACTGCTACCCAATATATATCAACATGCCACAACCAATGAAAAATGTTGATTGTACCCTTTGTCTCAGTTTGACTGTGTCCCTAGTTTACCGTTAAAGTAAAAAATAATCAAAAGCTGAATGAAAAAAAAACTACATCATCTTCGCAAACTCAAAATCAACACCTAACAACTCAAAAGGAAGAGTTAAATGAATCATCACGGTCAAATAGTAGAAATTAGGTTTTTTATACAGTTTTTGGACTCAGAGAAGAATTAAGCTGCCTGTCAGATTACATAAAGTTCTAACTCATTTTAACTTTATTGACTGTAACGAGGTCTATTATAACTACTTGTAAAACTGTTTCATTTATTTTTTATTTATTTTTGCCAAAAGCAAGAAAATTAAAATAGTTACCACAAAATTGTCAAACAGTGTTTTATGTTTTTTCTGACGTGAAAAGGAAAATGTGTACTATAACAGGTTGCTTAGTAAAAAAAAGAACAACAACAAAAAACAATCATATATGTAATTAGGAACAGTTTGTTTTCACATGTATGACATGATGGTTAACCCTAACTCAATCACAAAAAAGAAAAACATTTGAGAAAACCTACTGCCTAAGCAGAGGCGAATGAAAGCGTCCATACACTGTCATCATATGTGAAATAAATCTCTGTCTCTTTTGCTTTTATTATAGTTTTTTTTTGTTTTTGGAAAACAACAGAATCTCTTTAATGGAAAAATATTGAATGTTTCCAAATATTATATCATTTTCACAATATTCATAGTGAGTTCTGCAGGACACAGTTTTAAATAAACCTATTAGATATAAAAAAATATTCATAAAAGAAACATGTTTTTGATGTTGATCAGAATATAAAGAGTTCTTCTTCACATCATAAACATGCTGCAGAGTTTGCTGATTATTCTCTGTGATTTTTAAATTGATTACAATACTGACTGTGTAATCTCTGACTCATTTGGTTTTTTGATGTCAATTTCAAATATTGATTAATGCTCTTCTTCACATCATAAACATGAGAAAGAAAAGTTTTGAGAAAACAGCAAAACAGCATAAGGTGTTTATGTGACGGAATACAAAGAAATAACGTGAGAGTTTTAAAGATTACAACAGAATATAAATAGGATCATAATACAGTTTCACAAAAAAATGCAAAGGAGAAAACAAATTAAGATTCATTTAATGTGTAAAATAAAATCAGCAACTAACATATAGAATCTTCAACTGAATATCTGAACCTCATCAACAGTAGATTATGTTTTCTATGGCAGTAATTTAATTCATAGTTAACTCTTTTTTAAAATCCTGAGGAGTTTTGTTCTTTTTTTTTCATGAAATCATGCTCATCTCACAAAAAATTACTGAAGCAGGCTCAGAGATGTACATAGAGAATTTGTGGCTGAAGAGCAAAAAGGCAGCTCAAGATGTTTTCAAAAAAAAAAAAAAAAAACTCCTCCGTTTAACTAAGCTTGATAGAAAGTTTAGATGCCAGGGAATAATTTTCCTGACAGCTGGAATCAATTGTGTAGTAACCATCAGAACTCTTTGTGTTACTCGAAGGTTAAATGCAGGAAAATCTGCTTGGCTGTTGGTTTGCGTATGGCTCATAATGGACAGGACGGCATTGGTTTGCAACTTTATTACATGCCACAACCACTTGATGTTGACGAGGAGTTACTGATGTAACTGTGCAAACATTGTACTGAATGGATGAAGCAACATCATAGACCTGCATGGATGAGCTGCTCATGCACAAGTTCCATTTCGCTCCAGTAGCACTTCGCACACCCTGGCCAGCGTGACTGCAGATCTGCTGGACACGTCCCTGATCCCTCTTCCTGATGAAGGACTGCACTCTTTCTCTGCCACAGAGTCTGCTGTTCATGAGGTATCTGTATAATGAGATATAAGGTTTAACTACACAGTACTGACATTGTCCAACCTTCATCTGTCACAGTGTCACATGTTCCTGCTGTGAACTCTGAGTGTTTTCAAACCTATAGTTTGTTTGCTGTAGTTTCAATCACTGGATGAATTTTTAAACTTGTTGTATTTTTACTTTGATTTTGACATCATGTTCCCAAGATGAACAAATCATTACATTATTTGTTTGTGCTGGACCTAAACTACTTCCTCTAAAAGGATGCAGTTGTTTTGGTCCACCCTGAGTACTGTTGCTGTGTTCAGATCTGCCTCAAATGAAATCAATCAAGAGAGAAAGAGAACCGAAATTGAATTCAGCTGAAATAAAGAACACAGGTGTGAAAACTCCCTGAATTATATTTGACTGTAATTTTGTTATTTTGCTTTTCTTTAATGCACAAAAGACCACAATAGTATTTGTTGAACATTGACCAATATTAATGTCTTTGGACAGTACACCAAACTTTAGTTACCCACAAATGTTCCTGCTGCTGATCATTACTGAGAGCACAGGTTGTTTCAAAATAACAAACTGAATGTGGCCTATTGATAACACAAAGCTGCTGCTGTTTGAACCTGAGTGCTCGTGTGTTGCAGAGAAACTACAACGCTACTCTTAGATGGTAGTTAATGTATTTAAAAATTAAACTACTTTTTTTATCCAAAGTTAAACATCACTAACACACTGTAGGATTAGGAAGAATCACATTCAATTGCAATAAAGCAACAATTACTTGTACTGTGAAAATAAAATACTTAATTTAAAGTTTAATTCACCTTCTCCATTCCTGTGGATCACTTCTGTTGAACCTGTTTTGAAGGATGTGTCTGTGGACAAATATCCTGTAGGCATTGTTACTGCTGGTGTTCATGCAGGGCCCTATGTTAAAGGAAGGATGTGCATTCAGAGAAATTTCTTGCCCTCCATGAACAAGAGCTACAGTGAAGACGATGGCAGTCAGGAGAATGACGTTCATTTTGTCTGGAGTGAGAGAAAGAATTCAAGAGTTTTTGAGCAGATTAATACATTTGTCAAAATTAGTATAAAAATACACCAATAATTATTTGTCAGTGCTGCACATGTGAAATTTACAACTACTGACTCCAAAAAGAAGTTTTAAACAAATCACAATCAAACTGGCCTGAAACTTTTTTAAGACTGTAGCATTTTAAATTTTTCTATGCAGTCTTTGGTCTTTGACTACTCTCAGATCACTGTGGTGTACTCCCACCAAAAAAACACTTATTTCTCCATGTATTGGGTCTCACATTTAGTATCTCATACCAGATAGATCAGGATAGAATAGACTGGTCTTTAATTTTTTAATTTTTGTTTTTTAATTTTTTTTAAAATTTTTTTAACGGGTTATAAGTCAATCATATCTGCCAGAAATTGTGAAGATAGAAAGAGGTTTTCTTACCTTTCTTTGTTGCTCTGTTATTCTGGAGGGGATCAACACCAACTGATGTTTGAGTCTCTCATAGAAGTCAGAAATAATTCTTCCTTTTTATGCCTCTTCTTGTCCTGTAAACATTTCATCACAACCAATCATTTGGCCCAAAAATATTAACAGCCAATTAAAATACTGCAAATTTACTATATATTAGGTAATGTGATTGTATGTGTTGACACAAACAATTTCTTGTTTGTTTGTGAAAATGAGGAAGTGCACTTCGCAAGACATAAGGACCGCCAGGGCCCTTATAAGTCCATGCAGGACTACACAACCAGACCTCAAAGTTGCAAAGCAGCTAAAATATTGTATCACATGTATTTGACTCCTTCCTCATCAACTTCAGGCATGTTGCTTCATCAACCGTCTTTGCACCAAAAACAGGTACATGCTGTGACTTTTTGTACAGTATCAATAAGTCGTATTGTCTTCTCAGAGTTCATCAAACTGTTTGAGAATAAGAATAAAAGATTGTTCAATCCCATTCCTCTTTAAAGCCTCCATATTCTTTATACTGTACAATCACCTCAAAACTTTATTCCAATTTTTGGCTACTGAAACAGTTCCTCTTAATATTTACACATTTAATTTCATGTGTAGAAAACAGGAAGTTCCCATTATTTCCCATATAACAAGAACTTTTGGTCTTCATGACACATGTCAAGATGATTTTAAAAGATAGATGGCTTTAAATAGAAAGATAGATAGTATTTGTGTTTGTTTAAGGACAGCTGCTAGCTAGCTAGATTTTATTGCTAACTATTCACTGTCACAATGTGCATTAAGTCTAATCTAATGTAATCTGGACAGAAGACACATCGCATGAAAAATCTTTTATGAATCACACAAATTCAAACATTCTTCATGACATATCCCTGTCTTCCACAGTGTTCCACAGCAGAAATAATAAAAAGTTCGGAGTTGTTCTCATCTTGTTTTTCATGTGGGTCAAACTGTAAAGGCCTTTTTAGGCTATTCATGAACTGCCAGGAATATACAAGAATTGAAACTATCTATGTCTGACTTAAAGGTGTAGTCTGCAACAACAAAGATATTTCAATCATCATGATTTCTGATTTATTATATGTCTTCTTCATAGATAGGTCGGCAGTTAAAAGGGCAGTCATGTTTTAATAGCTTCAGTTGTGATTACAACACTTGTTATTAACAAAACACCAAGTGTTGTAATCATAAATATATTCTGTTGAACAACAATCTGGCCTTTAATGGGTGAAGAACAAGGGTAGAGATGCTGCAGCAGTGATGAGCTGATTGAAGGCAGGTATGCAGGCTGATGAAAGATCCAGGAGCCGGGAGAGTGAGTGGCTTCCTCCCAAAACACAGCACCACCAACCATGTGCATAATACACCCGTCACACTTTTAAACATGATCACCAAACATGTAATGGTAAGATATTCACTTGTTTTGTTGATTTCATGAAAGCATTTGACTCTATTTGTCATGAAGGGCTCTCTTACAGACCTCTACATTGTGGTATAGGGGAAGAAATGTATGATCAATCTATTTGGAAAATCAGTGTCCTGACAGCTGAGCACTGAGAGCTGGATAACTTGTGAGTGAAGAAGTTTCAGGAGATCTGGATCACTTACCCTAGGAACATTTATTGAAGCTCAATCAAAGAGAATAGGAATGAACAGCACAAGTGAGAGCCGTGTAATGCCATCCAGTTCTGAATGTTACTTCCCTGGCCGGGAGTATTGAACCCTTTCTTAGACATATGAGATTCACTTTGTGTTCAAATAAGGCTATTCTTCATAGATGTGTGAAGATTTTATTGGATCCTGAACAGAGAAACTATGCTTGACTAAATTATCTAAGTCACATTGTATGATACCTCAGGTCACATTCAGTAAATATGATAGTGGATGAATGTGGAGTGAATTCAGTGTATTATCATTAGAGAAAGGACTACAACAACAGCTGGACATAAAAGAGTAAATAAAACTGGGCATCAAAAAATATGAAGACAACTTATGGCATGATAATTAAAAAATGATGTCAAGAAAAACAAATACCAGTTACCATAAATAATCCAATAATTGAACACAGATTGAGTTATACTTCCTTTGGCATAATCATAACAGCACCAAGCAGTTTCAACATGGCAGTGAATGCCCTAAAAGAAAAGCTCAAAGATCTTTAAATGCAATGAGGAGAATTCTTTTTTTATGTCCAAAATCCAATTAAAATATGGCTTCAAGTGTTTGATATTACTATAGTATTTGATAGTGTCATCCAGCCCATTGCACTGTGAAGTATGGTAATTAACATTCAAAAGAGTTCATGATTAGAACACTTGGAGTTCAACAGAATGATCATGATTACAACACTTGGAGTTCAACAGAATGATCATGATTACAACACTTGGAGTTCAACAGAATGATCATGATTACAACACTTGGAGTTCAACAGAGTGATCATGATTACAACATTTGGAGATGTTCAGTGTCAACCTGTGCTTGTGCCTGTGTTTTTTAGCACACTAAGATGTTATCATTCTGCTTCCTTGTTAGCATTCTGAAGTAGGTATACATCTGCATCTGCTCAGTGAGGGTCAAATCTCACAACATCATGGGCACTGAATGTTAAATAAAACCTACAAAGTGCCGACTGTGAAGTCAAAAGTGAATGATGTGTCTATTTACTTCAAGGCCTAAAGACAAAGTAAAAATACTCACATTATCCACAATACAGTGGTAAGTGAAAGGCGTTCATATAGGTCAATCTACATCTAAAAATAACTAGTCACTTTTGTGCATGCAAACTCTAAAATCAACACCTAACAACTACAAAAGGAAGAGTTAAATGAATCATAATCACAATGGCCTGGCCTTTTTTCAAATAGTAGTTAGGTTAGGTTTTTTATACACAGTTTTTGGTCTTAGGCAAATCATTGTGGTGTTGTCCACCAAAGGTCTGCTTTAATTTTTCCATATACTGGTCCTCACATCTGGTACTTTTAATACCACTGATCATGCTCTTATTGTACTGTGATGTTAGTCAGTAGCCTACAGTCATCTTCATCTGGACCTGACCTGGACTTGTTGCAGTATTCTAACTCATTTTAACTTTATTGCTTTTATTTGCTGCTATGTCACAGTACTCCAAACTATCCATTTTGCCATATCTGTCTATGATAACTGCTAGTAAATTTGTGTCCAGCCAGGTAACTTGCATGCATTTGTTAACAGAAATTAACAAATGAAAAAAAAAATGTAAAGACAAGCAGCAACAGGACTTCTTGTAAATTCATGTAAAATACTGCACATGACCCGAACCCCAGCCAGTAAATAAAACAGCTACATGTATGTAGTAGTCAGTGGTCTGTGATGATGATGATAGTCAGTTATCACAACAGATGTAACGTCAAATATTGTTTTATTTATGTATTTTTTTGCCAACACTGTGAAAAGGAATATAGAAAATTGTAGACATATGTACTACAACAAGTAATCTTGCTTGGTATGACATGATGGAATCACAAAAAGAAAGACATCCCTTCACCATATGTGTAATAGACAGGAGCAGTATATTTCCAACTATTATATAACTGTCAATATATTCATAGTGAGTTCAGCAAGACACAATCGAAGAAACCTTACTTCTTCACATCATAAGTATGACAAAGAAAAATGAGAGTGGTGACACAAATAGCAGTGAAAACAGCTACTGTATCAGAAGAGGTTATATACTACTAGAAACCACTTGTCATTCATGATTTTTCTAAAAATTTGTGGCTGAAGAGCAAAAAGTCAGCTTAAGATTTCTTCATGTTTTCACAAGCAAAAATCCTTAATTTAACTTGATGGAAAGTGTGGATGTCAGGTAGTAATTTGCCTGACAGCTGGAATCAATTGTATCCTAACCCTTGAGAAAACTTACTGAAAGGTTACATACAGGGCATATTGCTTGACATTTGGTTTCTGTAGGCCTCATAATGGACAGGAAGGCATTGGTTTGCAACTTTATTACATGCCACAACCACTTTATGTTGGCGAAGATTTGCTGATGTAACTCTACAAACATTGTTCTGAATGAATGAAACAACATCATAGACCTGCATGGGTGAGCCACTGATGCACAAGTTCCCTTTCGCTCCAGTAGCACCTTGCACACGTTGGCCAGCGTTAGAACAGATCTGATTAACAGACACCACATGTTGATCGATGAAGGACTGCACTCTTTCTCTGCCACAGAGTCCGCTGTTCACGAGGTATCTGTGTAATGAGATGTAATGTTTAACCTCATAGTACTGACATTGTCCAACCTTCATCTGTCACACGCTCAGAGTGTCACATGTTCCTGCTGTGAACTCTGAGCGTTTTAAAAACTTTTTTTTTTACTGTGGTTTGAATGCCTGGATGAATTGTTCAACTTGTTGTATTTTCACCGTGGTTTGGTTTTTCTTTGGGGGTTTTTTCACACAGAAAAATATTAATGTGAATGATGCATCACTTAAAGCCATCTGTCCACTTTTGAATCCAAATTTAAACAAGGCACTAACACACTGTAGGACTAGGAAGAATCACATTAAATTGCAATAAAGCAACAATTATTTGTTCTTTCAAAATAAAATAATTCATTTAGACTTTTAATTCACCTTTTCCCATGCCCGTAGATCATTTCTCTTAAAGCCGTTTTGAAGGATGTGTCTGTGGACAAATGTGTCGTATGCATTGTTGCTGCTCTTATTCCTACAGGGCTGCCCGTGAACAAGGGCCACAGTGAAGACGATGGCAGTCAAGACAATGATGTTCATTTTGTCTGCAGTGAGAAAAAGAATCAAGAGACTTAAAGAGTTTCTGAGGTGATTAATGCATGGTTCAAAAATAATTTGTGTGTGCTACACATGTGGGGTCTAAACACAATCAACACTTACCAACTGCTAAAAAGACGTGCTAATTTTATTTGATATTTTATTTCTTTGGTCTTTGACTTCTCACTTTGACTTATCACTGTGGTGTCATCAACGAAAAAGTCTTGTATATATATATATATATATATATATATATATATATATATATATATATATATATATATATATATATATAATAACATATACTATATGTAATATAGTAATATATATATTACTGGGCTTCACATCTAGTACCTTTAGTACCACTGGTCATGTCCTTGGTTGTTTCTTGAATGTTATGTATTGTCATGGTGGTCAGTTTTAGTTGTAGTAGTAGTAGTACACTTATCTTTACCGGACCTACCTGTGTTACCTAACTTATTGCAGGTTTCCTCAGTTTTCTAATCAAATGGGCCAGTCCAATCAAGACATTTTTAAATAGGTTAAAAGTTTATTAAATCTACAAAAAAAAAAATTATTTGACAGATTTGTTTTTACATTAGCCTGGAGATCAATGTCAACAATTCTCCAGTGAAGAGGTCTTCGGAGGCAAAGTCTACTTAAACATGGGGTTACTCGAGGATTGGAAATGTAATATGTATATATGTAAGATGCGTTATGTTGCGTACTTTAAAAAGGCTTTAACTGCGTGAATAATCAATTACTTAAAGAAAGAAAGAGACTGTGAAACTGTATCAAAGGCCACTGTTGCCACAAATACAGGAAAACTGACTCTATTGTCTGATGTCATTAAGTCATGCCTCTTTCAGAAGTTACACGCTCTTGCCTTATCTTGCCAGTTGATGCTTAACATATTGGTGCTTTATTTATGCTTTAAGTACTTGCAAAGTCACCAAGCTGACAATTAAACAGATACAATCAACCTATTTTGGGCAATGTGTACTGGTTACTTATACTGTGCATCTTTTCAACGTGTACTTCCAGTATTGTTTTCTGTTTTCTGCTGACCCATAAAGCAAAAGACATATTACAGTAGCCAAAAAATCTTCAAGTACTGAGTGAAGTTTCTACAGCAGACACTATGCTTTTCCAGTTTGAAAATTACAGGCAACAAAAGACCAGTAAATTGATATCAGCACCTCTGCATCTATGTGCAGTCTATCCCCTGCTGCATTATTGCGATTGTCTCAATTGTTAAAAGAGATTGGATGGACAGCAGGGACATACAAGTTTACTTGTATAGATAATAGAAATGATAGATTACTTCATGTCACATTACTTATTTGTGTTTTTCCTGGAGAGATTTCAGAAGACAAGATGACAAAGCACATTTCTCTCTGTACAACAAGGAAGTATCAGTGATGTCGTAGCTCTAAGCCTGAAAACTGAGCCTGTGTGTTTGTGTGAATTGAATCCCAACAGAAGGGAGTTACAAAACAAGCATTGAGACCACTAGTGAGGTAAAAACCATGTCGAAAACACCGCAGGTGATCACTCTTTGAATATAATTTACTGCATTTTAAAACTAAGCTTCACACTAAGTAAAAGACGAGGAACTACTACTACTAACTAGATCTCAACTGACAAACAAAAAAACTTAAAAAAGTAATCACCTGTCACTTTGTTGTAATTCACATTGTTAAAAAAAGGTAACACAATCAAATTATGACGTTACCTCTTTCTTCTTCTCTCTCTACTCCCAAAGAGTGTGCGTGTGTGTGTGTGTGTCTCCTCTGGGTCTTTTTCCTTCTGGTAAGTTTCATTTCTGTTCAAAATGGCAAAAACTTCCTGCTCTGGATAAGTCATGTTGACATGCAAATGAGCAACCAATCCTGTTTTTCTGCAGCAGTGTGTGTATCCTGTTGAGCAGGTTCACACACATCAAATATTGCACTTACCAAAGGGGACATGCACTGAGATTTTATCTGTACAGCTCTGTCTGTTGCTCAATCATATGTTGACTTGTGACTGTTACACTGGAAATGACTTCTGTACTATCTGTATGTTTCATTTTCAATTTGTAGCATTGGAGACATAAGTACAACTTCAGTATATCAAAAAAAACATTGTTAGATTTATTGATTTACATTGATTTATGTTATATACTGCTCAAAAAAATAAAGGGAACACTTAAACAACACAATGTAACTCCAAGTCAATCACACTTCTGTGAAATCAAACTGTCCACTTAGGAAGCAACACTGATTGACAATCAATTTTACATGCTGTTGTGCAAATGGAATAGACAACAGGTGGAAATTATAGGCAATTAGCAAGACACCCCCAATAAAGGAGTGGTTCTGCAGGTGGTGACCACAGACCACTTCTCAGTTCCTATGCTTTCTGGCTGATGTTTTGGTCACTTTTGAATGCTGGCGGTGCTTTCACTCTAGTGGTAGTAAGCATGAGACGGAGTCTACAACCCACACAAGTGGCTCAGGTAGTGCAGCTCATCCAGGATGGCACATCAATGCGAGCTGTGGCAAGAAGGTTTGCTGTGTCTGTCAGCGTAGTGTCCAGAGCATGGAGGCGCTACCAGGAGACAGGCCAGTACATCAGGAGACGTGGAGGAGGCCGTAGGAGGGCAACAACCCAGCAGCAGGACCGCTACCTCCTGCCTTTGTGCAAGGAGGAACAGGAGGAGCACTGCCAGAGCCCTGCAAAATGACCTCCAGCAGGCCACAAATGTGCATGTGTCTGCTCAAACGGTCAGAAACAGACTCCATGAGGGTGGTATGAGGGCCCGACGTCCACAGGTGGGGGTTGTGCTTACAGCCCAAACACCGTGCAGGACGTTTGGCATTTGCCAGAGAACACCAAGATTGGCAAATTCGCAATTACTGGTGCCCTGTGCTCTTCACAGATGAAAGCAGGTTCACACTGAGCACATGTGACAGACGTGACAGAGTCTGGAGACGCCGTGGAGAATGCATTCTGCTGCCTGCAACATCCTCCAGCATGACCGGTTTGGCAGTGGGTCAGTAATGGTGTGTGGGTGGCATTTCTTTGGGGGGCCGCACAGCCCTCCATGTGCTCGCCAGAGGTAGCCTGACTGCCATTAGGTACCCAGATGAGATCCTCAGACCCCTTGTGAGACCATATGCTGGTGCGGTTGGCCCTGGGTTCCTCCTAATGCAAGACAATGCTAGACCTCATGTGGCTGGAGTGTGTCAGCAGTTCCTGCAAGACGAAGGCATTGATGCTATGGACTGGCCCGCTGCCGTTCCCCAGACCTGAATCCAATTGAGCACATCTGGGACATCATGTCTCGCTCCATCCATCCAACGCCACGTTGCACCACAGACTGTCCAGGAGTTGGCGGATGCTTTAGTCCAGGTCTGGGAGGAAGATCCCTCAGGAGACCATCCGCCACCTCATCAGGAGCATGCCCAGGCGTTGTAGGGAGGTCCATACAGGCACGTGGAGGCCACACACACTACTGAGCCTCATTTTGACTTGTTTTAAGGACATTACATCAAAGTTGGATCAGCCTGTAGTGTGTTTTTCCACTTTAATTTTGAGTGTGACTCCAAATCCAGACCTCCATGGGTTAATAAATTTGATTTCCATTGATAATTTTTGTGTGATTTTGTTGTCAGCACATTCAACTATGTAAAGAACAAAGTATTTAATAAGAATATTTCATTCATTCAGATCTAGGATGTGTTATTTTAGTGTTCCCTTTTATTTTTTTGAGCAGTGTATTTACTCAAAAATACATGTTTTGCATAAGCACAGTGTATATGGTTTGACATTTTAGTCATTACCCCCCCAAAAAAAAAAAAAAAATTACATTGGACATACTGTTACTACATCTCACATTATCGTTTAAATAAATTACAGCATTCAATCCATAAACCACATTCATACAATGTATTTTCAGGTAGTGATTTGCCATACATAAGTCCCAGCTTTTTTAAAATTTACTGGACTGAAGTAATTATTGTGCTTCTTGAGGTTTACTGTTTCTTTTTATCTGTACAAATCATCCTAAATATTTTATTTGCACATAACTGTGTGTGTGTTTTTTTTAGGTAACAAAATCTGCGTACAAGCACCTGTAAAGCTCACAAATGAACAACGATACACCTGATTTGTTTAATCCACACAAACAACAAGTGTGTAAGAAGTCAAAAACATAACCTCCACTCCCTTTAAGATAACATAAGATATTCTTTTATCAGTTCCCACAGTGGGAAAATTCACAATTTACCATTCATAAAATGGTAAAAAGAAAATAATATTTTTTATATACTTTTATACTTTTACAGTATGTGGATTAAACAAACAAAATATAGCATGTTAATTACTGAGCTTTAGCGATACAATTAGGTCAGTTTAGTTCAAGTCTTTGTGCCAAGCTAAGTGAATCTTTGACGCAAACACCCCGTTCGAACCATGTTGCTGTGGACTGTTTCACCATTTTAAAAAAGAAAAAGAAAACGTTGTTCCGGTGCTCTTGAAGGTCAGTCGCCAACCAATCCGATCACTGAGAGGAAGGCCCGTGTAGAAATCTCTGCAGAGACAAGCGAGAGGCTGTGTTAAAGGGGTTGTTGTGCAGTGTTTGACATCACAAATATGGACAGAGGACGTCATTGGGTGATTAAGTGGTCTGATAACCCTCAATGCTGACCTGCAGGAAGTGAAGATTGTCTTCAGTCTGTGAGATCTGCTCCAGCTCCGTGTTGCTTCCGCTGCAGCTCAGAGATTTCTTCTTCCAGTTGTCTGATGAGCTCCTTATTTTGAGCCCTTGCCTCTTTTGGATTATTTCCGCTGAGGTCTACAGGGAGCTTGATTTTCTCAACTTTACTGAGTCTCTCCTGAATGGCTTGCTGAAGTTTCATACTTCCCCTTTTTAGTTTGACCTGTGGAAAAACGGTACATCATGAGCACCTGTGTAGAAAGTGACAAGCTTCAGACACAGTGGTATTTGGGTAAAAAGAGACCAGGACTCAATGTCAGTGTTGCATTGTTCCCTTTGTGCTGCAATCTCAACCACACCCCATCATTCTATAAAAATTTCTTTGAAAGATGAGACGGAACAGACCTGCAACCCACACGCATGAAAGTTTCTCTCAGTGAAATGTACTGTGCATTTCCTCTTTCCAAATGCTATTTGATTTGTTTCTCAGAGAACTGTCAAATGAATTGTGATATTTTTGTAAAAACATGGGAAAATATGAACATTATATATGTCATTTTTGCTTTTGTTTCTCACAATTAAGACCAGCAAAGTTGAAACTCGTAGAAATAATCGTAGAAATAATGTTTAAACATTTGCGCAATCTGTTGTTTTTACTCTCTTACTCTACTGAAGTGGTCAAACACAGTATGCCATTAACAAGAAAATAAACTTCCACTTGGCTTTTTGTTTTTTGAGCATGAAACCATAAACACATATTCTGCATTGTTTTTTATTCTGTTTCCTGAAATCATACGCCAAAGGCAGTATCCACTGGAGTGATTTATAGCAAGACAATGTAAATTTTGCTGAACAGCAGCCACTGTATTACACTGTCAGTAATATGAATTGCTGTTTAGGAATTCATTTAGCTTAAATAGTGTAGTGGAAAAGAGCCATTAAAATCAGTGAACTGACTGAAGAAATGTCTATGTTGCCAGTGTTACACAAAAATAAGTGAACCCTTTCCTGCTTCCTGCTGTGGTTGCTTTCATTAGACTTTACCCTCTTCTTTGTAGCCTCCCTGTTGATAGAAATAATGTGATGGCCTCTGTGTTCTCCCCGGGCGCACATGGCACAAATGCACGTTCTGTCGCTCCGACAGAACCTGTTTAACTGCTTTCCGTGCTGCCGACACACAGATTCCTCCAGGTTCTTCTCCACGCTGACCAGAAGATGGCGCCCAAGATCGTCGTTCCTGTAGTGCGGCTCCAGATGAGCGGCGCAGTATGAGGCCAGACACTCCAGGCAGGACTTGACTGCTCTGCTGCGCTTCACCGGGCAGAAATCACAGGGAACCTCTCCAGCTTTTAAAGGCGATGTCGCTTCCTCGGTCGGGGCACCAGCACACGGCTTTTGGTCTGTTTTGACCTTGTGGCCTGGTGGGGAAATGGGCCATGCAGAGGGGGCACTGATAGGCCTCATGGATCCTCCAGTACTCGTCTATGCAACCTATGCAGAAACAGTGTCCACAGGGGAGGGAGGCAGGGCTGGTGAACTCGTCCAGGCAGATGCAGCACTTGGGAGGCTCTGACATTAGGTCAAAACTGACTCTCTGGCCTGATTCGGAGTGATATCAGGATGCACAGATGATGCTGTATTCCTTTGGTTGTCGATTGTGGTGTATCTGTACAGAAAATAAAGATTTGTAGTAGCACACACAGAAAGTATGGTTCTTCTTGCATTACAGATGATTATTGTAAGTGGTTAAACAGTGGCCTAAATCATATCTGTATTTCCAAGTCAGTGTTAAAGGCTTTCACAGGAGCTGCAAGCATCAACATAATCACACACCACTCAAAATCTTGTGCTCCTATTTTTAGGCTACATGCGATGCTAACAAACTGCTACGCTTTCTGAATTCAGAACACGTCACATTGCGTGGTCAGGGATCAGGACCAAACAGGACAAACATGACAAGCTGAGTGGTTATCAAAAAGAAGTCATCAAGTAACTGTTTTAAGATATTTGGAGACTTTGAGAAAAAAAAAATCACATGCAATGTTATTTAGTTGACAGACACAAGGACAAGTTGATTATTCTGCTTACAAGGATCAATATGGGTTTTGCTATACTGATGCTGAGTCATATAATTACTTTTAGTTTCAGTAAAATATGTAATATGTATATAAATATTTAAAGATTTAAAGTTGTAGCAGCAATGTACAATGGGGGAGGGGTCGATGGAATTTGGGGAAAACTGCCTCCAAGTCTCCGGCCACGATCACAGCCATTAGCCTGATCATGCAGTACGGCTCCTCTGTGTTTCTCCAAGGCTGCAGTCCTGTCCTGTCTGTATGGGTTAGCTTGTAGCAAGCTTAGCACGCAGGCCACCCCTCTCTTGCCCCTGCTTTTGTTTACAATGCCTCCTCCGTCTCCTTGTCAACAGAGGGGGGATCGTGAAAGCCTCGGTGGAACAGAAGAGCCAAAAACTTACTGACTAGAACTGACACCTGTCGAGACACCAGAGACCATCCTGGAGCCCAGAAACAGCTCTGAGGTCTCCATGGATCAGTCTCCAGGATCTCCAGCAGCCCAGGAGTCTGCTGTTCCTGCTGCCTCTGGCTGCGAGTCCACAGCCGAGGACAGCGAGAACCAGCTCCGGCTGTTTGTCGCCCTGCTGACGGTGAGAGTGTTGACCAAGTATCACGCTCTCCAAAAACTGCAGACAGGAGGAGTGGGTCGCCCACACCAAACGCCTGGTGAACCAGACGATGGAGGGACTCGCTGAAATTCAAGGCTTCTGCCCGGACGTCAAAGAACACCAAGAAGGTCTGCAAGGCTGTGGTGAAAGATCTGCAGAAGAAGCTCTGCACCAGGTGACTGCTGGAGTCTGTAAGCATATTGCAGGAATCCAGCAGTGGACGCGCCATCATCGTCCAGTCTTTGCAGGCCCATGTCAAACAGCTGGCCGCTCGCCGCCACGCAGACAAAGACACCTCCCGCAGTACCTGGAGAAACGTGCAGTATGGGATGGCTATCGCTGTAGGTATTCTCGTTACCATTGTCATTATGGCTCTCATCCCATAAAGCAGCGACGTCCGCGGTCAGAAGCCTTTTGGGCCACACAGGAGTGAAGTAGCTCCCTGTGTCGGCGTGGGTTTTCCCCGGGGGTCTCCGGTTTCCTCCCACATTACTAATTCGGACAATTAGACTAATTTGGACAATTAAACCAATTTTAATTTTATTTCTGATGTCTGAGAAATTTCTTCAATTAGAGTTATAAGGCAGACAATGTGGACTATTTGTTTAGTTAACACAGTACTGAGGTAAAATATTCTACTAACACTGAATGTGAAAAGAAGCATTTCACTCCTTCAATGGGTAGAAGCATGGCACCATCTGAAATGAATAACCTTCCAGCTATGAGTTACTCATAACCTGGCATCCGTTCAGAGTGGTGAGGACACCACATCAGAGTCATGTGGTAATTTCAAAATATTGTACATCCCCCAACCAATCACAATTGAGCGTTCTCTGTGATTCTGGTAAAGGCTCTTTCAAGCTGGCCTGTTGTTTGCTACATCTGTCAGAAGAACATACAGCAAACATATAAGTACAGAAGTAGTTAGTAATACTTCTGGTTGTGGATTTCTGTTGTAACACATCTGTCTGACTGACTAAAAGTGAAACTAACTTACTTGAACCATAAACAGTTTAAGATGGTTTTAAATGATCACACTCGGCTTGTCACTTCCATTTGACCAAAATCTACCATCAAAACCTTGCTTGTAAATAATGGAAAATGAAGATTAAAAGTTGAAGCTGGCGTACCGTCCTCGTGCAGCTCCCAGCTTGTCTTTCCTGAGGCTCTCGCAGTGTTGTGTTACGCTTTTATCGGTGCTCCGTATAGGTACAGACACACCTATCACTGTTGGGAAAGAAGGCGGCCCTCCTGGACTCTGTCATTTCCAGGCTGCTCATAAAACCCACCTATACCTGATAAAGCTGGCAGTGGAGTTTCCTCATCATAAATAAAACACTGCAGCTCCACAGTAAAAGGCAAGGAAAAATGAAAATACGTTTCAGTACAGTAATAATACACACACACACGTTAATACCCGTCTTTATTATAAAAAAGAAAGACAATATATGTTTATAGAATGTCATTACAGTGAAGGAAAAACAACTTACTGTAGAAATCATTTGCATTCATTTTAATAGTTTATGCTGCGTGGATGCAACTTTATTGACCATTTGCTAAACCCCTCCTCCGAACAGTGATTAACCAGGGAGCCATCACATCAGCAGTAAGTAGTAAGTGGGTGTTACTCCCAAGACAGAGATAAGAACCACTTATTATTTATTTATTTTTTTTTGCTTTGTTTACAAAAAAAAAAAAACCTGTTCAATCCTGACCTTATGTAATAACCAAAGGCTCTGATTTCTTGGTCCAGCTGTACAGGTAGAAGTACGGGAAGAGTTTCTCTGTGAAAGACTCTCCTGTGAAAGAGTAAATGTGAATCTTCCTGTACACGTCATAAAAAGAGACTCTGCCCTCCATATAGTCCACGTACACGCCCACATTTCTAGGCCGGGGACACAAGTGAAGGAGCGTGCAGGGCATACAGTGGGCTTGGTAATCACAGCCCCTCTTTCCTATGGCAAAGAAGCCGTTTGCTCTTCTCACGATGGTCTCCCCCGTTCTTCTTACCGTTTCTTTGACGACCCCCACATCCCAGTTGGCTCTCAGGCCCACTCTGACTTCCCAGTAGTGACGCCCGGATGCGAAGCCCTTGGTCCCCAAGATCATGGGGCGGTCGAACCTCTCAAAGTCATCGGACGATGAGGGGCTTGCAGCTTTTATGTGCTTCAAGCGTTTTCCAGCTTCAGTCACCACGAGGCAGAAGCCAGCAGTGGCGGGGTCAAACGTGACTGACTCTGAGAAAATGTTGTTTTGTTAAAGCTCTCGTCTTTAATAAGTGGATTTAATTTAAGAAAAGGACAGTGGATGTGTTTACGATCTTACCTTTATATTGTCTCATCTTGGTTAGTTCTGTAAGGAGTGAAAGCACAACGCCACAGTTATGGGAAACTCATTAGAAAAAAGATAGACATCTTGATTGATGAGATGAAAGCAGCAAATATTCACCCCTTTCTGTCAGAGTTTTCAGTTCTGACTGGAAAATGTACACGAGATGATTCATGGCTCTCCTCACAGTCTGCACGCACAGGTCTGAGTAAACCCTCATGTTGGACCAGTTCTTGCAGCATGATATGGTGCTCAGAGCCTGCAAAGTCTGAAATGATTCACAAAGGCATGATCATGACTGGCACGAGGGCTATTTTAGTAGGCGGTGGCTTCATATTTACCACACAGACACAAGAGTATCTGTGACTCTTCTCATGTAACTATCGGCAAGAAAGCAAACAAGCACGTTCACCAAAGTATAAAACTATCCCTCGAATGAATATATCATATTTATAGCTTTTTGGCTAAGAACACAGGTGTTGTCAATTTGCGTTTAAAAACCTGAGTGGAAGTGCTTTGAATAGAAATAAAATGTTGAAATTGTGCAAACAGCTGAGCTTTAACTTGCATATTTTTATGGAAATTTAGTTAAAATATGTGTTACATTTGCATGGAAATTCAATGACTGAAAACATTTTTGGTCTTTGCATAAATTTTATTTCATTAGGTGCATCTAACCCGCACCCTAACCCCCCTTTTTATGTACAATTTCTGCCCTCATGCCTCTCAAATTGATTCCCCATCACTTGCTGCATACATAAAATAAAAAACCTGTGTGTATTGCCTTGATCAGCCCTTGCACTCCTCTTCCTTGCATCTCATCTGAAACAGTTATTCGTGACTGACCTGCAGGAGCTGAAGGTGGTCGTCACTTTGCGAAAGCTCCTCCAGCTCAGAGTGCTTCCACTGCAGCTGGGTGATTTCCTCCTGCAGCTCTTTAATCATGGCTTCGTCTTTCTCTTGTGACTTTCTGAGCTTCTCCTCCATATTCCACTTCAGTTTCGAATGCGCCTCTTGCACGTGATTCATCAGAGTGTCGAAGAGCTTATCGCCGACGTCGATCTCTTTCTTTGCTTTTTCCTAATACGAATGAAAAATAAGAAAATCACGTCATCAGCACAGGTTTATGTGAAAGTGTATAACTGTCTTTCCCAGTACTCACTCTGCTCATTTCAGAAGCCTCTGTGAACTCCTTTATCTTTTCCACTCTATCCTCAATCATCATTTTGATATTTGTTTTCTTGGACTCAATATTTTCCTGAAAAAAAAGTCATTTCGAGACAAAATGAGCCAGTCAGACCTTCACTTACAATTTACTCTCTGAGGCTTTTACCAGATTCAGTTCTTACTTTCTGTTGAGCCCCTTCTTCTTCAACCGTCACCGTCTTGTGGTCTCTGTGGTCCGTCTCGCTGCACAGCAGGCAGATGCACACCTGCTCGTCCCGGCAAAAAAGCTCCAGGATCTTCTCGTGCTTCTCACATATCCTCTCCTGCAGGTTCTCCACCGGGTCGATCAGCTTGTGCCTCATCAAGGAGGGGACTCTCTGGTGGGGCTCCAGGTGGGCCTCACAGTACGACGTCAGACACACCAGGCAGGACTTCAGCGCCTTGAGCTTTATTTCGCTGCATACGTCGCATGTCACCTGCCACGGAGCCACATCAGCACTTTCCGCCGTCTCAACCTTCCTCTTCTTTATCTGGATTGAAATCTCCTCGATCACCGCGTTTGTGCAGATCTCGGGCCTCACGTGGAATCTTTTATTGCATGTTGGGCAGCGGCATAGATCGCTGTTGTCCCATTGCTCGCTGAGGCACGTCTTGCAGAAGTTGTGACCACAAGGTGTGGTGACCGGGTCGCTGAAGACGTTCAGACAGATCGTACACTGGAAATGCTCCTCAGGTAACGAAGCGAGGATCCCAAATGATGACATTTTGGAATCTCTGAGGGACAAAATGTGATCATATGCGTTATATATCTATTGTTTTAGTCATTTTACATTATGTGCAATGTGACATGACACTGAATACAGACACAAAAATGAAGAAAAAAAGAGTCAAAAACTTGTATAATCGGAATCGAGTCTATTTTTAGGCTGTTGTCAGTGTGAATCCTGACCCGCCCGATGAGTCATATTCATGTGAATCATGTCTTAATTCTGTATCACATGCTTACAGGTCTGTGCTTTAAAAGCAAAACCAAACAAGCTAAGTTGCAAAGTTGAGTTGCAAGAATGACTCACCTGACTCTCCGTGGTTGTCCTGTAAATTTTAGAGGTCTCTGTCTCTCACATGTAAGCCCGTATGCAGTGAATATGGCAGCACAAACAATTCAAAACCCATCATCTCTCACATGGAAGTGGATGCAGAAGAATCCTGAGAGCTTCCTTTAGTGGGCGTGGCCAAATGACATAATTTTGCTGAAATGAAACTTACAGTGTTTGCCAAAAGTCCATGAAGCCGGCAGTAGTGACATGTCAGAGAGCATTTATTGTTCTGCATCGTGAACACACTTCCCTTCGACATACAACCTCTGCAGCATCAATCACACGTGCAGTTATTAAATCAGAGATCTAAAAGCTTTTTTTTTTTTTTTTGGACATGTCATGCATTTTAAATGAGTGGTTTATTTCAGGAAATACTCTTGCTCCCTTTCTGGATGAGAGTCAGATGAGAAGAGCAATACCTAAAAAAAATAAGTAAGCAATTAAATCCAACTATGAGCACCTCTAAAGTTCACTAATTAACATCTTAATGATATAATGTGTTAATTAGGGAACATTAAAAATGCTGATAGGTAAACATAAAACAAACAAACATAAAGCTTAGCTAACTACCTGCTAAATGTCATTTTATATTTTCAATCTAACCGTCAGGAAGGAAATGAAGAAGGATATTTCCCAAAATGTCAAACTATCCCACTAAGTCTTTGCAGAAGTTCCAAGAGGTATGAATACATTTAATAGCGTACAATTTATATATTTGTTGAGCTACACTACACATCATAAATACACATAAACCATAAAACAGGATTTCATCAGAACAGGTGAGGCTACAACAAAATACAGTCATTTATTTTTTTTACTGTGTCAGGGGTTGTCAGTGTTGTTTCTGCTGTCAAAGGTGTCATTAGCTTTGCTTGATCAGGCTTTTCTCGTTCACTGGACAGATCACGATGGTGTCGGAGGCTTTGTCACAGCAGTACAGGTAGAAGAAGGGCAAGATCTTCCCCGTGAATGTATCTTTGAGTGTGTAAATGTGGGTTTGAGCCCTCACGTCATAAAAGGACACTTGCCCTTCTTCATAGTCCACGTACACGCCCACTTGCTTGGGTTTGGTGTCGAGGGGGAGCAGTATCGGTGGAGATGTTGACACCCGGTACCCCTGGCCTTTCTTCATGGCCAGAGCCCAGTAGCCCTGGGTCTGGCTTACAGAGATCCTGCCCTTCCTGTTGACAGAAGACCTGGCCACGCCCAGGTACCAGTCGTCCTTGTCCCCCACCTGCACCTCCCAGTAGTGTCTCCCTGAGGTGAAGCCCTCACAGCCCAGGACGATGACCACTGTGTCGAAACGATCGGGGTGGTCTGGGAGGTCCTGCCAGGCACCCAGGTGTCTCACCTGACGTCTGTCCTGGGAAAGCTGCAACCACGGGTTGGCCGTGTCAGGGTCCAGAGTGACGTCCACTGCAGAGACACAAGAAAAAACCAAAGATGCATTTCATTGGAGAGCTTTGAGATTTTAAAAAAAGATCAAATCATATGCAAAAAAAAGAGAAAATTTTACCTGCATATTTTAGAATCTTTTTGATCTCTGTAAAAAAAAAAAAAAAAAAAATACAAAATTTAGTTTATTCTGGTGATGCTCTCAGTTTAAAATCAAAATGAATAGAAACATAAAAAATATATATTTATTATAGCATTAAAGGAAATCCTACCACTTTCAGCCAGTTTTCTGATCATTTCATTTAACGTTGCTTCCAATTTGGACACGGATCTCCTGATCATGCCAACACACGTGTCAGTGGGAACACTGGTCTCAGACCAGTCTTTGACAGAAGGAGGAGTGCTGAGAGCTGGGAAGTTCTACAGCAAGATAGAGCACCAGAAAAACAGTTAGTTACCATTTAAACTAATTAATTTAAACCATTTTAATGGCATTTAAGATATGCATGTTATTATTATTTCCACAATGACTCACAAGCTCAAGCCTACAGTGTATTTCACAGTAAGTGCATTTGTATTGTTTTACACTTCAGAACAGGAAGAGGGCACTGTTGTTACACAAATAATTTAAAGGTCTGATTTTCCTGCCTGGTGGAAGAAAAGCCCATGAAATAGTTCATTTTAACACAATTATACCCTTTAATAAGACAGTAGAGAAAAGTAGACAAAAAATTCTTCTCTTTCCAATGAAAAACAAAAGGGTGTTTTGGATTGGAATTTGAAGCCTAAATCTATACCTTAAAAAATCTTTCAGGCTAAACACTCAACACGCAAATGTAAATTCTGAGTGGTCCCAACTCATTAAACCTTTAAGAAGTGGATGTGGTCGGTGCGCGCCACGTTTTCCAAGTCCGTGTTCCTCCTCTTCAGCTCGGCGATCTCCTGCTCCAGCTCAGCGATGAAGCCCTCGGCCCACCTCTCCATCTGCCTCTGTTTCTCCTCGATGGACAAAACCAGCTCGGCCTGAGACTTCTGGATGGAGCGCACCACCTCTGAGAAGACCTGCACGCTCTCCTGGATCTCCCTCTGAGCGCTGGCCTAAAAAATGTGTGGACAAAAACATGCAAATCCACGTTGAAAGAATAGTCTTTGCGTAAATGCATTCACTGATGGTATAATCCCAGCCCACAGGCCAGCTCTGATCCCAGGAGGACTCACTTTGTTGAGTTCCACTGATTGTTTGATCTCCTCCACCTTTTTCACTCTGTCCTGGATCATCTGCTGGACGTCTATTTCTGTCCTCTTCAGCTGCGCCTGCACAACACGATTTCACACGAGGCTGATGACAGGCATACACATGAAAAACAAGAACACATCTCTGTTTTTTCTAATTGTTTTTCAGGTTTTAGAGACAAAATCCAGGCAATATTCCAGGAAATTGTGTGAAACTGTTTTCTGGAGGCAGAAATAATCTTGGAGTTAGATTCAATTTAAAGTGCAAAGTTAAAATTTTAAAGACAATCACTTCAGTAAATACTACGCAAAAACATGTAACATTACACGCTATAACATATACTTTACTTTTGTTACCCAGCTCAGCTCAGTCAAAGGTGCATTAAACACCCAAATATCATATCTTTTGTATTTAACATGTGCGGAAAAAGAACAAGAGAAGTCATGGTTTAAAAAGCAGACAGCAATTTAGCAGCCTGGATAGTAAGGCTTAGTTGTCATGACTCTTCAATGTTAAAGTGAATAAGCAAATGTTAACTCCCCACTTTCAAGCCCCTCTGCTCAGCTAACATGTTTACATGGGCCCAGCCTGTAAAGCCACCATCTAACTCTCAATCTAAGACAGGAAAGAGGCCGGACCCCAAATGTCAAACTAATGAATCGTTACTGGGATTAATAACTGTGATGTAATTGCTGAATTTTGACTCTTACACAAGACGTCCCTGAAAACAATAACTGCATCACTGCCATACACTGAAAATTACAATACATAATCTCTTCTTTCCATACTTATCTTCTTTACTGGTTGGTTCAAATGTCACCAGAGAACAAGGGTTTTCTTATACCACAGGAAAAAGTGTCAGTAAGCAGGCAATAGCTCGACCTTCAGAATGACCAAAACGGTCTATGTATCCCTCTTTATGGTTATATTTAATGGCAGGACATACAGAAAGTGTAACTGTTGTTGCCATCTGGGTCTAATATGTGTTTATGACTTGCCTCATGTGGCATCCCTCTTTGAATGTATTGCACTGTAAGAGACGATGAAGGACCTTTCAAGAAGAGACTGATCTGTCTCTATGATATTATATTTGGGATTTTCAATCATTAATTTGGTTAACAACAAATCTCACCTTTTTCTCCATCCACTCTCTCTCCACCGGGACGGTGTAGTGCGCCCTGTGGTCCGTCTCGGTGCAGAGGACGCACACGCAGGTCTGGTCCTTCTTGCAGAACAGCTCCAGGAGCCGCTCGTGCTTTGGGCACATCCGGTCCTCCATGTTGGCGACGGGCTCCATCAGCTTGTGCTTGGTGAACCTGGAGGAGTGGGATTTCAGGTGCTCCTCGCAGTAGGAGGTCAGACACACCAGGCAGGATTTGACCGCTTTGGGTCGGCCTTCCCCCAGGCAAACATCGCAGAGGACCTCCTCCCAGGAAGGAGGTGAGGGGAAGGAGGAGGGAGACAAAGGTGAGGCTTGAGGAGCTGAGGAGGCAGCGATCTGAGGCGAGGGCGGGGGTGATGTTTGAGGCAGCGGGGGCGGCCCCTCAGCTGTGGCTTGGGGTGACGGCGGAGGAGAGTTTTTGGGAGCTGACACAGAGGGGATCAGCGGTGGTAACTCTTCTGGTAGTAGCTTTTTCTCACCTGGTTTCTCTCTCTTTCTCTTCTCCTCCTCTTGCTTCTGCTTCAGCTCCTCCAGAAGCTGCTTCTTCTGATCTTTTTTCAAAAGCCTCTCTTCATCTTCCTTTTTCTTCCTTTCCATTACGCGCTTCTTTTCTTTCACACCTTCCTCCTCCTCGCTCACCGTGCTTTCAACGCTTCTAAACCTGATCTCCTTGAACTGCTCTGCGATTTCCCTCAGGACCGTGTTGATGCTAATATCAGGCCTTTTGTAGAAGGACTTCTTACACATAGGACACTGGTACAAAGGGCTGGTTTTCCAGTATCCCAGGATGCAGCTCTGGCAGAAGTTGTGCCCGCAGGGGATGGACACGGGGTTGGTGAAGACGTCGAGACAGATGGAGCAGTGCACCTGCTCTTCAGAAAGGTTCCCAGTAGTGGCCATTCCTACACGGCGAAGAGGCAGGGTCATTTTCAACGCAAGCAACCAGGCTCTGAAAGGGGCATCAAACCTGCTGTGATGAGGTGGCGAGGGTTAGATGGCGTCACGTGATTTGGAGTCATTTTCATGCAAATCTATAAAGCAAAGCATGACAGGACCCATTTATTGTTATAAATGAGGTGAGGTTATGTCAAAGTCCAAGTTTTAGACCTTAAGATTAAGTCAGTATCTTTGAATAAATGAGGTCCTGTGAGTCTTGGAGGAGTGCTGTCAGACTGTGTATTAGTCTTTTGAGCCTGACCAATACCAGATTTCTTTTTTTAGCCATCCACATCAGTATGTAGTTTTACATTTTAAAAATCTGATAATAATATATTAATGGATATTCAATTTTAATATAAACAAAGTATCCCTCAAATTGTAGTATCCCCCAATGTATTTTTACAGGGGGGAAAACAGCGCTCTCTGGTGGACAAACAATGTAATGGCAACACTGCTGTAAAATTACCTCAGAAATATTTTTGGCATATTTTATCTGCAAATTCTTCATACTTTATTGGCTGACATATATGCCAGGACTAATATATTTGTGATAAGCTCATATCTTCTGCTACTACTATAAATGGTTTTGTGTTGTTGCAGACCTGAATTCGTAACTTCACATCTGCACATGCTTTTCAAACAAAACAGTTGCCCTTTTACTCAAAGTTAAACTAAATATATCATGCTTTTTAATCAGCGTGTTCACTGGCAGTGTGTCTCTGCTGTAAATAGGTGAGTTTGCATTTTAACAGACCTCTGCTTGAGGCCTAGCTTATTCATGGCAAACCTGATGAACATATCTAGTGTTAAAAAGTCTTGTTTTTCTGCTCTAAACACAAATCTGGGTTACTTTGACATGGAAACATGGTGCGATTGAAAAATTTTATTTGACTCTGTCCTAAACTCACTGCAGCACAAAAGAAAGTGATTATCCTCGGTCACAGCTCTTCGGCAGCCAAATGGTGATAAAAAAAATCAACAATACAGACAGCACTCCCCTACATAGAGACCTACTGGTGCACAGAGAAGCAGAAGTGACAGTATAGAAATGAAAACGCAGGACAGGACGAGGAGTGACAGAAAAAAGCAAAGATATGGGGACACTCACCAGAGAGCAGCTGCCTCAAGGCTCTGCTGTGCACTGACACATGAGACAGGCTGAAACCACCACCACCTCCAGCCCCCTTTTACACTAATACACACACACACCGCATACCCAAAATATACCCCCCTCCCTTCCTCCCTCGCTCTCTTTTTACCCCAGATACAAATTTATACTCCCTGGCCATGGCCCCGAGAGCTCAAGGAGGGCTGGCTTTAACTCTTCAGGGAACACCAAATGCATGTCACATACATGAGGGGAACAACAAAACACGAACACGTGACAGTGCAACAGCCATGCAACACTACAGGAAACTCCAGTTTGGTAAAGTGCATTATATTTGGTTTTGTCAAAAACACAATCTTTTATTGGTGTGACTACTTTGATTTACTGCTGCTATTTGGTCTGCCTGCAGGTGAATTATCTAAATCTTGACTTTGAATGGTTTGGAGGTCTCATACTGGTCATGTATGAGTGACATAAATTTAACCTCCCCTTAAACCCTTGCATTTCCCTTTTTTTATATTTCTGAAAGGTGTGGTTACCTAATTTTACTTTCTGTCCTTTCTATTACTTTTCTCCTTTCCCTCACTAAACTGCAATTTCAAAATATTAAACTGACTGACAGATTGATGGTTTAATTTAGCTGGTTTTGGAGTGATATGTGCCAGGACCCACATATTAGGCAGCTAATTGAGAAAAATAATGTGCATTGTAAAGTATTTGGCAGCCAATAGCTTAGCAAAGAGACTAATAGGCAAGTCCTGGAGTCTCCGCTGGCTACCAGGCAAACTCATCATACAAGCCTCCATTCAGTCACTATGCCAAGAAGTAGTCCAACACATAACCCTCCATAAAAAACAAACAACCAAGACTAATTGAAAATTGTACTCATTGAACAAATTGAACAAACATGTTAGGTGTTAGGTGTGACAAATATGTTCATAAATATTGTGTTAATTTTTCATCCATTTCTGTGTGCTTGTCACTTTAACTTCACAGGTGTTTATTTGTATTTATCCACTGTTTATATTAAAAGACCTTTTAAATCCTTTTGTAGCTCCTGGGGCCTCATCCAGAGCCTGGATGAGAACAAGATAAAAGACGAATCCCTCCCTTACTAGGTAAAAGATAACGGTGTTAAATTCTTTATTTCTGTATGACTGATCTTTAATGAACAATTTCAGAGAGATGGTACAAAAGCAAACATTTGATTAAAAAAAATCCATAATAAAAAAAACTCCCATAGCAAACAATGTCACATACAAAGATCTCTCAATTGGTCCCCGAGGAAAAGCTAAACATCAAGATAGATAGATTTACATCTATTTAACTTCACCGCTTTAATCTGTAAAGTCTCCAAGTTCTTATAGTTACAGTTCGACAGGCTTACACAGCAAGGAAAGTGCCAGAAGTACAGAACTACTTAAACTCAACTAAACAAAACACTTTACGCTTAACTCTCCTTAACACATCCAGCTCAACCAATGAACTTCTCTGGTCCTTCAGATGGTTTTACACCAAAATGTCTGTCTTCATTTTATATGCAATTTGAATATGCAGAATGATGGAACTATCAGCTACTTTCATTTCTTTAAACTGAAAGTCATTTGAGGTAAAGTGCTTTGCAAACAAGTAAAACCATCTTAGAATTGTCTCAACAAGAAGAAAATATTCATATTCTAAGACCAAATGAAGGACAGCATCACCTGTTAAAAATGAAAAAAAAAGTATCTACACTTTGCACCAAACTTTTCTTTTGTCCCAAAAAGTTTAACCTTCGCTCAGATGTGTTTAACAGGCGTTATAACAAGAGGAGCAGAGTTCTTCCCATCCTGGGTGAGGCAGGGGCTGAAGATCGGGTACAGGCTCTCATTAAAGGTGTGGACGAAGGTGTAGAGATGCAGGCGGGCCTTCACGTCGTAGAAAGAAATCTGCCCTCCTTCATAATCCAGGAAGATTCCCACTTTACTGATTTGGGACGGCACCGATAGAGGCAGGCGGGACAATGCCAAGGCCTTCACCTCCCCGTTCTTCAGCCACAGGCACCAATATCCCCCCTCCGGGCTCAGTTTGATCTCACCCTTGCCTTCACCTGCGATGGGCTGAGGCGCCGGCCACACCCAGCGTCAGCCCAGGCCCAGGCCATCTTGCGCCCCACGTCCACCTCCCAGTAGTGCCGCCCGGAGTTGAGACCCTCCCGGCCCAGGACGAAGAGGGCGGGGCTGAAGCGCTTCGGGCCCTCAGAGTGGGAGGTCTTGCGCTCCTCGTACCTCACCTGGCGACCGTCATCGGACACGACCAGGTTCCTTTGGGCTGTGCCGGGGTCCAGAATCACCTCACCTGGAGAGGCAGGGAAGAGTTTGGTAACTTCACACAACTCCAACCTGACAGTCACAATAACTGTGCAAGGCCTTTAATCTATGATAATCCATCATTTTTTAGGAATAAATCTTATTTGTGTAGGCAAAATAAATCCTACTATCGCTGTAAAGTATATGTAGTGGAGTAAAAAGTGCAATATTTCCATCTGAAATTTTACAGTGGAGTAATTATAATAAGTGGCATCAATTTGAAATTCTCAAGAAAGTACCTCAAAATTGTGCTCAGGATACAGTGCCTTAGTAAGCACACAGCAAAGGTGTGACAGTGAAAATTACTGGCTTAAATTGGCTGCATGCCTCTGAATTGAGCTTGGATTTGCTGTGAAGAATTGGCGCCATCTTGTGGACAATTTGGAGAACTGAACCTCATGTTAAGCTTTGGTTTCTCTGCTCAGGATCGCCAAAAACACTCCTCTAAAAGCTCTTACAGGAAGCGTCATAGTCCTTTTTCCCCCAAACAAAGTAAAGGTGGAGGTTACTGATAGTTTAAAGTCTTACTCACTTGAATAGTTCTGCACTTTCCGGAGCTCTGAGAAAGAAAGAAAGAAAGAAAGAGAGAGAGACAAAAGAAACTAAGTCAGCATGTCGCTCAGCCAAAGAGTCAAAGTCAAAGCAGATGGCACGTGTGGGTGGTAAACATGTAGAACTAATCCAGAGCTGTAAATGCTTGAGACATGTGTTGCTGTCAGTCAAGTCCAAGTGGATGAGCTGTGGCATCGACACTACCTCCATCTGTCCGACCATCTTGTATGTGTGAACGTGCAAGTGTGGTGGAGGTGGTGGGGGTGTCGGTGGGGTGGGGGTGGTTGGCGCAATGATGAGTCACTTTTCTATTTCCAAGTGCTCGTACTGTATGGTGACCTAGATATCCCTGTTTTGGGTTTTGCACAGGAAGTGGCTGGTTCAGTTCAGTTTTGCTGCAGTTTACTTACTCTTATTTTGAAAGTAAGCACTCTGCAGTACTCCACGTTGAGCATTTTGGAAGCATTTTCTCGGTGACAAAGAAAACCTGCGTGTTTTTAATGTGTTATGGATAAATTTGTATTTATTGACTTATTTTATTACTCGACAAAAGTGAGTCTCTGCATCAAAATGGAGCGAGACGTCGATGCCGCTCTGCGGGCCTCACCTTTCCCATACAGCCTCTTGAGCTCCTCCTGGAACTTGTCGATGAGGCCACTGACGGAGGAGCGGATGGTTCCCAGGTAGAGGTCGGTGTTGATGCTGACCGCCGACCAATCGGTGGGCTCGTGTTGGGGCGACAGCGTTGTCAGGTTCTGCAGAAAAAGATCACGGTTGCGCAAGGTTAAACTGAAATTCTAATGTAAAGATGCATCAGAGGAAAATGAAGTCTTTGCAGTGAAAGTAAATATGACTGAGAACAGCGCAAAGCAAGTTCATTTTTGTTATGTTCATCGCTATCATATGGTTTTTACAGCTTTATGGGGTAAAAAAAATCAGTCTGACAAAACAAACTTAAGGAAGAGTCGAAGCAGGTTAATGCGTTTGGGTATGTGTGATGATACACCTTGGCTTCCTCTCACAATATCTCGATCAAAGCAACTTCAAAGACTTCTTTCATGAGAGAAAATCAACACCTAATCTGAGTAAACAGTACAGGATAGATGCACAAGGGGGGCACTTCCATAACAGCTGCCTCAGTTCGTAAAGCCTTTTGATGTTGTGTCACAAATCTCCTGGCAACTACAGATAAAAAAAACTAGATAAAAATATCTTCTTCCATTCTGGTCAGTAACATTATTAATTATGATATAAAGTGTGTAAAGGTAGATCTCTTTCAGATGTCTGTTTTGACTTGCTCCACTGATTCTTCTGCCTTGTAACTGATTAGCTCCCTTGCGGTGTCCTAAATCCATATTAAGTGTTTTTTTTTGTATGTAGGCTACGCGTTGGAAAAATGACTAATGAAGTTATGCATTTTTAAAATGACAGTCAGAGCGTGGTCTTGATTTAAAATGTTAAAATAAATGGTAAAGGAAATGGAATGGATCAGAAATGGAAGAAATTGAAGAAATCCACCACAAGCTGGAGAAAAAGTGGGAAGTTGTGGAGGATGGTGCAAAAGTGGCTTAGGTAAATGGATTATTTTGAAATTTGAAGAACATCTCTCATCATTTCCTGTTGTTATAAAACGACAACTAAGAAAACTTTTTTTCCACCATGTTATAAGTTCTTCAATATACCATGAAAACATAGATACATATTTGATCGTCAAAGAGTCGGACGCCACAGGGTGCGTTCACGCGAAGTCCTGCCCTACCTGCAGGAAGACCACCCTGTCCTGGGTCTGAGCGAGGGCCTCCAGCTCGTTGCTCCTCCTCCTCAGCTGGCTCAGCTCGTTCTCCAGACCCCGGGCCAGTTCCTGGGCGTGGCGCTCGGCATTGCGCTGTCTCGTGGCGATTAGCTCCACCAGCTCCGCCTGACTCTGCTCCACCATCCGCTGCAGCTCCGCGTACACCTGCCAGCTCTCCTCCAGCTCCTTCTGAGCGCTGGCCTGCAAAGAAAAGGTGCAAATATGAGGGTTTACATAGTAGAGGGAGTCCAGAGAAAAAGATTATATTAGCTGCATTGTGGGAAATGTAGGCTGGTGCACTTTTAGGTACATAATCCATACTAAAGGTCAAGATTTTTCAGCCTTCACTGATTCTTTTTAAAATCTGTGGATCCCCCAACTTTTTAGATGTGTAATAATAAATTGCTGTGGTAATACTTTAATTCCAAGATACAGAATCAAGGTCAGGGCACCTGTAGTTTTAGACTTTTAAGTCTGTTTAAAGGTAATTCTGCATCTTTTTAATCAAATCTGTTTCACCTCTGCACTTTTCCTGGATGGACAAACTACTTTCTACTGTCCATGAAAGCAGTCATTTTATCTTGTTATTTGTATCTTATTTCAGTGCCTCTATTGATTGTTTTCCTCTGCTTAATCTGATAAGAGAGAAATGTATCGCAAATACACAAACTCCCAGAAAACTCGAGGTCTGCTCCAGATATTTTTAATCTTTTGAAACGCAACAGGCACTGTGCTTGGAATGAACTGTTATTTTTATATTATATTATATTTTATATTATTATGTCCTCTTATTTTACCTGCTATATTACATTTCTATTTCAGGTTCTACTTATGTGTTTATATCACCCCGTTTGTCTTTTATATCCTGTCTTAATACCTTTTTGATTGTTGTGTAAATCCCTTTGAACTGCCTTGTTGTCGAGGGTGTGGTACAGCTAAACTCGCTTCGCCTACAAATTCACCTAATACACTCAGGACTTGTGCTTAGTGTCTGTTGTCTACATTGTTCCCATGTCTGTCTCTCCCAGTCTCTCTCTAAACCAGCTAGTGACAGACAGGGTTAGGCCTTAATTAAAACAATTAGAGTCCATCAGATGAACCTGTGAAATATTTCAGTTTCAGTAATCACTGCTGTTTTTCCAATTGGCTGACTAAATGTCTGTCTGTCTGTCCGCGGCTGGTGCAACCAGACTAACAGGTTTGGTCCTCCTCCAGCCAAACGTCAGAAGTACCATCCTTTAATATGTCAGACTTACCCTGCATAGGTTTCAAAATTACTCTCCAACAAATTATTCTGTAATTCAAGAGGTTTGTGTTTTATTCATGAATAGAAAGCTTATTTTGTGCGGTGCTGCTCCTCTCCAAGATTCAAAAGGATCCTGTGATGCATTATTGTCGGTATCTCTGAGTCAGTATCAGTACCATCAGTTGAACCCACACGCAGCAACAACATGTAGATGTGTGGCCTTTTGTTTGTACAGTACACACACACACACACACAGACTTATACAACCTGATATTCAAGCCTCTGGTAACTGAATCCTCATTGTATTTGTAAAAGGAGATAAAAGTGTGACCAGGCAGGAAACCAAGAGCAGCGCTCCACCTGGGAAATTTTGCTGACGAGAACAATTTTCTTAAAGATGAAAAAAAAATCAGCATCAAATTTGTTATTTAATACGGTTTACTTTTAGCCTGACAATATTTTATCTCTCAATTCTCATATTTGATCGCTATGGAGAGTTTCAGTGACAACCTTTTCATTTTAATTAACAAAAGCTGCTAATCCTTCATTGCTTATCCTTGAGGTAGGATTAGCTGTAATGGGGCAGTAGATAAAAACAGGATGTGGGAAACTAAAGGCAGGTAAATGTTTTCGCTGGTCACACCGGTTGGACGGCCGCAGACACTGATGAAAGAGAAAACCAAACCGCATTAGCAGGCCGGCCTCTCCACCACATCAGAGCACGAGAAACACGAGAAGAAAGAAGACGTGAACTGACCACAGGTGATGCAGATTTTTCTAACAAAGCAAAGATAAATCTGCACTACGGCGACTCTGTAAGTGAAATAAAACCCCATAAACATATTTGTGTGTCCGGTCAAAGTGCCCCCCGAGCCACAGTCTGTTTTGCATGCTGGCCTGGATCAGAGGGCCGCTTGAAGTGCAAATAGAGCTCCTGAGCTTCAGCGCCACATTAGAGTAGCCTGGGCAAATATTTAACATGCAGTACATGAGAGGCTGCCTGATCAACACAGACTTTAAAACATATGGCACGCACGTTTAAAAACCAGTTTAAAACCAACTACATGATATTAGTTTTGGATATTGGTCAGCCAGCGTCATCTACTTATGATAGGACACTTTTTTAAATACTTTATATTTAACAAGTACAATTAAAAAATGAAATGAAGATGTAAGTTTCTCAAGGGATCACTTCTCTTTTGATGTCGTAAGATAACACCCAGTGCTTGTTTCTTATTTTTGATCAGCTGATAATGATCATTATACTGCTTGGTCCCATCTTTTACCTGTAATGTTATCCACACTTACGTTTATGTATTTATTTTGAAATATCAATTCCCTACCACTGAATGCCAGAATAAGAGTGTCATATACATACTTATACTTATATAATTCTGAAAATAATGCCAAGACTATTATTTTGTTATTCATTGTTTAAAATTTGTCTTTGTTGTATGTTTTTTATACTTTAAATCTAAATTTGAGATCCTGAGAAGGTCATATATGAGCCGTAGACATCGTCAAACAAGCTGTTACCCGTGCTGCTTTGATACTTTAAAGAGCTGAAATCTGACACCAGAGCTTTCAAACATGCTGCGTTTCTCCTGGCCTCTAATAACACACCGCAACTCACAGACGAGATCTTTGCTTCCTAACTTCTCTTCTGCTGGCCGCCTCACCTTGATGACCTTGATGGATTGTTTGATCTCCTCCAGTTTCTTGGCTCTCTCCTTGATCAAATGTTTGAGCTCCGACCTCTTCTTACCCAGATTGCTCTGCAGGAAGAAAATCAGGATGGTGGCTTGCTTAAATATACATGGATATTGAAATGTCATGGAAGGCCCCCATCAGCTGCTTTTGAGGCAGGACATAGAATCTCACATAAGGTGGAAAAAAAAACAGCTAAATGACAATAACATGAATGATTTTACAGCCATCAGTCATTCAAAAAATAGCTCACCATCTTCTTCTTCCACTCGTGGTCCGTGGAGACAATGTCGTGGGACTTGTGCGCGGCCTCAACGCAGGCCACGCAGAGGCAGGTGTGGTCTGTGCGGCAGTAGACCTGCAGGAGACGTTCGTGTTTCTTGCAGATCTTCTCCTCCAGGTGGGTGGAAAGTGGGTTCGATCAGGCGATGTGATATCAGGGTCTTCGCCTGCGTGGAGGGAGAGACGCGTGAATTTGAATGGGCAAATGCAGGAATAACAAAGTCAGGACTGAAGTTTGGTAAGAAATCTGCCCACTGCCAGTGATTTGTTCAGAAACAAGACTCTTAAACATTCAGTGGATCTGCAGAGTGGCCGAATGAAGCCGCGGGCTGCATAAATGCACTGCTGAGACCAGCGTGTTCAGCATGTCGTTCACACACAGATAAAAGAGACAAATGCATGTAAGAGTCAGAGATAGTGATGTAGTCTAAGGAATGATGAGCGAGCAGCAGTCCTGACATAACAGTAGTCTGAACATGAAATATTATCAGGTCTGACATTATGTCATGTATAAATGTCTTTTTTTCATTTTCAATTCCACAAAATGTTACTTAAGATTATAAACTAATTAATTATTTAATTCCACACAGCCAAATGATACCAAAAAAAATGTATACAATATGCATAAGAGGAGGGGACATGCTGTATATAACACTATGCATGGACATCTAAAGGGCGTGAGTCTGTAAAAAGCGTGTTTGACTTCACTTTAAAGCTCCAAAACAAAAAAGAAATTGAATGTGAATACTGTCAACCTTTGTGTTCACGTAAAAATACAGCGATTAAGTAGAAAAATCTTACAATATAATAATCAAATAATAACAAAAAGAAACAAAGAGAGGTATTGTAGAGGAAAAAGAAAACAGATATTTATCAACTTAGAATAACACTAAAAAAGAAAGAAACTGACCTTTTTGTGATGTCTGAGATGGGTCTCACAGAATGACCCGGGACAGTTCACACAAGACTTGAGCGCCTTTAGCTTCCTTCCGATGCAGGCATCACATGGGACCTCCCCAGCCTGGGCAAACTCCCCTGTGTCAGGCCCCGGAGAGCTCAAGTAGCCTGCATCCGAGCTCAAATTCAGCGTGGATCCCCGCAATGTCCCCCCGGCTCCTCCGGCCACCATCAGACCCTGGAACTGGGAGGAGATCTCAGCCAGGACCCTGTTGACGCTCATCTCGGGTTTTCTGGAGTAGCTCTTCTTGCACATGGGGCAGAGGAACTTCTTGCTGTGGTTCCAGTAGCCCTGCAGGCAGGCCTTGCAGAAGCTGTGGCCGCAGGGTGTGGAGACGGGCTCCACGAACACCTCCAGACAGATGGAGCAGGTGAACTGATCCTCTGAGAGGAGCCGGCCTCCCGGAGAGCTTACGCCTGGAAGAAAGAGGAAGGATAGAGGGGAGACGGAGACACAGGATCTGGATAAGATGCACAGTCTTTGATTATGTTTCTAGATAGGAAACTACAAACTGAGACTTCTTGAATAGTTTGGCCTCCAACATGTCACTATGAGGTTTTACATCACATATGAGTCACTAAGAGCAACACTGCCGTCATGTCAGAGTCATGAACTGTGTGAATTTCTGTGAAAGTGTCTGATAAAAAGGGTTTCAGCTGAGAAGTTGAAACTTCGAGTTTAGAAAAACAGGAGTAAATCTAGTTTTATTGTTAATACTGACCTTGTTGGGATCGGGCTACACGTGTTGATATCAAATGGAAACAGTTTGAGGAAAACTGAGAGAAATAGGCGGAAGATACGTTTTGGTGTGTGTAATTCCCTCATTCTGACTACGGGGTCAAAGGTCAATGTGTGCACAGCTCTAATCTGATACTGTTCCTTTGGCGCTTGAGTTAGGTCATAAAGTGACAGAGAGGAGAACCAATTATCAGAGCGATGAAGTTGTTTTGTTCCTTGACCGGAAATTCAGTGTCTTATCTGAGTTACTGAAACAAACACTGTAAGTTCAACATGATCAACATGATGCCTCTTTTGTCTTTTCTAAAATCCTCGAACTTCCTTCCACCTCCCAGGTGATTCTTGAACTTTGCAACAGTTTGACACGTGACCCGTCAGATCACCGACAGTAAGAGGACATGTCAGGATTTAATAACCAAAAGAAGTTTCTAAAGTTACAGGCTTTGTTTTAATGATCACACCCAGAAATCATTAAAACAAAGCCTGTAACTTTAGAAACTTCTTTTGGTTATTTATTGTGTTTCGTCTGCTGTGTCTCATGGAGCTTACAGCACAGATGTTGGGAAGTAAAGAAACTAGTGATGTTGACCACCACTTATAACCTTAAACTACACTATTTCAAACCCATGCTGCAGCACAACAATAGCATTTCCGTACAGATCAGTTTCAGTGGAACTTCACAAATGCTTAAAAGTTATCTGATATTCAGCACCAGAGAACACAAAGCCTCGTTAACACAAGCAGGAAGTGGATTTAAGAGCGTCACTCTGTCCTGTGGTGGGTGAGAAACTATCTGAGGAATGCAGAAACTCAGGACCTTCAACCTCGCATCACCTGCTTCACGTTTAAAGACAACACAGCTCGCTCTGGAAAGTTACGCCATACCAGCTACAACAAACAGGCACTGCTGTTTGTATTTTTAATTATCTTCGTATTTTTTAATTATGTTGGTATTTTTTTTAATCAGGCTCCAACAGCTCATCATTAGCTTAATGCAAATAGATAAAACAGAGTCAGAATTTAAAAATGTAAAATGTGTTTTTTTTATCTTGTTCTTTTTGTAATTAAATGTGCTAACAGTAATGTGGGTTATTCATTTTTTTCCCTTATGTAACAGCCACTGAGTATTAGACACGGTTTAAATATACCAGCCAGTATACCGTCATTTTAGGACATTAAGTTGGCTAAAACAACATGAGAAGATTTAAAAAATATCATCTTTTGATCACTACTGTCCTGGCCAAAGAGGGAAATACACTCAGCTGTGAGGTTTCCTTAATGTGTGAAAGGTTTACTCAGGTGTTTTACAGTAAAGAAGTATGTTCATTTCACACGTTCATCTACTGTACATATGGGACAAGCCCTTCAGAAACCTGTAAAAAATCGCAAAACACAGTCAAAAGAAGATATAATCACCACTAAAAACGTCTAAAGTTGAACTTACTCTGCATGTTTTCCTCTGACGTGGAGCAGTGCGGTCCTTCACTTTACGTACTTTGCTGTGAATCACACACTGACAGGTGCTCCACTCTTCCTGAAACTTGAAGTGGCCCTCCCATTCTCGGTGTGACACACCCAAACCTCCACACGTGCCCTTCTTTTGTTACCACGCTCTGATTTCTCTGGCTATACGGTGAGGTTATGTAAAAGCCCCTCAATCAACAACACATTTTCCGTGAAATGGCTCAAAGGTTACAGGGACACTTTAATAAAACAGTAGCTGTAGGTGAGTTTTACTGTTATTACACAATTTCCTGTTGTTTCTGCAATTGAAGATCATAAGTACAACAAATGTTTTGCACTTCAGAAAGTCTGAGAGACAAAACTGAACCCCTCTGATCACTTAAACTCATGACTCTGATAAGTGTCACACTGATATCAGGCTCATGTGTGATTATCTGAAATCAAATTTTTATTTTAGGATGATGAAAAATCCAAAATAACATAAAAAATTGCACCATGTTGATCATTTTTATTTGGTTTCAGTCTCTAAACCTTCATCTGGTAAAATTAACGAATTATACAGTAGTTTTCCTTTATAATTTAAGACAAATTGTTTATTTTTTAAAATGGATACACACATAAAAAACTCAAAATATACCTAAAGACCAGAAATGTTAAACCACACAGATGGATGGAGTCACTGAAACACGAAAAGGCCACACAAACAACGCCAGGAATCATTCGAACAATAAAAACTGTACCAGGAAACATACAAACATTAACAAATAACATAAAAGAACCCACAATAATACAATTTTTGTGAAATTATTAGTGTTTTATAGTCTTACTTTGTCTCACCTAATTCATATTTCTACATTAACCATGATGCCTCTTGGGGGATAGAGCATGTTAATAGTATACATTTTATAAAAATATGAATTATATTGTAAATGTACTATTAAACTTCATTATAGCTGGAATTCAAAGTTCCCAGTGTATTGAAATAAAAACAGAAAATGCAGCAAAAAATGACAGTTTCAGTAGTCTTAATGGTGTTTTCCTTTAACTTATAAGAATAAGACTAATAAGACAGGAAACACATCATTGTTGATTTTTATTTCAGAGGGAAAATACTTTAATCATGTTTTAAATTGTAATTTGGACAGTAATTTAATATATCTTTGTATTTGTATTATAATCAGAATAAAGACAAGCTTCTTGTGACCTTTCACCCAGTTGGATTTCTCCTTCACTCCGACCTCCCGGTAGCGGCCCGCCTGAGCTTACACACTGTTTTTTTTCTGTGAACCACGTCGGGCTAGTTTGAACTTCCTGGAGACCGCCTGACTTGTTTTCTTTCTTAACCCAGGCCCCTGCAGCGTTGGGTCAGCGGTGATGTCCTCTGCTGGAACAGACGCCGGCATGTGAAGGTTAAATATGTGTAACAGTCAGAGTTAAGTGGAGATGACTGACTGCGTTTTAAGTTGAATTTCCATAAAAATCACTTAAAAAATCCAACTTGAAATGTAAAAAAAAAAAAAAAAAAAAAACCCCTGCAAATTTCTGCACTTTAAGCTCGGTGGGAGAGGACAGACCATAATTAGCAGTGTGACAAGTGACGCTTTTTATTTGATAAATGATAAATGACGGAGCGGTTAAATGGATAAAAATAGCTCAATTTATCAAATCACCTGCAGCGTTCATAGTGACACCACAGTTCATCACTCGTCTTTTAATGTGCGTTTTCATCAAACAGCCTTCCACCCGTCAGACTGTCAATAACACAGAGTTGGAAACACTGAGCAACCAGCATGATCACATATCAACTCTTTTCTAATGAAGTGTTTTATCCTCTTGGCTGACCGCTTTCTAATTTCCAGGTTGACAAACTATCTTGCATCAGTCAAAGATGTCCGCTTATAATCCAAGAAATTTATGTCATTAACCGACATCCAGTAGTTTTCAGTGATAGGATGTGAGCATGCTAATTATTATAGATACATTTAGCTACAATCAGCAGAGCCAAACTACAGCTGAGTCTGTCAAAATGTGGCAAAACTACAACTATTGTGCTGGTGCTGGATGGGTAGGGAAGCAAAAGAGTCAAAAAAAGGTTCATAAAACTGAAACAATGAGCTGGAAAAATAACAATACAAAAAATGAAGACAGGCAGAGTCGGGTAATACTTTTTGTTGGCACCATGAGCGCCCCCTTTCATATCGTACAAAGGCATTCCATCGAAGTTGCAGCTTCATTGAATGAATCAAGCTCATCCTGATGTCACCTGGAAAAATTAACTTTCAAAGGCATACAAATGATGTTATGATATATACATTTATTTTATATGGCATGCTACTTTCTTGTTGCTGGAATTCAAAATATTACAAAACAACAAAATCGCAAGAAGGGGATGAGTCCATAAATGGTTATTTGGCAGCATTTTTTGTGTGTTTAAATGAGACACAGGTTGAGAATGTGGAGGCTTCATTGAGGCAGATCACTAACAGGTGAGCAGGAGTTAAAGCAGGTATGCACAGCTGATAAGTAGAGGCTGCTCTGTGCTGCCTGTAACACTCTGAGGTGGCTTCTTCCAGAGTTTAGAAGCTTTTTGAGACATCTGGGTTTCTCTTGTGCGATTTCTTGAGTTGAGCATGATTTCACTGTAGTGATTGATTCCTTCAATCCTCTTTTTCTAGTCTTGAATCGTCACCTCTTAATCTGAATCTGAGGGGTGGGAATGGGAAACACTTTTATCTGTATTTACCTTCGCAAACACTGTTAGGACCTTTTCACACACTGAATCATGGCTGTAAACCAGTGAGAGAAAAAAGACTAAAACATTGGCATGATTGGGCAGCCTAACCCTAGTTTCAATAAGACCACACTTACAATTAACCTCAGTGTGTCCTTTAACAAAAATAAGATCTTCAGCCAACAGTTTTCTACCACGTGTTGCTACAAGGAACCAGGCGAGCAGGACACCAGGTGACCCCGTGTTTCCATTGGTTGCTCGATCTTGTGCGTCAGAGAGAGAAGTCTGGCTGTATGTCGTAGCTCTGTTTGGATGATTTAGCTAAACTACTGTCTGTCTGCTGAACCTCGCTTAATTGAAAGATAAAAACAGACCGGGATGGCGGCCAATACCGCTCGAGGCTCCTGTTTTTAAAAACCGCATGAGGATGCTTCTTCAAACTGTTGAGCGTCTCTTTGACGTCATCTGTAACCCCAGCTGCAGGCGAAGTTCGTTCTTTTGTGACCAGCGAATACATATTTCTTTAAATTGACTATTAAGTTTCAATTAAGGACTTTGGCATTATTGTTGTCCCACTTCATGTACCATTTTTTTTTGTACCATTTATTATTTTTATCCATTAATTTAGCCTTTAGCTCACAGAAATGTGTATAACACCGGTTTGCTGAAGAAGAAGAAGAAGAAGAAGAAGAAGAAGAAGAAGAAGATTTAATTTTATCTAAATTAAATTATCACATTTCCATATTTTGTTTTGGTTTCTATTTACTGAGCATTAAATAATTAACTTGCTTTGAAATGAAAATGAAAATTAGAGCAACGACTCCCCACAAATTCACAACAATACCTGTATCAATGACTGCATGCATGCCCACTGCACATTATAAAATATCAAGACATACTGTACCTGTCTTGGCTGTTTGCTCAGGTGTGTCAGGTATCACATTGTTCTTTATCTGGGTCACAGGATGTTACTAACTAATGCTTCTCATTATAGTCAGATGACAGTGGTGGAATGTAACTTGAGTACATTTACTCAAGTGCTGTACTTAAAGTATGATTGTAAAGGTATCTGTGATTTGAGTATTTCCATTTTATGCTACTTTATACTTTCATTTCACTACATTTCAGGGGGAAATATTGTTCATTTTACTTCAGTACATTTATCTGGCAGCTGTAGTTATATTTAAAATTAAGATTTGGCATTTAAAACCCATGATAAGTTAAACAGTGACTAGTATGAGCCCAGTGTCACATTTCAGATGTTCAGCAATTCCACATTTGACAAGATATTTTACTTTTACTTAAATTAACTTCTGAATGCAGGACTTGTACTTGTAATGGAGAATTTCTACATTAATGTGTTTGTACATTTACAAATTTTCCTTTAAATTAATTTTAAGTTCAATGCATAAAATGTGTGTGAGAGGCTGCAACTCTTTATCTCCACCACTAGTGGGCGTCATTGGACTGGCACTGAGGGAGTACCTGCTCCTGCCAATGGACACTTTACCTTCATGATGCGTTTTTACTCTATACAGTGGCTGATGCTGTCGCCCATGGCAACGTATGAGCACAACAATAGAGCTGGATAAAATTCAGGTTCAGGTTATGACAAACATTAATCGATATTGGGGGTAAAAGCTGCTGCAATTACTAAATACTGTGGAGCCAGTGTTGTTAGATACTTTCCAACTAGAAAAGAGAGTTGAAGTCACCATGCAGTATGTAATTTTACATAATATCTATATATTTGTGTTCTCCAACTTTGAATTACGAGCCAGCAAATCCGCCCTCTTTGCACTGCAGCATATTGACAGCACCGATGTCAACGAGACTCTGTTCTAAGAATGACCACATGTCCTGGGTCTCCGAGGCGTTATTGATCCTTCTGACTTCCTGCAAATGTCACTGCATCAATATTTATCAGCCGCATATTTCTGATGGGCTTTTATGTCTTCAATTTCCTCAGTTTCTTTAGAGAAACCCTCTTCACTCATGTTTACTGATGGTCTTATTCCAAAAGCTTAACGTGGAGCTGAAAGCCGAATTTGAAAAACTTCCTCCAAAAGACACAACTTATTGTTACTATTTTTACTATTTCTGCAAATCTGGGTGCTTTTATAGGTTTGATTATCCTCTGAAAGTGTGTGTGTGTGTGTGTGTGTGTGAATGTGGGCATGCTTCTGTGTGTGCATGCTATAATATTCAGCGAAGCCCCTACAGCAGACCCACTGCAGAGATTGTGTCGCATGATGTTATGGAGCTACAATTTCTTGGAGTGGGGGATTCTGCTTTTTCTCCCTGTCGCAGTGTCAGTCAAGGTAAATGTATTCCTCCCCCCCCCTTTTTTTCTCCCTTCCTCTCCTCTCCTCTCTCTCTCTCTCTCTCTGTCCACTGGCAGCTCCAGCTCATCTTTGAATCCATCCATCTTTTCATCTTTTTCACCACATCTGCTTGTCTTTTTCTTTTTGTTTTTATTACCCCACTCCCCTCCTTTTTGTTCCTCCTTTCTCTTTCATTTTCCATAACCCAATCCAAAGGTTCTCTTTCAGGTTTATAAATAGAAGCTATACCCTTCTCCTTTGCTGTGTCTCTTATTCTCTCCATTGTTGCCTTGTTTCTTTTTTTTCCCTCTCCTCCCCTGCAACCCGAGTCTCTGCTGGAAGCTACACTGCGCTGTGGTTTCCCCCACCTCCCCAACAACCAACCACCACCACCTTTCTTTTCTCCACACCTCTGACTCTAAACTCCCTCATGTTGCACCTCCATCTCTCTCTTTCATTTTCTGATTTGAAGAACTCCGAAAGAGACCCTGCTTGCAAATGAACGCGGGAAAATTTCACCGGAAAACGCAGCTTTAGGTCGCCCTTCCCTCTAAAAATGCAAACCACAGAGCTCGCTCGCTCCTCGTATAGTTTTCTCACATCTCAGCGTGTTGCTTCCTCTGCATCCTCCTCTTCTGCTCATCTCATCTTCCGCCTCCCTCCTGATGCTCTCTGGTTTCTCGGAGAGGGTATCAGTGCGCTCACCTTCTTCGGGGGATACAGTAGTGCTGGTGAGCATTATTGATAGTCGGGGCGGATAGTGTCACACTCTTTATGCTACTGATAACCTTGCTGCACCCCGGCAGCCCGGAGGACAAAAACCCACAGCTGAAAATGACGCCTCGTGGATCTGATCATGTGGCATCTCTCAGTGGGGTAATCGTGTTGCATTAGCACCTCTAATTCTTCTTGGACTTTTTTTGGGGGGGGGAGTCAGATCAGGGGGCTCAGGAGTCTCTAAAGCAGAGCCGGGTGAACCACAATGAACTTCAGAGGTGTTTCTGTACATTTAGCTACCGCCACTGAATGGTTATGTAAGAGCGTCGGTGCAGACTGAATGATCGATTGTTCCAAATGAGCGTTGAGGCACAGCTGAATTGCTAATCAGTGACATAACGTGGAGGTGACATCAGCACCAATTGCATAAAAAAAACGATCCGACGAGCAGGTGCTTCATTAGCTAACGCTGAATGAGCATCAGTGCACTTATGTAGTTTACTCATTCATGCTGAGTCAGGACTCTATCATGAAATGAATAAATACATGGATTCAGTCCAGTTAGACCTTGCATATAAAAGGGGAAGGTGTATTTTTTTCTTCAGAGACATTTTAACCTCAGAAATGGATGTTGTTATAATGCAAAAGATTTAAATTTTGTTGTCTTTCAGTAATTGCAGGTGTGTTTTTGGACCTCAGTTTCAGTTTAATTTTCACCTGTAGTCAATTACCATTTCTATCACTGATCGGCTATAGTAACTTCTTACCTGCAACACTAGCAGAGACCAGACAAAACAGCATGAATCTGTTGTATTAGTCTCGTTAAAACTCTTATTGTGCAATACGGCAGTTCATAGTGACTTAACAGACATTTATTTACGTAAAAATCTTCCAACATTTACTGAAATAGACAAATGAACCAAAAGGTGATATGGTTGTGTCAAATATGCACAGCCAACAGCCAGTTAGCTTAGCTTGGAAAAAAGAAAGGAAAGAGGTCTTTGCCAGAAAACATACTGAAGAGGGCTGTCTTGCCTCATATTAAAAAGTCAAATTGGGAGTGCTGTCCTAACCATTATACTTGAGCATCTTTCTTTTTTTCATTGTGAGTGAGTTAGCATGCTGATGTTGTTCATCTCAAAGCGTTGCTGTGCCTGGTACAACCTCACAGAGCTGCAGGCACGACTGTGGACTCTGAAGTTGTGTTTTGCAAAGCATCAATCAAAAGTGAATCAAAGTAGTCATCTGCTTATAATGCTGGTCCATGGAGATCTGAGATGAGACACAATGAAGTAAGAGCGGTGGAGTCTGAGAGCACACGTTCCCACCTCACCTCTAATTCAGCTGCACCATTAAATCACCTGCACGACTCCTACCAGGCCAAGGAACTAATAAATAAGACCCAGTGTAGCTTTCAGCTTCCTAATATTTCTCCCTCCTTTTTATTTTTATTCCAAACACTGCCCCTTTAAATGTTAAAATTCATCACCTCTTATGCAGGAGAGGATTTTCCCATACGGACATCCTCACACATCAGCAGCCTCTGCCTTATAAAGACTGCCACTACATGCTGGAGTGAATATACGCAGCTGTACGAGCGTGAAACAAAACAATGCTGAGGAAGCCAAACCACCCTGGAGGTTCAAAGAACCACAGTGCCTACGTTGCTTCAGAAAGGACTCTATTTTTAGCCAAAGAATCACCGAAAAGCATTTTTTCACCCCTTCCCCATAATTAAAAAAAAAAACGTGTGACCATATGTTCAGTAGCTTCACCACACAGACACGTGTAGCTGATGAAAAGCTACCATGCTGCAGAGCTTCGATCACATGCAGAACTCATTTAGTGGCTCAGCTCCTGCCTGTTGCTGCATGTTCTGTATGTGTCCTCCAGTGAATTCTTTCACCGTAATATCTGTATCACACCCGTATCAGGTAATACCTTTTCATGCATCACATGGCTTTTGTTGCCCCGGTGACTCGTGTGTGTTTTTTGGATGTAACTGAGACATGAGAGCTCGCGCAATCGGGCCAACGCGGGATTTGCTTTTAAACCATATTCTGCTTAAACAGCTTACAGAGCCGAGCACAGCGCTGCAGTTCCACAGTGACATTATCTCCCCTTCCCTTTAGATTTGATCTGATCTAATCTGATACCGTCTGATCTGATCTCCTCATCGCGCGCAATGTGGAATATCCTCCGCATATGTCTTCATAAAGACACCGACAGCCAGGGCGGACAAAAGGCATGTGATAGCAGGAGACATTTTGAGGGTAAAGATCATGTGGTTCAATAAACATGTGAAATCCTGTCCTTAAATAATGGACGCCCAAAATAGGACTGCTGAAAACAATCATTCCTTTCAGCAGCAGGATCGTCTTTTGTTAAAGATGAGCGGTGGGATACAATATGGGAGAGAGATTCAGGCTGAAGGCAGACAGAAACTGAAGGATTTTAAGTCCAAATGCTGGAAAAAATTCCTTATCTCATCTTATATTCCTTATTTGAGCAAGTCATCCAAACAAAAATAAACACAGTCTTTAAGAAATATTTACTTGGTGTTTGTAAAATGATCTTTTTAGCTCCAAGAACAAAGCCGTATGACCTCTGACCTCCTACAGTGGGTCTTCACATAACACACACGCTGTATGTATTGACCGAAAGAGCTCCAGGGTAACATTGACTTCTCTTAAATCCTGTTTTTTTCTTTTTTTCTGGACGCTCTCATTTTTCGGCCCTCTGATGTCAATGATCGAGCAAGTTTAGCTCATTTTACTGCAAACTCAAAACAAATCGACCCTAAAATTGTGAATTTAAAACCACTGCAGGTATCAGATGTCTGATATGTAGAGCATCGACTCAGTGAAATATTATTGACCTTTTACTAGGGAATTGACAAAAAAGAGAAATTGATCTAAAAGCATGAAGACTGATTCTTAAAAAGGAAGAACTGATTGTCAAGAGAGGAAATGCTGCAGAAAAGAATCGCGGACACAGTAGACAGAAGATAAATCCACTGAAGAACTGAAGATGGCTGCTCACAATTTCAATTAAGATTTAGCATTAATTGACGTTGTTCAATTAACATTGAGTAACATGTTGGTTAAGTCCAAATTACCACAAAGGTGTAGAGAAATGAAGGTTATAGATATAACATGACAATGCTCAGTGTAAATAATTAGACAGTATCACACTTTAGAAAATGACCTCCCCCATGTCTTCCTATTTCCAGGACACAAACTCTTCCCATCAAATACAGCTGTGGAAAAAAAAAACTATAAACTGTTGGTACATTTTCAGGAAAATCAGGAAATGAGGACAGTGAAGGAGGACTGCATTTATTTTCTGCATTTCGACTGAACTGACTTTATTCTGTGAATTTACACTGCTCATTCGCCGCTAATTCTCTAAGACAGCCTTTATGTCTGAGACAGATTTCCTGATCCTCAGTGTTGAATCTTGAGTCCTTCTTAGCCTGAAGTCTGGCATTCAAATATGTTGAAGCTGTTTTCTTTTCATCTGCTTCCCAGAAACTCTATTGCCAAGAAACTGCTGAAAAAAATCCTGATAATGACGACGTCTCTTTGACCGTGATACCAATATAAATCTGATAAATCTGTAGGATGGACTTTGTTGGCGCACCCTCTTTCTCTGCTACTTCTACTTCTGTTCAGTTACTACTCAGTTACTCCATTTCCCATAATCCCTTTAACAACCACTGTTCATGCAGTCAAAGATGTATGAACGTACAAATACGACACAGTAGTTTGTACATAGTTGTTGCAGTCACACATCTCTCTATAAATAATGTCTCGTGTCTTTGTTGAATTATGGTCTAATGAGGCTGACGTAAATAGATAAAAAAAGGTACTTCTACTTCTATGACTGTAATTTTTGAACGATTTTTTCATTGATTCTGGATTGTTAATGCTTAAGGCATTTATTACTGATGCTGTGCTGTAACATTACACCCATGACATACCTATCTGTGGAAATAAAGGTATGAATTTTTCCCTTTAAAGGAGTTATCTTTTGCTATCTTGGTGACAAATTGGTTGTTCTTAACACAGCCTGGTTGAGATGCGTCTAGCACTCCAACACTCAAAGTTAATCACGTCTTTGGTTGAGTTTACTTTCAGAAGACTTGCTGAACAGAGTGATGTACTTGAAAACATTCTTATTTGATTAATTTTGTTTTGTTGGCCAACAGTGAATATTGAGTTTGGATTGTTCACAGCCATTGGTGTAATTGGGTTAAGTTGGTTGTTCTTGCTAATAATCAATCAACAAAACCAAATTCTTCTGTCTAAAGGTTTTCCGATGGAAGTCTATAGGATATAGCAACTTTCTTGTGTTTGAACAGTTGGTTTGCAGAAATACATAGATAATATAGTTCTCCACATTCTACTTTTTTATGTTTATTAGATATTAATTAGTGTTTTTTATTGGCTTTGCCTTTAAAAAAAAAAAAAAAAAGTCATGTTTATCTTCAGTTACATCATTTTAAAAAATGTCTTCTATTGCACTTAAATGTACTCGAATCTATTTCTGGCTGTGACCACTGAAGCACGCTAGACCTCTCTGACCCCTGTGGTATGACACAATGTACATGCATTCATGTGTGTCAAGGGGATATGCAAAGACAAAGTGTCCTATATGCGTATAATTGACTGCTCCAAATTCCTAAATTCCAGCGCCGTAATCTGTGGCGTCATCCATGAGCCTGTTTGAACTGGAACAGCACCCAGAGGGGACGTGATTGAAACCAGCTCCTGCAGGGACACTTGTGGCAATACTCACATTCCCTGAAGGGTGCAGGCCAGATGGATATTCTTCAGGAAATTGAAATTACATTGGGGCTCCACTTTTCAGATTGATTTAATTTGAAATACACCTGCAGACTGCGTATTTGTAGGTTGTGGTGAAATGGACAAAGAGAAAAGGAGCCCTCCGTTGTTACTCTGTGTTTTTGAAGTTTAATGCATGTAACTGACAAAAGTGACAAAAGCAAAGTGTGCAGAGTTCAAAGCAATATGCAGCAAATTTTATTTAGTGCAGAAAAACACAGTACAGGGAGTGTTCTTGTGCATTCTCACCGTAGCCACCATTTCGGAAAGTCCAACAACACATCATAGATTGAAATGTCAAAAATACACAAAGGGAATTTATAGCTTAAAACATACAAATATGGATTTCACATGCTTTCACATCGGGGAACACAACAAAACAGGTCGGAGGAGTTCACAACAACATAGGTAACCACATAAATTATCTAAACAATCTTAATAAAACCAGCAATAAATAAAGCATCAATCGTCATGGTAGAAGAAGGGATGAGGCAAAAAGATGACTGGTGGGTTGTGGGATGGGGCCCTGTAGAGCTTCCTGATTGGCAGATGCCTCCCTGAAAGGACTGTGGTCAGTGATTGGCCACGCTGTGAAGGGTAAACCCAACGCCTCGACGCCACATTGCAAACGCACAATTGTCTCAAACGCAAACTAAGATCCCACTTTGCATGCTTTCTTTTTGGTAGCATGGTCGTTACGGCGGGTTTGTTCTCCTCCTGGGTTCACTTGACTGCTGCTTTACGGCACTACAGACAACATAACATAACAGAAGGGATGTACAAGGAAGGATTATCTAAATATACATGTCTTTTTGTTCTCTAAAGTATGGCTTTGATGTCGTTTCTAGGCTTTAAAGCTGCGCCCCAAATATCCGCTGTTGGTGTACCGCACCGAATTACTTTTCGCTATCAAGTACATTATATTCTTGTCAAGCATAATAAGAAGTGGATGTGGATAAACACATACAAGCAGAGGAGAATATTAAGTCGGCAAGCGTGGATTTGGGGAGACACTGTACAGATGCTGGAGTGTATAAATGGTATGTACAAAAAAAAAAAACCCCGGCCGCTGTTTGCCAAGCTCTCGTCTGCCGTGACGTCAAGAGGTTTTTAAGGAGGATGTGGGGACTTCACTTAAGCCGTCTCGGACAAACTGTATGCGGCTTCGCTCCATTCATGATCGCACAGCGGCGGGACGAGCTTTTCTATTTCGCCCGTCCTTTTCCTCTCATTCACAGCGACCATGCTGTGCTCGCCGAACCCCTCGTTTGGTTGCCTTTGGGGTTGGGGGAGGTTGGGTGGGGAGCGGTGGGAGGGGGAGGGAGTGAAATGAGGTCAGGCTAACAAAGCAAAGCAAAAAACATTGACAAAGAAAGAAAAAGAGAAAGAAAAAGACATGCTATATGGTGCAGTATATTACTTGAGGGGAGCTAAATGTCCAAAATTAGCAAAAACTCTGGATTAAATATTGCACAAAATGTAAATCAGGATGTGATATGATGCTTTGACAACCTGAAATGTCTTGAACAACATGCTGAAGTAGCAGCATCCATCACGAGATATCAACTGTAGCTGTGTTAGCGAAAGTGCATCCACGCAAATGGCTTATTAACCGTTAATTAGCTGTTTAAGAGAAGCAGTAAAGGTGTAACCGGTAAAGGTGTACAGGCTGTTGTGATACCGCAAAGAAAAAAAGGTGATATCCCTGCTTGATATTAGTAGAAAGTCACACGTGGACAGAATTAGGAGATTTAGACTGTATTGTAGATTCGACCGCATGCAAACTCGTGACCGACCGTAAGGAACCGCGACTATGATGGCTTTATCAGCTTTCCGTTTAATCCTGAATTCGTATCAAACTCCTTTCTCCCCTTTTCCCCATGAAGAGGGCGAAAGTGACATTTAAAGTTGAGGCATTTCGCTTCCACTAATCCTCAGCATCTACAAGTAAGAGAGAAATCTGCTGTCAGCGCTACAGGGAACAAGACCGCGGACAGTGACTGTTCAGGATCAAAGGTCGCAGGTCACCTTTTTAACTAACCGCCCGAGTGATCTTGCAGCCTCAAATCCACGCGGCTTATCGCAAGTCACACTTCACATTGAAATGACCAGCTTGGCGTTACTTCCTTCGAGTTGTGTCTGTTGCCAAGCAACATTAAGCTTCTTTAGATTCTGACAGGTAGTTATTTACAGCCTCCAGACACAGACTCTGTTTCTAATTATGTGGATCTGGATCCTGAACACGTCCTACAGTGACGATTCAAAATCTCCCCTCTTTGTGTGCTATCAGATATACACTCAAGTCAAAGCATTACGGATTGACAGTGATGTGACTTTGAGGATATCTGATGACCATAAGCCATTTTAAAGCGCCTGAAAACATGGCTTGAAGTCCAATATATTTCTTTCTGACAATATATGTTTACAATTAAATATGTCAGATCAGAGGTAAAACCCTTTATAGTTATTATTTATTAAGATTTTAACACTGAAAACTGCTGATTGGTGCACAGAAGTATGTGACATCACCGTGTACCAACTGAGCCACGCCCACTTCAAACCAGTGAGAAAAAGCACAGAGAAAAAAAGAAATACAGAAATTTCTGGGAGACCTTAACCTGCTCGCATGTTTACTGTCTGCTGACTGCTATCCATTGGTCATGTGACCCTTGCACTTGTAATAGCAGCCCTTTGAGTCTCCTGAAAATCTCATTTGAATGAACCTGATAATGGTGTTGGAGCTGGTCGAGAACATGCATTTTCAGGGCCTTTAAACCAGAGAAATGAAATTCTCAGTGTACACCGTTTGAATGTGATACGGTTTGTTTGCAAACACTGTAAGTGTGCAGTGTGAGCGATGCCGAACAGCTGGATGTGAAGGGGAGGGGGGAAGGGGCAGGTGCATAAAGGAGGCTGAATCTCAGCGGTGTCCGGTGAGCTTATCTGAGCTGTTGCCTGACTTGTTAATCCTATCAGCAGCAAGCTTTTTTACAGAATTATCTACGAGCTGCACTTTTACTATTCAAGGTGTCCATTCAAAATGCTCGCCAAGTCAAACCCACCCAAATCCATGTCGCTAAGTGTACGTCAGGTAATTATTTGAAAACCGTGTCAGATCCAGTTAAGGGGGAGGAAAAAAGGAGTTTGATCGCAAACTCAGGCGATGTCATCGGCACATCTCCTCTACACCGAGGAGGAAGGAGGGACGGAGGGGGAACAAGTCGGACTGTGACAGAGGAGAGCGAGCGGGGTGGAGCGGGGCGGCGATTGGCGGCTGGCTTGTGCCGGTTGCGCTTTTTTGCAACCGCTTCGTGTCCTCAAAATAGAAAAGAGGTTACATTCCAATAATAATTCTAGTAATTAGTGAGATTATTATTAAAGCGACGGAGAGTAAGTCTGGCTTTTTCGAAGCAGTTCAGTGTGCTACATACATCAATGGGGGATGGGGGGAAGGGAGGGGGTATGGATGAAGTAGGTGTGTGTGTGTGTGTGTGTGTGTGTGTGTGTGTGTGTGTGTTGTCCCAGAATATGCACAGTGTGTGTTTTTTTTATCGTAGGAATCCTTCATTTGATCAGTGTGCTTCATATTTACTAAAGAGATCTCCCCTGATAACTTCCATCCAGTGTCTTTTCTTTTCCGTCTCTGTCCGACAGCTGCCCTCTTTCTTTTCTGTCCGTCTGATCTAAAGGTGACGGGGCTCAGGTTCACGGCTGGCATCTGCTCCGAATCATTATCGAGTGTTTATTTAAGGGTGGGGGGAGGGTTGAGTTACCTGCCGGGGTGCAGAGAAACCCAACACCAAGCGTGACTGAGAGCTCTCAGCTAGAGCCGGACACTGTGTAAATGTTGTAAATGTGACTTAAGGCGGAGGAGCAACACGATGCCAGTCGTACAGACAAGCCGACGTCATTCCATATCAGTGGCGTCAGGCCTGGCCTGGTTGGAGTTCAAAACTATTCTTGGTTGTGTAAAGATAGTAGAGAGGCATGCTAACAATGCTCACTGTGCTCCATTTCTATATTGTTTTCTATTTGGTCACTTTTCTGCTTCTGCAAGTCCCTCTTCTACGGTGGAATTCAATTAAGGTGTTAAAAATGCCTAATTTATTCTAACTGTTTACTTTGACCTTGATAGAAATAGTTGACAGAAAAAATGTTTTATTCAAACCTCCCTTTACGAGTTTTTTTCTGAAGCTTTCGATCACATCTCAGCCTTTGTCAGTGGACGGAGTTTGCTCTGTTGTTACAGGTATAGCTCAGCTCTCATTATGTCGTATAATTATCTCAGTGAAAAACGAGCAGACTCCATCAGCGGAGGAAGAGCGTGCGATGTGGCTGAAAGTCACGAGTCATTTTTACATTAAATTTGATTCAGTGATACTGTTTGAAAGTATGAAAAAGATAAGAGGCCGAACAGGGTTATATAAGAAGAAAATACATTCTACTTTACATTCCTAATTATCGTACTTTTAACGAAAGGACTCTTTATCATGCATGAATCCATCAAGTGCACATTTCACCCACCAAAACTGAGGGTCACCAGCAAGAAACAAGTTGCCTGCTATAGTCTGAAACTGAAAACTCATTGATTTGGAAAAAAAAAATTCAAGTGCTTAGTGAATGGTTAACATTCAGGACAATACAATCCTGTGACAGAAAACGTTATCTTATCATTACCAGACTTCTCTTTCCTGTTAGTTTAATCAAACTGAAGCAAACAGTGAGAATTATTTACATTTTGTTCTCAGACCATCAGTGGCAGAGGTGATGGCGGTGCAAGCCACCAACTGAAACCTTTTCAGATCTAATAACACACCCTTCATTAAAACCCCGTGAATGGCCGTTTTTAAAATCAGTATCTATGAATGTTTGAATGAATTTCCAACCAGGTCGTTCAGCGCTCACTGATATTAAACAGCAGCAGGTATCGCTCTGGGACAAGACACAAACGCTTGATCACTAATGTGTCAATCAGCCGCCGTAGTGTGCGAGCGAGCGTAGGGCGTCGGCGGCTCGTGTGAGCCCGCTTCCCTTCGCACATTGATCTCGCCTGCGGCAAACTGCCTCAGACTGTGCAGCCAGTTTCCATGACCACCACCTCCGTCACCTGTGAGATCAGACTGGCAGAGGCAATCCAATATCTGGCCTACACGGGAGACGATACAGAGGTGATTTTACACCTGAGACAGTGGCTCGGTGTTATTTTCAGAGAGAGAGAGAAAGCTTGCGACGGTCGGAGGAGGCGGAAACAAAAGAACCTGTAAACTAGAGCGTGTGCTTCTCTTTTTTTTTTTTTGGTGCGTTCTTGTTTCATCGCCACTGAAGGACGTGTGCTTGTTCTGTCAGTCAGCAGAGAGAAGTGTTTGTCTGCTTTCGAGCACAACTCCTGTCTGCTTGTGTGCTGGGCTTGTGTCGCATCGGCAGGACTAGCGAGGATGGGAGGGGTCGGGGTCGCATGTTTGTTTGATACGTAGGGGACATTTGCGAAGGTTAATTTGGTGACGGGAGGTTATAGTATTTCGTCATGCTAGATTATAAACTCCAAATCTCCATCTTTTTTTATTTTTATTTTTCCCTCATCTTTTCCCTCTTTTTTGCCCCTTTCAAAACGTCCTCACCCTTCATATCAGTCGATCTCATGCAAAAAGGCGTTTCATGACACTTTGCATAATATGACAATAAATCCTGAACTATTAAAATCCCTGCTCCATCACCCCCACCCCCCCAAAAACCAATCATCTCAATCATTTCCGGTATTTCTGTACATCTGCGGAAAGTTTTTTTTTTCATTCTTTTTTTTTTACATTTTTTTTTCTCATTTCATTTCCTTTTATAACCAAATCTACTTCTTTTTCTTCTGGAAACGTCTGAACTGGTTCTGGATGGCGAGCGCTGCCTTCTCTGTCTCCGGTGCCTCCAGGTCGATGTCGATTTCCTCCTCCTGTTCCTGAGGCTTCGCCGCCGTTGCCTTCTCTGGAGGGGTGGAGGGCAAAGGGTGGGGGTTAATACACAGCAGAGGTGGACGAGAAGTCCATCAGTATGTTGATATTTCAGTTTATTTGCACCATTTCAATCAATTTTTTTGCTTGAAAAGCTTCAGATTGTCCCAGGTGGTGGTAAAACTAAAAGCTTTTTAGCGAGGGGATGCGGGGGATGTTTTAAGAATTAGACCCAGAAATAAGGTGCCTGTGTAGATTTAGCAGTCTTTCTAAAACATCCCATCCCCGATTTAGGAAGTAAAAATCACAACAGAGTCAAAGAAACTAGAGGCCGTAAAAGCTACAGACTACAAATGTACTTAACTGACAGTAACAAGTCAGTGTTTGATGGTGCTTTAAAAACCACACTGCATGTCGGACTAATCTGTCGTGACTCCTGCAAAGAGCCGTGTGGATGAACAAACAGCACATCCTGTAGATGAGCACAGGCGAGCAGAAGCAGAATCTCTTAAAATGTCGTGCTTATTAAAGACAAAAAGGAACGTTCGTGGTTCTCCTGGAAGCAAAGATGTCACTGTAATTTTTCAGTTACGAGGAACAGCTCTTTCCCCATAAAAACACGAGACCAAACAAAATGTCCAGTCGACCAAAAATGTCTTTGTTGACCAAGGACCCTCGAGACGGGCTTGTCAGCTAGCAGACCGAGAGTCAGCAGCGCTCGTGTTCAGAGTGCTGAAAGACCAACACCACTGCTAAGAGTTGCTAAGACACTCGAGAGGAGGTAACAAAGATGATCAGATGGCTGCTAAAGCAAACCAATCTGTGCAGTGTTAAAAAAAAAACATTTGAAGCTATCTGAGTTGGAGAGACAAAAGGAAAGACTTCGTCTTCTGATGTTGTTTTTATGAAATATTTCACAAAACTCAAGAAGAAAAAAACATTAAAGAACCTCTGAAGGGAGAGAGAGCGAGAGAGAGAGAGAGAGAGAGATGGAAATAAAAACTGTGTATTCACGTGACAAGCAACATCTAATCCCACCGGCTGATGCAGGCCAGTGGCGCATTGATAGATGTGAAAATCTGCAGTGCTGAAATTGGTTATTGATGAGCAACGTTGCACAAAAAGTTAAGCTGCAGCCACTGCAAATACTTTTTCCTGGCTGACACACTGGTGATTCCTGCCAAAAAACACTGCCTTGTGTTGGTTGCTTAGCTCATGGAAAATCAGCAGTCTGACCTCCATAAAACTGAATGTCAAGTTTCTTGTATTGTGGAAGGTCAAAGAAGGGAGAGGAGGACGGATAAACAGAGAGAATAAAAAAAAAGGTTGAGGACGAACATGTGCCGTCCAGACACAAGAATCTGTAGCAAGAATTAATCTTTCCGATCCACACAACAAGTTTGTATCTCCAAAACCAAGTTAACCATCAAAAGAAAGACTTAGAACCCTTTACCCCCTTTTGCATGATTTAATAAGTGATTAGAAAGCCAGTAATAAAAAAAAACTACTTCTTCTACTACTAAAGACTTATGTGAACATGACTCACTTTTAGGCATAATGCCAGTTTAAGAGAGGCTACGAGTACGAATAAGCCTGAAGACTCTCAGAACCTAAATGGAAACTTCCTCCAAGGAAAGTCGTTGACGTCTACTAAAAACTTCACTCATGAATAAAAGCTGTAAATCGTTGTCTGACACAATGCCAAATCTAGCAACAAGCTTAACCATTTGTTTGCCAGTTTTTGCAGCACTTTTCCTCTATTAAGAACACAGAGCAGATGATGACATGATAATGAAAATGATTGCATTGCAGTGATTCCCACCAAGGCCAGGTTCAGTGATTACTTAGAGAGTAGACAAAACTCAGACAAACCTTTGTTGTCAGCTCCAGTCGTCTGGCTGCTGTTAGCAGAGTTAGTGGATGCCAGCTGGAGAGAGGAGAGAAAAACACTTTTAAGCAACATGCACTGTAACTGTACATCAAAATGATACCGATTGTGTAGAAGTTCCTGCAACAGACACATCAGGAGTCACAAGAGTTTGTATCTTAGAGGCTTATTATATACAAATCAGAATTAGATTTATGTGCACACAAATATTTTGACTCCACTTTTAAGTCGGTAAAAATAAGCATGAACCAATTTCGTGCATAAAAGTAGGTGAGAAATATGTCTGTAAGTACATGAACACTTGCATAAAGTATTAATATGCGTAACAACTGCACAGTCAAGCAACTTCCTGTTTCCCAAATTAAAAATCTTTCAGTCATAACTGAATGGTTTGAGTGTCATGGTTTTATTAATAAATATTGCAGCTCCCACGCACGCTGTGGATAAATCTGTACTCAGTTCTGTCACAGTTTTCTGCCAAACGTTGCAGCCCGACGGTCTCACATTTTGCTCAGAGACGCTTCTTGGCAGACTGGATGAGAAGCACAAGACGTGCGCCGTCTTGTTGGAGCTGCTCGAATGACTGTGCTGGACCCGAAACGACACATTCAGCGCTGAATGAGCGCAGGCCAGGTTCTCCCACATCTCGCCGCGTTGCCAAATTAGCAACGAGTTTAACCATCGTAGAGGCAAAACAGAGGGAGGCAGAGCTGAACTGTAGCTAACATCGCTACCTGTTGACAAGTTGTATTATCAATCAGATAGGACACATCACTTACTGTAGCATAATTCATTTTTATATTAGCATGTTAACACTTATACCTAAAATCTAATTGGCATTTCTGACCTTACAGATCTTAAAGCTGCACTTGTCAACATTTTTATAAAAAAAAATAATTGAAAAAAAAACTATGTAATGAATCCACAGAGAACTGATATCAGACTCTTCGGTTTCCCGCAGCTCTACGGAGCATTTTTAACATCCTTCAGCTAAATTTTTTTGGTTCTGATGGCACGCAGCTTTACCATTTTGGTCAAGTCTCTCTGCTCTCATCAACCCTGTAAAAGGTTAGCGACAAATTAGAGCACGTATTGGAGCATTTAGCAGTTAAGGAGCCAGATATTTCCATCAGAAACTGGTGGAGACCCAAACAGAGCAAAAAAAAAAATAGAGTAGATGATGGACATTTGTCAAGAGCCATGTTTGTTTTATAAGATGATAATATGATAATGCTGTGTTTACAACTTGTTCTGCTGCCCCCCATTGGCCAAAAAAGCAACTGGCCTAGCAAAATATTTTATATTTATGTTACTTTTGTTGGCGTTAAAGTTAACTGCTAGTGTAAAAAGTGCAATAAGGAATGACTTCCTGTTACTTGTGAATTGTTTTTGTGAGGCACAGCTCTCCTCTGAGCTGTGTCCTTTTTTTATTTTAAATTTCTTTCCTCTGCACTTGTTTTTCATTCATTTGCACTGCTAGTAATGTTATTTTTAACTCAGACCTCCATTAGCTGTCACACTTCTAACAGCTTCTCTTCCTGGCCTCCCTCTTGCTTGTCTTTCTTATTTGTTTTTTTTTTTTTGTACTTCCTCTTCCCTTCCTCTTTCGAGCTTTACTTGCATTTTTGCCACCACATTATCGGCGTTACTCTTGCGTACATGTGAGTCAGTGCCACAGGAGAGAGGATGAAGAAAACTGACAGAGAGGGACATGGAAAGAGAGGGGGGGTGGGGGGATTTAGACAGATTCTGCGATTATGCAATATCGTGTCAGATGGAGGGGGAAAAAAAGAGGGAGAAGTCTGCGCATGTCCAAGTGTGTGTTTCCATGCGTGTTCGTGTGTGTGCATGTGCATCTATCCCTGCTTAACTCTGTCCTTATTGCACTTTATGATCCACGTAGCAAATGGCCCATGCATAACACAATCTCCAGCAGAGCATGAATGAGTTGGTGAAGAGAGGCCTGTCACTCCTGCCCTGCCAATAACTCAGCAAGGGTGTGTGTGTGTGTGTGTGTGGTGTGTGTACCTATGTCTACAAGCATGCATGACTGCATGTGTGTGCTGATGTGCTGATTTGTGTGAGAGTTTTCTCTGTGCTCATACAGTCTGTGAGCATGATGTGTATGATTTTTTTTTGTGTGTGTGTGTGTGCGCACACGTGCAAAAGAAACCCTTTGGGTCAACAGCCAATCCGGGGGGGGCCCACGCTTAAAGCCAGACAGGGAAGAAAACTAATGTTCAGTGACTGCAAGTGTGTACAGTATGTGTCTGGTAGGAGGAGAGAGATTCGAGGCGAGAGGCATAGAAAGAGGAAGGAGAAAGAAAAAGAGAGAGAGGGTAAGGCAAAGGAGGGAGAGACAAAGATCTGGGAGAGAAGAAATTCAAATGACAGGCAAGGAGGCAGAGGTAGAGGCATTACAGAGCAAATCGGAAAGAAAACAAATGCACACAAAGAGCAGAAGTGTCTGAGCAACTCATCGTTTTTATGTTGAAACGATTTAAAAGAGTGTCATTTTGAAGTCATAAGAGCCTGAAATTTAATTATGAGAGGCAAAGATAGTGTTGAATTTCACCAGCTTTTTTTCACAGCAGACACTTTGGCCTGTCGTAGTAACAAAAGCAGAGTTTTACTAATAATATTAAAGACCTCCCTGTTCTAAATGTCCCTGTACAGTTGTATGAATGTGAATTAGCATGCAAGATAGTGGAAAAACAAAGCAGCTAAATGCATTTCAGCATCAATAACTCTTTTATTTATACCTGTGTGTTTCTCCTACTGTGACATGTCAAATTGCCCTCTTTGAAAAAGACATATGACAACTGTCAAGAGTTGTCAAATGCAAGTAGACAACCATTTTAGTTGTTTAGTTTAGTTGTCTGGTTAATATGGTCCCTTTACAGTTGGCTAAAGGTGGTTTGGTAAAAAAAAAGAGACACTTATTTGTATAATTTTGATGTTTGAAAGGAAAAGGTGTGAGGACAGTGTTTCTCTGACTAACATTTCACACATCTTGTTAGGTAGTTCTTTGGTGTAAATGACTGACAGCTTGTGAACATGGGAACTTTAAAGTGTATCGTAACATAATCATTTTTAGCTAAAAGCATAATTTAAGCTCCGAATAAGGACCTTCAGGATGTCAACAGTATCTTCGTACAGGTTCTCCGTCAGACTCGACCACAGTTTGACATTATCAATAAAGATAACACCAATTTTGACTGTCTTACAAAAGTATTTTTGAGTACTGTAACAGTTTGATAAGTTGCCAAATTTATCTATAAGTGCATTTTTCTCAGATTTTCTGGTCTGCAAAAAGGCCCATAGCAACTACAAACTGAATTATTTCACCAGACTCTATCTTCAGACACAGCCACAGTTAAAGTTGATCATTTATGGGACTGCACTCAGCTATAAAGTGTAGAGATAAACCCAAGGAGCAGCATAATAATTGTTCAAGAGGCTGAATCTTATGTTTGCTGCAGAAAACTCCCTGTTAATGCAACATTATGACAGCGTTTTCTTCCATTCTTCACCACAGATGAGCTGTTGAAAGTTAGTTACTGGCTACAAAGCAGGAAAAAGTAAAGTAAATCATCCTAAAATCAGAGGTCTCCCAACTGTGGTTCAAACATTTTATACAAAAAGGTTTGAATTGCAGCTGCAGTATTGATAAAATATATTAAAAAAACTACTACTTGATTTTTTTCCCTTCAAACTATTTGAGGGAGAGAAAGAAAAAAAAAGTTACTGCACCACTGCAGTCATGCTGAACCATCAAGGCAAGAAAACCACAAACAGGAAAATGAGCTGCAAAGGTGCAACAGAAAGAGAGAGGCGGCAAGAGAACGAGGGGAGAGGAACAAAAAAAATAAATAAAAAGAGAGCGAGACACGGCGAGGTGGAAAAGCGAGAGACTGCAGAGAAATACGAGCGAGCGTGTCTGCAGCAACACTGCAGAGAGGAAGAGGGAGGCTGTATGTTCGGCCTTAACGCACATCACACAGCGAGAAGCGCGGCGGCTTTTCAGCGAAGGAGGCATTAAAACGGGCTTTCAAAACTCTGAAAGGATCCTCTCTCAATGCCGGGTGCGATAAGCCGAGAGAGGAGGACTGGATTGGGCCTTGGCAAACATGGGGATAGAAAAACGAAAATCATAGGTTGAAGGTGGTGGAGAAAATGGAGGGGAAGTATGAAAAACACTAAAACAAACAGGTGGAAAAATAGCAGGAAATATCTGCCTGAATGGGAGAAAAACGAAAAATGTTTCCAAAGTCTCCCTGATTTGTTTGAATAGGAACTTTTCAATCAAATTAAAGTGATTGACAGGTCTTTTGTGTCTTTTTTTTCCGTCAACTTTTGGCAGCAGTGTCAATAAAGCTCATTCAAATATTTAATACCTGATTGTGTGGCTCAACATTAAAGCTTGACATAACCATGGGCCTCCAAATACACCTTTATCATCTTCTCCTCTAAATCCCTCTTTATCTGCATGTGTGTGGTTGGCGACTGGCGAACACAGATACACGTTAACGGGAGGTGATTAAAGGGGCGAGCAGGCAGTGGGATGGGATCGGATGACGGGTGAGGAAGTGAACGAAAGGCAGGAGCTGGCAGAAAGAGATGGTTCGAGGTATCTGCCTGTTAGATGTATAATAAAGCTGATAGTTTTCATGATGCTGGCTGAATGTAATGTTGGCTGAGGTTTAGTCCACCCGGACCTTGAAGATACTTTTTGCTCCTTGGAATGTAAGCATGAACTTGTTACCCTGATTGTGTATGCATTTAACTATCTGGTGTTATGTTTCAGACACAAGAGATAGCCTATAGGACACTCACACACACACATATGGTAGCTATAAGCTGCATAGGTTATATGAGGGTAAAGCCTAGTTGGATTGTAAACTTGGAGCCAATCAAGAAGATATTCCCCTAAGTAACTGGACAGGGACCAGATGGTCTTATGCCCATATTAGGGTAGTAGAGACACTGAGAAACCTAAACTTAATGTATGTTCCTATCATTTCTGTTAACATTAACCTGGGATGCTTAGGCTAGAAACCAGGGGATGATCTTAGCTCATCCTATGTGGGAAAGGAAGCGATAGATGACCAACTTTGGTTAAAGGGTTGGCTTTTCTCCTCATTATACTAATTGGAAATTAGCTATACGTTGAATGTGAAATGAGGGTGTCATGTAGGCTTTAAGACATGTGTGATCTGGGTGGAGAAAGGCAGAGTTTTCATCTTTGGCAGAATCTCTCTCAGACATCTGCAGTGTCTGATTTCTGATACTGGCTCTGAGTCTTTTCCTACACCCATCATCACACCTTTACTGCTTTTTCTGAAGAAGAGAAGGCCTGATAAACTACAGGTTAAAGAAGGATTTAGAAACACTTGACCTGAAGTCTCCCTGCTAACCTCTCTAACTAACTTAAGAAAATGTTTAAAAAGATAATCTAATAAAACAGTGTTTCCTCTATTCTTATTGTTGCAGCTAGGCCTTTTATTTTTGTATTGCAAATTACTGTGTGACTGTTTTATTGTGTTTACTTTTGATGTTCTTCCTTGCTGCTAAAACAATTTCCTCTTGAGGGGGACACGAAATCTCTGAACTTGGCGGTTAGTCCTCTTAGCTGACACAGATGAGGCGTCAGCGTATCTTCGAACAGCATCAAAACACCAAACCGTGTTAGACATACTCATGGCAGCTGAAAAACGTTTAAAAATGTGTGAATTTAATTGTAGCCAAACCATTGCATGCTATTCATCAACAAAGCTTTAAAAAAGAGATTAAATGTGTACACTTTTGTTGACCGAATGAGAGCTGGAGTTGCAGAATGGGTCAGATCACCATTGTTTTTCCCTAAATACGAGATATATACTAAAGCACTTGCCTCCAGAGGGCACAGTCAGCTTTTATAACGGTGAAATGTCTCATCCTCAAAGTCAACCGCATGTCTTTTAATGTTTGGCGAATGTTTACTCTTGCCGTTGACCAAACAGAAGTCGTTATCAGCTGTCACGCCTTCAAATTTTTATACGGCTCCGCTCAGAAAAACTAGATGTTAGGCCGAAAGAGTCGTCAAGCCACAAGCAGATCCAGCCACCGCCAATGATAGACAACGGCAGGAGCTGCAAGTCGTCACCAAATTTAACCACAACACCTAATTTGGCATAAATTATGAAAGTGTTTAATTACAATTTAGGAGTCTAAACTGCCGTTGTCACAGGTTAATATCTGTTATTATATCGCGTATATATGGGTTAAGGATTATAGTTTTATTTAGGTTTATAATGTTTAATGCTGATGTATTGTATGTATACTTAAGTAGTCGAAAAGGGGTTGGAATAATATGGAAATACTTCATACTACCGCTTTATGAACATGTAATATTTTACGTTGTGTTGAATTTGTTCATTGTGATTGTTATTTATTTCTTTTACTGTTCTTCTTCTTTTTTCTTATCTGTTTTTTTTTTCTTTTTATTAACATGTTCAAAATAAAAGTTATCAATCAATCAGTCAAAGATCTGGTTACACCCCTGATCTCAAAATGACATCGTCCTCTAACTCAGCCGTCCTCACCGTCCTCGGCGCCTTCACACCTCCTCTCTCTATCGGGTCAGTTCGGGGTGGCGCTCAGTTCAGGCGTCTCGGACCTGCTGGGAAATCCTGCTTGAAAACAGCGTCCAAGAACCACTCTTGCCCCCACCCCTCCCGCCGCCATTAGTTTTGAAGGGCACTTAACCCCCTTTTGCTCTGGTGAAGCTGCTCTGTGATCGACAGAAGATTAATGTTACTTCGCGGGGTCGGCTTCCTGTAAGAAAGTCGCTGTGGAAATGTGAAGCGGAGTGGCGGCGTTTGCTTTTAATTCAGCGCTTCTCCTCCTTGCCGAGACGTTTGAAATGAGCTTGGCCAGCGATGAAGTTACAAAGTGACCTCTGACCCCCGATGTGCTCATAATAATCCTCATACCATGCGTCCATCCCTCCTCCTTCTCATCTCCTTTCTATTTCCCCCGCCCCCATTATCACAAATGACTAGCTAGCTTTAACCCCTCTTCGCCTTGAGATATGTCCTTATCACCCCCTCCACCCCTCTGCTTTTAGTCAGGGATTTCCCTTTTTTTACATGTAGTAGTTAGCGCTGTGATTCATGAGCGGCGAGCCTCGGAGAAAGGCTGAGAGAAAGAGAGCGAGAAAGGGAGGGAGGGGAGAGGAGGGAGGGTAAGGATGGGAGACAGAGACAGATTGCAGCATTTAACAGCCTGCCCTGGGGAGCCGCTGAAGGTGATAGAGAGAGAGAAAAAGACACATATGGAGGTAGAGGGAGGCAAGATAGAGAGAGAAAGAGACATGCATTTGTAGCGAGATGGTGATAAAACAAAAAAAAAAAAAGGGAAAAAAAAGAGAAAAGCTTGCAGACTGGCTCAGTGAGAAAGATTGGAACATACAAGGCCTCTTCAGAAAAGACTCGGCCGGCGTAAATGGAGTCCAGATGGAGGATCGCGCACATGTGCTCGTACTGTACACACATATACACAACCACATCAACCCCCCGCACCACCACCACCACCACCACACACATCCTCAACTCTCTCCCCCTCTCACACAATGCAATGCACTTCATTTACAACGAGCTGTTCCTCTGGGGAGTGCACCTCTCCGAGATGTTTTCCTCACACTTCTGTCACATTTCTTTTATCCCTTCCTGGCCGGCCCCTTTTCTCTACCCACCCCCCTCCCTCATGTCTCCTAAGCCAAGTCTGCATGGAATAAACGTAATAAATATTACATTAGTTATATAAGGTCCTAGAGAGCTGCCTGCAATTGTCAGAGATGATTATAGTCAAAGCCCACTCTTCCTGTCTGCAGCTGCAGAATCCAAACTTATTCACGGAGGAGCTGTATTTTTTTTTTTTTTTAAGAGGCTACTCATGGGGGGGATTTGGGGTCATTGTCCCTGTTTGTCCGTCTGCTTTAGCGGTTATTTCTATTATGGATTGTGGATTATTTTCATGATGAGCTGATTCCAGCTGGGCTGGAAAACACTGACACGTTCCGACTGCTCATCTTAGCCCAAAAACCAGAAGATATTTGTAACATTTATTATCAGAGAGGACTTAAAAACAAGCAAATTTTCAAAATCGAGAAGCTTGAATTGGAGACTTTTGATGGCATTTGTATTAAAAAAGGACACTGGCTAACTAATTAACTATTAATTAATACTATTAATCTGTTAATTGTTAATTAGGACTTATCTGCGTGTATTAATTGATTTCCCTATATCTTTTATTTGTTCATTCATTATTTATTCTATTGCACATTTCATCAGATTTTAAGCAGCTGTTTTCACAAATTAATTATCTCGTTAGCTTAAATTACATTACATTTATTTGACCTGTACAAAGCAAATAAATAAATGTCCAAACGAATGCATCCTTTTTTTGTCATTGACAAATGTAAGAATCTCATCCAATCAAGCGACTACAGGTGCATTTAGTACTTTAGTATAAGAGTTTATTACTGCAGTGCTAATATTTACTCCATTAACCATCGTGAGATTAACTTATCAAAATCGGAATATTCCCGCTTTGCTAACATTTTATTCGCCAAGGCTTCTGTATGTTACACTATATAACCAGACTGTGAAGTAACATATTAAGTGTCAGAAATGGCCACTTAAACCTCCTCCGTCGTATAATGTTGTACGAAAACAGAACTGCGAGTGAAATGACACTCAGTCGGTGATGGCGGGGGAAAAACAATGAAAGAAAAGTGAAAATATCTGCTTATTAGCCACCGTATCATTATAGCTTACATTTCCTTCCAACAAAAGTGAGAAGAAATCAAATTTTCCGAGTCTGTTCAAGCCAGTGAGATGAATAATAGGTCCATTATTACTTTAGTCAATCATTCTGAAGTTTTTAATTGCTAAGAGGGATGCCTCCACGATGAACATCAGATCCAACCAGACTCTTCTGCAGCACCGATGGGACAATAAAGAGATTATGAGATAGTTCAGTCCCATGCATGAGAAAACAATGTTTCTGTCTCTACACAATGATAACATTAAACCGCCGTCTTGGGGAAAGTAGCCGAAAAGATAAATGAGTGCCGCAAAAATGCTAACTAGCCCAGGGGGGATGCAATAATTACGTGTCAAAATAAGGTGACGTGCTGGATTCATTACTGATTGGTCCAACGGGAGGGAGCATCGCTCGTGGGCGGCGATTTTTTTTTTTTCTTCTTACTTGTGCCAGGAAAAAAGGAACTTTAGCTGGTTTTTTTTTGTCTACAACTATCCATCTCTCATATCCCCAGCCTCTTTTTTTTTTTCTCCTCTTACATAACACATGCCATTCGAGGGGGGTGTTTTTATCCACCTTATAGTTTCCACTGTTTCCAGTGTTTAGCCTGGGCGGACTCATGCTCCTCATTCTCTCTTCAACTCCTCTTCTGTCCTCTCCTGCACTCTACCCTTCAATTTTTACACCCACCCGGTTGTTGTTGCCATCTCATCTACGCTGCCCCCCCCCCCCCGCCGACTATCCTCCTCTTCATCCCTCCTCTGAGGACACACACGGTCTGACAGTCTGCGTTCGGCCCGGGCAGCCAGATGTGCGTCGGTGCTGAGTGTGCGCCACTGTACGAGCCGAACATCTGCTCAAAGCTGCTCTTACTGTACATTAAGTGGACCAAGCTGTTAAGCTCTCTGGATGCTCGGTGCAGCCAGCAGTCCTGTTCGCTAAAACTGCTGCTTTTAAAGCTTAATTACAGATTCTGACGGACACTGATTGGCTGTAGGTTCTAATGAGCGTCAGGCTCTAATGTAATTAGAGTTGGACTTTGAGGCGTAAAGATCTGACAAACTAACAGAACAGCGTTATAACAGTGCACAAAATTATGTTCTTATCGTGTATATGTATTGTATTATTATATGTGCTCCAAAGCTAGGTGACCTCCAGTGTAAGAGCTTAACCTGTGCGGAGCAACGCTATAGGTCCATGTACATATGTGTAATCCGGCTTTGTGCCTCAAAGTCAACATTTTCACTCAAGTATAAAATGAACATGATCAACATTATGGCTTTAAGAGTTAATCCTTTTAAAAATGCAAAGAAGAAAAAAAATGGATGAAGAAAAGCTTTGGTTTTTGGTGCATTTAGCCTTCACATCTACTCGTCCGAGTGTTTCCTCTGACTTTGTGACCACTCTTTAAAACCGCAGCCCATTCCTCCATCTGTTAAATCCTGCAGCTCAGCTCCCCTCGCCCTCTCGAGCCGTAACAATCTCCTCATGCTGAAACGCACTGTACCTGCCACTAAAAATAGCACATTGCCGGTTAATGGCTTTATATAAGTCAGTGGGTGTGGGTCTGTGCGGTGAGAGAGAGAGATTCAGAAATAGTTATGATTCCTGGGGGTAGATCGTGGATAATAGCTGGTGTTGTGTATGTGAGAGGCCTTCATAAAGAAAGACTAATAATGAAAGAACGTCAAGAGAGTGCATCAGAATCTACACAACCTACGACTTATATAATATGTATTATGATGTGAACTATGGTCAAACACTTCTTAATAAAATAAAGTAAAGGCTATAAACAATGTGGCGTATGGTTCAGGGACGGATCATAATTGATAAGTTTCATTAGCTGTTCGCACAAAAATATTTGGACTGGTCACCACGATGCAGAGCTAAACAAACATTTATTGTGGCAAAAAAATAAGGTGTAATCTTTACCATGTTCACCATCTGAGTTTAGCATGTTAGCATACATGGTGACTAATTCTCAGTAAACACAAAAGTACATTTGAGATTGATGGAAGTGTCAGTACTTTTGCTTATATTTGGCCATAAAATAAGATAATGGATAATTAAAGATTTTGAGAGGAGTCAGGGATCAACAAGATTAGGATTCATCCTCTGGGAAACACAAATGTTTGTAACAAATATGATAAAATTGTGCCCACCAATATAGTTAACATGTGACCTGCTGGTGGTGGTAGATGGAAATCCAGAAGAATACCAAAGTCCTAAAGATTTATCTTCTGGGCACCATGAGTGTTTGCACAAAATGTAATGGGAATCCACCGAGTAGTTCTTGAGATCTTTCAGTTTGGACCAAAGTGATGAACAGACCGACATCGCTAGTGTGGCTACAAACTAAGATCTTCTGATCCTTTGCTACTCAAATCGGAAAATTTAGATTTGTTTCTCACGTTGTATGTGACTGTAAGTAAAAATACAATCACATAATCACAATTTGAAGACGCCTCCTTGGGCTTTGCAAATTTGCAATTTTGCACAATTTTCTGACATTTTGTAGACGAAGCGACTTGTTAATCTGAAATCCACAGATCAGTCGAGATCGAGTTTTGACTGATCCTAGTTCGCATTTCTACCTGTATTGTATTTTTAAAAAAAAGACACTAAATGTCCATGTGCTCGTTTGGAGGGATGGCTGCTGCTGGTAAGGCGTGAAAATGCTTTGACGTCTTCAAAGTGAGCCGCGATTGATATTCAAAGCACGCGTCCCTGTCATCAAATATTCACTTATTCACATTTTGATGTTTGATATCGCACCATAACACCCCCCCCTCCTCCTCCTTCGGGAAACAGGAGCAGATGATTGGATGGAAGAAAAGGAGGGAGGGGATGCAACTCATGAGGGTGGGATAGGAAGACGGTGGTTAAAAAGCCGGGGGCAGCAACCTGGGGACCTGCAGCACATGCTCAGGCTTCCTTTAATAGAAAAACACCTCCTTCCCCGGTTCCCCTTTCACAGCTTGTTCTTGCCTCCGCTCAACTCTCAGTGGTGTCTTTCTTGAAAACACACATACAGTACATTTCTTAAAGCCATACACACACACACACAGAGGGTTTAGTGCTGCACTTGCTGTTAGAGGGTGGGGATGGAGGGGGGTTGAGGAAAAAATAGGCAGAAAGCCTCTAAAAGCTCAGCAGAAATGTATTTATAGACAGAAATAAAAGGATTATACCTCCATGAAGGAGTAGGGGAAAGCCAGTGATTTCCAGACATGCCAGATGCTATACAATCTCGGTTGGAGGCGGGGGTGGGAAGGAAGGACGGTGGAGAGTGAGGTGGAGGCAAGGGGTGGTGGGGGGGAAGAGAAAATGGAAGGGACTGACAGATGGAGAGAGACAGACTGACAAAAGCGAAACTAGGATTGGCGCTCTCTCAGTTTTACTTCGCTGGCTTCAGATTGGCCTCCGAGCCACATCAGACCCTGGTAATTATCCCCTGCCAGCTTGCTTGGAATAGGGTGGCTTTTTGTGAGGGTTGGGGGGGGGGGGTGTAAGCCTGCTAAGTGATAATTACCAGCATAATGAGAAAGCTACCTTCCTTTTACTTTTTGTGCTTGTGTGTGTGTGTGTGTGTGTGGATCTGCCATTCATTCGCGAAGGCACTTTTGGATTTGCAGTCTTATTCTGAAAGTTTTTTTTTTTTTTCTTTTTAATTTTCCTTCCCTATTGCCGCCCCAGCTTTTGAGAGCGAGTAGGGATAAAAAAAAAAAAAAGGAAAATCCAGCAAACAGCTGTCAAAAGTGGAACCTCTGCCAAACATGGATTACGTAACGACCCCCAAAACCTATTTCATTCGCTGCATATTTCCATTCATACTCCTACAAATTAAAAGTCCCCAACCAACTCCTCCTCTCGTCATCTTCCCCCCTTCTCTCTTTTTTTTTTTTTTTTTGACTTCCTCTACGCCTCACGCTGTGCAGATGTTAGCTCCCGGATGTGTGCATGCAAGTGTTAATACCCTGCCTGAGTCCTCTCTCTCTCTCTCTCGCTGTTGCTAAGGAGAATACAGTCAAGCCTTTATAGGGGAAAAAGAAAAAAAACTCAACGAGAGAGAGAGAGAGTGAAGGAGGGTGGTGGTTGTAGGGGGGGGCGATGAATAGAAGCTCGTGAAAAGAAAGAGGAGGAAATGAGGCAGTGGGTGACAAGATTTCAGCTGGAGGAGACAGTCTGTCAAAGCAGTGGGAAGGTGCAGCGAGATAGCTCATCGCCATTACTTCGATGAGTGTGTGTGTGTGTCACAGATAGGCTGAAGTCACTGTAGAGTTGTGATACACACACACACCCTCATCTTCTTCTGCAAATTAAGAGGAAGTGCACATCAAGATAATCTACGGCGGTGACGTTCTCGTGGCAATAAATAAGCGTTTAAATGCTATTATTGATTGTTCAACACTTATTAAGCTTGACAAATTGTCATGTGTGATTTAATTTGCCTTAATCACTTCCTGTTTGCTCTCCCCGCGTGGACGCAAAGTGTCTCGGCGAGCGCTCGTGCGTCTGCGTTATGTAAATTTGCACACAAGTGTTGGTGCCACGCCGAGTCGGAGGGAGTAGAAGTGAAATGAAAATGACGAAAACCTCTTCCGCCAGGATCGCGGGGCGCATGCCGCTGTCTAATGCACGAGGTCACGGGTTCGACTTGGATCTGTCCAAATGGCGTGTGGTCAAAAGTAGGATTGCTGACAGAGATTATGGGCCGGTGAGGGGGCGACCGCCGTGTGTCAGCTGCTTATACAGCAAAGCGTTCAGATGGTGCCAACACTTAAGGCCAAACATGGATGTTTTGAAAAGGCCGGTGTGGATTTGCTTGGTTCAAAAGAGAGTTTTTACTTGAAGGGAACAGGAAGCTTGACTTTTCCGCCATCCTGAAAGTGACGAACGATGACTTTCATGAACAATTAATCTGCTGATTCGTCTCTCGATTAACCGGTGGATCATTTGGTCCATAAAATTCGAGAAAAGTGCTTGTTACAGTTTGCTAAAGCCCAAGTTAAGGTCTTAAAATAGGTTGTTTTTTCTCCTAGACAGACCCAAAACACACAAATGACTGATTTACCATCACTTATGACAAAGAAAAAGATAAGAAAACTTCAGATATGATGAGCTGGAATTAGAGAGGATCTGCATTCATTTTCTGGTGATCGACTATCAGTAAACAAGTTTCAGCTCAAATTTAGAGAGCTGTCATAATGAAAGGAATCATAACTTGGAAACTACTATAGTAAGAGTTTCTCCGACATTTTGATATAAGCTCTAGGTTTAAAATTTTTGATGCGAGGGAACATTTTCCAGATCGTATCAGACACTTCCATCCGTAGATGCACTTCTTCTCAAAGGTTATGCAGGCAGACTGAAGGCAGTAAGTGGCATGTCAAACCGGCTCAGCCTCAGCTCGGGATGGAGCGCAGGCCTCCAAAAACGCAGTGATTTCTGGTTATCGGTGACGTGCAGAAGTGGCCGGCAGATGTCCCATTCATCATTCTGTGTGTTTACACTTCAGGTCTCCCATGTGCGGCGGCGGCATCATCTGCTACGTATCAAAAGACACTGACGCCTCTGCTCCCGGGGCTGAGGAGCCAACGGCAAGGACCGCGGCGAGGCAGCGAAATGGTCCCATTGGAGCAATGCTCCACTTGTGTGACAGAGAAGTGAAAATAATCACTCCACGGGGACCTCTGTGACGTTATTTTTATCGAATGGGAGTTGATCAATCGAGCCATCGCAGCTCCCTCTGAGGAGACATACTATCCTATATGAGTTATTTAATTATATCTGTCTCTATCTGCCTCATTCTGTGGCTAATGTAAAGAAAGACCACGTGAACATAAAACAGGCTTTACACAAGTTGTCGCTCAGGAAATATGAACATCAAAGGCTGAATATGTCGCTCCTTTCTTTCCCATTGTAGAGCTCAACTTCCAGATTAAATCTGGAGGATTAAAAGTACATCCAAGGAGCGAGGGAGCACTGACAGAGAGCCTCAGCAGACAACCGAATGCAGGCCAGACTCGAGATTTATTTTAACACATTCTCAAACAAACACTGTGGAGAACGTGAGGCACGTTGAGCACAGTGAGGCATCTTCACATGAAAACTGACACGTGAAATAACAACAAGTGAGGACTGGCAGATTTCCTTCTTTCCTGCAACCACATCACATTATCTACAGTTAGTTAGTCGCCCATAAACATTGATGTATATTAACCATAAATGACCACACTCCCCAGGCCCCCCCAACCCCCTTAGCACTGCAGCACCAAGCCCCATCCATTTTTTTTAAGATACTTTATTATGCAAGGGCAAAAAAAAATCTGCACATACAGCCAGTTTGCAGGAACTGAGGCACTTTGTGCACCGCATGATTTGCGTAAAGTAAGCTTCCTTTTTACGCACTCTGCAGGGGGAGAGCGGGCTCTCATCTCTCAGATGTGATCTCCATGGATACCCTGCAAACCCTGAAGCACCACCGGCACTGTGCTGCGTCTGTCCAACCCTTCACACAAGAGGACAAACCAACCCAAACGAAACATCTGAGTTAAATGTTTAGAAAAAAAAAAAAAAAATCCCAATGTGGAGCCTCTGGAAGCTCCCCACCCCCACCCGCCCTCCTCGGAGGTCCCCGGACCCTACTTTGGGGAAACCCTCACGCTCCACCAGATGTTCACCGTGCCCACCGGCGATGTGAGCCGAGCTGCCGGTGTCAGCGCTGCCTCCCGTCGCAGTGCTGCTCCTGTCAGACTTGGGATCAAAGCCAAGCGAGGAGCGCGCAGAGCCGAAACATTTTGTTCCGATTGTGAACCGCACGGGGGATTTTTTTTTTTTTTTTGGGGGGGTGGGTAGACGGTGCGGGTGGATGTTGTGCGTGGAGGAATAACACCAACCAAAACAAGACGCGGTTGCAGGTGCGCGGTGTTGGCGCACGTCTCAACGTGGCGCGCACGGAGGAGCGCGGTAAGTCAGAGAGGCGCACTTGTAGCCCTGCGACAGTTGTTCAGAACTGATCCGGTCTAAACACAAATCCCCATTTTTTTTTTTTGTACGTGTGTGTGAGTGTGTGTGATGTCCCTTTCAGCACGCGCGCACTCACCTCGCTCATCTTGGACGCGGGTGGAGGAGGTGCTGGAGGTGGAGGTGATGCTGGAGGGGGGGCGGCAGGTCTGCAGCAGAGAAGTGGACTTCACACCGGTTCTCCTGTCCGCGTTCAGCCTCTGTCACACACCCGAGCCGAGAGAGCGCTGCAGCAGAGCGAGTGTGTGTGTGTGTGTATCAAGTGTGTGTGTGTGTGTGGAGAAGATAAAACAGTCTTCTTCTTTCTGTCTGTCTGTCTGTCTGTCTGTCTTGCTCTGTGGATGCTCCGAGTGAAGCTGGAGGAGGAGAAGTGAAGTGATGCTCGGCTCTCCTCCGGTAGAGATGATGGAAGGAAGCTTTGGTGCCTGTAACGGTGCGGCTTATAGGCAACAGGATCTCTCTCTCTCTCTCTCTCTCTCTCTCTCGCCCACTCAGTCTCAACCAGTCACCAGGGAGCAGACTATTGCCCTGGTACAGGGATGTAGGCTAATAGGTGCATAATAAGAAGGGCAGCCCTGGAGCATTTGCACTCTTGCCTCTCGTGGAGTGGTGTTAATTGATGTTTGATATTTATTTATCACTTTGCTGTGAGCTTTAAATGTGTGTGTGCAGTTCATCAGCTGACCAGAGGAATGTGTGTGTATGTGTGTGCGTGGTTTCACTAATTAACGTGTGTGTAGAGGTGTGTTTCCCTTTTGTAGGTGGGTTTTGACCGTTTTTTCTGATGGTTTTCCATCATAAGAGAGACATTTCGTTTCCCACATCTCAGTTTGGTGAAGCTGTTCAACGTTAATGCACGGCTTCCTTTCAAGACTTTCAAAATAAAGCCTTACATTTGAACAACAAAAGCACATATAAAGAGCATACCAAAGATTAAATCAGCATCAAATGATAATAAAAACGCCCGTACTTTCTGATTGCTCAGTTGTTTTCATATTCACACACCTATTCGCCTTTTTTCATCTCAAAAGGAATCATTTCTTGATTGTATTTTGAAAGAAAGGTCATCAACGTCTGGTTTTGTGCACACGCTCTGCTGACTTTACTCAGATTGGACTTCATTTCTTTAGCCAGGCAGCACAAAATCAAGCATTAGTCTTAACTCACACCATTAATCGTGCTGCAGTTGAGTTAATATGATTGTATCTCACTGCTGTCACTGACAGTCACCTTGCAGAGGAGGAGCTGGTTGTTTCTGCCCTGTCACACACGTGTCCACCGGAGGGCGCCGTTGCATCACTTTCCTGAACTCCCAACACCGCTCCTGTTTGGGGATCTCGAGGATGCTTTAAAGTCTCTCCAGGTACAGATCATTAGGAAATATTTAATTAGCCGATTAGCCGACACTCACAACACTGCAGTGGTCTTCACAGTCGACAGTCAGAAAGAATAGCTGAGGCACACGGATGGACGACAAAACAGGCCCGACGGGTCCAAAACCAGAAACTTTTTGCATGTTAACAACAAGCTGAACCTCTTAGGTCACATGTTCACATTGCTTCTTTTATGAGGCAACAATGAGGTTGGGAACCAATCCTGTAGAGTACTAATGAAATAGTGATTAAATGCTAGGATCTCCATGCAGCCATAATATCCAGACATTACATGTAATTAATTTCTCTTAAGGGTCCAACTATTAACTAACTTGAATGCTTGAGCCCCACAGTGCACCTCACTGATCAGGTGATCCAGATTCTCTGTTATGCTGTTTTGGGGGGGGCATTTAGCTGGCATGGTTTGGGTCCACTTAGAGTAAAGGGTCACTGCAAATCAATCCAAAGTTGTTCTGATCTGATAAGTTTTATCCTGTGATGAAACCTTGCTATCCTGATGGGAGGGATCTCTTTCTGGATGACGCCCCCATCCATGGTGAGGAGTTCACTGAATGGGGATTTAATGAAGATGAAAACGATGTGAATCATATGCTATGGCCTTCACAGTCACCACATCTCAACCCAATTTAACACCTATGGGAGATTTTGGAGCAATGTGTTAGACAGAGCTCTCCACCACCATCATCAAAACACCAAATACTACTGGACTTAATGTGGTTTCTGGTAGCGTCACAAGGCTCTACAGAATATCTGATGTGTTGTCATTGACTTCCTCCTCTGCTCCCCTGATTACTATTCTCAAACTGAGCTGTTTGCAATATCTTTGGTTCAAGCTATTTCTATCAGCTCAGTGTGGAAACAAAGATCAAGTTGGAGAGGATAAATGTGGTGTTCCTCAAAATGTCTATTTCATGCAATCCTATTCAAAGCCACAAGAGGGTTTTGCTCTCTGGGAGCTCTCTGGGTTTGATTCAGACTGAAACATCCTAAACTTCTCCTGACATAACTTCGTATGATGTGTTTACCATCTCAAATTACGTGAGTGTTTAAAAGTTAAAAGAGAAATGGCACCCAGTGTAGAAAGACATGAAAAAGAGAGACTGGTTTATTTTGTTTGTATTTATTTATTTCTAATGCGTTTTATTTTTTTTATTTTTTTTTTTATCTGTCCACAAAGTCATATTAGTCACTACTATGTTAGATCAGTTTTCCCTCACTGCAATGGCAGTAAACTACACAAGAGCCCAAACCCAGCATGGCCCCCTCATCTCGCAAATCGATTTGTCATTTCATCATAAACAACACCTTCAAAACGATCGGACCTCCAGATACCGTGCGTGTGGGCTCGGCTCATACGACATCCACTAAATTATAGTTTCATCCTTTTGGTGAAATGGTCTGATTCACAATCAGGAGATAAGGTGCAAATTTTCACATATGTTTGAAGAATCACAGGTTGCATTCAGGTGCAAATGTAAAGGGATAGTATGTTTTTTGTTTGACATTTTTGCCACTTTTTCCAACTTAACTTACAGTCAGAAGAACTCACAGATGCTTTATGTCTTTTTGTGAACTCTGAAGGTAGTTTGAATAGCAAGCTCGCCCTTACTTTGCTCAATTCATGGATGTCAATGGCTGTCTAAGTAGTAGCTAAATACACCTTCAACACTGAGGAGTTTGGAGCTATTTGATTAGTTTTAATATTCCTCCACTGTGGTTTGATAGACGTTTGATATAATCTCAATTCTTAAGGGGAAATTAGCAATGCTATAAATACATCTGAATGTTATAGATGGTTTAAATAAATCAACTGTCCGTCTTGGGAGGAACGTAAAGGTGTATTTCACCAGTTTTCAGAGGAGCTTTGACTAATCCGATAGAAGATCATGACTTAAATGGGCTGACCTTGCTATTAAAATACTTTCAAACTACTTAAGGACATTAAACGCACCCATGTGTTTAACTCTTTGTGAATAAGCAAAATAGTGTCACTGAAATCAAACTGCCTCCAAAAGAGTACAAATGTTGGTTTAAGTGCAGCTTTTACAGAGGATTTTCTCTTTTTCTATGCAAGAAATTTGGGAATGCAGTTTGAGGCAAAGGCTGCCTTTTTTAGACTCAAATCTCCAGAGAAAAGCGCTACTCATACAAAGGGGTTTATTTTGAAAATCTGTCATCGCCGAGAAAATTTCAGTCATTAGACATCGCGATTGATTGGCAGGCTGTTTTATTCCCATCTGCCGGTGGGAGGAGTGGAAGGGACCATCACTCAGGTTTGTGCTCTCTTTAAAAAACACAACATCTCTAGTGCTATCTGTACAACATTCAACAACACATTTCTCTTGTTTTTTTTTTGTTTGTTTTTTTAACCATAATGCCAAAACAATAATAATTATCATTATAAGAAGAGCATTTTTCCATCTCAACGGCTTTGAACAAACACCACACAAACTGAAATAAAAATCTAATAAAGGCCTCAATACCAGATAGTACACGTCACCTTCAAGTGGTGCTAGAGATAGACAGTTTACGGACGGACGAGAGAGGGGCATGGAAGAAGAGCAAGCGAGAGAGAGAGAGAGAGAAAAGGAAGGATGGGGGGGTTAAAGAAAGAGAAAGTAAGAGGAAAGAGAGAGGGCGGGCGAATGATTTCATTTTCTCAAGTTGATACAAGCTTTTAGTGTCACCTCGGACATGTTTTGGCACCTTAAATATGATATTCATCAGACTTGGGCTTTGGTTTACCAAGGGTTAGTATTAAGACCAAAATTAGTCTAGCCCTACATATATAATGATTTTTTACTCGTCTAAAGGTTAGGTAGTCCATTCTTTTAAGAGTCTAGCCATGCTAGATTGTAATAAGGCCTGGTGACCTTGTTTAAGGCCTAACAGGCCTGAAGAGTCGGAGAGAAATCGGGACTGAAGACAGTTTCCCCCAGGAGAGAGGGGTCAGGAGGTAAAGACATGAGAAAAGGAGAAAAGGATTAGAAAAATGGGCTGAGGTGGTGAAGGAGGGTAGGAAGCCAAGAAAGGAAAAAGGAAGGGAAGAGGAATGAAAGAGAGAGAAAGGAAGAAAGAGAGTGTGGAGATATAGGCTAAGTGCTTTTGGTGAGTTTTACAAAATACACCAGGAAGTGCTTGAAACAGAAGGCACGATGGCATTGACAGTAGTTGTTAAGGAGACACCACTAAGGGACTTTCACTACAAAACTCATAAGGTGCTCTAAGAAAAGAACTTAAACACATTAATGCACATTATGGTGTGGTTGCAATCGTAGAATACCCCATCAAAAAGTAGATAAATAGTGGTGGTTAACCAGTGTAAGGGGATGTTGCTGTCTCACATTCATATTTTGTTTCCTAAATACACCTTCCACACACGAGAAGTCCTGATAAGAAGTTGATTGTTTTCAATTCATAGGATGTGCTGATGTTTACACAAAGTTTGAACTTTCTTTAACAACCAGTTCAACGGTTGGATGTTTGATACACTGATCAACTGATTGACCGATTTCGCTGTTCGATGGGGTAAATCTATTCAAACCACAGTTTACACATTTAAATCGACAACAGAAAGTGACAACTTCCATTGAAAAACGTTTGGTCTATCGGTAAATTCAAAATAAAAACAACTACTTTGGGAACTCAAACGTTGCACAGTGCTCTGTATAGACATTCCAACTAGTCTTAGCTCACAAACATTATAATCAATATTACCTATATTGATAACCTTTTTCTGTAAGCATCTTGAAATGAAAATAAACAAAAGTCTGCTTTTTTTTCTTGTCTTTACAAAAGCTACACATATTCTACTGGGATGTCTATGCATTTGTTAGTGTTTTAATAATTACTCCTACCATTGTCTTTTCTTTTCTTATAAAAAAAAAGAAGAGAGGGAATCTACTCATCTAAAAGACACCATACCCCAAGAGTACAGTTTGTATCTCAGATTTAGTCCTGTTTGGCAGGGATACTGCTTTCTTTTTCGTTCTCTACCTTGTATCTTCTCTCCTATGGAGCAAAAAAAAAAAAAAAAGTAAAATTGTTCCTTATTTGACACAGTTGCTAAGTCTCTGTCTCTTTAAAAAGGTGTGTCAGTTGATTGTGTTCGGGGGCTCGAGCGACGTCCCTACAACCCTCAAACAGACTCTCGCTCTGTGTTTTGTTCTTTTTCACACACCTAAGTTGCCTTGGCAACCCAACCCGCATCTGGCACCATTGTAAACAGTGGATTTTGAACTCTGACCCCTTTTTATCTCTCAGCCTTTGACCTCTTTCGTCGCATTATACATTATTTATATCAACTTTTTTTTTTTTCCTTTCAAGCTGAGCCTACAAACGGCTGCTGTCTGTGTCAAAGATGTCACGCTACCATGTAGCATTTCTTTTACAACTTAACTATCCACAACACCCTAGAAACCACTTTTAACAAATATACTGTACTTAAATTGTTTTAAACTGTATATTCAGATAAAATGAATGATCTATCAGAGCCTCGAGGCGAAGGAATACCAGAAACTTTCTTGACAACATACATGAACAGGCACTAACTGAAAAGAAAAAAAATGTTACAAACTCTTCTTTCTGTTTTTCTTAGGACAATCATCTAGAAACACTTTTCAGACAAACAAGGCAGTGATATATAGTTGAGGGAAAGCACACAGCCTCCAAGAGTTACCTCATGCCTTAAATTAATACCAAATAGCTTAGCTGAGGTTCGCAGCTTGAAACCTTTCTAGACTAAACTCTCCTCCATATGTGTGTGGGCTGAGGAGGAACTAGAAGTTCAAGGTTTCAAACTGTTAAATGGTCAGTCAGGAGAGCATCTCTTTACAGCTGGCTTCAACTTGGTCAGTATAGTAGTCTTGGATATACAGTCCACTATTAGTGTGGAATAAATGCATGTGGAATGATTCAGGATCTGCCCTAGACGTTTCTTTCATTTATCAAATAGGAGGTCACCTTAGAAATTATCTCTTGGAGTGAAGCTTGGAAAATAAACGGAAAAAGTGGCTGACAAAATCCTGAAATCTATGCTGTTTTTTACAGGAAGGTCATTTTCTAAGTGACCATACTGTCAGAACTGAAGTAGAAGACTAATGTCGGAGGGAATATAACAGCAGTGATCTTTCTCTTCATCCTTTTAAGCGCCTCAGGAGTCGAGAATCCTCTGTCCAGAAATGAAAGCATAAAGGAGCAAATATTAATTTGACCTTAAACTCAGCCCCTGCTTCTATTCTGTGTCAAATGTGGTTGAAAACATCAAACTCAACTCTCCAATTTAAATGGTATAATCCAAACCCATTTTAATCTGTTAAGATTCTTTCCTCCTCTCCCACCATGTGGTTGGGGCTCAGCACTGGTGACAGAGCAAGGGACATCCTCAGATCTTGGTCCTGCGAATCCTCCAGACTGCTGTTCTCCAAATTTTCTTCCAATTCCTCCTCTTGCTCCTCTTCATCCCCCTCCATCTTTCCCTTGAGTGCCAGACCATCTCTTCCATTGTTGGATACCGAGGCCACGGAGTCTGGGTGGTTGAGGATATCATCCAGATGTTCTGCTGTATCCCCAGAGAGCCCGTTCAGCGTCTTCGCCTGAGTTGAGGACCATTCCCCCAGGGGTGCCTGGGACTCTGCCTCACTCACATGCCTCCAAATCGTCAGAGAGTCAAGGTCAGAGTGATCCGTCTGGGATTTGGTGGCTTTTGGAGCTCCATCATCATCCAGTGTAGTCAAAGAACCTCTTTTGCGCCTAGACTTACTGGTGTGGTTGACCTGGAGATGCATGGCCATCAGCTCTGCTGAGGATGTACGGAAAGGACAGAACAAACACTGGCTCAATTTGACCCCTGCTGAACTATCCACTCCACCATCCCCACCACTGATACCTCCTCCTTCCCCTAAGCTCATGCCCCCATCCTCCTCCATCCCTCCTAGGCCAGGTGAGGGTCGACGGGACAGATCCAGAGGTTCAAACCCACCCTCTTGAGTTGAAGGTGCAGACCCTTCCTTGTCACTCGATGGCTGAACCATACGACTAGTGGTCAGAGGCTTACGACGGGATATTTTAGGGGCCTTCGGTGGGGGAGACTCCCTGATCCAGCCTCCTTCCATTCCACCTTGATAAAGGGCTCCCATCACCCCAGACAGATACCTGTACTGGGTCTCCAAGTCAACATCCCTTAGAGCTGCCAGGGCTTTCCGATGCTCACGTTGGTCTGGGAGCCCCAGGAGCCAAGACTGCTGGCTGGGCCGAGAGGTGGCAGCGTCGGTTGGACCTCGGTTGACCGGGCCGTGATTGACCTGGGATCGGCGCTGCTTGGCCAACCCAGAGGTACCAGAGGTCAGACTGTTGATAGTGGATGAGAGACCAGTGGAGGAGGAATTGGAGGACACTGCCAAGGCGTTGCGTTGCTCCCTGTGGTGCCGCTGGAGGTGGTACTTCAGGGAGCCCGACTGAGTACCCGCATAGTCACAGTGGGGGCATTTGTAGGGTCTCTCACCTAGAGAAAATAAGATTAACTGGATAAGATGGGGGCAATGCTATTGGATCTTCAACACAAGCATCCAAGAAAACCTAGATGAAGTCAATCAACCTTGTCTCTAAAAGATTACACGTGAGGCAAGTTTCAGGATTGTGAATGAGTAGAAGTTAATAAATTGAAGGCTTCCTGGAGAGTCAGACCATACATTAAGGGATCTGAAACACCACAGCATTTATTTAAGATGATCAGCAGGTATTTCCAAAATAACTGATATGGTCCTTAGAATGGCGAGTGTGAGATGTAGTTATACATTTTAAAGGAAGATGGCAGTATTTCATCACTGATTAAAATGACACTGCTGGGAAAGATAAAGGGGAGGGGGCATCATGCTGAAGGCATGTCAACAGCAAGAAATTTATTACATATGAAAAGAGTAAATGATCTTATTCACCAGAACAAATAAAATGAAGAACACAGCTCTACTGATGAATTCAAACGTACAGCAAAACTATGAACAATTAGATTTAGTTATTCAGGCAAAAAATAACAGGATAAAAGTCTCAAGGGGCAATAATCTCAAGAGGACAGTAATATCAAGAGACTATTATTATAATTTGATGCCTTCACTTAAATTACTGACCATGTGGTAATCACTTGATGGCACAGAAAAGCAATAGTGCATAAGAAAAAGAGCTGTACGCTATCATGAATAATATAGCTGTGATGTGATCAGCCCTGTCAGCCATAGATGAGCATTCATAATGGCAATACTAAATAGATTTCATTGAATGCATTTTGAGCACTGTCTTGCTGGAATGACTTGGATGTGCTCCAGTTACCCGTTGCTGGAGATTGGTGGCATCTCAGAAATGGAAGAGGGGTCTTAATTTTGATCAAATACATCATGCGAAGGCAAATAATAAAAAATGGCAATGACTCACGCTGATTATGAATATGGATCGTATGGAGTGTGAGTGAGTGCTGTGAGAGTTCCAAATTTTCATTCAGTCCTACTCACTTGTCACCATTCAGTATGAGGTTTTTTAATTTTGGTTTGTTTTTTTAAGTCTTGGAAAAGCCTTTTAGAGTCTGTTGGAAAGTGTCTGTTTGAGTGCCCTCTGTCTCTGCTCTACAGTCAGAATAATTTTCATATTATTTGATGTAAATTCAAGGAGAACAATTACAGATTGGTTTGTTTTTAGAGGCAAAGTCAGAATATGAATATCAAAAAGATAAAAGGCAAAAAATATCAATATTAGGGAGAAATCTGTGAGCATATGCTTCATGTAATGATATTTACATAAGAATCATTATAATTTATCTCAAAAACCTACATCAAGCTAGTGAGAAAAGTGAGTTTTTTACTGATATTTTACCTATTTTAATCCCTGGAGTGGCTTGATTTTCTTTCCTCAAAAACTATTGTTAATATACCCTCGAGCAAGACACTTAACCAAGAGTTGCTCCAGTGGAGCTGCTCAGTTGCCTGCAGTAGAGGGCTATGATTAGCACTGGCCAGCTCTCTGGGGTGAATGTGTAAAAAAGAAAAAGGTAGTACTGCTAAAGTGAGGATGCTCAATGAAACCTTTCCAGGGATTTATAAAGGTTAAAACAGTAAATGTGGTTTGTTAAACTCACAGCAGTTTCTCACCTGTGTGAACTCTCAGGTGTACTTTGAGATGGTGTGAAGAGCGGAAGGCTTTACCACAGTAGGGGCAGTCTTTTATCCCTCTACCACGCACTCGCTCCCTGCTGGGAACTGAAGGTATGGAGGAGACTGCTGTCAAACCATTTTCCCCTGCAAGTGTAGAAAAGGTGGAAAAATGTAAAGATAACAGCTGGTGTGAAGGGCCCCCTGAGAGCTACTATTTACAACAGAAAAGGAGTATGAAAATAATATACTCTTGTGGTAATAACACCATTACGTATGAGCAAACAAGCACAATCCAAAAGACGAAATAGAAAATCGTGAATGCGATAGTACCTTTGAAGCTTGAGATGACAGAGTGAAACCCCGTAGCTGCTCCTGCTTGTTGTGATCCACCACTGTGCAGTTTTGATTCCTGTCTCAGTTCTCCCGTTTGTTGGGATCCACCACTGTGTAACTGAGATTCCTGTCTCACCTCACTGCTGCCTCCTCTTCCAAGCCCTGCTCCTCTACGACTACCACTCCCCTCCTCTTCACCACCTCCTTTCTGGGGCCTCTGAGTGTGAACCCGAGCATGAACCACCACCTGCTGCAGGCTCCGAAATAGCTTTCCGCAGTCTGGGCATTCCCATGGTCCTCCTGCTCCTCCAGACTCTTCTCTTGGATCCAGACCTCCAAGGTAGGCTCTGACTTGGTCGGCCTCCGTGATCACTGTGCTCCGACCTGGGCCTCGCTGGCCTTGCTGCTGGCCTCGCTGGTGGGGCCTATGCTGCTGCTGCTGCTGCTGTTGAGCCACTGCCAGGCTGCGAGCCACTAGCTGCCACCAAGTTGCCTGGTCCCCTCCTTCTGAAACTGATGCTGTAGATTCACCTGTGCCTCCACCTCTAGTTGCTCCCCCTCCTCCTGAACTGCCAATAACACCACCACCATTTCCCATCTCTGCCACTTGAGCTACTGCTTGAAGTCTCTCCATACAGCTGGCCCCACTGCCATCACTGGGCAAGCCCAGGTAGCCCAGGATGGCTGATTTGCCCATCCCAATTCTGCCACCAGTTTCCCTGTCTGATCTTCCTTGTGCACCTCTGCCACTTCCTCGCTGAGCTAGAAGGAGGCTTGAGTAAAGAGCATTGAGAGACTGATTACCAGCAGAGCCTTTGGCCTGCTGCTCAGCACCTCCTGGTCCTCCAAGGGTTCCCAGACCAGCCTTCAGCCCAAGCTTGTTGAGATGAACTTTCATGTGGTTTTTGAGAAACCAAGGCTCTTTGAAGCCACGGCCGCATACCTGGCACTTATGGTCCAAGGAGTCCTTGTGCTTTCGCATGTGTCCCTTAAGGAACCAGGACTGGGTAAACCGCTGTCCACAAGTATCACAGCGAAATGCTGGAAGTGAGGAGGATGCAACCACTGCAGCAGCTGATGTCATCTGTGGGGTACTTGGCGTTGGTGCTGGGGTATGGGTCGGTGTGGGCACGGGAGTGTCGGGAGTTGCAATAACTGATCTGGAATTGAATGCCGGTGGCAGAGCAGGTACGTCAGGGGAAGGGTGGCACTCCTGCAAGTGAGATGCCAGGCTCTCTTCTTGGCTGGCGGAGAAAGGACAAAGAGTACATTTATACGGGTTGTGGAGAATGCGGACATGGCGCGCCAACTCCGAAGCTGTGCGGAATTTTCCTTTGCAGGCATGGCAGCGAAACGTGGGTGCTATGGGAGTAGACGCACCCTCCACAATAGAAGAAGAATAGGGAGAGGTCACAGAAACAGGGTCCTCTGTAAGTGGAGGTGTCAGTGGTGTGCTGTCATCCAGCAAAAAGTTTGGGTTCCGATCCATCTGTAGGCTGTCATCTAGACCTTTGACCTCACCATCAGCATCCTCTTCTTCTGTGAGATGCTGGATTAGAGTTCCTGGCAGTAAACGCTGGTTTGGGTGATTTCTGTGATTCTGGATTAAGTCTTTGTGGTTCTGTTGGATTTTGAGGTGTTGCTTTAGGGGTGCTGAAGGGAGTCCAGTCCGGTATAGAGCTGAAGCTCGGCGGTCTCTGTCCAGACTGTGTGCTCGGGCATGAAGAGACAAAATGCTTTGGAATCGAAATCTCTTTCCACATACGTGACAGGGAAACCTAAGTGCAGGCCCTGATGAACCCCCGCCAACCCCAGGTATAGCTCTGGTAACAGTATCCTTCTGGAACAACTGCAGGTCTAGCTCATCACTGCAGTTTCCACTCTGCCCTGATGAGAGGGCAAGCTCCAGGGCTCCAAAGCCAAGGAGTGGTGCTGATGGCGTGGCCGGTGGAGAGGAGTCCAAACAAGGGCTGCATCCAGCTTCCTGTCCTCCTCCTCCTGGAAACAGAGCCACTGCTGGCGTTGGGGACGGAGGAACTCCATCCAAACCTTCTTCATCATCTTCTCCATCAACATCGTGGTGACTGTTATTATCTTCGTGTAGGGGGAAAGGAGAGAGGGGGAAATAAGGCGTGTTGTCCAGGCTCTGAGGGGAAGGTTCAGGGCTGTGAATGGGCAAGACAACAGGGCTGTCAGGTAGCGAGAGCAAGGTGTGAGGAGAAGAGGCCTGGGGGCTGTGGTCCAGAGATGGCAATGTTGGGGGAGACTGGGGCTGCTCACAAGAAAGAGACAACACACACTCTGGCGGAGAATCCATCCTCTATCAGCAGAAAACACAGAAAAAAGGAGAGAGGCAGATAGTGAGTGGGCCTGACTTAAGAGGAGTTACAACTTTAAAAACCTAGAGGAAAGGTTAAATTTGCATGTTGTGCATAATTATCTTCAACTGTAACATGACCTTGACCAGATATGGAAAATAGCCACAAAATAGACATAATCAAATGGCATTAGTTTTGCCTAACAGATTCATATGTCTATATGTGTGAATCCATATGTATAAATGTATTTGTGTGTGTGAGAAAAATTACCAGCAGTGTGTGTGATCTTATGCCATTCTTTAGTTTCTTGGCTGATGGGGGACACACTTCTGTGGCAGCCTCCTCCTTTAATTTTCTGGGAATAAAAAAAAAGCAAAGAAAAAATTGACTGCATGATAATGAGAAACCTCACTTAAATGTGAGTTATTTGCAATAAAAACATAACAATTATTACACTTGAAATTAAGTTGTTGCCACTTTAAAAAACACATTACTGAAGCTATTATCTAACTAAAGACTTTAGGTAAATTAGCAATATCAGTGTCAATGTAGGCGTATTGAGTAATGAACCACAGGTAGCAGATTTTTGGATAAAAACAAACTTGCAGTGGGACTCTTTGAATGTATTTCATTATAAATGCTAATATCAGAGAATCAAATGCACACTAATTACGGCACTGTTTTGAATGTGCCTTAATCCATGTGAATGTTTAGCACAAAGCAAATCTTTATTTGATCGTCATTTACTCTTCAGTCTGCGTAGGTGTTCACATGAGCTTGAATGTGTAACAGGTGTGCACCTGTTCTGCCTCCTGCATGTGTTCACAATGCACTCCGGCATACTGTCAGCACATATGGAACGATTAGCCGGAGTGTGAATGTGCGCCGGTGTGTGTCTGTCTCTGTGCATCTGTGTGTGTTTAGGACTTAAGGGCACCACCACAGGACATGGACTGTCCCAAACAGGATGGGCGCGCGATGTTTTGACTTCCCCACACACCCTTCCTGTGCTCTCATACAGTAGCAGCTTTTTACTTAAATCAGGACTATATGCGTACACTCCCCCTGCACACACACACGTACAGTATGCATACACTTATGCACAGCAATATTTATTAAATCTGCTGCCTGGGTGTGGTGGCTTTGACCCATACATTGCTTAGTCATGCTTGCTTGTGTAAGTAATGCACGAATGTGAGCTTATTCTACTGTTGTGTCACCCCAGACAACAGAGTCAGCTAAAATGTAAAGTGTGATATACAGCATATTGAACACACAAGCATTTTGCCAAGTCCGCTTGCACACCCAAATGTTTTGAGTGCACAGCAGTTTGCATCAGTTAGGGCTGGATTTATGCACATCGGCTGTTTTTGTCCATCATTTGGTGGAGTTGAGACGCAGCAGAGGCGCCCACAACAAAACAAAAGGTCATCAATCATTGTGGCAAAACAATGGAACATCTGTGTTCGCAGGTGTGTCGCTCATATTTGTGTTTGTGCTGCGGCATGGCCACATATGTGTTTATATGATCTGCTGGATTTGTGTACGTGTGCGTGTTTGTGCGCGTGTCACTGAGCCCGGATGACAAAGAGATTCTCATGTAGCCAGTTGACATTTTAGCTCAGCTATGACTCACAGGGATATCACACCATATCAATCACATAAACACACACACAACCACAGACACACACTCACACACACACACACACACAGAGTCCTTTCTTAATCCACCATTATTGTTCTTTCTCTCCCTGTCTTCCTTTACCCTCTGTCTTTCTTTCTTTCCCTGATTCATACTCCTCCCATCCCCCTCTCATTCTCTCGCTCCCTCCCTCCGTCTATTATTCACTAATTTTCTTTCATTCTCTCCCTCTCTCTTTCTTTCTCTCCTGCAGTGTTGCCAGTTGGCAGAGTGCCAGGGAATGCTGATATCAGCTGGTAGATTGGGCCCTGCCAACATGGCGAAGAGCAAAAAAATGAGAAAGGAGGCAGACAGAGGGAAAGAAAGAGAGAGACGGAGAGAAACATACAGTGTAGTTACAAACTGGGCAGCATTAAAAAAAAAAAAAAAAAAACATTGTCAGAAGCCATGTGAATGAAAATGATTTAATGTGATTGCCAGCATGGTGTTGGAGGGGGGACAGAGGGGGAAAGAAAAATAGGGTAAAGACACAGACATGCTGGAACAGAGAATAGGAGACAAATCAGAGTGGTGGAGTGGCAGGCTGGGGCATAACATGAAGAGAGAACAACAGATTTATAAACCATTTGAAAAGTCAACACACAGACATATATATCCACAGAGACAGAGAGAAACACAGAAAGGGAGAGGAGAGGAAAAAAAACGAGACCGGCCATCTAAATGTATCTTCAGCAGTGTTAAGTCTGATGGCATTATCATATGAATATCACCATCACAATGCATTGTTCTACCGTGACGGTGGCTGTCGCCAACCACCGGCCCTGTCATGCCAATAAAGACAATTTGGAAAGATGGAGAGAGGGAGATAAGGTGCAGCACAGGATGCAAGGAAGGGGGTTGGGGCGAATGAGAGACAGAAATCAGATTGGAATCAGGTGGAGCAGAAGCACATAAAACCCAGGTGTAAATGAACCACGAAAAACAGTGAAAAACCAGCCACCTAAGCCGCCTCCGGACATGGTCCTGGGCACATTTGTCCACATTATCAACACGTGCGATTCACTCGCAGTCTGCAAATTTAAGCACTTTTGTACGCGTTTGCGCCTGGAGATTGCACACAAATGGGTGGAACAGGTACTCAACAAGGTGTGAACTGTCAGTTTTAAAGGATGTGAGTGCTGTGCGTGCTGCGGTTCTGCAAGGCAGGTAAAAATCTGATTTTAAAAGTACATCAAGGAAATGCATTTTTAATGCCAGGCACCAAATGTGAGCCACCTAAATCATACAGTTGGTCTTGAAGAAAATGTATCGCACTGGATTTTCCATTTTTGTTTTGCTGGGTGCGCCCCCCTTGCTTTTTCTCTGACCCTGAAATTTGCAGTGAACATGCAGCACTGTAACAACATCGCAACTCTCACGGTAATGACAGCTTAAAAGCATATGGTTGTTTTGTTAAGCATTGCCATGATGTTGTCATTACAGTAATTGCAGAGCAACTTTGTGGGCACTGAGATAAATGATTTGTAGTGCAGATTTACCTTCACTGAAAATTTGTTTTTGTGTGAGCCCCCCTCCCCCAACCACAGAAATAAAAATCAGCATTGTTTAAATAGTAGTAACCAGTCCTGTAAGAGGTGTGTGTAGAGGAAGAGGGGGGTGCTGAGTCATACATCACATCCGTGATAAATAGTTGCCAAGGGAGTAGAAGCACAATATGTTCAGACAAGTTTATTTTTGGGGGGTTTTGATGTCATTGTGTAAATATCCACTGAGTGGTACAGTTTTATTGTGAAGTTAGTGCAGGTTTGTACACGCCAGAAGACTACACACCATAATTGTAAATGTGAGGGTGTGAACGCCTTTCACTTAGTGTTTTTAATGGCGTGTGTGTGTGTGTGTGGGCAGGAAGTACGATATCTCAGCTCAGCTTTACATTAATAATATGAGTGTAAATGTGTGTTAAAGGTTGTATATTAATAGTGTCCATTTCCCAGTGGAATTGGTCTCCAACCTTTTTGGCTTGTTAGCCTCTTACAGCCAAGCGATACCTGCTTGCTACCACTCGTCACAGTTTGCATAATTAAGGCTGCGAGCTCTTAACAGTGTGATGTGTCCTTCTAACGTTGTTTCATTTGAATATTTTTTAATATTTTCTTTTATATAGTTTGAAGAGGTCTGTAAACTTTCAAATAAAAAAAGGATTTGAGAGGCTGTTAATCATCAAACAACCCCTGTAATGTGAGTATTTTGTGACGCAGACCCCAGGTTGAGAACTGCTGGCCTGTGGGGACACTGAAGAGCAAAAGAGGGAATTGAACAAGTACAGTTTTTAGTTGTTTTTGTGTGTGACCCCTATGTGTGTGTTTCCTTGCACACGTCCTCCTCCGTGCACCTAAAAATAGGCATCTCCAAGGTCTCGGGCCTGGGCCTTGGGGCATAAAGTAAAATGTGTATCTGCAGGCTGCATACATCTCCGTGTGCGCGCTCCAGCGGATCCTTACAAGTGTATCTTTCTTCCAACTGCATTACTTGAACTCTCATGTGATGGAGTGTGCGCGAGGTGAGGTGTCCTTTGGGGATAAGTGGGTGTATGAGAGACTGGCTGCAAAAAAAAAAAAATAATAAAGTGTATGAAAGAGAGGATGAGCGATTGAGGAGAGGAAGAGAGGGGGGTGTCCGCGCTCTCTGTGTGGTACAGTATAATTTGGCCCTGTGGTTTTTTTATCGCGTGGTCACGTGGCGAACTTCCCCACAGACGGTATTCATTTCCTTCACTTCACCTTTCCCTGAACCCCCCTGCTTCACTCTCCGCTTCGCTCCAACTTTTGTCTGGCTCGCGCTCTCCCCTCCCCTCATCTTCAGCTCCGGCAGCGATAAAGGGGGAAAGTCTCCCACCGTGCCAACACCACTAAGTGTGAAGATGTGACCTGGGGGGGATTACTTGCACCGAAAACGCTAACTTTTGCGCATCATTTTGGTCTGATAATGGAAGCATTATTGTCATCAAGGGGCTAAAATCTGGCCTGAAATTGACACTACAGGCCGTCGGGGAAAAGTGTTGGTCCAGTGGGGATAGATCGACATGTTGCTGACCCTTTTGCGACATATTTAGTGAGCGAAATGAAGAAAAAGTTGTGAGATAACGACACAGCCTCAGACTCTCAACCTCTCCTCGGCTCTTTCTCTTGCTAGATCTGGGGAGGCCACCAGGAACATTAAGTGGAATCATCATCTGCCGCTTTCTCCAACGCCGCCGCTCTTCTACATTTAACACTACCCCACTGCTTTTTCTCCCTGTCTAACCTCACCACTTCATTTCTTCTCCTCTACCTCTCCATCTCCTCTCAAGCTGTTGCTCCTGCTCTCGCTGAATGAATTCCTCCTCCAGCGCAAAAAACACGAGCCGACACTTCCTCCCCGCGGTCGCCGAGCGCCGAAGTGGTTGCCAGATCTGAGCGAGCGAGTCTGAACGTTGGAAAACATCACAGCGTCTCAGGCGTGGAGACATGGGGGGGGGGCTTGGGGATCTCGCTCCAAGTCATACGGGCCGCGCCGCATCTGAACCAATGAGCGGAGGCGCCGGCTGACTCGTCTGATTCGGGGATTACAAGACAGAGGCCTTAAAAGAAGAACTGGGCTTGGAGCATGCGAGTCTCATAAGTAAATGACTGGATGTGCTCTTTTTAAAAGGCTTATCCGTGCATACTGAAGAGCACCTGCAGGGGTTGAGAGAAAATAAGCAAAAGAAGGGCAATCAGGCATCCCACAGGTGAAACAAACGCCTACTACGTGATATTTTTGTTTATTTTTTTTAATCAAAAACCCAAATTGGTACTGTAAGCTGTCAATCAACGGGATCAAAAACGCCCTCCGCCTCCTCTGAAGTGTCCTTGAGCAAGGCGCCGACTACCCACGAGCCCCGGGGGAGGCTGACCCTATGCAGTGACCTCCTTGTGGAATACGTGATATTACTGCAAAATATCAGACACGCGAGCACCTACGGAAGAAAATAGAAACTGTTAACACGGGTTGATTCTTCATAAACCCTGGGGAAATCTGCAGAGCATGTGTTCTCTTTCTTAGTAACACCTCGCTTCCTCCAACTCTCGATTACGCTCTCATACGTACATACAGGACGCGGGGGGGAGGGGTCGGCGCTCAGGTCGAAGCCAGGGCGATGCACTGTGCACCGGGGTAGCACGTGGACGAGGATGGGAAGTAACTCCTCTGTCAGGCCATCTGAGCCTAAAGGTGAGGGTATGACCAAAAAGAGATGACCCTGCACCGAAGTAATCGACTGAATGCTGGGGGTCACGCTTTTGGACAGACTTTCTGAGCAGGCATTCGTAGTTTCACACTTCACAAATGAAAAGTGCCACAAATGTTTAAGAAAGCCTGAGAGAAGTTTAAAACTGTCTTACTGTTTTGCCTTTGCAGAGCCAGTTTTCATTTTTGTCAAATATCCAAAAGTTAGAGAAACTGTTGGAGGCAGTTCTCCTTCCAGATTCAGTAAAGGTGTTGTAGGACGGGTTTGGAGTATACCTTCAAACCTCCAGCCTCTCTCAGTACCCTTAAGGCTTCCTCTGCTCGCCATCTCTTGACATTTGATCTTTTCCTTGACCCGCTTTGCTACCTGAAAACCGTCACGTTAAGATGCCGGTGTCAGTCCGTCAAACATGTGAGAAAGGGAGAGGATGAAACTCGACCAGGCCCACCTGTGTGTGTGCGACTCGGGTTGAAACCGGCCGGCAAACTCTAACACAAGTGGTGCGGGTGGCGTACTATTTAAGTAAGACCCTAATGCTCTAAATACACGCTAATCCCGAGCAGCCAGCAGAACTCTCAACAGTCTCAAAATGTCACAATGCGGTAGATTCTCCCTAACTGAGGGCAAGCAGGTGCCTCTCCCGCAGCGCACTAATGACCCAATTATATCAATCAGAAGCCTTGATTGGTGCTACACTCCTCTCCCTTTTACTCTCTCTCCCTCTGTTTCTACATCTCTTTCTCCCTCGCACACAATCTCTCCTCTCTCCCCCCCTCCACCACAACCCAGAAGAGCCACCTGGATGGGGTGTATGTGCCCCTTCAAGTACAGTACAGCGTGTACAAAGATGGGGAGGAGGAGGCGGCATCGACGGCGGCGGAGGAGGAGGAGGAGGATACTACTTGAGCACAACAAGCAGAGACAGAGAGGTCTGAACGAGGCAGGGCCATTAGACGCTTTTCTTCAATGTGGGGCCTGTGTTTCATATTCATTAGTACAGTGTGGTCCTGGGGGCTGTTTCTGCGACGTGGAGTCATCATCTTGGAGCAAAAAGTGGACAACCTGTAGGGCTGGAAGTGTGTGTGTGTGTGTTTTGAGGTGGTGGGGGGGGGGTACTTTTAATGTTTGCTTTTTAATATCACACGCAGACGCTCGTCTTATTAGTTTTCAGCAAAGACCGGACGAGGATTAGAGTTTAGTGGACGGAGAAGAAAAGTCACTCCGGAGGAAGTTCAGAGTTTTCAGAAATCAGTGCGCTTCTTTCGCAGCAGCCTTCGACTTTGTCACGAATTTTACGACGATAACGTGCGGTTTCATGGCGGAACATGTGCAAAAAAATGGCCCAAAATAAGAAGTAAACAGACTTTAAGGAAAGCCTCCACATAGGACGTGTTTATAGGACAAGCCTTCAATGTCAACCTACTTCCACTGTGCACACACTGCCTCTCTCTCAAAAAAAAAAAATAAGTGTGACATTTTGGCTGGATCTTTAAAAAAAATAGGGCATTTCAAGATCCCTAAACATACTCGGCTGGATGTGAGAGGAAAGGGAAAAGAAGCGGGGGAAAAAAAGGCGACAGGAGCGTCTCTGTGGTCAACCCAGATGACACGTCTGCGCCTTATCTCATGAGGAATTTCCTCCTCGCCCTCTGTGATGTGCGTCAATAACGTGCAACCATTTTCAGTCGCTCTCTCTCCTCTCCTCTCCTCTCCTCTCTCGCGGCCATCTCAATTAGAGGCACATTAATGAAATAAATAACCGTCAACAAACAATGCACTAATAAACACCCCCGCTTGAAAAAAAAGGGGAGGGGGGGCTGAGAAATGACAGATTAACCCCAAACCCGCAGATGGTGTCCGCGCACAGATATTCCCAAAAAAATACGCGATTATAAAAAAAAAACACACAGTGGGGACGTAGTTTTGGAGAAGTCGGGGGGTGGCGTGTGTGTGTCATGTCAGCCTATCTCTCTCTCTCCCTCTCTCCCCTGCTCCATTTTGTTCCTAAATTTTCTATACAAAAGATTAAGGGAGGGGAAAAGACGAGCGAGGCAGGGAGAGGACGGGAGGGGGGAAAGGAGAAGAAGAGGAAAAGAAGAAGAAGAAGAAGTGCCATCATGGATTTCATCTTGAATCCTCTGCCAATCTCTCCAAACCGACATCACCCCCCCCCTCCCCTTCACACACACACACACACACACACACACCACCTTTCCTCTTCCTCCCCGTAAAGAAAACATCGTGTCCAAATAAAAAGGCACGTTTATTTTTTTTAAAAAAAGGTAACTTCTCCTTCTCGCGGAGCACAATTTGGCACCACACACGGCCGCGACGTTTGCTATACGCCACTTTCTGAGCTTGTTGGAGGTGATGTTAGAACAACTAACCGGGTTGTAGTAAACAGTGTAGTAAAAAGGTGTGTGTGTGTGTGTGTGAGGGACGGGGGGGTGTAAAGTATAAGGTTTCCAAAGCGGCCGTCGCGGATCGCGGGTGCGTTTTTGCGCACATTCCCACATGAAAGTGGCGCCGCTTATCACGCAAACAATGCGCCCGCACAATGCCCAATGTGTGTCCAACAAAAGAATTAGTGGGGCTAATCGCATCTGACCGCAAATTACGCTCACATCAACTTGCCAACGTGCAAGAAAAAAATCCACTTTTACACCCGGACAATGCGTCTGTGCGGCTTATCGAAAATCCTCCGTTACGCACCGAGAACTTGTGCCTCTTTTTTGGATTTTTTTATGGTGGAAGCTACTTTTTTTTCCCAGAGAGGAGTAAAGCCGAGGGGAAGGTCGCCAAAAAATGTCCAAAAAAACTGCTCCCTTTCTCTTTCTTTCTTTCTCTGCTTCTCTGCGCGGATGAATAAAAAAGTGCCTGCTCGACAGAACTTGGTTGAAGTTGGGGGCGAATAAATCTGGGAGAAAAATCCTCCTCTGGGCACTTCCAAAGGGACTTTTCGTGCACTTGCGACCATTTTAAAGTCGCGTTGGATCCCGAGTCCACTTTAGTTCACATGTTCCGCCGCGTTTTCTCACATTATCGCCGCATTTCTCTCCCTTCACCGCCGCCACCACCACCATTCCTCCTCCTTCTCCTCCTTTTTTTTGTCATGTCACGGGCTATAGGAAGCTACATGCATGTATGTCGGCGCACATACACCGGCGTACATACATGACGCACACACACGCACACGCGTAAAGTGGTCCGGAGCGCGCGGCAACATACATAGTACATACGTGCATACATGCTTGTTCACGCGGATCGTTTGCACACACACACACACACACACACACACACACACAGGCAAACTGCACATAATAAAAAGCGTAACAACTGTATTGCCCATTAACCCCGTGTACATATATATATATGTGTGTGTGTGTGTGTTTGTAAGTGTTGCTAGAATTAGAAATAATAATAATAATAATAATAATAATTAAAAAATCCAGTCGTATTTTTTTGGGGGGAGGTAAAATGTTTCATCAGCTCCAGCTCGCATTAAAAAAAAAGTGTCGCATGTAAACACAAAGCGTTCAAAAAAAAAAAAAAAAAAAATCAAACACCCCCCCAAAGTAGATAAATGAAGATATAGAGGATATATGTTGAAAGTAAAGACTCAGTGTACTTACGGGAGAGGCGGCGAGGAGATTAATGACACGACACGTCATGATTACGTTTCACTTGAATTAAATACATTACGAGTTGGGAAAAAAATGGAAATCAGGGTTGTATACAAGCATACGCCGTTTCCCCCTCCCTCCTCCCTCCGTTTGGTCTCTCTCTCACTCTCTCTCTCTCTCTCTCTCTCTCTCTCTCTCTCCTTGTCCTCCCTCCATCTCCCTTTTCTTTCTCCTTTCTCCCTTTCTCTCCTTTCCTCGTTTTTTTTCTCCCCCCCCTCCACCACCCCTCCATTTATTGTAAGGCAGGAGCGGGTGAATAGGGAGAAAGAAAAGCAGAAGAGGAGAAGAAGAAGAGAAGAAGAAGAAGGAGAAGAAGAAGAAGAAGTGGGAGGGAGAGTGATGTAGGTTGGGAAATGTTAATTATAATCTCAGCACGGGCACCATTTTACAACGCTGTCATCTCTTCACATTTGTATCCTAAATATGGCATCTGGGGTGGCGGGTAGCTGACAGTTTGGAGAGACATTTTTTTTTTTTTTTTTGGAGAAAGAAGAAGGAGAATGAGGAGAAGGAGGAGAAAGAGAGGGAGGAGGAAAAGGAAAAAAAAAGTTTCACACCAATTGAAGTGTGTTAAAAGTGATGACAGGGGTGTAAGGGGAGAGAGAGAGAGAGAGAGGCAAGCCCTGAGTGTTGTGGTGAGCCACCCTGAGCCACCCCGGAAGCACATGGCCACTTCCAGGATGGGGAAGACACAAAGTGCACACATTTGGATGGAGGAGGGTTCCCAACATAAGGTCCGGGGACCACTGGGAGTCCCCCTGGAGGTTCCCCAAAAAAAAAAAAAAAAAAAGTGTGTGGAAAAGCAGCAACAACAACTTATTGGAGAAATAGTCCAAAAGTATTTAAAGCAAATTGTACTAAATAATCTTTTTAAAGTGATCTCATGTTGTGTATTATTTTTTGCATTGTCCTGATCTCATAATGCACATGGCTGCACCCACTTTTTTTTTTTTTCCAGTTGACAATGGTTTAGTTAGAGCAGGTGCACATCTCCGACCAACGTACCCGCATCAACAGCATTTGCATAAAAGATCCCCGGCGTCGTCCCATTTGTCCTCTTATTAATGGGCTGTGGTCAGACGCAGCTCCCCGTGCTAAAAGTCGAAGAAGAATCCGGCATCCGGAGGTATTATAGCACACCAACGGTGCTTTCGCTTTGAAAAGCTGTTGCGATCCAGCAGGCATGGAGCAACATCACCACCTGATGGATTCAAGTCTCCCCTTTGAGTGCTTTATTCAGCCAACTCATGAGAAAGCGATCTCAGTCTTCAGCTGATGCATGTTTGACTTTCCTCTCCAGCTATTTGCTGACTTTGACTGTCTGCTGTTTGGTGCTGAGGAGGTTGCGCTCAGACGCTTTATCTGAGGCTTTTTTGGCTGAAAAGAGCTGTTGGACACGTGGCTGAGAGCTGTGAGACTGGAGCAAACAGCAAAAGCGCCTTACAGATCGTGTTTTAATACATGGAAGTACTCTGCTTTAATTAATACTTTATCACTAATTAAAATAAATGAACGTGCAGATATTGCTCATTTCAAAAGTTTAACTGCTGGATGTAAAATTTCTCCTACCTGTAAACTTTCAGTGTATGAACACAGCAGGTTCCAAGTTTCTGCATCACACTTGTGAAAGTTTCATACTGGACCTCAGCTGGCCAGAGACTTCGTTCATCCTTCTTGTGCGTCTGCGTCTTAAATTCAGATTTAACAAGAGCCTAGGGAAACTTTCCTTCTTCAGCAGATGAGCATAAAAAAAAAAACGGCCTTCTGCTGTCAAACCCTGCACGCACGTCAGTCTGCGCGCTGAAGGTCAAACATCCCAGCGAAGGAACAATAAGTGAAACATTTCACACCAAAACAATGAGCCAAAAGAAATGCAGAGTTGGGTGATGAGTCTTTGTGGGTTTGCCACATTAGTCGCAGTCCCTTCGGATCCTGTGTTGTTAAAAAAAATAAAACATGCAGATTCATTGCTGCAGTTTGAAACCTCGCTTAAAGGCACAGTCTGCGATTTTCACATGTCATGCTGTTGGTTACTTTACACCACTGAGAGAGGGTGAAGGTCTGTTTTCATCACAGGATCAACAGACAAGTGTGAGACTCCACCAACTTTATATCTGATTGCGCTGAAATCTGAATGGATGCATGATCCACGGTGTTGATATGATCGGATCTGGATTCTGGAAAAAAAGGTGTTTCAGACCTTCCCCATCAATCCTATCTCCTCCACCTACACCGTTAAAGTCTTAGGTGCTGAATTCAACGCACACTTTGGTTTTTCCTCCGACTTATTCGTTTTCCATTCAAGTGGCTCGTCCTGGCCTCAGTGAGGGCAAAGGACAGCACGAAGGTAGGGAGGCGAATCTGCAGTACGTGGGCCAGAATAGGACGCGCGTAAGAGTGGCGAAGCCCACGCGCCTCTTCCACCACCTCTCAGCCTTCATCAAAGAGAGTTCCAGAGTGAGACGGAGAACATATTGAACTACAAAAAAACGGCTGAATAGTCTGTAAAGTAACGATTGCAGGAATGCATGCCTTTTACTCCGCTCCCTCGCTCTCAAATGCTCATTATTCTCAGTAATAGGGCCTCAATCTAAACAGTATTTAGATGTAACCTCCACCTTTCTGTGTATTTGCTTTTTCTTTTCTCCCACATATAGATGAAATATGACTGTGAGCGAGTCTAATTATTTCTCAGCTAGAGGCCTTGGTTCTAACATTTAAATGTGGTGTGCTCAAACGTCGCGTGAAGGTAAATGTTGGATGGGAAATTCAAATGTCTTTGCTGACGCAGAACATATCTCCTGGATCAGCCATTGTAAGCCTGCTATTGTGTATCTGAGAGTGACTGACTAAGTCTGTGTCATATGTGCAGTGCATGCTTGTCTCTGTGTGTGTGTGTGTGTGTGTGTGTGTGCATAGTAAATCATTGTGCGTGTCGGTGTATGTGAGCACATTTTGCATGTCAGCAGCATATATATGTGTATACAAGTGTGTATATGTATGCGTTCTCTGTCTGCTGATGTGTCCCTGCAACTGTATTGTGTGTGTTGGCGTCTTCCCCCTCCTCGCTCTCTGTTTGTGTTTGTGTGTGCGCTCACGGTACATATGTGTACGTGTTTTGCGGCTGCCACAATGGCATCATCATCCACCCGCCCCTGACGCTTTGATTGTTTTCTCCGCCGCAGCAGAAATGCACCAATTAATATTCAGAGAGTGAGTGAGACAGACACACGCACACGCACACACACACACACACACACACAAGACAAAAAAAACAAAACAAAACAAAAAAAAAACACAGCCGTGAGGGAGGGAGATGGGTAGGGAGGTGTGATGGAGAGAGGAGGAGGAGGGGGGGGGCAGAAGAGATGGCACAGAGAGAGGGAAAGAATTGGGGAGATGAAATGAAAGATGAAGAAAGTGTGTGTGAGAGTAGAGAGAGAGAGAGGTGGAGGGGATGGATGGGTGAGATAAGGGCGAGGGTGGAGGGGCGTAGATAGAGGGGGATGAAATCTGATAGATGTTTGAGTAAAAACAAGAGAAGGGGGGAAGAAAAGAGTGAGGGAAAGGGGCTGAGGAGGGGTGAGGAAAAAGAGGAGGGGGGGATCAATATGTACATATTCAGTGAGATATAGTGGGAAATCAATTGAGAGGAGGAGGAGGAGGAATTGATTCGGGGGAGGAGGAGGAGGAGGTGGAGGTGGGGGGTCGCAGGGAGGGAGGAGGAAGGAGACGACGGAGGAGGAGGAGGAGTGCAGAGGTGGAGTGATATGTGGCTACGGCTGCTGTCCTTTTTGTCGCAGTGTCAGGGTATTGATACTGTAATACACTCCCACTCACCCCCCCTCACCCTCCACCCTCCACCCCCACCCCACACAGACACACACCATCACCACCCCCCCCATCACAATGCTGCTGCGTGACAACGGCTGTCGCGGCGACGCCTACTGGCACAATGCAGCCACAATACAGAGGGCACTGAAGCATCACACACACACACACACACACACACTCAGAGAGAGACAGAGAGAGCAGAGCAGGCCAGAGAGGAAGGAGGAAAAAAAAAGAAGAAGAAGAAAGGGGTGGAGAAATATAAGGAGGGAGAGGTGGAGATTAAGAGGGAGGGAGGAAGATGGATGGATAGAAAAGGTGGGAGAGAGAGAGGGATGGAGATGGAGGGGAAGGAGGGAGGAGAAGGGTAGGAGACATGGATTGATGGAGAGACAGGAGAGAGGGAAGGAAGAAAGGAAGGAAGGAAGGAAGGATGGATAGAGGGAGGGAGGAGAGATGTGGAGGGATAATATTACATGTGTAAAATGCCGGAGGGTGTGTGCCCATAGAAACATGTTTAATGGCTTTTATGATTGCAGGGAAGGTTGTGTGAGGTGCGTTTTCTTTTTTTTTTTTTCTTTTTTTATGTGTGTGTGTGTGTGTGTGTGACAGTGATGTATGCACTGCATGTGAGTGTTTATGGTGTAATGTGGATCCATGTTGGACGCTGTGTGTGTTTATATTTACTCATACCCACGTCTAGACACTGCGTATGAATATGTATGTTAGAGGATTTTTTTTTTTTTAGTGGGAGATTTTTGATGTATTCTGTGATGTCTTTAATTCATTTTGTGCTATTTCCAAGTATGTTAATACATTAATAAGAACGGCATATTTTACCTGCACCAAAAATGTACAAGATGTCAACCCAGGTTTCAGCTTTTTGATATTTTGTCTGCTTAACTAGTGTGTTTTAATTGGATCTGCTTAACTTAAGAAGTAGGAGACATTTCTCAAGTCATAAAGAAACAATTCATTCTTTAGTTTATGTAAAATATTTGGAGACAATAGGTTCATGTTCATTATAATGCTATTTTATTTATTTTAAGCCACATCTTTTGGTTAATCCCTGCTGTTTGTATTTGTTTCTACGCTTCTGGTCAAGTTAGGTGAAGAAAATGCTGATGAACTTGATACAGCACTGTGATGGGTAAATAATGCTGTAAACCTGAAAAAAACCTGAAAAAAAAAAACCCTGAGTTTTGTTTGAGAGGTCACCGTGGTGGCAGGTTGTTCCCCTGTGCTTTAAATCATGCGCGTCAAACTTGTTATTCAAAGCTGGAAAAAAAAAAAAAAATTAAATATATACATACATATTTTCTGTTTTAAAGAACACACACATGCCTTGGCTTTGACCTCCCTTTGCCAAAATGTCTGCGCCTGCATATTACTGTATCTCCCCTCAACATGCGCTCTCATTTACAAAAGAAACGCTTGGCTGGCTGCCTATAAGTCAGTTTATCCGCGTGAGATGACCAACGTCCTTCTTTTTCTCCCCCCCCAACCCCTTTATTTTTTTTCTCTTCCCCCTCTCACTATCTCATACAGTGTGTGTGTATGATCTATAGTTCCCTCCTCCATCGCCCTCCCCTCTCCTCCTCCCTCCCTCCCTCCCTCACTCACCCTAACCCTTCTTAATATGATGTAAAAAGCTAATCGCATGCAAATGTCTGTTGTCCCGGTAACCGGGCCTGAAAAATCCCTTTGATGTTTCCCCCGACTCATTCTCTTCACGTTCTCTTTGTTCGCCACAGTCTCGCTGCTTTGTCAACATCCCCCCTTTTACCCCGCTCGCTCTCTCTCCTTCATCCATTCTGCAGCTCTCTCGGCCCTCTCTTAGTTCTCTCCATTAGAAAAAAAAAAAAAAAAAAGTTCTAACTCTACTTTGTGTCTCCCTCTTTCTATAAGCCCCCCTTCTCTATTCTTCCTCTCTTTCTGCCACCCCTCCCTCGCCTCCCCCTCTCGTGCTCCTGCTCTCCCCTTGACTGTGCCTCTCTGTCTGTCTGCCCCCTTCGCCCTCGCTCATTTCCCATCATTCCCACCTACTGTCTCCTGTCCTTCTCCTCTGTCGCTCCCTTTCTCTCTGCCCCTTCCTGCCCCCTCCCTCCTTCCACCCCCTCCACCCTCATTGCCCACCCTTTATCTCTCATTCCTCTCTCTCTATGTCCCTCACATGCATGCACAGATGGACACACACACTCTCAAACTGCCCTCCCTCCTTCACAGAATTTGATCCCTGGAACTATTTGATATGGCGCTGCACTGTAGTTATCTAATCATTTCAGTTTTTTTTTTTCTTTCTTTCTTTTTTTTTGGAGAGGCCTGGTGGAGGCTGAAGCACAGCTGGCTCTCAGAGAAGAGACCCCTGCCACTCATTACAGCAAGTTTAAGGTTGCAAGGTTACAGGCGTCGTTTTGAGGTTAGACCTGCAGCAAGGTTCAAGCACGACCTTTAACCCCCCCCCCATCCCCGACCGCCCGTCCACCCGCCCCCTCACTCTTTCTCTCTCTCTCTCTCTCTCTGTTAAATCCCCTTTGAGTGGTTTGGAACTTGCATCCAGTTTTAATTCTTCAACACAGAAAAAAAAAAAAAAAATCAAGTAAGCATTACATGCATTTCCAACATTACACATTCTTTACAAAAAAATGTAAACATCAGGCAGAGTGTGTCGTAGCAACAGAGCAAAGAGGGAAAAAAAAAAGTTTCCATACATTAATACTGTCTCGCCATGCGTACAAAAACAAACAAACAAAAAAAAAAAAAGTGAGGGATTCTGCATATGACAATCTATATTGCGGTAAGAATGAAAGATGGTGTTCATTACATTGCTTCCAATATAATGCAATGTACCAAACAGCTAAAGGCTATGAAGTGTACGAGGCCTCTCCGAGCCAACAAATTACATATTGATTTGGGAACGGCTCAATAGCCATTTGCAATTTTTTGAATTTGAATGCAGATATGAAACGTGCTAAATCTGGCGACGCATTACACAGCAGACACAACCTCCCCCCGCCTCGCCCCCCGCTCACCCCCACTGCTGCTGCCGGCACTCGCTACCTGATGGTTTCATCTTGTACCTTAAGCGTAATATTGTTTGATAGTGATACACGCGCTATCCAATCAAACCGCTGAGTGCGTGATGATCGGTTATACGATCATGACTGTGTGCTTGCTGTCACGAAATACCCGACGGTGTAACATCTGTTTCTATCAGTGGGCCCACTAGCCGGCCTGGCGGAGTAGCAGAGGCTTAGTCGCCGATCTGCAAAGTTATTTTCATGGCACGGCTCATTGGTTTCGAGATATGATGCCTTAAAGGGAAAGTTCAAGATTTTTGGAAAGGATGCTGATTCACTTTCTTGCCCAGAGTGAGATGAGAAGATGGACACCTGGACTACCACAGGCTGTTAGTTAGCTTAGCTTAGCATAAAGACAAGAAGTGGGGGGAAAGCTAGCCTGGCTCTGTCCAAAGGTCACAAAATCTCAAGGCCAGGATCTATTTAACTCATCAGATTACATGTTATATCTCATTTGTTTCATGCAAAATAAAACCTAGTGTAAAAATGACATATACTCTTCCAGAGTATGTTGGCGACAAGACTCCAGGAAGTTACTGTGACTGGCACAAATCCCGCCATTATTACTTTTTGGTACAGATCAAACATGGTGAGTTGATTAGGCAGCTTTAGAAGTGGGTGAAGGGATGTTACTTTTTGGGAAGAGCCAGGCTAGCTGTTCTCCCCTCCGTTTCCAGTCTTTATGCTAAGCTAAGCTAATTGGAAGCTGTTTGTTGTTTTGTTTGTTTTTAATACACTCTGATGTCTTAATGTTAAACGTGGTATCCATCTTCTCAGCTAATTCTGGGCAAGAAAGCAAACAGACATATTTACAAAAATGTATTACTTTAAAATTGAAGATCAATCCCCTGATGTCCCACCTTCACCGCCACAAACATTTTAGGTCATGAGCTTTGGAGGCTCTGCTAAGACTTCTTCAAACTGTGATTTTTAAACTTCAAAACTCACAATCAGAAGCCTGAAAGGAAACACTGTTTGCCATTCTAGGAAATCTTCTTTCTTTGAACAACAAAACAGAAGTCAGAATAAACGGTTGAGTTCACATCGTCTGGCCGCAAGCACAAACCAGTAAAACCGGAATATGGGATATTGAACATTTCTCCATTTTATGAAGAAAGCCTTCCAGTCAGGAATGCTCATATAATGTGACAACAATACATATTTGTACACACATTGCATTGCACAGACACCCATTTTATACCTTTGGCAAATAGAACATGGCATCTTATATTAAAAGGTGTAGCACTAAATTCATTATCAGCACTCATCAGTACACTGAAGAACATTTTTAAGGCACCAAGAAGCTCCTGTTGCTGACATAAGTTACACTTTAAAGAAGACTAAATACTTAAATCCTCCATCTTTAGCTTAAACAAACAGGGCAACAGAACGTGGGGCAGTTGGATATGATGCTGCGACACGCTCCCGTTCATCATTGAGCCACTGTACCAGGCTCTAAAATGGCCTCAGTCAGCGTGTGTGAGCATGTGAATAGTGCTCCACTGTTTTATTACAATAAGAATGACTGCATGTGTTGAGGGACACTGTGTGTGTTTGTGTGCATGCTCACACCACCCCTGCCTCATTTACATAGATGCAATCACACCTAGCCTATGCCACACATTTCTACACAGGAAGGAGGAGAGGAAAAAAAAAAGCCTACAGTACTCCGCTCAGCGTTATGAAATTGACAAAGTACATAATACATTCTAAATCTGCAATCCTACGGTGGATTTACGCCCTGTATATCACTTCCTGTTTATTATCAGATGCTGGAGCATGTGACGCGTACAGTCAGCCAGCCAGGCAGTCAGTGGTTCAGACCAAGTGGTTTGGCCTAGTGGGGAGCCGCGGGGCAGACAATGGCCGCACTGTGTGGTTGAAGTGCCTTTGGTGTCAATGACTCTGCCAGCAACTGAGACTGGCAGATCCAAAATGGCGGAGCGCAGAGAGCCCTGCTGGTGCTTGTCATGGTTTAAACAGGGCAGTTTTGATCCTTTTTTTTTTTTTTTTTTTTGGAGGCAGCTTTTCTTCGGAGGGTTCATATCAGAGCTTTTAGAAGCCGGGGCAAAGCAGTGCAGCTCTGCTCCGGCTAATCTGCTGGCATTTTATTTGTTTTAAGGAGGTGACGGGGGCGAAGGGTAAAAACAAAAATAAAGGGGAAGGCGAGCGAGCATGTGAGAGGAGTTCACACAGAGTCCGAGAGTCTCTCTTTTTGTCCTCTTCCCCCTTCGAAGTCCAGTTTGGCCTGCCCAGAGGTGGAGCTGAGATGCTGAAATCTTCAAAAAAAAAAAAAAAAGTCCAGTTTCTGATTGTTTGATTGAAATACAGAAGGAGAGAAGGAGAGAGAAATAAAATATTACATTAAATCTTTGCATTGGCATTATTCGGGATGCATTTGTGATTTCTTTCCAAAGAAGAAAGGAAGAGACGTGTAAAATCAGAAAGTGAGCAATGCAGGGATGAGGTGACATGAGCAGCAGATCTAAAGAGAGCAACAACAACAGAGAGAAAGAGAGAAAAAGATGAAAGAAACATGCAACTTACTCTTATTGAGATGGCAGTTACACAGCTGTAGAAGGAGACTGATTCTGAGGAGGGAGAGAAAAAAAAAAGAGAAAATGAAACAGTCACTTTTTAATTTTTAATTTATTTTTTTCCTGCGCTAAAATGTGTGCACGTGCCAAGGCGTGCGCGAGCGGCAATCCTCCCTCTGTTGTTGAATATGTGCATATCGCTGTCTGTGTGTTTGCCCTATCTGTTTGGGCTGCGTGTGTCCGTCTGTCTGTCAATCTGTTCCCAGCGCAGTCTGTTTGCCAATCTGTCATATTCTGTTTGCTAGATAAGGAGATTGAGAGAATGCGTGTGTGTGTGTGTTTGCCCGTGTTTGTGTGTGTGTGTGTGTGTGTGTGTGCAGAGCAAATTCATTTAAACCACGGATATGGCAAGCAGGTATTGCTGTTTTCCTTACGGCTAAGAAGATGCACACACACTGTCTTCACTTCACCGACATACAGAGACTCTTTTGCTCTTTGGAGGATCTCAGACGAGGAACATTTGTTAGTTTTCTGTTTTGCACAAATAACAAAAATGAGTGTGTATAAAATATAATACAGGAGAAAAGGGGAAAAACTGATGGTGTACGGCAGAGGAGCTCAAATGGGCACATGAACGCATTCATCCCAGAAGCAAAACAACCATGCATGAAGATCAGCCAAATTGCTGCTAACAGATTGGACAGTGACAAATTTCAAGCATCTGGGGTCTAAGGCAGCGACCATGTGACGGCGACGTCTCCGCTCTGAGTCCGACCTTTGTTGCATGCCATCCCCATCGTCTCTCCCCTCATCCCTTGTCACCCCTGTGCTGCATCGCACAGAGGTAAGCATTCTTGATGAGATGCTCGCAGAGGTGGATGATCTGCTCAGAGTTTTTGCATTTTTTACGCCATCATTAGCGGAGAGGAAGAAATGAAATTAACCAAGAGAAAGAGAGACAGACAGCACTTGGATGTTTCCGTTCGCGGTCGGCGTCTTCGCCCACAGGGGACGGGCCTCGCAGAGTGTTTTCCAACCTGCTTTAGTTTGATTTGATTCTGCCACAAAACAACCTACATGTATCCTAAGACCAGGGCATGCAGAAACAAGAAAACACACAACAAATATAAAATTGAAGCACAACAGATGATAAATTATTTCCATCGCAGTCCTGGCCAGCCTCAAACCATGGCAACGACACAGGCCCCTACGATGTCACTGACTGAAAGTAAAAGCTGAGTAAAGTTGAAGGTGAAAGTTCCTCAAACCTCATTCCAGCTTCTTATAATGAAGCGAAGCCTGCACGCTCGCACATCGCACTTCTCTCACCTCGGCCTCCCTCATGTTCACGGCTGTCATTTACCTCTTTAAACGCCGCCGTTCGCGCTGCAATTTGCACGAGCCCCACCAGTAGGCTCCGAATCCTCCAAGTCACCCAACGGGGGGAAGTAGCTCCCCGCTTGGAGTGAAAAAAAACGGGGAGCCTTGATGCCAAATATCAACTCTGTGCATACTCTGCTGCACTCATTAGCAGTCCCAAGGCTCGTCTGTGACCATATTGAGTATTGCAAAACCCCGCCCTGATAGTTCTTGGCCCATCAGAAACTCCTATCAGGGAATTTTTGGGGGAAAGATTGCAAGTGGAAAAAAAACAGAAAAGAGCCTGTGACACCTGTGAAATGCAGTGTGAAATTAAAAATAAATAAATAAAAAAACTCCTCACCTTCACTTTTCACTTCACATTTCAAGTCTATATTTAACCCTGAGGTGTTGAGTCATTTCTGGAAATGATGGTGTTTTAATTTACTTTGGGATCACTGGATCGTGTGCTACGTGACCACTCCCCCGCACCTGTGAGAAACTTGTTGATCCGGAGCTTCTCCTGGGGTCCCTCCCTGATGCCGGGGATCCCCCCTCCTTCTGACTGCCGACAGAGGAGGAGTCTGAGCAGCTACTGTGGACTGAGAGAGAGAAAGAGTGTGTGTGTGTGTGTGTGTGTGAGAGAGAGAGAGAGAGGTGGTTATAGGTTAACAGATCAAAATACAGTAAATCTAACAGGTGGGAGATGCACTTAAAATATACAGTTTGTTCCCTTTTTGCATAAAAAGTTCAAATAAAAGCGACCACCCTGCATTCAGACATGATTTGCATGCATGAGTTGCTTGCCATCTCCACTGGCATTGTGTGTGTGTGCACATTTGTGATGTGAGAGTCATAATGTTTTCTTGAAATGCAAAATGGGGCGAGACCGGGTATGTATGGCAGAGACAAAGAGAGAGGCGGCACAGAGAGGAGGGCATTTTTCTCATCCTGTTCAATGAATTTCTAACACTGTGCTATGTCCCCGAGGACAATTCATGCATTGAAATCCTGAGCCGCCGCACTCAATGAGACACCTGGTGAGCAGTATGCGCATTACACCGAGCTATAAATGGGAAATCACTTTGGCTTTAGGGCAGCGGTGGCCTTTGGAGACTGGATGGTGGGTCAGGAATCTGAGGAATTATATTTAGGATTGCACGTTTTTATTTAAATGTTTGAGCCCTCGTTTCTTAAAGGGAAATCCCCCGCCTTCCACCTCAGATGCTCCAACACGATCATATAGCACCAATTTGTGATGTGTGCTCCAGGAGGTATTTTGTGACAAAGGCAACGCTGTAAGTCTCCTTCAACCTGCCTTTGTTGGTTGGTTGGTAATCTCCTCCTTTTTCAGGTGGAATTCTGAATATACTGAGCGTATTCAGCTGGGAACTGTGGTGAGCCTGGTGCTGATTATATGTGTGGGTGGAGAGTGTGCTAATGTTGCTGATATGATGATGATTGATGATTTTCATGTTTTGTTTTGTTTTTTTTGGCTTTTTTTCCATGGGTTCTCATATAATTAGCAGATTTATTTTGATTCATATAGTTGCCTAATTATATTTACGCTTAAGTTTTTGATTACTGCAAAGATTTCTGCAATGAAACTGCATTGTAGATATCTCAGTATTTGACAAGTAGGGAAGAGTCAAAATCCCTTTTTTTACATGAACAATAGGTTAAATGTTTGTATGTTTCGGCACCTTTTGGCTCATTGTTTTACAGCATTTAGCTTTACCATTTTGGTTTGGTTTACTTGTTGCGTTTCTCACCAAAGAAAAAGTTTTAAAACCCCACTATGCACAACTTTCAGCATCAAACAGAAGACGGACAAAGTTAGCAGCTATCTGTCGAACATTTCACAACTCCGAATATCTTTCTCAGATGTTGGTGGAGACCAAAATAGAGCTAAAAGCATAGTAAATATTGTGCTTTCATTCATCAATAACACACAAAGACACCGTCAGATAAATGCTAATATTGCTCTGAGTCTGTTGGAAGTGTATAAAGGCAACTGTTTGCTAATATGTTGGCCATAATTACTTTCAAAAGTGGAAAAAAAAGTGTCGAGTTATTGAAAAATCTATTAACACTGCTTCATACATATTTTCCACTATCAATAAATATGGGATTTTATGGTAATTACAGAAAAAAATCACATATAGCATAATGAAACTGAAGTTCAAAGCATTGCTCTGCCATGTTTTACATTTAATTAGACCAAACTCGGCAACCAATTTTGTTACTTTAATTATAGCTTGATGAGGGTTATTAAACAGGAGTTTATGGAGCAATAATATGATAAGGTGGTATTATCATGATATGTTGCTGCTGAAAGTGAATAAACAATCATGTTTTAATAATCACCCGGCCTACAGGGAAAAAAAAGATACAAGAAATGTAAGATAAAGCTGTCTCTAAACAGTGCAGGCATCCTAGGATGGATGTTTCCTTTAATATTCATACTTTGTGGGTTCAGTATGAGATGACAAAGCCACAGTTTGAGGGTTTAAGGGAGACACAGGGCTGAAGGTTGTGATGGGATTTGATCACAGCAGAAGTGAAATGTGTTTCCAGAGTCAAGCTTTTTGACTGCGCTACATATTCTCCGCAGGCATGTCTCAGCTCCTCAAAATTTCTCAGTGTGAGACGAATATCAAAAATTCATGGGGTAGCCTGGGGGCGCGAGATTGGAAAAAAAAAAAAACATTTACCACGTTATTACCTTGTCACATGGGGAGATACACTCAGGACCCCTTTTTTTGTTTCCTGTCTGTAATCTCTGGGTCACATCAGCTTTCAGCTCCGAAAGCAGATTCAGACAGTTGAGTAATCCAATCTAGTCACATAAAACCAAGCGACTTCCTGAAGCCGTGGTCTGAGCTGAAAAACGGTTCAGTCTTGCTGTGTTTGCAAGGTGAGAGGAGGAGGTGCAGGCTTTCAAATTAAACTCTACACAGAACTTGTCTGTCACTCCATTTTTCCCAAACATGATCATTTTCTCCCTGTTCTACCTGTAGATGTTTCCTGTTTTAGTTTTCCTTAAAAAATTCAAATTGGAAAATGCTTTTCCCACTAATAAAACCTTTACAAATTCAAATCTTTATATTATAAATGTGCAGATCCCCTGCGGCATCCCAAGTATACTGTGGAGGTGTTACAGATGTATTTTGCCTTGGAGCTTACCTCTGTCGTTGAGACTGTAGATGGAGTCCAGCTCTGAGCCTGGAGTTCCTGTCGCATCCAGCAGCAGCTTGCTGGAGACGCCCATGCAGAGCGACTCCTTCAGACACAACTCTGAGAGAAGAAGAGAGGAAAAGTTTTACATGACTGCTTCTGCAAGTAAAATGAAAAATGAGTGAGACAGTTGTAAGGGGATAGAGGAGGAACTTTATGTGGGAAAATAGCGTTTGTTTCTTGTTTGGGTACACGGGAACAATGGCGTCTGAACACCAAGAAGCAGCTTCTACAATATGTCAGTCCCCTTTTTTTTTAATGCCAGGAGCAGCACATCTTATCCACTGTGATACTGTAATCTGAGCCAACTGCAGGAAGCGATGCAGAGACGTGCGGTTTTACGGATACGAGGAGGTGGATATGACATGTGATAGCCGGCGGTCCCCTGTGCATGGAGAGCTGGGCAAACAATCTAACAGCAGACCGGACCGCCGCTGATATTTCTTTATGTATTCTCCACTTTTAGGAAAAGCAGTTATCAACCCAGATTAAGTTACACAGACAGGAATCAGATTTGTCGTTAACCTCACCAGAGGAAAAGCAAATTGTGAGTCCACATGGCTTTTGTTCTGTCCCCATTGTGCCTTTGAAACAAATATTAAAAAGCTAAAGTAAAACAAGTTCCTGCACAGTGATTCTGGCTCTGATATCAGGTGTCCTGTCCGCACAGTTATGTTTGGATTCAGGTTTAAAGACTGGGGGAAACTGGCTCTTTAACTCTACAGTGGACAGGCCACTTGTTCAGGGTGTTTTCCTGCCTTACGCCCCATTGTATGCTGGGATTGTGTCTGGGAAAATGGAGATTAAGACATTGCTAAGAATGACAAAGATTATAGATGATTGAAGAAATATATTACCGAGTCAATTTATTATAACTTTTTGATAAAAATCAACAAAGTGGATCCAGAGGTATCATCTTTTCTTGTCTTATATTCTACTTCTTTTGTCAAAAGCTGGGGACTACATTGCCCACAATGCAACTCGTCATACTAGAATGAAGCCTCAAGCAGAGATGAGTTACATCACTTGAGGCTGATTATCAGATAAAGGTTTTGTGTAGATTTTCAGTCAATGAGGGACGACTAAAAGAGCCATAAAACAGTCTTAAGTTGAGTCTGGGGTCAAAGGTCAGACTGCACCTGTGTTGTTGATGGCGTGCGTCCACAGCAGGTGGGCAATGTCGTGAGTCCAGGCCACCCTGCTCTCCCTGTCCTTGGCCTGCAGTGTGATGCAGTCTTTGGTTCGAGGAGCCTGTCGGACCCAGACTTCGAACTTCACTCCCTCCTCGCCTACGCTCTGAGTCAGACCCATCTCCCCCGTCTGCAGGGAGAAAAGGAGGGAAATGCTCAAAGTCAAGAGATGTAGTAGAAGCAAATACAAACTGAGACAAAAACACGGAACCGAAATGCAGACTGGAGAGCAGAAAAGTCTATTTGAAAGTGAAATAAAGTGTTTTTTACATTTTACTCTCATCAGCGTCTCCCTCACGAATATTCAGCCGAGAGACTTAAGCGCCTCAGACTCAGTTTGTCTTACCTTCTAGTTCAGTTTAATCAATACAAAACGTGGATTTTCCTCAAAACCCTTCAAACACAGAGCGCTCAGGAGAGACGGAGATAATGAAAATTGAAGGAAAAGATTATGTGAGTGTGAAATGGAGACAGAGCGTGTGTGTGTGTGAGAGTGTGTGTGTGTGTGGGCACCTTTGATGCTGTGCTTGTAGCTGTAGGCGGTGCAAAGGTCCTGGGCCGGGGCTCTTCTGTTTGGTGAAGATGACGACGTGCTGGTAGAGGAAAACGTTCCTCACGCCCGCCCGCTTCCTCCGAGCCCCGCCACACACCGTCAGCTCGCCCTGCCGCACCAGCTCGCCGCGCTCCGCCACGGGGATCTGAAACACATGGGAAGCACACACATGATCATTTATCATGTCCAGAGGCAAGGGCCTTTATCTGCAAAAGATACCATCTTAATTTCTATCTTGAGAAGCCACTTGACACGTTGTCTCTACCAATAGGTTGGAATAGTTCCCTTTTTTCTAATTCACTGTCATTTAACAGTCTTGAAACAATATATAGATGTTCAATTTCTACAAAAAGGCAGCTTCCTATACATGATTCTTGTAACAATAATCTCTTTGAAATATTTTAAAGGGCCAGAAAGTTCAAATCTTGCAGCTCCACAGCACAAAAATGAATCTTCTCGAGGTTATTAACACCTTTATTACCTGACAGGAGCTCACTGTGGGCTTTACACACTTACACTCTGGCCTGCTTTCTGTTTTGAAGGACAATCTCAACCCCTCCTCAAATTTTGGATTCAGAGTTGCGAGACGTTTTTGCTACAGAGAATAAAAAAAAAACCCTTTTGCTCAAGTCAACAGAGAAAAAAAAAAAAAAAAAGACAAAGCAGTATTATCACCACTGTGTCTCGCACTGGTGACACACTGAATTCTCTCTCCGCGAGGATGCTCTCCTTTCTGCTGGATCTCTGCTCTAATTGGCCGGCTGAGTCATGTCCTTTGTGAAAGATGTGACTCCATTTTTCACGTCAATTACAGGGTTAAAGGACTTTGAGATGTTGCCGCAATTCCCGCCAGATGCAGATAGAGGCTGATGACAGTCAAGTCTTATATAACGCTCCTCAAAGACTCCATAGGAAGACTTGCGAGCAGACGTAAACGATGCACCGGGCTGACACTTCCTCTGCAAATAAAACGAACATTCACCAGCAAAACATCATGCGGGATTTTTATTTTTAAAGCTCCGGGGATGTCGTGCGGGTCACGATATAAGTGATGCTTCACACACTTTATGAACACCCATTCCATCCACACAGCCACCCCCCCACACACACATATACACACACACCTGCGCTTACAGTCTTTTTACTTGGAGAGCTTTTGCAGAGCGATTCTGAAGTAGCTCAATGGGAGTGTTTGTGCTGCCGTAATCTCTCTCCCTCGCTCCAAAAAGGCGGGAGGAGAGCGTAGTTTGTGTGTGTGTGTGTGTGGCGTCGAACATTTGTCACGACTAGCTCTGAATGATACTGCTGTGTCAGAGTAGCACAATATAGGGTAAGTGGATGTGGTGTTTTCTGACTTTTTGATAAAGGTTAGAGCCGTTTTTAAATCCACAGAGAGAGTCAGCGAGAGTGCTACATAAAGAGAAGTGGTTTTCCCGGTTGGTCTGCCTAAAGAAAAGCCATCTATTCCTCCTCTTTACTTGCTTTTATTTTTCCTCCATTTGTGCTCTGAGCAACATTAAAGACTCTTCTGTTGTCTTAAGTTCAGATTGTCACACACAGTTCCAGTGTTTACAACCACACACACTCAAAAATTGTTGTGTTTCCTAATGTAGTTCACAATAGACTGTCCTCATGTGATGAGCAAACCTTATATCATCTTCCAGTTGAAGAAACAATTGGAGAAAATGCAAATGAGCTTCTGGTTGGAGTCCAAAAGAGTCTCTCTAAGTACATCTTAAACATGATTAACCTAAGGAGTATTTTTACTTTTTTATATCAAATTCAACACAAATTCCTTTTTTTTAAGAAAACCGTAGCTGCAAAAAAACAACAACAACATAATAAGATAAAAACATGATAGAACAAATCCATCTCTTCCTGCAGCTGCCTGACCTCATCAGGACGACTCAGTTTCTTCCCCTCTAAGAAAAGAAAGTGGGACTTGATTCACAGTTGCAGTGTCATAAACTGGGACAGGCATTCTCACCGGACATCCGGCGATGAGGTCACTGGCCCTGAGGTCCTCGCCGTGCCGCTGGGCGTGTCTGAGGACGGAGAGAGCCGAGTCGGAGGCGGGGTTGATCCCCCCCAGCTCCTCCAGGGCCTCGCAGTACTGCTCCAGCCTCTGAGTGGGAGCCTGGAGACAGTGAGGGAAGGACAGGGGGGAGAGGGGGGAGGCCGGGGGGAGTTTGGACTGCAGGAGAGGAGGAGAGAGGAGAAAAGTCAGAAACATTAATCCTGGTTGTCTCTTGTGGTGTATCGACATCATGTTCAGACTTCAAATTAAAGCAAAACCTCCACATGAATCAAACCAGTGCTGTGTCACCCACTATTTAACATAAAGGACATCATACAGTGCTGTGATGAGTATTATTAGGTCTTATACAGCACAGAGAAAGTGTAAGTAGTGTGCAATATATGGCTACTAACCATCCTATATTTACCAAAATGCATTGCACAGACAGAGAAAAGAAGGTAAATTTAGACAGATGTCAGATGAGAAGAAATTTGTTTTGATTTTTGCCATCTGGCACGCTGATGCATATAGGGCTCTGCATAGTGAATAGTAAATGAGTGAATTATGTGACACAGCCAAGATGCGTTTTGGACGAATGTCAGTTTTCATTTTCAATTTCCTGCGTGTCAGCGAAGGACCTTAATGCCTCTTTGCATGTGGAAGTGAGTTTTATTACATACTGTGAGGTGTAATGCTGTGAGAAAATGAAAGAAAGAACAAATTTAGTTAGTTTTTTTCTGATTTACTATTTGTTCATTTCTACTTGTTTCATGTATAGAAAAGAGATAAAAAAAAAGATCTGTAAGAAAACAAACATTAGAAAGTATGTTATCTACAAAATAACACAAGTTACAAATGTATAGCTTATTATTTCACAATATACATACTAATTACACATATTAGTTCATAAAAACATACAAAAAAATCACATAAAAAGCAACAGACCAAACGTATGGTGCCAAATTAAAAACATATGAACTAAATGATATAAGAGACTAATTTGTGCCTTAAATGCCTGATTCTGATGGTTCAATTTGATGGTGAATATCTAAGTTTATGTGTTTTTATAATCTATTTTAGGTGAAGAGGACTTTCAATTTACCACAATCACCACTTGAGAACTCGCTTAATCAGGATAATTATTGTTTTGGGTCATTTTATCTCAAGTTCACGAGGAGCCAGGCTAGATTTCACTGCCGTCATCGGTCGAAAAACACAAATATTGCCCAAACATCATGACATTTGAATCTCCTTCTTTCTTTGTGAAGCCACATTCCCCCTCTGGGTCCCCACTGATCGCAGACACCATGTGGAAGTGGCCACGTGTGCTGCTCCTGCCTCCGCCGTCATAACAATAATCGCCGCCATCCCTCCAGAATGATCACCATCATCGTTTAGCCCGAGCACCACTTCTTCCACGTCCATCAGCATCACGATAACCATAAACCCTCCCAGCAGCCATAATCCACCATGTGTTCAAGCTGTTTTAAAACTGCTGCCGGGTGGGACGTGAACTCACACCGCCTCCTGGTGGCACTTTTGTGGAAATGCTCCTTCATGACACACTCCACAACTTGAAATGTAGGCCTGTGATCTCTCCTTGTAAAGTCCCCTTAGTAATCTTACGATGCTGTCGATGTATTAGTTTTAGTTAATTGTAGCTTGCAAGCTCAAATTACTTTCTCTCTAATCCGCCTTTAATTGGCTTTTCTAGTGTACATTAAACATGTAATTAGCTTTACTGTATACAGCTCATTTTTAATTGCTGCCGCCGTTGAATAAAACAACTTTAATTGGTTTGTGCTTGTGATGCGCTCCAAAAGGACTCGTAATGATGTTTTAACATTGTGATTTAAAAGATTTTCTGAAAGGAAAATAACCAAATAAAAATCTTATGACCCTGACGTGTGATCATCAGTGAGAAAACGGGGTATTTTTCCTTTAATTGAAAGTGTGTTTGGTGAAAGGAGTTGAAGGAAGACACATTCAGAAATACTGGTTTAGCTCCTCAGGCTGAAACTCTTTTACTAAAGTCTTTTCAAAACAAGTGGATCCTTTAGAGGTTTGGGGATTTAATGCCACAGCCGCGGTGTGACGGATCTCACCTTAAAGAAGTCGGCAGCCTGTGTGACCAGTGGAGAGTCCAGTTCTGGTTTAGTCCTGATGTAGTGGGAATACTGCAGAAACTGCTCCCTCTGTTTGTGAGACGAGAGGAAAGAGAACAGAAATAAGAGAATGTAGGGGAAGTCGATGTTTTGTGTGGACAAAGTTTTACTTTTAAGTCGACTTTAACCTGATCAATCATGTAGTAAACAGTATGAAAGTAGTAGTAGAATGAACTGTTCTGAAAGTGCAACATTAAAAAAGTTTACTTACTTAAATGCAGTAGTGGAAAGTAACTAAGTAGATTTACTCACTACTGAATTCCAGTAAAATCTGAGGTACTTTACTCAATTATTTCTATTATCCATCACTTCATATATATGCTTTTAACTCCACTAATCACTTTTTTATTCCACTACATTAATTTGACCCCTTTAGTTACTTGTTACTTTCTATATTCAAATTAATGATGCAAAATACAACCAATGATGTGATGACATGCCAATACTTTTGTACTAAAAATTTGAATTCATAACTTTTATTTCTTGACATCTTTATATGAAAATGTTTCATACTACCCATCACAGATTTCTGTACCACAATATCGATTCCTGTACAAAATCCTCTGATTCACAGAACAAGTCTGCCTTGTTAATGTGAATTTCTTGAAATATGACTCAAAACACATCTTTTTAGTTGCATTTCCAAACAAATGAGAACAAAACCCTGCCCTGCCTGAAAAGAAGTGAAAAATGAAATAATCTAATCATTTCTTTCATTAATGGCCTCTTGTCTGACAATTAGATTTATATATATATGTATATCAAAGACGTCTGCAAAAAAACTAACCTTTAACAACATGGTTCTTATGTTTGTACTTTTTATGATCCTCCTTTTTAAATAGTAGTATATTAAAAAGTTGAGAATGCTCTGCAGTATTAAAAGACATATATTTTTCTATACTCTTTAGGAGCCACTACGTTTTTAAGGTGGTCACAAGAAAGGCTATTGATTCAAAGTGTTTGTTCTGTGGTCCCATTAGCCAAAAGTGATGACAAAAAAAGCATGAATAGGTCATGGATTGTAGAAACTTTATATTCACCATCCATTCCTGAACTTACATATTTGCTGAAGCAGTCCTGTTGCAACAAACTCTGCACAAGAGCGCCCTCCATGGCGGGGAGTAGGTTCTGCGAGTGGAAGACACTGAGGCTGGCCCAGTTTGGGAAGAGGGTGTCTGCCTTCCCCCTGATGGAGGCCGGGGTGTCCAAGAGCTCTAGTAAGGGGAGGTACGTCTCTTCCACCCCCTTCAGGACAGCCACGTACTGCCTCTCTGAACTCAGCATCCTACACCAGAGCAGGTAAAGCTTACTGCAGGACAGACGGGGGAGAAGGCGAGACACAGGGAGACGATAAGGAGAGCAAGAAAATGGATGAGTACATTTGCAAGAGAGGAACAACATGTGGGAGACAGAGGAGAAGAGGGAAGCGAGAGGATGTGGGGGTGAAGATAGCAGTAAGCAATGGACAGAGATCAAACAGTTAGTAATGACAAAATTATCTGAGATTGCATGCTGACTGATAAAATCATTCTGAAACAGACTTCAGTTGTACTTAAATAATCCTAAAAAAGATGAATCATGTCACTCTTTCATCTCAGCCAGGCTTGTTTTTGATGTGATTTGTAATGTTGGTCTTGTTTTGGAGCTCTCAGCCAACACAGATCTTCTCCCGCTTACTTTCTCACACTTGAGTAACCAAACTACACACAGGAGGGACATTTTGAAAGAATTAAAAAAGAGCTGAAGAAGCAGGAGCGACTCAAACACACCTCTGCGCAGTTGAACCGGCCCTATCTGTCCCCGTCTCCCTCTCAGTCCTCCCTAGTAGCACGTGTTGCCGCGGCGACCCCGTGTGGTCCACCACCTCCTTGCTGCTGACCTCCACGCCTCGAATTAACACACCTCCACCTCCTCCTCCTCCGCCCCATCCAGGGATGGCTGCAGCCATGCTAGTGGTAATGACTGGGTCAGCTAACGTCCGTCGCCCCAGCCAGGACATGGGGGAGTTACGGCTCTGTCCGCCTACCGGGGACTCTGCAGGTTTGGAAGTGGCCGCACCTCTGCGGGGTGCCAGAAGAGCCTGGAGGTCAAAGCTCGGGTGACGCTTCCTGGGAGGCTTGGAAGGGAGTGGGTTGTCTGTGGGCTGAAGGTTATAGATGTGACGTTAGTAATAGGCAGATTAAGGTTAAACCAAATTAATATTTTCCTTTTAGCTCTGTTTTGGTCTCCACCAACTTGCAACTAGCTAAATGCTCCACTATGTTCACTGGCTAATCACTTTAAAAAGCTCTGCAAAGTTAAAGGGAACTACAGAGTGGTTAATTATTCTCTGCAACCCAAGTAATCATTTGATCTATTCTTAAAAAATACATCTGAAATAATATAGATAATAGCAGCTTTAATGAGGATTTTCAAGTAAAATGTTCTGAATGGACCACTGAAATGACAGTAGAATGAGCAGATATGGAGAAAAATTACATTTTTAAAAGTAAAGTGTGGCAAAATCTCTGATGGTTGATAAATTTCTATCATCTCAAGGTAAAGATCAAATCTAATTTCTTCCAGGCAGCCAGTGGTTTCAGTTCATTTCAGTGCATTATGAAAATGAACTTGTGCAAATATGTTTAAGTTAAATAAGCAATCATAATGAACATTTTTGCACCTTTGTTTCTGCAATTGTTAGGTGGTGATTATGTGGCAATGCAGATATACGCAAGAACTTGTGAGAGTGGGCTGCATGCAAATGGAAAATGAAGGATTATCACAAGATTATTTTGTTGTTCTTCCTATGGAAAGACAAGTTGCCCTGCAAGCCAATGTCTATAAAAACTTAACTAGTCTTCTGTAAACCCCCAGAGAAATTTTTATTAGTAGTTCCACTGGGATTTAAGATTTTCCACTGGCCAAAAAATCTCAGCAAACATATAAGATTTATAATCTTTAAGCATTGTTATATGGATGAGACTGTTTTGCAAATAGGATTATTCAGGCGAGCATATTTTCTAATTCACAAAAGAAAAGAAGAGCTGCAGAATTAAATCAAAAAGAATAGTAAATTTGTAGTGCTAATACTGTTGCAAATAAGACAAATATGACATTTAATATGAAATGAAACACACACTCACGCTCTTCTTTGCAGGATTCAGAAGGTTCTGCAGGAACTTCCCTCCTCCGGCTCCAGCTGCTCCTCCTCCGATTCCTCCCGCTGCTCCCTCTTTCTTATTCCCTTTGTCCTCTCCTATCTTCAGCGTGGAGCAGGTCTGCGGTCTGAACAGCGATGCCAGGGATCCCCAAGACTGCAGCCCACCATCGCCTCCTGCAGCTCCCAGTCCCCAGTCGCCATCTCCCTCAGGACCCATCAGGTCCCACAGGCTGCTGGCGGAGGGCGTCTTTGACTTCCCCTGGCCCTGATTCTGGGCCCTGTCAGGCTGGAGGAACCGGGGTTTGACCTGCGCTACGGTCCGCTGGTAGCGCTCCACCGTCTGGGTCCAGAGATCCAGGAGCGCCCCGCCACCCAGCTCTATGGCTAAGGAGCGAGCATCCTGGAAACGGGACGGGGGGATCGGAGGGAGGGAGGCCAGAGGGCAGGTGGAGGAGGAAGAGGAAGAAGGGGAGGAGGAGGTGGAGGAGACTGCGTCGCACCACTGGGTGGCCTGCACGACAGACGGGACAGAAAAGATGACTGCTGCTGCTGTTTGCCCTTAGGAAGATTTGAAACCATTAATATGTGATCATAAGTTCCTGTGTGCATAACAGATGGCTTCCTGTTACCTCGGTCAGTGTGGACAGCAGCCTCTGTGTGTTATCCAGGGTAGTCCAGCAGTCTGACAGACAGTGGGACATGTCTCTTAGCTTCTCCCTGACCGGAGGAAGTCGGATCTGGACGTCGCTCAGGCCTGCCCAGTCCAGCTCGCACCAGCCCTCCAAATCACTGAGCACTGACAGGGTCTCACTGTGCAGGTCCTAAAGGATTTATAAAGTACGACTGTGAAGTCTGGAGAAACTCTCAAGTGTTTATTTGCAGAAGTCTGACAGGGATACAATTGTGAATGGGATAATGGTAACTGCCTCTGCCAGGAATATGCTGACAAAACGTCTACATTAGTCTGTATCCACTTTTAGTAAGTCATTCAGAGTTGCATGTGTAGCGTGGGGGTCTTGAAGGGCTAAGAGGATTCATAATCCATGAGTTAGAATGACAGGCATACTGTTTTAGTAGAGGACTTTAGAGTGCCTCCATACAGAGAGTCAAAGTGAAACCAAAACATCTGGGTTCTGTTCTAAAATCATTAAGATGTCTAATAAGATTAAAAAATCTAAACCTAGAACATAATCTTACCTATCAGTTTGTTGGACAATTCATTCAATTTGTCTAGACAGGCATTGTAAACAGCGAAAAAGATGTTATATTGTTGTTAACTGAATATTTCCAGTTCAAGTGGCCTTCGACAAACACCATTTCTCACAAGCCTGTTACCCTTTGTGGGTCAAACATCACTAGCCAGCTGCGCAACTGCCATCAGTGTTTTTCAGACAGATTACGGTTAAAAAGTTGGAAAGATGTCGTCATAATGGAGTGCTGGTGTATATAAAGGAAAAAACAAAGACTGATTAAACACACTCTAATGAATGAGTCATAGAAGCTAACGTAACAGTGGCTAGGAAGAGGGTAGCATCAGGACTTCAGCTCTTTATTAATAATATGCTTTTTTAAAGCCTTTAGGACAGTTAAGGATACTACAAAAGCAAATAACCTGTTGCAGAAAAAGACTTTAAAGCTAACCTGCTGACCAGCGCCCACTTTGGCCACAAGTAACAATTGCAGGATAATAAAATGTGTAATAGAAGCGCAAGTAAGGAAGAGCCATCAAATCAGCAAAGAGACTCAGCTGTATCAGTTAAACACAAATATCTATCCAAAATCTGTTTGTATTAGCTAACATTATCCAGACTATCCATACCAGACCATGTCAGGCTGTAGCTCAACTCAGTTTTTTACATTTTTCATTCTACTTTCAAAGATTGCATAGTCTACCACTCTTTGTAAGAGTTGTATGTCATTATATAATCTTTCAAATCTTTCATGGCGTGAGTTTCTTTGCAGTCTATTTGTCTGCGTGTCATTTTTTATGTTACCACCGGATGGTGCCAAAGAAGGGGCTTTATAAATCCTACACATAGTGGCTTTAATTTTAAGAATCATGCTGTGATTGTGTGCAAAGTACATGGAAATAGTGTGTTCTAACATGTAAATCATGCACATATTTTGATGCAGCAAAGAACTGAACACTCACGTTGGCTGTCTCCCTGAATGTCTTGAATTTCTGCTGTTTGAGCGAGAGCCTGCTGAGGGACAGAGGAGGGTCCTTGTAGTCTTCCAGCTGTGACTGGACTTGCTCAATCTCCTTATCACACTGGGGGATGAGGCAAATAGGCAGAGTGGGGGTGAGAGGAGGACACAAGACATTCACTGTACATGGTGGACAAAGAGAGAGATGTGGGAAGTGAAACCCTGCAGAGGAAGGGATATATTTACATAAAGCAGAAATAAATAGGGGGTAGAGAGAAGAAGTTCATCACTTTATTGTCTATATCTTTTTTTTATTCAGTATGCTGTGTTGCACTTGCTCTCTCTGAGCAACACAAGGGAGTAGACTGAGAAGAAGCATATTTTCAAGAAAACACATGTTCGGTTCACATGGCAATCTCTAAACAAAAGCAAGGCAGGGAGTTTCCATTCAGTCCCAGCTGGGAACTGTGGAGAAAAGTGAGGTCAAGTGAGGTGCAATGCTCCTGTGAAAAATTGGTTAAAAGATTTTAAAAGGGGGAGCAAGTAACAATAAACTGAGCTTGTCTAATGCAGTTACTGAATCATTAATCTGTTCATGAGATTCAGGAGAGGCAAGTGACGAGAGCTAACAGTCCCAAAATCCACACTTCTTCCTCCCTCACACACCTTTTCCAGTTTCTCCGCCAGCCCCGCTAGTCGCCCCAGAGCTTCCAGGTCGCAACCTCTTTGGTTGGACACCCGGACGAGCCGGTGGAGGGCGTCATCCACACTGTCGTAGAGTTTAGAGGTCGCAGCAAGAGCAGCCCTGAGGGCACAAAAGTCAAAAATCACCAGCCAATTACTCATGAAGGGGAGAAGTCTTCCTTTAATTTAAATTCTAACAACAGCAAGAACCTATTATTATAGCCAAAAATCACAAATTCTGGCTCTTAGAAATTATGTAATTATGAAAAACAAAAAGCTTCGCAGACCAACTGTCAAACAGGAAAGGAATCAAATCAGCAATCAGCTTATACTTGTATTTGGCCTCATTCTTGGACAGACTGAGCCAAAACTCATTACAGGATAACAAGAGCAGCCACAAACACGTCGACCTTCAGATCATCTTTAAGCTGTAGTCTCGCACAAACAAACAAGCTGCCTCGCTCTGTCCTTCATTTGATGTTAAGTTCACATTCCTTCAGCTGGTTTTCATATTTGGGGCTGAAAACAAACAACTCTGTTTTCACGACGGGGGAGTATTTTTAACCTATAACTCATCTTGACAAAAAAAGAAAAAAAAATCCTCAATCAACCACAAGAACTGGGAAGTAGAAAGGACACACAGATCCCTACTTGTCTCTTGGGACTAAGCTGCTTGTGCAAGGCGGTTTCTGCATGTCTGAGTGTACCAATTAGAAATACTGCGTTTGTTGTGACGTCTTTCTATTTAAAATAGACGTACTTCAACAGGCCTGTGTCTAATATACCGTATGTTCCAGCAATATGCAAGTCTCATTAGCATCATAACAAGAGGAAGCCTATTATTGTCCAAAGATGTAGGTAGAGTACATCTCTCTTTTGATACATTTGTCCATACACTGAATATTATTATACAATTTCTTTCACTTCTTTTAAGAAAAAAGATAAAGATAAATTTTATTGATCCCGCACTGGGAAAATTCACTTGTCACAGCATTTAAATAGTAAGGCAAATATCAACATAGAATACAAACAATAGATATAATATAGAAGATACAATATATAGAAGACATAAATGACATAAATGCACTATATTCATCCTCCATATATACACATATACAGATTGTTATTGCACTAGATAAATAATTTGCACATGATATGGACATGAATAACTGACACGTGTGTGGATTAATTACTTTAGGAATTGCTCTGTTGACATAAATATGTAAATAAACTGTCAGTAAATCCAATTTCACATGAATGTATGGAGTAAAGTGATTGTAGTGACAGAGTTGACAGATAATAAACAGTAATGCTATATTATGTTGAATTAAAGAGTCTTATTGAAGTTGGGATGAAGGACCTGAGATAGTACAGATGGATAATATTGATCATTTCTTTTTTGGACATACATTTACTGACTGTGGTAATCATCAGTGTTATGTTACATGTAGGTTTTTGCAGAAACTAAACATGAAATTTTGAGATTTTCTTGTGAATTCGAGTAAGTTCAAAGCTTTGTCTCAAAATTTGAGGAAATTTGACAATAAAAGGGGTCACAAGAGCACCAAAACTTGAGTATGATATTAAAAAATGAAGGTACCTGCAGTCTGGTGACTTCTGTGCCAGTCCAGATGCGCTATTGGTCAGTCCAGCGAGCCAGGCCCCGCCCCTTTGCTGTAGTTCGGTCAGCCGTTGGTCGGCCAGGACGCTCACCATGAGCTGCCTGTGTTTGTCGATGCTAAGAGGAACGGCCTGAGGAAGAATCACATGCTTATTAACGTTTCTGCTGAGTTTTTGGGGAAATATATGACATGAATTATGAAACTTGACACAGTGAAATTTGCATTCCTTCACACACAACATCACATCATCTTTGATTTCTGTACCTTGATGTTGTCTGGCATTGGCTCAGTGTCCATAGACTGCAGTGCGTCTCCTAGAAGTGAGAGGGCGCTCTCACAACGCTCCGTCAGACTCTCCAGGCTCTGAAGGCAAAAATAGAGGGAAAAAATGGGATCGAATAACTTAAAACACAAACAGTAAATAAAGCGGACACAGGTTGGTGTATGGAATCGCATGAAATCCCTTTTTTCTCTTCCATTTGTTGAAGCTCCACGAGAGAGGTCAGAGAAAGTGCAGAGGACAGGAACATGTTTTCATCTGTTTGGATAAAGCAACATAAACCGTCTGGGGGGGGAAAAGCCATTAAGAGTCCTTCAGATTCTTTCTTAGGCCGTCTTTCCTTGATTTATCCTCCACACCCAGTTCATCACGAATCTTTGAAATCATCGACCACCACCGGACAACCGCTCTCCCCAGCCAACATCCTCTTATCTGTCCATCCTCCTCTGCAAACTTTGCTTTCTCCCACTCTACTCCCTCACTTTCCGTGGTAATATTTTACATTTGAGGTACACAAAAAGAAAAACTCAGAAGTAGACAAGCAATGAGGTACTTGAAGCGTTAGGCTGCAATCAGGACTTTGTTCTTAAATGTAGGCTTTCATCTGTCAGTACAAGAACAAGTATCGTATTACTGTAGAACAGAAAATGAACAGATGGCAGATTTTCAAGCTTGAACTGATGCTGATGTAAAGTCTACCGCCATTAAACTGCATATTGAAACCTACTCTTGACATCTATGTGTATGTATAAGACTTCAACTGCTTGGTTGCTACAACCACTCTCTGAGGAAATGGCCTAAATTAATACAAATAAAATAAATCTGAATCATTTTACAAAAGCATTCATATCAGCCAATCTTAAAAGCCTGAAGTGATCATTTCCTGCTCAATTTCCCTACTCTGTTGCACGCTCAGTTCAGCAAATCCAGCTCTCAGCTGATTGGATCTACCATAAAATAGAAAAAAAAATCTATGGAGTATGCAGAAGGGAATTAAGGGGAAAAGGAAATATTTTTATTTTATTTTTTTTAAAAACACAGCAATTTCTCACTAGTCTGAAGACCAGCCAGTCGGAGTGACAGTGGGTGAAGTCGCCGTCCATCTCTATGGGCAGCTGCTGCTTGTCTACATATTGCTGAAGGACCCCTGTTCCCCGCACTGTGTGCATCTGGACAGAACAGAAGAAGGACAAGAAGGGGAATGTTTAGGAAATAATGAAATAATGTAATGAAGTTTTAGAAAATTAGGCAACAAAATAAGATGTAAAGAAATCATGCCTTAAACTTGAGCATATAAACTCTGATCTAAGTGCTTTAGTGTTAGCAAGTGTCTCTGTTTAATAAAGACTGATAGTTTTTTGCACTCATGGCTGCAGATAAAGGCTTCCTTCCTTCCTTTCTGATTCTGAGGGCCTCACTCAGACTTTCTTCAGCTCTCTTAAAAAGAAAGAGCTGAGAAAGCAAAAACAGTATCTCCAATTAGGCTCGCGTCATCTCCATTTGTTAATTTTACACCAAGGATAAAAGCATTCACTACCGCACAACAAAATGGAGTGCGTGGCGAAGCATCAACAGCTGTTAACATCTTTTAGGCGGGACTTCCCTTTGACATGCAACGTTTTAGCGCTGCCAGGTTGAAACGCAAACCACATGGTGAGAAGTGTTTTCTCGTGCGCGTGAGAAAGAAATGAACCCGCTGATCGATACAAAGCAATAAGCTGAATTACCGGTGAAGTGGGAGTTATTTGCAAACTCTAGATGTGCCAAATGTATGGAAATAAGGTTGATTTAGATTCAAGCCTGATGTGAATGCACGCTCCAGCTAAGAGCATCTGACATTCATCAGATTTTAGCAAGGAGCAGAAACAAAGCGCGGTTTATGAAATGTCTTTTCCTCTCGAACATTTTGCATTTCATACTGGAGCAGTTATCCCTGTTGTTGTGATAATGGAGGTTCAGGAGCTTTCATTTTGCTAATGTTTTCCCACACACTTCATCACTGTGGTTTCGCCGTGTTTTTATAAGTTCAGCGTGGGTGTTCTACCTTTTGTTTCAGACTTGCGAATGAAAGAAATAAAACTAACTGAACTAGAAGGAAATGAGCGACGCTGTGCTGTGTGCGCCGGATCATAAACTGTAAACATGCGATTTGCGATGAGGTCACCTCTGCACCCTCCAGACTATGTGAAAGGGGCTCCTGCTGCTCCTCCACCAAAACCAGAACAGATCCTAGACCGCCAGGAACTAACACCTGGAACACACAAGAAAAAAAAACACACACAAAAACACACGCATTTGAGCTACTTCACATCCGCAGGCGAATGAGGGCATGCAAGCAAACATTTAGCACATTTGGCTAAACAACTTTCTTTTTTTTCTGAGTCTCACCTGGAACGATTTAAGTGCAGAGAGGAAGAGAGCGGAGGGCAGAGAGCGCCTGCTGTCCATTAATAACGTGAGACCCTTTTCTTTGGCTGCGGGCCTGATGGGGATGAATGGAGAGAGGTGAATGTAGGGTTAAAACAGGAGCAGTCGTTAGAACAGGAGAGTTTTATTCTGAAATAAGAAACCTACAATTTGAAAAGTACAGATGAATGATGCCTTTTCTTCAAAATGATATCATAAGATTTAAACCAATTATAGTGCTTTTTAGGGGACAATTAAGGAGTCATCTATATTTTGCATTAAACATTAAACTTCATATAACTTCTTCCCATGCCTGTTGTGGAACTTTTGCTCAGACTTGCCGTGAGCAACAGACGAGCAGCGACTGTGCCAGGTAAGTTGGCGAGCTCAAAGACATTCGTGAAATTGAACTGTTAAATTTGAATCAGTTTGTTATGGTTCTCTCAGCTTCCTGGCACACTTTTTTTTTTTTTTTTTTTTTGCTTGTAGTCGCCTGTGTCTGGCAAAGTCAGCAAAAGGCAAGTCGAGTCAAATATAATAATGAAACACTTGTGGCTGGACAGCTTTGTAATTGTGCAGGGTAATAAGAAACAGGGAACATGAGCCAAAATATCGCAGCATCAGAGGGCAAGCTGATCATAGATTTTAAGATATGTAAGCACAGACATAGCTTTTTATGTGAGTGTGACAGAAGACCATAAGCAGAAGATTAAATAAAAAAATACAAAACATTTCATGGTATGAAAGGGGATTATTTGCACAGTTACAAACCTTAATTCCCTGTTGATATCTAGAAACCTATCGTAAAGGCATGTTTGAAACACACCGTTAAAACCACCACAAAGTACCTCTGGATTAATTTTCTGATTGGTGTGGAAAGATCGCTGAACCTTACCGCGTGATTCTGTGGTAGCAGGCCAGTACCCGGGCCATCTCCTCCTCACAGAAGCTCTCCTCAGATGCATCTGTCTCTGTGACAATCAGAGCGCGTCCCAACCTGTCCACTGTACCTATGGTATGGGAAGTGTCAGGTTAAGCGTTGACTGATGAGGCCAAGAAAAAGTTCTGACATGCTGAGATTGCAATCACTCTGCTGCACTGGTTTCTAAAATGTACTATTAGCTTGTCAGTGTCAGTCATGTTTTTGTGGGATTATCATGCCTTAAGTTTTGGAGCTAAAGTTCACATAATGCTTTGGAGGGCACAAACAGGAAGCAAAATGTTATTGAAAGTTAGCAAGTTAGCTCTGGGCTACACCTTCAGCTCTGTCATTTAACATATAATTGCTTGTAGTTTGTCAAATTTGTACAATAAAAACTCAAATGAGCTATTAGCAGATGCTGTTTGCATTGAATGTACAAGTAAAAAACTTTTGATACAGAAGACATCTAAACATCATACTTTTTCCTTTTTTAAAATGTTTATCCATGAAGAACACAGAGATAATATTCCTGGAGATTGTAAGTCACACTGAATCCAAAATTATGTGCATCCTGTAAGTTTGTACATATTTGACTGGCTCAGTGAGATGATGGCAGTTATGGCTTAAGAGGTACAGTTGACGCAGAACCAATTGGATGTTAAAGGCTAAAGGGCTACTCGCCCAACAAACAACACAAAGGCAAAAACAGATTACATATCTTCAAAACTTACTGCCAGGGCTATCTAAGTTGAATTTTTTAGCAAAGTGCTAACCTGAAAGAAAACGAAAGAAACTTGCCTGTCAACTTCAGCTTCCCGGACTGGAGAAGCTCTGTGTCCAGTTCTCGCAACAGCGGAGGCTCTTTAGACGTGACACCATTAAGTTGTTCAGGACACGTCTCTCCTGAGTCTGCCTCTTCATTAGAGTGGTTAAATAAGGATGTGCCTGATTGCCCATTGCAGACAGGCAAAGATTTGGCTTCTGTCTCTGCTGAGAGATACATATGTTATAAAAGATATTCTATAGTCTATTTTACAACTTTTAAGATCTAGTGTTCATGCATTGACACTTAGTTGCCTTCAGACCTGCACTGCTTTTCTTGCTGTCTTCTGTCCCATCATTAGTTGAGGTTGGCGCTCCATCAGCTTCATCTGCCTGTTCTCTTTGATCTGATTGGGTCTCCTCTGTGATTGGCAGCTTTGTCAAAGCAGAGCAGGAGGTGGGACTCGGTTGGGAAGCTTTACCCTGCTGTTTTAATCCTCTCTGATGTGCACGGCCACCAGACCTAGCCCTCCCTTTGGCCCCCTTGCCCTTCCTTTTCCTCCTAAAGACAAAACACAGGAAGGTACTAATAAGGTACAACAGAGAGTTAATAATTTATATCACTTTAGAAATTGCATTGTTTGGACATAATGTCCTTTAAAATATATTTAGAAGGTGTATGTGGTAGTTTCAGGTACATATGTGTGCATATGTGTGGTCAGACAACCTGTTCCTTGTATGTAGATTTTGCACTTAAGTGTTACAGATCTCTTCTTTCATATGGAGGTGTGAAACAAATACGTACCGTGGCGCTCTGAATCCTGCAGTTTTAACTTCTTTTCCTCTGGGACAAACTCTGTCCTCGTTTTTTCCTTCATCCCTTTCTCCTGTCACCTTTGCAGTAGATGAGCTCTTCATTTTAGATCCACCCTTGGTAATCTCTCCACTTTCTAAAACTCCTGTGAATGGTATTTCTGGTGCGTCTGATGTTGGGGTGGTGGCATCACTATCTCCGCTCAGCGGTTTATCTGTATCCTCAAAAACAGAGTCTGAATGAGATCCGTGATCTGAATGGCCCTCTATAACATGTCCGACTTTGTGGTTCGTCAAGTCATGGATTGCATTTGTGACCAAACTTTCGCCACTCTCTGAGTCTTTACCTCTGTGACCGTCTCTGCACGGCTGAGTGAGGCTGTTGGTGTCTCTCTCCTTGCCCACGCCGGGCCTCCTCTCTTTAAACGGGCCGTCAAAATAAAGACGATGGCCCTCCAGGCCCTCAGAGTCTCTGTTTGTTTTATCTCCTTCATCAGAGTCGTGGACAGAAGAGGAGTAAGAACGTCTCCCTCTGACAGGTTCGGTGACTCCTGGTGGAGGCCGAGGTGGCAAAATGTCACCTTTTGAGGTTACTAGATCTCTTTTGGCACCAAAGACAGCTCGAAAGCTTCCTGAACCTTCTAGTCTCCCATATCCCCAAGCTTTCCCCTTCCGCAGTTTGATGGCTTTACCTCTCCTGCACAGAGGTAAAGTCTTTGTCTTACAAATTCCATGCATCTCCAGGTATCTCTGCCTTGTGTCAACCCCTCCATCAGGGCCTACTCTGGGCTCCAGGAGCTCTACATAATCTCCATCCAGCTGAGGCCTTGCTGTCCGCCCGAGCCCATCTTCACTGCGCCTTCTCCGAGGAAGAGCAGGCTCAGAATCCAAGCCATCTGGTGGTAAACCATCATCTTCCTCCTCATCCCAGGACCAGGAGTCCAGTTCTCCAGAAGATGAGCCCCCCCAGCCCCCAAGGCTGCTTCCCCCCTCACTAGGCAGGCGGTCAGATACAGGGCCCTCGTGGTTGGGCATCAGGCCCAGCTCCTCAGTAGGGTCGTGGATGAATTTTGGGTAGACAACCTCCTTCCACGGAACTCGAACAACACCATCACAAGTACTGACCAGACAGGTGTCAAGTCCTCCCCCAACTGTGCAAAGATGAAAGAAGAAGTGGAGTTTATGTCAAGTCCATCAAGTCCATATGTCCATTGAGGATATATGTTAGGAGAAACAAGAGTCATCCTTAGATGAGAAGACACAAACATATGCTACATAGAAAACAGATGTTTAAACATTTGCTGCCTTTCTTTAGCTCTGTCATTAGGTTTTTCTCACCAGCCACCACCTGCTGAGGCCCATATATCTCTCTCTTCTCTTTCTGCCCCTCCACATGCCATCCTTTGGTCATAAACTTGCCTTTTCTAGATACACATCTGTTTTACTTCCCCTGTTGTCCCAGAAGACTTATTCACAGCCATGACTTACGTGGTGTTAATAATATTCACCTAAACAACTGATTACAATTACAAAACTAATTCCAGCTTCAACCCTAATAAAATGTCTCATCCTGGTGGTTTGGCTAGTAATCACCACATATGCTTTCTCATGTTTAAATGATGAAATGTCACAGACATATCCTTACGTTCTCTCTTGTGGCCCCGCTCTTTGTTGACACTGTGCAGCCACTCAGTGGTGAACACAAGGGGGTGCTGTGACTCAGGTACCAAGATTTCCTGAACGGTGCGCCCCCCAGGCGCCAGGCATTTTAGGGCCAGTCGGGGGCAGCGCGTGGAGAAGGGCACCACCTGCAGATAGAAGTCATTACTGCGCAGGAGCCTCCAGTCCAGGGTGGAGAGCTGTACGACCACCTTTTCACCTAGACATAGAGGCCAGCCGGAGTGAAGGAACAGGCAGCCCAGGTACTGAGACTGTGACGACAAGAGGAAGAAGGAGAAGCAGAAATTTTTGAATGAATAAATAAAAAATTAAACGTTCATCTGCATGAAATTAAATCTTGTGAGCCAAGTCTTTTCTCTGTACCTCTTTTGGTTGTGTGTTGCACTCACTGCCCTTTAGAAATCTTGCCTTTCGAGTCCCCTCTTGCCAAAAACCTATTCTATTTAATGCTCATGCACATTTTTGCATTCCCATTCACAAACCACAACCCATGTGAGCCAACTGGAGCCCGTCTGCACAATTGTGCTTGGCTTAGTTATTCAGTGAGTCGAATTTCTAGAACTGATACCCCACTAGTCAACAGTATTTGCTAGCACAGCTGGCCAAAAGCCAGTGCCACATACAAATGTCAGACATGTGACTCATGCAGTGTTTTCTAAAGTGTAAAACCGCTTAGCTGGCATGACATGGTGAGAAGACCCTGGATAGCTGCAGAGAATCAATGTGAGTCAGACAGAAACATGCAGATGACCAAGTCCTCACAACAGCCAGCCACTGTTAAAACAGTCCACTGTTTCATAGGTGGAAAAGCACATCAAATAGCTCTTTAAGACTGGGGAAATCAATCTAAATAAAGCATAATATATATTGAAAACACCCAGGTGAGGCATTTACTCATTTACTCAAGAACTTTGTCAATTTAGGTGAAGAGAGAAGGCCCCACGCTTGATCCACTGCACTATCAATAAACTTGTTCAGAAAAAAAACACCCTATTCCAAACTGTCCCACCTTAATCAATCCTGTGTCAGATCTGTATCCTCTCTCTCCCAGGCTGAGGTATGAAATTCATCCAGAACCACTCTCTGCTGTTCTCAGTCACGTCTAATCGACTGACACAGGGCTGCTCCCTCCCTCCTCTGTGCCCTCCAGACTCACGAGACATGATCAAATTATATTCCTTACTCTCTCTCCTCCATCTTCCCTTTTCTACCTCTCTGTGCCTCATTTAAGTTCTACCCTTTAAGTCTCTCTCTTGTTTCTTTTCTTGCATTTTCTTTTGCTGTAGCCAAGTTTCAGGGACGCAAAAGTCAGATGTCCGTTTGGGTGGGAATTAGAATTAAAAAGCATGTGTGACTTTTCCCTCCCTTAAAAAGTTTGTCTGTTTTGAGTCAGTCCACAGTCTGTAACTCTCTGCGTCCTCTGGCCCTCCTCCCTCCTCCTCCTCCCACATCTCCCTCAATGTACCCCAGTGTTTCCTCTTCCCCCATCTACCATTTCTCAAAAATTCCTCAATCAGTCTACTATAGTCTGCAACCTCCAGCATCTTCTCTCTTTTTTTCAGACTCACGCGCACACGCACACACAAGTACAGTGAATGAAAGCCATGTTCATTCTCTCCCTCGTCTCCCACCGCCTCTCTGTTACTCACTCTCTCTCTCTTTCTCTCACAGCAGTAACACGCTCACATATGGAAGGAATTATTGTCATGACTCACAGTCTAACTCCCGGCCCAGGCAGCTCCACTCAGCGACAATGAAAACATAGTTTGCTCACAATGCCTGTGCATGTGTGTGTGTGTGTGTGTGTGTACGTCTAGGAAAACTGTAAAGAGAAATATGAGACCCTTCTTAGCCTCCCAGCTTGTGCTAAACATTCTGCGTTGTTTATCTTTGTGTCTGTGAGTGTGTGTTGGAAAGTAAAATGCTCAGTGTAAACCTCAGAACTCTGAGTTTCATGCATCTTGCATCTCATTCGTTTGTCTTGCTTTGTGTGTGTGTGTGTGTGTGTGAGGCGGAAAGTGCAAGAGAGAGATGTGAAGACACAAAGTAGAGGTTGCATGTGTGTGCGTAATGTATCCTATATCATGCTATTTCCATGCATTTGCTTTGTGTATTTGGGAGTCTGGAAATGACAACCATTACACTTTTATTTATGCTTCATTTCACATCATTTGATTCATCTCTGTCGGTTCAGTGGAGCTTCCAAGGCAGGAAGCCACCTCTTTTGTCTGCAGGTCACGGCGGCTGGTACATCTCAAGTTTCACCAGACACTTTCACTCATTTTACCGGCCAGCTACAGTTTTAGAGCAGACTCGACCCTCCACAGTGTAGCTGGTAACAGTTATAGGGTTACACATGTGTCACATTATAAATGCCTTGAACTCTCTTTTGCACTGATGTCTCCATTTCATCAGGTGTGACTGAGATACTGAAGACTTGACGCTTAGAATCAAGGCACAAAAATAACAACTTGACTTGACACTTGTGAGCGAAAAGATTCAAGTCAAGTTTTTACCTGTTAAATTCTCAATAATGATACCAATAATAATGCCTATAGGAAGACTTGGGACTTGTCTTGGACTTGTCTTTTAGTAATTGAGGCTTGACTTAAGACTTGCCTTGACTGACTTTAGACATAAGTCTTTATGTGAACTTGTACTTTGAACTTCAGACTTGACTTAAGACATGTTTCGTTTTGACTTGGTTTGCTTTTGAGACACAACTTGCGCTTGCCTCAGAAGAATTAAACATGAGTCAAGACTTATGCAGAACTATGACGTCACTGAAGACTTGAGACCTGACTCAGATTTGCCCTTCAGAGGTTGTGACTTGACTTGATACTTGCCTTGGACTTGTCCCGGTAGACTTCAAAACAGGCAAAGCCTTATGAGCACTTTTAATTTGACTTGGATTTGTTTTAAGACCTGACTTGGCATGTGCCTTGACAAGACTTTTGATTTGAACTTGTTCTTTAGGATTGACTTGAGGAATACTTTGACACGACTTGAGACTTGACTTGTGCTCATCTCTGCTGACTAGGACTTTTCCCAAGAGATCTGAAAACAAATGAACTCTTATGTAGAGTAAAAACCTCATTTGGGCTCATCTTTTAAAACGTGAAAGTTGACATAAGATTTTTTTCACTTTACTTAGACTTCGACTTGGGCTGGTTGTCCTGAAGCCTTAAAAACAGTCTTTGACAGTCAATGCTGCTTGTGATTATACATGTATGTGTTCTCATCCGCAGTGTTTGCAATTTGGGACTCACACAGGCGTGCTGCTGGAGTTTGTGCAGGAGGTGCTTGGCAGGAACAAAGTAGTCCAAGAGGTAGCGAAGACTGTCGTGCTGATAGGTCGACTCCAGGACCGAAAAGACCTGGACAAATATGCAAAGAGGGGCAAAAACACTTGAGTAAATAGGGTTGTATGCAAAGCATCAGATGATTTGATACACTAAACAATATGCCAAAGTCTTGATATGTCAGTGCTGTCCAGGAAAAATCTCTCATCTTCAGACTACCAGTTTCTCGTGAGCTAAAAGCCGCCTTTGTTTCAGCTGGAGCTACATGCATTTCTGAGTGTATCCAATGGATTTCAAAATGGTTTCATTTGACCCAGAGTGGAAGAGTTTTCTCAACCCTGACAGCAGTAATCATAAATTAAAATAAGAAAATCACCAAGGCCGCTTTTTTTATCCATAAAACATGGCTACACGGCTACTTGCAGCAACCCAATTATCAAATTACCACAGATGAGTGAGCCCAAAAGTTTTTGCTCAAAGCTTCCACTAACCTTTAGGGAAACAAAGCTAAAAGCTTTAAATCAAAGGGGACTTTGGTACTGTCTGATGCTTAATTGGAAATATTAGAGTTGCCGCAACACACCTGTAAGACTAAACTGAATACTTTTGTCCAGCTGACTACTCTGTTGTTAAAATAAGTGTTATGACTTAAAGGTAGAAATAATGTACAGTTTAAAGTAAAACAAGTCATGTCACTCTCCTTGTTAGAGGAAGAGGGTTTGGCTTTAATTGACCAGCTAGCAAGATTTTGTTTGTGTTGGCTTCTAGGTGCAGTTTATATCTGGGGAAAGCCATTTTATCTGTGCATAACATCGCCTTCCCAATGTACTCCAACACCGGCTTATCATTTAATTGAATCTGCATCATTTATTTTCCCCTCTTTATTCCTGTACAGTTGTGGAGTGGAATATAGGTGGTGTGTGCGTGCTCGTGAGGTCTACCTGGGAGAGGAGGGGCGGTGCCGTGCTCTCGAAAGGAGGGTAAAGCGACGAGAGCGCCCCCTGCACACAATCCTCCATTGCCTCCGAACCCTGAGAGGGACAAAAGGCGGTAAGAAAGGGTTAATCCTTAGCCGAACACTGAATCAACTCTAATGTCTGTGTTTGTGTTTAACAGCCGGGTTGTCTCGATTTTTTTTTTTTTGCTGACACACACACACCCACACACACAGACAAACATACACACATATTCTACTTTCTACTTCCTGTTGCATGGTCTGGGGAGTGTCAAACATTTCCTCCAAGGCCCAGTAAATGTACAGTAGGAGCCCCAAGAACAAAAGAGCCAATGCACTGCAACATGCATGCACGTTCACACACACACATCATAACACTGGGCCGGCCTATGAGGTGGAGGGTGACAGAGCAGCGCACGCAACGCACACTGTTTATTTTTCTACATGGACTGTCGGCATGGCAACCTGCGACTTTTTTCTTTTCCCTTTTCCAACTTTCTCTTTCCCTCCCTTCACGTTTCCTCTCAAACCTCCCATCTGCTCCTCTCCCTCTTTTCCTCAGTTTCACCTCTCCCTTCTCTCTCTCCCTGCTCTCTTATTTTCTCATCTCCTCTTTTTTTTTTTTGTTTCACCTCCATCCGACTCTCTGAATGTCATCTGACAACAATTACATTGGGACTCTCTTCAACAGACCACATATTGTGCTGAATAACTGCAACGGCCGAGGGGATGGATAGAAAGCCACGGGAGAAAACCTAGAATGGGAGGACAGAGTGTACGGAAAAAGAGCAATGGAGGGGCCAGGAGGGAGTGAGCTGGTGGTGGTGCGGAGGTTTATGGAAGGAGACCTGGGTTCAACAGTATTTGAAAATTATTTTTTTGGGTTTGTTTTTGTGTATAGAAGAGGGTTTGAGGTTAGCCACAGAGGAGGATAGAATGAGTACTGAAAACAGGAAAAGTATTTGAGACAACTGCAGTTTTTCTGTGGCTAACAATGAGCAAAATCAACAAATCGGGTTGTCAAACTAAGACTGAAACAAATGTCAGGACTTGTTTGCAGTTGTTTTTTTCAAGGAATAAAATGGAAATTTAGTCACAAGAGAGAGCAAATAGTTGTTGGATACAACAAAAAAACGGGACACATGGGACTGAAAACTAAGGAGGAGACTTATAAACAAAGCCGGACACTTAAAAAAGTCCGATCTGCTGTGTAACTCTGCTTGGGGAGCTGCTCTGCTGAGGTTGCTCAGGGTCACTCACAGGAGATGTTGGGCTCTGTTTCCTATCCACTCTGTTGGCTGCAGAACAAATTTTTCTACTGTGACTTCAGCCCTCATGGCACTGACAACAGAGTGGCACCAAAGGGCTCAAATTCATTTTTTTTTCTTTTCCATAGTAACAGAGGATTTTTTTGGATGCGAGCTATACAGTGAGTTGGAAAAAAAAATCACAAGATGAACAGGATGCATCACATATACAGAAGGAGGCGTCTCTGTGTGTGGATTATAGTAAACAACAGTCTGTCAGAGAGCATGTTGTTAAAGGTGTAGTGGTTGTAAAAAGAGCCTTCTGGCTCACTGACAGAACATATTGAGTCTAGTAAAAGCACAGCAGGGGGGTCCAGGGGATTGCAGGGCAAGCCAGCAGGAACTTCCTCTTAGACCAAAGCCCTTTTTAAAGGATCCCACAAGACTCGAGTTAATTCAGCGCAACACTAAATTAAAGCAAAAACTACAACATGGCAGCGGATGGCCTTCTGATGTCCTGTTCACGTTGTTCTCGCAAAGAAACAACTCTTTATGTATACGAAAGTAAATGCCAATATTATTGCGTGCAAAGCTTCTGTGCTTTCATGTCTCACAGACATTGAATGGGAACAACTCTGCAATTTGAGCCCAGCTAGCTAAACAGAGTCCCTCAGGATCAAATATGTGGCTTGTGCCAGATAACACAACTCAATGTACCTTTAGTGCTTCATTAATTACAGTAAATGTTGGTTTGGACACTCCAGTTTGGAGAGCTGTCCTAAAAACTTTCTTATACTTATGTAGCTTATTCATAATATGTTCATAATGAGAAGAGCAGATAGCTTAACTCACTGTAGCTTTTTGGGGACAAGCTAACAAGGCCTGTAACAATATTTGCTTTGGATGTGCATGCACAATTGTATGCCACCAGCACCTTTTCCTCTTTTTCCTTAGAACTGTCTCTGTTCTACACATGACTTTCAACAGGATATACCACAGCTCAAAACCAAGGGACAGAATTCCAACCTGGAAGCAGGATTGCTCAAACACACTGGGAATGATGCTGCCTTTCCACCAAATCCTTGTATATATGAGAGTGTTGCTTATTTTCCAGTAAAGTCAGGGTCATTTTTGAGCAACACAGCCATGCCATCATTTCTTTCCTTCTTTTTTTACTGTAAGGGTCACTCCTGTCTAACCTTTAGCTAACAGCTGTTGTGCGTCTAACACAGTCACTCTTTTGGATCACAGGCCTTTGCGTGCACATGAAACAAAGCATCCCTGATGAAATTTGAAAATTAGATTTCCTTTTTTTGCTATAGGTGTAATTCAGTTAGTCTTCAATCAGATAGTACTTAATGCTGATGCACTCAGGTGTCCCACTCATTGCAAGTCATTTAGGAGAAATCTGCATGTGTGTGATATAACGGAATGAAATTAATTCGCAACAGAGGCTCTGTTTTTATATATGGCAAATTTTCCACGCTCCTGGCAGGATCGCCTGAAACTAGCTGTACGCACGTTATCACCAAATAAAACCCAACAAGGAAGATGATGAAGAACAGATCCCGGTTGGGAGCTTGACGAGAAGCATGACAGTTCATTTGCTAAGAATAGCCTTTACCAGGGAAGCGCACGGGTGCTCTGATTCGATAAACAAGTTACTAGACCTGTTTTTCAGCGATACCTCAAACTAATGCGTGCCTGTCAAAACACTTGCAGTAATTGTGGGAAAAAGTATGGTGAAAGCACTGTTTACAGTCAAATAGTTGGGTTTTACCAAAGAACTCTATGCATTGTCAACTCCATAAAAGACTAGTACTGCAAAACTGGAGGTTAAATACTTATGGTTAAATAAATATTACATCTGAAACTACACATTGAATCATGTGTAACATTGCTGTAGAGCATTTTTATAATTTTTACCAAATACAAAGTCGATGATGCACCATTAAATAATTGGTTTTGGTACATGGTTTGCACAGGATGTTGGCTGTATGATATTTACACAAATATAAAACTTCTGGAAAATTGCAAAGAGGTATCACATGACCACAGCTCCTTATTAAAGTTGCATGATCACAACTGAACTATCTCCATGAAAACTGGGCTAAATCCATCTACTGGGGAAGGCCATGAAATGCAGTTAAAACCTTTGGAGAAAAGTTGTAAATGGACTTCTTGAGCTTTTTGCCCCACATGAAGAGGGTGTTTCTTATTGTTTTTTTTGTTTGTTTGTTTTTTTTGCCTACTGATTCAATGACATGAAACATGGGCTGTAGCCGCAAGGACAAACGTCCTGTCTCCTAAACTACCAGTCACAAACTGGCGGATGACATCTTAGTCATTCTGTCCACTGTTATTTACAGTCTGTGGCCATCAAGTCACCGGAAAACTGTGTGTGTGTTCATACGGCACGTGTAGTATCAACGAGGACAGCCAGTCCCAGTGTGCATGAGTGTGCATCCTCCTGTTTGTGTTAAATATGGACACACAGTACGGAATTGGGGTATGTCACCCTTGCGTCAGACTTCCTCTCTTTCTCTGGTGTGCGCAGACTGGAAAGGAAGAGGCAGCGGTCGTCCTCCGAACAGATGCTTGGCACAGAGGGCAAAAAAATAGAAAAAAGCTAAAAGGAGAGGCGTTTAGAAAAAGAGGGGAGAGAAAATGGTAATAAAGCCGAGAAGGCGAGGATAAAGCGATAAAGAGGGAACCCAAGTGTTTTAGAAGATATACAGCACTTGTTGAAGTGCGAGTGAGCTGAGAAACAGATTGAAAAAGAGAGGCAGAATGACAGAGAGACACCGAGAGAACCAGACAGCTCTTCAGAGACCGAGTGTGCAGACAGAAAAAGGAAAAAGAGAAAAGAAGGAGGAGGAGGAGGAGGAGGTGGAGGCTGACCATTGGGAGAGATCGATGGGAAACAAGAGCAGCAGCAACCATGATAGAAACCAGATGTAGACCCGTACAGTACGCGGCGGACATAGAGAGAGCAAAGGGAAGAGAAATAAGGCAGAAAGGAGCTCGGAGAAGGTGGGGGGTGATGGAAGATGACATGATGAGGGTGGGGGGGGAATGAAAAAGATACCGACTGAGAAAGACGGAACAGAGAAAAAAAGGGCAGACAAAGGGAAAGGAGGATGAAGAGGGGAAAAGCGGAGACGCCTGAGACTGATTTCCTTTCCTAAATCTTCCTGTATAATCTAACCTGACCTACTGTAGGTCAAACAGCTTGCAGGGACTCTTTAGAGATTGTTTTCGACTCCTTGAGCACACGGTCTGTAGCTGAATAGAGTTTCACAGCCGATGAGATTTAACACTACACTCGCCCTCTATTCATGGTGTGTTTCCTGAAGTGTGAGACTGTGAAAACTGTGCATGGCATTTTGTCACATTTATTGGGGTTATTAATCTTCATAGCAGGCAACATTTCCTGAGACAACCTAAAAGGCTTTGCTATCTTCATCACGTTGCCATGCCATTGTTCCAACAGCCCATTATGGAGAATATGTTTTTGGCATAATGGACTGTTGGAGTGATGGGCTTTCGGTCCAATGGGACATTTTTTCCATTTTCCATTGGGATGTCGGACTAACAGCCATCGTAATAATGGGCAGCCCACCCAGAAAAGAACGTTAGCTTGCTAGCTTAACCGTCCCATCAAATTAGAGTCAATGTCGAAACCTACAGTCGCTGTAGTGTAGAGACAGACTTAGAGGGCAGTTCCAGTTTATCCCACCATGCATCCTGTTTCTGTAGTTTGGACTTTCTATTCATTGCAGTGACATGTACTTTTACAATTAATTGTTGAGATCTGGGAATATGGCAATGAATGGGTACAAAAACACTTCATTTGGAGGGAAAACTGAAAGTGAAATCTGTCATTGCGCACAAAAACTGTTGAGTCGGTAAACTGCGATGGATACTTTAACTGTTCGTAAAATAAGTTTGACTAACGCGAACGCTTGTTTGCAACCTGTATGCTTTAGTTTATTGCCTCACTGATTCCTTTGGAGATGTCGCCCGAATAACCCTTTCAGCTGATACAACTGATATTGCAAGAATGCAATCAGAGATAGGCTTATTTAAACATCCATCGCAGTGGCATTCATATGGAGCTGTGTAACTGACCACCTAACAAATGAATTATTCACTCTCCTTCTGGCTCACCAATCAAGAGGGAAAATATCTCTCTCTTACGCAGCTCAGTGTTTGAGGCTAGTTGCTAACTTTGTCTCTTTGTTGTGTAGCATTGGGCACGGAGTGTACCGCGGGTTTATCAAAATGAAAAAATGGAGAGGCCAATGAGACTGAGACTGAACTGAACAGTCTTGATTATAGGGCAAAATAAGATGACCTTGATTACAAAACAAAGAAACTGCTTGGATGCCCGGTGAAGATACCAGTCGCTGTCCTCGGTCTGCATGCCCTGTATAAGTCAGAGGGTCTTGACAATCACAGGAAGCTCAGTTAAAGAAAGATTCCTGCGGCTGGCAGCATCGCTGACCCTGTCTGGATTGTTCTGGCGCTGTTATCTCCACCCGCCTGCTACCCCAAGCAGGTTAAAACAAACAAACAGAGAATCGTTTGCTATAACTTTTTTCTTTCTCGTTTTTCTGTGAGGACCAGTACATCTCATTAGTGTTTCAAAATCAGGGCTCACCAGACGGAGGGAGTGGAAATACCCTCTGCCACATATTCTTGGCGTGTGTGTCACCGTGCTGTATGACTCCGTGTGCAGAACTGCTGATGCATTTTAACACCTACATGCATGTGTTAGCAGCCTTGTTTGTCCCTGAGCGAGTGTGTGCGTGTGTGTGCACGCATCCATTTCTCATGTGTTAAGTGTTTTTGGACACATGTTGTTTGGAGGCCTGTTTGTCCGCTCACAGCTCCCTTTTGAGCCTGGTGTTAAAGGGGAAGATCACTTTCTCTACCCTTATGACTCTGCTCTGATCATATTAGCTCTTGTGTGTACATCTGTTACTGTTTTCCACCCTAAACTTTTCTCAACTGGTTGCTGAGGAAGACGAAACTGCACTGCACATGTTCTTCCTTCCCTGAAGTCCATGCCATCCCTTGTTCCCCCTTTCTTTTTTTCCCCCCTTTTCTCTCACCCCCCTTTTCTCCCAGGTCCAATGTGGAAAATGCGGCATCACCGAAACCGCCATCGCTGCCGTCCAAGTCTCCTAAAATAAAAAAAGTAACCCTACCCTCCTCTTTTATTCCGCTCTCCAGCTCTCCCTTTCCTTTCTGCTTTCTCTCTTTCCCTCTCTGCCAAACTGCTCCACCCTGCCCAGCGCACAGGAGCGGGAGGATGATCTAAATCGCTCTTTGTCACTTTCCTCCCTCCTTGATTTAATTCATGCACACATGTGAGAAAATGTGTGCAAGCGTCCCGTCTGACTCATCCCTCTGCCTCCCTGCATGTCACTGATCACACCAGGAGTGGGTGGGGATGGTAAACAAACTCCCCAGAGATGCAACAGAGGGCTCTTTTGCTCTCTCTGTGCGAGGCCACCACAAAAATCACCAGCGTCACACAACTGTCATCATAATTTGCCGCCGCTGGGATCTCACAACTTTGCGAGCTGTAAACTGGGAGAGATAACTGCTGACTGAAGTTGTTCCCTGAAGAAAATGCGTGCCTCTCAGAGACGCTGGTGATTAAAGCAACATATGTGCAAAAGTGAGGCTGTTCTTGAGTTTTTGAAGCACATGCGGAGGTCTGGCTGTTTTGTGAAAGGTTGAACGTTTTCAGATCATGTGCATGCAGATTTTACAAACACACAGTAAAGTACATTTTGTGGCAGGGAAAACTTAAAATGTCACATTGTCACAGATGAAAAACAGAAAACTGAAAATAGAGTTTGTTTTGTGACACATAGCTAAAGCTGACAGTAAAGTAGTGTCTCCTCCTTAGTGGGAAAGTTAGATTATATTCATAATCTTCCACATAAACTTGAGTTCTCTGCAGTTTAAGAAAGAGGGGGGACTTACCATGACTTCAGTCTGGAATCCCTACATAGTCCTCAGCTCCTTTCCTGCATTTGCTTCCTCTCCTCATTCTCCGCAAAAACTTTCTCCCCTCATTTATTATCAAACTGCCTCCATCACCTCCTTGGAGTCGATTTTTCTCCCCCCAACTTCAGATCTTTCTTTATGTGAGATTTCAGCGCGTGGAAACAGTCCTCCTCTCTTCCCCCCCTCTCACTCGGCTGTATTTCCCAGCCTGGGAATGTCCAAGCCTTCCTGTTTTTTTTTTTTTCCTCTCTCTCTCTCTCCCTCCCCTCTCCGTCTGCTCGGCCAGTCCCACGCACTCCCACCTCCCTCCCCTCCTCTCAACCATCTCCTCCTCTCACCTAACAAGAGCTCTACAGTCCCTCTCTGCACTCAAACTTTCCACCCACCCCCTCAGAGTAACTTAAATGAATAGACAATGAAATCCGTTACCCCACCCAGGCGTAATTGTAAAAAGAAAAAGGAAAAACCTCTGATGTTTTATTGTTCGGCTATTGGTGAAATTGCACGTTCTCTCTCCTCAGTGGAAGATAATTAAGTCTTTTTGTAATTTGATGAAAAGCATTGAAAAGTCTCACACTGAAATGGGTCTGCACGTGCATCATAATGAAAGAGAACCGCTACCATTTTTGGATTTTTTTTGTTCGTTTTTTTTTTTAACACGAGAGACCACAAACACCATTGTGCAATTACATTTACAAAACAGTTTATTTTTAGCAGAGTGGATTTTAGTCCACCACGACACTGTGACGCTTGTAAGCTGTCTGACTATAGTGCGTTTCTTCGCTGAGTCATCAAAGTTTTTCCCCTTTTGCCACCCATCTGACATTAAAGAAGGGTTAGAGGACAACTCCGGTGATTTAGCACTGTGCTTCCACAACGCCTGAAGACATGCAAGAGACACGTATTTTAAAAAGAAAGTACAGCAAAGATTGAGATATCCTCACTTTTAGTCCCAAGTGTGACTCCAACTACGTTTTAGTAATAACAGGGTCTTTCACACACCGGTTTTCTTTCTGTTACAAGTGTGTAGTCTCTGAGATAAAACCCTGATGATGTCATCAAGGTAGTTTCCTCAGATTTTAGACAGCTCTCCCAGAGTCAAAAAAGAAATGAAACCTCTGTTTTCACCCGGTAAGCTAGAACTGAACAAAGGAGTGCTTCTTTAAAGCTAGAAATCCATTAGCCAGGCGGGTGTCCCCTCAGGTTTATTCCCTGTAGTCTGATTTAAACCAGGAAATGCAGCATTATTAATATTTATGAGATTAAAAGTGACTGAGAATGCAATTCATGATTCAAGTTTAGTTTGAGATGCAAAGATTCAGTGTTCGATCTCACTTGGTAACAAACCTTCACCAAGTTAAAGGAGCCCATTTTAATTGCTCACTTGGCGTTGCCACAGTTGCATAATCGCTGTCATTTTGTCAAGAAGAGAGCTAAAATCACCTCAGATGGAGCAGAACTTCGTGTGTTTTAAATTTGACTTCCCACTGCTACTCATGTAAGCCATGTGTTAATGCCATCCAGCAGACCTGCAGTGGAGAGATGTTTATATATATATATATATATCACGATGATGGATTTTTCCTGACAAATTAGCAAAAAAATCACACGTTAGGCGCAAGGGTTGCCATTACTCACTATTTCTATTATTACTTTATTGCCCCACATTGGTGCCCCACTGGTTGCTATTGGTGGTTTGGACCACTATAAACAATGAAGGAATGGAGTCAGTTTTTAACATCCATTATAATAGTTAAACAGCGCCTCCCTGTGTCTGGTGTGCAATATTGCAATAATGGAAAAGTATGGAGGAGGAAATGGAGCATAAACAGTTGTGATCTTCTTTGTTTCTGACCCAGTTACATAAAGTTTTTAAAGCCCAAAACGTGTGATACAACATTTTTAACTGTATATATATACTGTATTATTTCCCTAATGTTTGTAGAGTGGTAAAAGAGAGAGAGAGAGAGAGAGAGAGAGAAACACTTGTGTGAGAAGACTGACAGAATAAATACCTGTCCATCAAGTGTGAAATGTGATAGAAACATTCATCGCATGAAAAAGACAGGAGTATGGTTTCAGTGCTGATTGATAGTACTGACTCAGACGGCAAGACGGACGAGAAGAACCAGGTTAATCCCTCTCTGGCCCTGCCTCTGGGTGTGTTCGTCCCCCATGCATCCACAACTTAATTTATATAACACGTTCATTATTGCACTCATCATTCACGCTTGGCACCCATGTGACTCCTTTAACCCTGAAGGATTGTGCCACACCTAATTCCAGGCACCACGTATTTAAGAGGAACTGTGTCCTGGCTGTGGCCTTTTAAATCGTTCTGTTATGTTAAAAAGTGTAACTTGGAGGGTTAAATCATACGCTGGAAAGAGTGGGGCAAGCAGGTAGATGATGAATTTCCACAGTTAAACATTCCAGAAGTCAACACACCACACTGATCATGTTTTTCAGTTTAAATCATTCAAAATTGAACTCAAAACAATTCAGTCATCCAGCTTTATTTACACTGCCCAAAAAGAGACCACTTGCATATTTTAGCATACAGTGACGCACGAGCACAACATGGAAATTGATTCATTCTTTCCTACCTCAAGGTCAATGAGACAATTACAGCATAAATATGCAGCAGTATCATATTTTCTGTTGTTTTAATGAAAATCCAACCACGTTTGATGTTGGGGACGTCACTGTTGATGCTTCAGTTCTGCCTTTCACATCTCCAAGGTCTTTCACACGTCACAAAACCAACTGAAGTGATATGACAATAAAATATTCAGCCAAGAAACCTTGCAGCTACATGCGCTATACATCTTACACAGGGATAAAAAGCAAAACACATTGAATATATTGTGTTATATATTATTTTCACACTTCTGTATAACCATTATTTATGAATATGAATTAGGCACTTAGCTTTATGTTTAAATCTATAGTTTATGCAGGACTTCAACTACGAAAACAATTTAAGAAAAGCAGAGATTCGAGAGATTGAGACTGCCAACCTCAGTCAGAGAGATGTCTGGTTACATGAGAGTACGGTGACACTGACCCACATATGAAGCGCTTGAAAAAGTAAGACGAGTGAGACTTTGAGCTCTTAAAGTACCATTAAAACAAAAGTTGATACCATAAAAGGAGTACAGAAAGTCTAAAATTGCTATTTCCAACGTAAAAAATATAGGTTCCAATATTGTTAGCCCTTACTAAGGACTTGCAGGTTTGTTAGTGCTGTAGAAATACACTCTTTGTGCTCCGTCCGAAGCACCTGGAGAGAGAGAGAGTAAAAGCTGGTGAAGGAAACTGGCAAGGAGAAACAACATGCACAATACGAGGTGCAACACCTACCTGACTGGCAGATGAAGTTGAGGGGCTCATCACAGGGCTGGTCCTGCCACAGGAAGAGCTCCTCTCTGGCCATGCCTCCACAGGGGCTGCAGAACTGGACAGGAGGAGAGTTTCGTGGCCATTTGGTGAACTGCATGGAATTGCCAGACATCCAGAACCACGTGTCATGCATCACATATCTGCCAAAGGGGTTTATTGACAGATTTATGTGTTAGCAAAATGTCTGTGTGCTGTACAGTGGTTTCTGGCTCCAGCCTCAGTAGATCTCCAGCGAACAATTCTTTATTTCTGAAAGCTCAAGGTGATATCTCCAAGTGCTTTGTTTTTTTCAACAGTCTGAAACCCAAAGACTGATTGAAAGACTGAAAATCATTTAAAACACAGAAATGCACATTTGAAAAGATGGACAACTTCACACAATAGAAGATCTGAAATAATTTATTATTGTAAACTGATTATTATTATTGATAACTGACTCTAATGTTACAGTATGTTTGTCATAGCGTGTGGCGTCAGTGAGAGTTCTCAGTGAAGCATTAATGCCTGTCTGTCTTGGATTAGCAGCAATGCAAATGGGTAAATGTAGGAACACACATTTGACTCAAAGGCCTTCTTAAGTATGTGTAAATTTGGATTTTTTTGTCATTATGGAAAGAAGCACCTGCCCTGACAGTCTATTCCAGGAGTTTGTGAAGAGTCCACCATGTTACATCTTTTAACCTTGAACAAATTCCACAATCTTGCATATAACTCATTTTACGCACTCAGCTTCTTCCAGTGTTTATTCTAAAGTTGTACTCAGATAATTTGAGCATCTGAGGACAGTTCTTGTAGGCCATCATGTTGGAGGCCATCATGTGAATGAAAAGCCACACCAGCCAATGCATATGTCTCATTGAGCTGTGCTTAACAGAGACACTGAGCTTCTACCTGACTAATTCATACAGCTGCCATGAGTCAGAGCACCAACTAGATCTCTGAAGTGTCAATGTCAGCGTACCTTCGCAATCCTAGCCAGACACGGTCTGTGAGCGGGAAAGGACTGCGGCCCAGCAGCTGCTCGACCTTGCCCTGTTCCTCCCTGCTGCTAAGGCTTAGCAGGTCCCATTGGTGACGTCGACAGAAGAGGAGAGCATCGGACCAGCAGAGCCTCTCTCCCACCACTGTGACATTTTTGTTGCTTATTAGCATGCTAACAGTGGGAGGAGGAGCAGTAGGAGGAGAAGACGTGACTTCTGGCACTACTTCTGGCTCTGGAGAGAAGGAATGCTGTTAGGTTTCTGTTGGTGCAATTCATGTTTGATTTTGTGTGTGCGTGTGTGTGTATTTTGTAACAGGCTCATCTTGAAACTTGCACTTGGCCATATTGCCAAGAGTCACTGGGATTGGCCCACGTCTTATCAGGCAACTGAATTTTCATTTTGTCTGATGAAATTAACTCTCAATAGATTTGGTGCTGCATCGCATGCAGTACATATGCAATACCGGTTATTTTCAGCCACAATATTTGTAGTAGGCCCAATTCAGACATAACACAATATTTGATAGCTAGTTCTCGGTTTCTGAGTGATTTCCATCTATTGGACATAATGGTTAAGGACAATACCTGCCAGAGAAGCATACACCTCCACCGCACACAGTGTCAATGTTTTATCCACTCCTGGAATAAACACGAAGACGTAGCGACCGTTCATGCCTGTACACTTGAAGGTGTGTATAAATGTACCCGTTGTCGAGGAGACCGTGCCACATCTAATGGAGGGAGAGAAACATTGTGGAGAAATGTGTCAGTTTTATTTACCCTGTCTCATTTTGTTGACCAGCAGTGCCATTTCAGTTTTACTTAAATCTGTTCAAACATTGAGGTTGTGTTCAGGGACAGTTTTTCTAAAAAGAAAATGGCTGTTGTGCTGCTGCAGTAGAAGCACATATTTTCTAATTATTTATTGATAAATGTTCCAGATTTAGATATTATGCCTCACCTTGGGTTGTCACTGTACAACGACGAGTTCCCAATCAGGATCTGTGCCCCAGTAAGCCTCTCAGAACAACAGTCTTCTCTGTTAACGATGGTGACAGCACTGACTTTGTGCAAAGCTAGCAAGTCTACTCTCCACCACGGACTGTCCTGTTGATTGGTATGGCTACAACATACCCAACTTACGACTCTTGTTTTACACCCATTGACAGCATTAGAGGGCTGCCCAGTAAGAATACCAAGTGTTGATGCCTGTGCTGTTGGTTTGTTTAAGGCCACATTGGGTAAAGCTTCCGCTAAAGTGGAAAACAAAAACCCAGAAGTGAATCAGTATCAGACTGTGTTTGAATAAATCAAAGCCAGTCAGCTACACCTGTACCTGCTGGGGCAGCATACACCTCCACTTCGCACAGGGACAGAGTCCTCCCCTTTCCAGGGATAATCACGTTCACAAAGCGACCCTCTATGCTGCCTCCTTCACAGTAGTATGTGTAGGTTTTACCCGCACTGATGTGGGAGATGGAAGCACACCTAGGGGTGGAATGGAGAATAGTTGCAGATAACTTGAACAACATGAAGTACAGAAACATGGAAATTAGTTCACATTTTTAAGCCTTCTCTCACTAGATGTGAAGTTTTTTTGTCTTTATACAAGGCTTCCAATTAATGCAGGAAATCTAGAAGCCTGAGAGTCTTTAACATGTTTTCTGGAATACAGGTATAATAAGTTTGATTTTCCAAAAAACAAGTTATAGGCTCATAAGTATATAACCCCTCTCAATCATCACTTATAATCCACTATCTGTAGAGATCCTTGCCTTCTGCCTGTATTTTTCAATATTGTGCAACACCACAGGCTAATATGAAAAGTGAGTGGTGGTTAAATGATGACAGGTGATCAGTTAATACAAACTTGTTGGGCCGCTCAAAAACTATAAAATGTGTCGTGTTGAAGATGGTCAGCACCTGGGGTTGCTGTTTCCATTGTTATCCAGTGAGTTCCCAATTCGAATCTCAGCTCCATCCAGTCTCTCAGCACAGCAGTCTCCTCTATTGGTGACTTTGACAGATGTGATGATATGTGTTCTCCCCAGGTCCACCCTCCACCAGGGGTTGGTCTTATTCTCGGCAGTGTGGCTACAGAACCCATCACTGTAATATGAGTTCCGCATCCCATCGATAGCCTTGGAGGCAGTGGCAAAAGACAGCGTCGATGACTGGGTGGCTTCCCCTTTAAGTGCCACGTTGGCTAAAGGATATGCTTCAAACATAAGCAAACAGATGGTTATATTTGTTATTTCTTGTGGCTGCTCTCTCATGTCATCATTACAATTATGAATTGAGTGCATGAATATTCCACACTGTTGCAGTAACATCTAATGTGAGTCAGTGAGAGGGGGGGAGGGGAATCCACAGTAATTCCCCAGACTCAGAGCTGGACAGGCAGCCTGATTCCAGACCAGGCAGGAGACGCCCACGTTTATGATTTGTTGAGCAATTCAAGTTGGTCCAGTGCCTCAGTGTTAGCTGCTTTTTCCTGGCTGGAGAGACAACTGACTGATCAGAGCATTGTAAGCAGGATTAAGAATGGGGATGCCACTTTTGTGTGTGGCCTGAACTTCCCAACTTATCTACACCACATGACATGTATCATTACCATAGTCTGCAGTGAACACCTCAACTTCGCAGAGACTTAGAACCCCTTTAGATCGAAGAAGCACAGTGACGTAGCGTCCTTCGAAATCGTTACATGGAAAGTAGAATGTGTTTCCCCCAGGGATATAAGGGATGACTGCACACCTGTGTGAGTGAGGCAAAGAGAGTGAGAAGAACAAAACCTTTTTTATATCGTAATGAGAGATGTTTTACATGGGTCTGTATCAAGCTGTTTCACCTGATTTTTGTGTTGTCATTGGCCTCTATTGAGTTTCCAATCCAGATTTCGGCACCATCCAGCTTGTATATATAGTCATCTCTGTTGGTTATTGCTATGGCAGAAATTTTGTACACATGTTGCAGGTCTACCATCCACCAGGGATTGGGCTCGAAACTGGAACAGCTACAGGATCCACTTATATATGTTGGGTTTCTGTTGCCATCAACTGCCCTGCGAGCGTCACCAAAGTCTTTTATTGAAGATTGGGTGGCTATTTTATTTAGTGCCACATTCTGGAGGTTACCTTATTGGCATACAAAAGAATTATTAGAGAAGAAAACCACAGACTGTAATTAGGAAAAGTAAGACAGTTTACCTGCCAGTGCCGCCCATGTCAGCATGAGAGAAATGCCTACGTGATTAGATAAGAGGTGTTAGACAACTGCTTGATTTTATCTCCCTTATAAAATAATATAGACAATAACTTGAAAGAAGTGTACCAGACTTAGTAGTAATTAGTTTTGTGTTAAACGTGTGTCTTTTGACTCTACAAGTTTCTCATATTAGACCGACAATTTCAAAAGCTGTGGATTTGCAGCCTAAATTATTTGTATTGATTGGATTTATTTAAAAAAAATTTAAATGCTATTACAAATATTAAAATATTACATTTAAAATAATTGAAATAATGACATAATAATAACCATTTTAAACTAAATAAAGTATGTTGTTTAAGATACTGTGACTTACCAGTGAGGATCCAAATGTATTGACTCGCTTTCATGGCTTTGGACACAATCCCAGAGTCAAGGTTATGAAAATCTTGGAAATGCTGACTGATACACAGTTTTCCTTTGAGCACTGCCAATCACATAGTGAACTGGGCACTTTGTTCTGGTACATGAGAACATGTACATTTTCAGTCGGAGACATTTGCATGAACACGCCCAGATGGACATTTCATTATTTCCTCCCCAAACATGATTTATTCTTTAAAAATAGCCATTTGTGTTATCATATTGTAATAATTTAATTTTTTGTAATTACATTTTGCTGTTGTATTTATATTCCGCATTGACAAAGTCTTTAAATTATTCTTGACAAATGTAAAAGCTAATATAAAGTTCACAGAATGGACAACAGAAGTCCCCTTTACTTTAATTGAGCAATATTGTACAGCTTCTTACAGCTCATAAAGTTCTCCTTCCCATTATAACATCTCCTCTTCCCAATATTTACAGTATCTTCGACAACATGAAAAAGGTTTAAAACTGATGATATTTCTGGAGTGTTCTTAAAGTGAAAACACGTTACAAAATACTGTTTATTTAGTATCCTCCCATCAATAAGTCTGACAGTCTCATAAAGTTGTTACAGTACAAATGTCAGCTAGCTTGATTTGTGTAAAAAGGCGTGATAACGTATTTACTTTATCAGCTGTCACATTTAACACTGCATTATGACAGGCTGTTTAAATAGCTGATTTTTGTTTTGTTTTGTGGCACTGGTTGGACAAACCCTGCTCTGCCCTGAAAGCACTTAATGCTCATTGGAAAGGCAAATCCACTAGTTTGTTTTGGCAGGCTCAGTGATGCATTTGATTACGCTAAGAAACTTTGATAACTGCCAGCTTAAGGGGTTTAACCATGCTTACCTTCATGAACCACCCAAATGTACATACGTAACATGCACTCTGAATAAAATACTACACTGGTCTCATTTATGCCACAGTGTTTGCCATGTTTATGCTCAAGAGTAATTGGAAAGATGCACACATTTTTGACATCTGGTATTCACTGTGGCCTTCAAATATAATGCCACCTTTTGAAAAAGATCTGTGGGTGATCAGATTTAGTGGATAAAATAACTAGCACCAACACCACTTCACTATACAACAGAGTGTCTCCAAAAACAGCTATAGCTCCTGGAAATAGAGCCACAGATACACAATGTTACTAATAACTGCCTTTTGCTGTTTTTGTTTTACGGTACAAAGACACCACAATATAAATTTCAAGTTTTTCAAGTTATAAATTTCAAATTTTAAGTAGTATGGGCGTGAACAGCATTTTAAACTGGTAAAAAATTACTAGTAATAGAAGAAAAAAATGAAAATAAAAACTGATATAATATGAATCCGTCACTTCCGGCGGCCATCTTTGTTTGGGTCGAAAGTGAGGGAAAGGGCAAAAACTGCTGCCCACGAAATATTTTCTTTTTTTTTTCTTTTTTTTCCATCCCGAAAATCATTTCCAAAGTTAGCGGTAAGTGCTGTCAGACGACTTGTTTGTTTTGTGTCTGTTCATTTGTAAAATAGCGGGGTGACACATGAGATGCTTTTAAAAGCACTCACTTTGGTGGCATTAGCCGCAGCGGAGCTACAGATTTTAAAAGGAGCAACCTTGACACATAAACACATTTTCATTCTTCAAACAAAAGCGGCCCAGTTCCACTCCAGAGGCATTTTAAGGTTGTTATCTTAGCTCACCTGTCAGCTGTTTAGGTAAGTTAGCTGAAGTGGCTTCATTTGCTAGCTGCAAATATGACTACCATTAGCTTTAGCTTGCTAAATGTTGAGACCATGCAAGCTAAAATAGCCATATGTAGTAATTACCAGTCAACCTAACATATATCTGATGTTTTTTAGGGTCTAATTGAAAATGATACTGCCTCTTTTCTTACTAAATTAGCTGCCATTTAATACTACTACTACTTCTATAACTCAGTCAGTCAAATCAGTTTCTGTAGAACATTTATTTCAAAAATGTGTAGTAAAAACACAATTGTTACTTAATGCAATGTGCAAAATCAGTTTCACCAATATTTGGTGTCACATATATATATATTCTTAGCAATCTCTATGAGCAGCTTCTCATTAGTATGCATACTTCCATGTACACACAGCATCAAAATATCAGCCAGTGAAGGCGTCATTGATAAAGCATCTTTGCATCATCTAACAGTAGGTTCACACTAAAGAGGACAACAAAATGACAATATCAATAATAATAACAATCAATGAAAAAAACACATCTGTAACTTGTCAGCCGTTGACTAGTATCATTCAGAGTGTCCGGAGAAGAGAAGAACGTTGATTCTGTGCCGCAAGAAACGCAACACGTGAATGTAAATGTAAAGTGACACACACAAAGCAAAATCTTTATAGTCCTTCATAAGGGCTGTGCTCTGTTACCTAACAGATATTTTCCTGACATAACAATTTCTGATGGGTTTCTGTCCCCCAACCCCAAATGTGTATAAACCATGACATCTACTGGTGAAAGTTTTCCAATGGTTGTAGCTGTAATAGTGCTTCCCATCTGAACACTGTTCCAGCCAGTCAGAAAACTGTTTTACACCTGCGGCTGGGAGTTGATGTATTTGCCTGCAATTAAGCAACTCCTAGGACAGAAATCCAGCAGTCCTATGGTAACATAAATTATGGTCAAATAAATTGTACATGATATTGAAGTAAAACTGCTTCTAAATGAATTAAATTCTTTGTTTCAGAGCCTGTAACAGATGAGCAGTCTGCAGAGGGCTGTAGAAGAGTCTCCACCCTCCACCACGCCTGGTTTCACCTCCAGTAAATTGGTACGAAAATAAGGATGAACTTAAAATTGTGGGATGCACTGTGTAAAGATGAGATGTGCAACAGCTTATATTCAGTAGGATATGTACGTGAGTAGAGAAGTTAGGGTTTTCTTGTCTTGGATTAATCAGGGGTTTAAGTTTCCTCATAGTATGGCCAGACCCAGCACAGCGGCAATGATCAGCAGAGCTATATGAGAGAACACAAAAAGAAAAAAAACATGAATTAGCATTATGCAAACACATATATTTTCTAACATAAATTTATTCATTTAATGAAAACAGCCATAATAATCTGTTATTCTTACCATGTGTCAGTGACTGCTGGAGTGTAATGGCGTGGCCGGTGGCCACAGTAGCGGGGGAAGTGGTGGTGTTTACAGAAAGCAAATTGGTGACGGTGGCGTTGGGGTTTGCCAGGTTTACAGGAGCGGTCTTTAGTTGGGTGGTGGGGGCTCCCAGATCATTAGAGGCTGTTAGTGCAAGCAAAAGACACACAGGAAAATGTTAATATATAATCTGTGCAGGTCTCATTGACATTTGTCAAAAGTGATCATGATGAGTGAGTGAATCTGTAAATCTAAGCTGTTGTCTTACTGCTGTTGTATGATCCAGTGAGGATTGAGAGTGAGAAAGTTGACGCTCTGGTAGATGAGTCCGGTACGGTGGCAGCAAACGTGCACTCGATTCTCCTCCCCCTGACTTTGCCCTTCACGGAGTTCACATTCAGCTAGAGAGACAAATAAGACGATGAGTTTTCAATGCCGCTTTAATATTACAGATATTTGTGCACCATGCACATAATAATGAATAAATGAATAACTGTTTGCCTTGATATTGCTTGCACTAAGTCTCATCCATTCTCTTTGACTTTAATAAATTTATACTCGCCCAGCTCTAAAACTCACCTGTGTCGTAGTCAGCCGGCCATTGTTAAGGAAAGCACCAAAGAATCTAACATTGCCGTTGTTGTTTGCGCAGATGTAGGTTGTGTCATTCACTCCCTGTGATGGAAAAACCAGAATTGTTAAAAAGAACCAGTTTACATAGATGACATTAAACAAACAGTATGATTGGCTCTCTCATCTGCGAGTAAGTGACAAAACCTGACATACCCCTGTGCTGTTAGTTGATAGGGAGGCAGCGACATAGCCGTCTGAATCTCCCGCAAGCCCAAACTGGAAGTTTTGACCACTCAGCTGCATAACGGCAAGAAAGAAACACGATCCATTGTTGGAGGGGTTGCACTGAGCGGGCTGGGCCGCGCAGAGCTGCTGAGTCCCACATTGTGTGTTATTAAGTCCTGTCTGTAAGGGAGAAGAGAAATTGAACACCATCAATAAAAGTGACTTTGCTTGTCCCTGTTCTGTTCTGTTGTGCTCTTCTGCAATGCTTTTGTTTTTTTTAGCATCACTCACTGTAAGAGTCTCCACTGTGGTGTTGGTCACCAGCGGGGCAGCTGTCGTCGTGCCTGTGGTGTTCAATGCCACTGCTGTTGTCGTGTTTGCTGCCGTTGTTGCGTTGTTTCCCACTGCTGTTGTCATGTTTGCTGCCATCGTTGCGTTTGCCATTACTGTTGGCATTTGTGGTGTCATTGTTGCATTTGGGGAACTGGCATTGTTTCCCACTGGCATTGTCATGTTTGGTCCACTGGTCACGTTGCCAAGTGTCATGTTTCCTGTAGCTTGTGCGCTGATGCCCATAGACATCCAGGACAGCGTCACAAAAAGGACAGTGAGGACCAGTCTGTTGTCCATACCTAGAGTTTAGAGTAACATTAGTCAGTTAAGTGGTATTATGGGATGCTTCATCTACAGATAGTTGTGTGGAAATTGCATCAGATGAGCTCAGAAGTATTTAAAGGTCAAATATTTTACTAATCATAATATCCAAGACACACAATCTGAATCCAGTGGTGAGCTACTCTCTTTGGGGAGTTGTGGCAATGCAACTAAAGAAGAACCATACTTGACACCACATTTTAATTAAATTATAGTTTAGATATAACCTAAAAATAATTACACAACTATTAACCAAGTTGAGGATTTATAGTTCTAAAAGTGTGAATTAATATATAAACTAGAATGTATTTCCATGAATATAGGAATGAATTTATCAAACATGTAATTTAGCTTACTGTGTTTTCTGTGAATGCTGTTAATTGTTAAAAAAGTTATAATTTTGGATATATTTATCTTAATATATTTGACTTCAGTATATTTGACTTCAACAAATATCACTAAAATTCCCACACTTCTCAATTACTTAAGTAAATCTTAATTAATTAATAATTATTTATTGCTCTTGATTCAGATAAATGAAAGTAAAGAAGTGATGAATGAATATTTACAAAACAGTGACTAATAAACCCAAATAGGATTCAGAGAGAAACTTATTTTCCATTGATTTCATGGAGACTGTGTAGTATTCCTTCAGAAGTGATTTTTTTTAAAATAAATATTCATGTCTCATGTACACATCATTTTTTCCTACCTTAGATCTTCTTGTTTTTGACTCAAATGAAGAATGAAATTAGGCTGCGGAGCAAAAAGATGTGCAGTTCCTTAAAATGAAGATCCTGTGTAGTGTTCTCCTCCTCAGGTGTGGCTTGCAGGTGGATTGCTGGTACCTCCGATCCCAAGTAAAGATGTGACACCTGTTCTGCTCTGTGTCACTATTTAAACCAGCAGGGGGGTGAGGCAAGAGTCAAGGTAGCGGAGCCAACAAAAAAAAAAAACCATAACTTCTCTGACATCATGGATCATGTTTCCAGTGGGTGGGGTCGGGATTCAGAGCTTAAGGGCGGGTGTGATGGAAACCATAGATGAATTTCGCCATGTCACTGCCCATTTAACCCTCTTTGTGCGTGCTAGAGTTCACTCTCTAAATGCTTCACTTCCTTGAGGGCTCGCAGTTTCTTGTAACCTGATTGAGACGATTAACTTTTCACTGTGTAGTGTCTTCCTGGTTGGCTCTCTTATCTTATCATGTAAAATGTGACACTATTGATCATAATATACAATATGACACTCGATACGAAGGGGTTTTAAGCTGTAGTTTTGTCATTCGGCAGTGATTTTCAACTTCAATTTAAAGTCCAAACCCAATTCTAAGACCTATTTAATTTAAAATCAAAATGATAGAAATTAAGTCCTCGGTTGCTCAGAAAGAGTAGGAATAGTTCAGTCTTCTCAGTGCCTTCTACCTATTTAAGGAATTTCAACATGGTCCACTTGTAGGTGAAAAGTGGCTCTCAAATGTCCCAGAAGGCCCTTCCCATGTTTAAGAGGGTCACTTTTGGAGATTTCACCTGCCTTTGTGCTTGCGACTTTCCATTTACATTCCCTTTAACGACCCCTTCAGTGACCTCTTTCCACACAAACCTCCACCAGAGAAAATGTTGATGAGTTAGCATGTAAAACACAGACAACATGAGATTGTGTACGAGTTTGTGCTTGTTTGAAATGGCATAGGTTGGTATATGAAACCAGTCAGACGAACCAGTGACACAGTGCCAAAAACTGGTTTGTCAGTAGCCTGTTGAGCTCTTCTGTTGGCTTCAATATCACCATTGTGTTCTGCGACTGCTGCAGTTTCTTCTCCTTCCTGAATTACCATGCAGGCAGGTCCAGGCAACTCGGACACTGGCAGCTTATAATCACGGATAGTGATGATTATTCAGTTATGTTCGCACATTGTACACGTGACAGTCACGGGGGGGGAAATGTGATATTTTATCAAAGAAGGAAGTGGAAGAAATGTGCATACCTGTATTGCTTTTGTATAACTCCCTTTAAATGGACATGATAGGATTACTGTAAATGTGAACCAGTAGGAAATTATCTGTTATACACAGATTAATTTAGCTGTTTGTGTTTTAACAGTAGTCATGTGAAATGGGGCATGTCAAAACCTGAAAAAACATCTAATACAATCTAGAAATGTTGAGAAATAGAGCCTCTAGTATCACAAATTCATTAATAGCAGATATAATCACATGATCTGACTTTTTAAAGTTGAAAAGGTGAGATAACTTCTTGATATTCAAAATAAACTCAATGCACTGACCAGAAGTCGAATAATATCTTCTACAGTATAATGGGATGAAAAAGAAATGCAAAGGTGAAAGAAAAGCCTTAGTCAGGTTGAAAATAGCTCCAGTGGATGATGAATGACACTCAAGCAGGGATAGGAATTGATAAAAGTTTATTGGTAACAACACCTTTATAGTTTTTGCTTATCGGCCTGATTCGTCATAGGTTCCCTCATAGATTCTTACTGATGATTCATGTAGGAAAAAGAGTTAGGAAAAAGAGGTTTGTACAGAATTCCTTTTCAGTGAGGTTTTCTTCATCAAAGAAAAAAATGGTTGTAAATGTAGTACTTGGAGAATCCTTGGTGTGTAGTGAGCGGAGGAGGAAAGTTTGGCTATGAAGTTATCAGGATTTAGTGAATGTACAGTGCTGCAGCTATATGAGACCAGCGGAAGTTTCCCATTTCTTCTTTTCCCAACTACCGGGTGGAGCAAAGGGAGCTCCCAAGTGAATAATGTTATCAACTTTAGTCCTGGAGGCGACACAACCCAACGAAGGCCTAACACCCCCCTGACTTGAAATGATAATTTTACAAACATTACAACTCGCACTGTTGTCATTTCTGTCCTTGAAATGAAGCCAGGCTTTGGACACTTTCGTCTAGATGCATAATAATGTCATTGCTTTGAAATGTGCAGTTGATGATGGTATCAATAAAAGGAATTTATAAACTCCGAAGCATACAAGTCCGATGGATCTGACAATTTGGAAGCGGCTCTCATTTCTCATACCTGTTTTCAAGTTAACCAGCCATATAGTGAGTTGTCTAATTGTCTCAATGCTCCTAAATTTGACAGATCATATTCATTTGTAATTTTTTTCTGTATGGTATGACAAGAGTAGAAATTCTGCTGGTAACGTCATGCGTCAAATTGGGGATTTTTTTTTTTTTATGTCATGGGAGGAATAAATTCATTTTCCAGTTGGCTCAGCAAATTCCAGAGTCCAAACTTTTGCACAATGGAAAATCTCTTTTTGAAAAGAAAGCGATAATATGAAAATTGTAAAGTAGACTAACATAAACAGTGACCTCAAACAAATGACACAGCTTAATGGTCATGAATATGTCGGAAATGTTTGATTGGACAGAAGCATGCTAATGATGAACAGTACAAAGGGAGAAACCAGTGGCGTAGTTTGAGTGTCAAACCGGTTTGACATGGTTTTTTTTAAAGCTGATCATGTAGATTTGTGCAAGCACAGAGACGTGATGAATCAGAAACAAGTTTGTTTACACGCAAAACAATGTGGGATGTTGTACCACAAATATGGCAAGCTTTTGGCATGCAGTGTATCACCAAAGTGACGTTATAATGAAGTCAGATATTGATGTATGGAAGTAGTATGAGTTATGAGTTTTATTTATATGATTTTAGGTTGAAATATTTACCAGTCATTCATTCATCTTAGTCAGTAAGTGGATGGTGGGGGGTTTTCCAGCTTTATTTCCAGTAGATCACTTGTAAGGTTTATGGTTTTGTTAGTTTTTAACACACACCACCCAGATTTGTTTTTTCAAAGCAGAAGATGAGCTTAAACCCAACACACCTGAAAGTTCCCCGTGTTATTTCAAACAATAACAGAGGCGTGCATGTTCCCCATTTGATGCTTTTGGTTTTATTTTGAAAGCATTTACATAGAAGTGGTAGAAGTGTTAAGGTCTACAGGTGTACCAGCTGTTCAGTAAAGTGAATTTGTATCAGGGAGGGTCAATCATCTGCGATGTCTACATAGATGATACTAAAACCTAATTAAACTGGTTGCTAACATTAGTCAGCGATGGGCGTTTCTCTCAGGGTTGAATCTGTTCCCAAACGTGCGGTCATAACAGGACGCCAGGAGGTCGGAAATATTCTCCAGATGTCTCAGGTTTTTTACCCACAGTCGACTTCCCAGAATGAAACCCACCTCAGGGGTGGTCTTTACTGCCTTTAAGGTGTCACAGTGTTTGGTCCTACCACAGATAACAGCCCCACCTCCCTATATATACATATAGGACTGCATAAAGCCCCATCTCCTTCTTGCTATTGCCCTGTTATTCGGTCAGTAACAAATCTCCAACTACCCCCAACGACTCAGTATGTATGTGTGTTCAGATATTTTTATTAAAAGCGTATCATTAAAAATCCTTTGTCCATATTTTTTTGCATTTATATGCCTTTCATCAACACATTTTGTTCATATTCTTTGAGCGTCCCTTAAAAACTTCGAGGGAGATCAGGAAGTCAGAGCACTTAGCTCACACTAAGTTGGAAAACAGACTTAAGGATATAGCTGTCTGTTTGCACTGTACTCATTTACATTCACCGGTTTAAGACTATAAGCCAAATATTTGCCTCCTCCTCCCTTTTCACACTGTGTAAAGACATCCAAGCAGTGCCGCCACATTGTGACGGATGTGAGCATTGAATTAGGCTCGACCCTCAAGGTTACCTCTGAGGGGGTCCTCTGCCTTAAGCTGGAATAAAAGATGCATCTTTGCAAACCTACAAAGCTATGTGTATCTGTCGGTCAGTGCAAGTCTCAGTGACATGCATTGTGGACCTGTGCGTCAAACAAAAAGTCAGGCTGATTGGTTGATCCAACTGCCCGTCAGAAAGTTTTCTCAAGATTTTTTTTAAGAGTTTAGGTGAACTTTTTAGCACAGTACTGCCAAAAAAGATCTTAAATTTTACCATTTGTTTCAAGGACGTATTGGTTTGTTCAGAGCAGCACGGGATGAAATTGACTCCTGTTTTCTTTATGCTGTGGTTTGTTAAACATGACACTGCACAAATGTTAAACCCTGAAAAGAAAAACACTCATGTACATCTGCTTTTGCGCTGCCAGGCGAAGTAAATAAAGCTTTATTCACAAGCAGCCTTCTGACCTTCTTTTGTCCCCTCAGGAAAACACAATGAGACGTTATCAGAGGGCGTAAATGAGAACTTAACAATCAGTGTCACTTTTACTTGCCTCAGTTGAATTTTTACAACTGACATTCCCCATTTTAAAAAATGTCATCTGCCGTTACGTGTGGGTGTGTGCATGTGAGTCAGAGTTTTTGTTTAATTGTCAATCAAAATACTTTCATCTTTAATTTATAAAATTATCACGTGACTACAGCTCAGCCTTCATGTCAGTTGCAGTTTTGGCTACATCTGATTTAAGTTCCTGATTTGATGAAGGTCAGATGGAAAATAAGGGTTCAATTTAGGTTGAGGTCAAGAGATGAATATTCCTCAAATCCTTTCAGCAGAGTAGCACTGGTGAGTGTTTTCTCACCTGATAGCCTCCTAATCTCATTCTTGCCGTTCCCATCATGGCCGTACCATACAAGGGTTGGGCATGACGTATTAGAAGTGGTTTAACTGATGCATGTGCTGCCAAGTTTACGTAGAAAAATGTTTGACTAATTCTTTTCATTGCCCTCAAGCTACCCTTGATTTTTAATTGCTTATTAGACACATTAGACACAGAGCCGACAATGCTGCGTGTCTTGTAATTAGTGTACTTTATGGTCTGCAGAATAGCCTTGTAATACAAAACCATGGTGAGAGTCTCTGCTGCGTTTACGGATGTGCCACCTCCTTCTGTCTACATTCAAGATAACTGCACTCATTTGTATAAAAGTCAACAGCTCCAAACTTCAGTAATAGATATATGTGTGAGATTATTTTACAGTACAATATTGTGAAATTTTGAGATTGAAATCTGTTTTCAAAACATTAAGTAACTCTAAAAATTGGATTTACTTGAAAAACGACTTTCTTTTTAGCTGTCAATTAAAAATATTATCTAAGTAACTTAATATTATTTTGATTTGAAAGCAAAAGGAAAATAAACACTCAAATGTGGGGTTTCTTTCCATTTTTTTTTAATGATTATAAAGTTCACACTGATAGTGCTGACTATGGTTGCAGTCGATCAGTCTAGTTTGGCCAATAATTTTCTTTAGACTTTCTATTGCTGAAAGTTTCTGTAGTCCCTCTCGTGACTGGGGTGAAAACATGAAAGATCAGATAGCCTTAAACTTTTCTCTCATTAGCTGACCCCGCGTGTACTCAAGGCCTCTTGGATTTGTGCTTCACCAGCCTCTGTGTGCAGCTTGGTTAATATTTAGCCAAGGATTTGAGATCCCTAACATGAAACGTACTTTTTAACAGGATACATCCTAACCAGACAGAAATGTGAGAGGCCAGACCTTGTTTACCATAGGCCAGCTCCAACAATAATGAAGCCACAAAAATCCAGGTCTGCTTGTTCGTCTGCATCACTGCCACATTGTGTTGAGGTTCTCCTTTACAATAAATGTCAGAAAGCAGACTCTTCCTCTCTTATCTGTCTGTCTCTGACTTATGATGAAACACCTGTCTGCGTCTATTAATCCTGACACATAAACTTAACTGGTGACCCTCAAACCAGACATGCTGGACGAAAATTCATACACACGACTCAAACAAAAAAAGGTAGTGTAGTGTTAAACATGAGCTCTTCCCTGCAGAAAAAGATTACACTTCCATTAATTTACATATGTGTGCACATGCTGTAGACAGGTAATACATATGGAAAGAACATTTATTTAACAGCAATGTCACACTACACTTGTTGACTTATGAAAAGAGTAAATAAATGATGAAAGCCAAGAAAGGTGTTTGCGATGGCTTAAGATGAAAAGAGAATAAAAGGCTGAAAAAGCTGCAGTTGTATGTTAAGGTATGGTTGTTTCTGTTAAAATCTCTTATAGGCTCTTATAACACTACTGTGATGAATACAGCTGCTACTATAACCATTTGTTACACTGCAGAGGCCTTTTGTAGAAATGTAGCTACTCAAAACTACTTCTGAAATCAAATCTAATGAATAATACCACTAATATAATCACTAATATACTGTACTGCCTCCATAATGCAATGTTTATCAATGTTACAGAATACGACACATGAAACAGATATAAAAACATAATGATGCAAATTAAATACAAGTAATTCAAATGAATAAAAAAAGAATAAAAAGAATTATATCCATTGAATTAAATGGGTAGATTGAGACAAATCAAGATAAGTTTCTTTATACGTGTTTTGAAGAACACACCTTTATTTACTCAGTGAACAAAGACCATTCAAGCATAGTGAGTAGAAAGAAGAAAAGCAAACACTATAAATAAACTGGAATTGATTCTTGGAGTTGAATCAAGGAAACCCTTATATGGCCTGAACTCATGACCGTAAAGTTAAGTTCGCGTAAAACTAAAAATACAGGTCTGATCTTTCTCAGTAGTGACAGACTGGAGCTCTCATTTGACGGATTCAGTGTTTCCTCATACCTGCATGGAGAGAGCTAACTAGTTTTGAAGTTTTGCCTCCCTCTGATTTAAGTTGGAAAAGGAAACCTCAGGAGCCCAAAGCATGACGAACTCCACATTACAACCACGTTTTTCTTCATTTCAGTTAATCGCAGCATATAAGCTGCATCACACATTTGAGGTCATGGAACCCAAAGAAGCTCGATTGGCATCAAAATCTTAAATGACTGGTTAGGGGTATTTAGTATTAGTATTTACACATTTTAGAAAGTGTGCAGATTAAGTAGTCTGCACAATACATGGTGTAAAACTTCATCCTTGTTTTTTAACTGATCGGTATCGGTTATAATGAGCAAAAACCTAAAAGGTATTTTTACTTACAAAGTTTTCATGCACAGCTACAAACACTTTTTATATACGTATATGTGAGCAAAAAGGTAATGTGACACATAAATATAATCTGTTAAAAAGATTTACTGACAAAAATTCAACACAATACAGACATCCCTAACCATGTCAGCAATTCATGGCCAGAAGCAGCAAATAGCAGAAATTATTTTATTTAAGGGTCCACAAGCCATAAAAGGTTTTGAACCACTGACTTGTGATTATTAATTCAACATTTCCCATTGTATGTATAAAAGCTCAAATTTGTATCACAAGACCACAGGTTTTCCATCCATTTTTGAGTTTTTCTTCTTGACTTTTGGCAAAAACATCTTGGATTTGATATTTTTTTATTTTATTTTTTCAACAGTCCTGAAGCTGTGACTGTTGAAGCAGTGTTTTTCTTATAGCACAGTATCTCCCATCAGAAAACGTGCAGCTCCTTGACAGTGACCTCACACAGCTCCTGATGGCGCACACACTACAAATATGGACAATTAGAAAGACAAGTGGCTGCATCCCTCAATTTGTTTTTACTCTGACAAAGGAAGTTTGTCTCTGCTGTGATCTAGTTCTTTGTGTTTTTTTAAAAAGTCAGAAACAGGAAAGACAGGATTCTTACATTAAGTGCGTCATGGATTGTTTCATTGTGACAAAACGGGAAACAAGGTTTAACTAGAAGTCTTTACTGACAGATTAAATTAATCTAGCTGTTGAGTTTGTAATGAAGAATTTTTGTGATTTTTTTTTTATTAAAACTGAAAGAAATGAGTCTGCGATGTTAAAGAATAGCGTTCATCTCATGCATGTAGATTGTGTGATTAAGTCTCAGCTCATCATTCTTCAGATGGCCAGATACAGATACACCTCCAGTGGGTGCTGATGTTGCTGTGCTTCTGCTGGATGTGGACGTGTTGTAATGTGGAAACTAAGTAATATTTGTGTTTTTTTTTTTTTTTTCAGAAACGATGTATATTTACTCTCAGGGATATATACACAAGATTATGTACCCTCACTCTGTAGATATACCTGCTGTAGAGCACCTGGAGTATAACAGTAACCATGTTTTTGAAGAGTTGAACTCCACCCTCTGACTGCTCTTTGATGGGATCTCTGTAGCACACAGTAGTAATATACAAGTATTTACACAAGGTTAATACTCAACAAGCCGTGTTGTTCTCATTGCTGAACGATTGTGATGTTTTAATGAGTCATAGTCCAACATGGTTCAAGTGTTTGGGTAGATTTGCACTTTTCTTTACATTAAATTGTGGCGAAACACTTAGCTATGACGTTTGAATGCTTTGGAAGCAAATCAAACTGGCCTCAAACATGACAATCGAGCCAAAATACGACCAAATTTGAGGTTTTTATTGAAGCTAATGGAGGATTATGAAGGAGAGAGCATATGATTTGTTTTCACATGGCACCGGTCCAGTGGTGAGTAAAACCTCCGTGAAGGGTAAATTGTGTTGAAGCAAGTAGCCATAAACACGTAATTATAAATCCAACAATTAAAGTGAGTATGTGAGAAGTATGGTTTCCACAGTTTTATCAGTAGTACACATATTGTTTTCTGGCTTGTATTTAACATAGTTTTGGGTACAGCACTTTATTTGTGTAGGCCATATTAAGATCAAGTGTTTTAAAGATCTTTATTTCAGCAGCAGGTATGTTTTAGGTTCAGATTTCTTCAAATCAAGCTTAATCCAATACATACGTGTGTACGTTAAAGAGTTCCTGTATTTCCTCTTAAGATAAGATCCTTTATTGATCCCACAGTGGGGAAATTTCCACCGTTACAGCAGCTCAAACACAATTTAAAGGAGACATTAAATAATAGAGACAAAATAAACACAAAAAAACTATGTACAATAAATAGTAGATAGTAATAAGAGAAAAAGAAAGAAACAGCATTTATATACACAGCCTCGTACCCAGTTAGATGTGCAGTGGTGAGGTGTTATTGCACAGGTTAATTTGGATATATAGCAGATATGAATTAACGGTATAAGTAAATCAGTGAAAAAAAAGACCATAAGTTCTCCTCTGACACACATCCTATAATGGCAGTGTCGACTTCTGGAGGTGACAACTGTCGTCTTGTCTGATGTGTACAGGGTGAAGAGGAAAGGTGAGAGGACTGTTCCCTGGGGGGCCACCTGTGCTGCAGACCACCACATCGGACACACAGTCCTGCAGCCTCACAAACTGGAGCTGATGCCATCAGGACCCGTGGCTTTCCTGGCTTTGATCTTCTTAAGCTACGTTCTCAGGGGGTGGAGGAGAGGAGCACTGTAGAGATGGTGGTGAAGGCGGGGGGGGAGGGTGAGAGCCCCAGAGATGGTGGAGGTGTTGATGGTGGTGAGGGGGCATGCAGGCAGAGGGAGCTGGAGGTCGGCTGGTCTTGGCTTAGAGGGGTGGAGGTGGGCACAGTATCAAATCTGTTGGCCCAGGTTCAGGGTTCCTCCTCTCGTTTTTACCCTGTCCTGAGATAGCTTGGAGTCCTCTCCAAACCTCCCTCGCGTTGTTTTGCTGCAGGTGGTCCTCCATTTTCCTCCTGTAGCTGGCCTTGCACTCTTTGATCTTCTGTTTAAGATCCCTCTGCGCCTCAGTTCATCTCTGTCTCCAGACTGGAAAGCCCTCCTTTTCTCCTGCAGCAAGGCTCTCAGATCAGGAGTCACCCAGGGCTTGTTGTTTGAGAAACACCGTACCCTCTTGGTGGGCACGGTGGTTTCTACACAGAAGTTTATGTAATCTGTGATGCAGTCCGTTAAACTGTCAATGTCCTGTTCATGTGGCCCACAGAGCACCTCCCAGTCCGTGGTGTCAAAACAGTCCCTCAGTGCACCTCTGGCCTCCTCAGACCTGCTTCACACGCCTTTTGTTGGGGGGCTGTCTCTTCACCATAGGTGTGTAAACAGGGCGCAGATGGACCAGGTTGTGATCTGAGTGGCCCAGCGGGGGGAGGGGTGATGAGCTGTAGGCGCCTGCTGTGTTTGCATACGGCAGGTCCAGAGTACTTATGGCCCCTTTTCCACTAGTACCTACTTGGCTCGACTCGACTCGACTGTTTTTATGCGTTTCCATTACGTGTTAGTACCTGGTACCAGGCACTTTTCTAGTACCTACTCGGCCGGGGTTCAAAGCGAGCTGAGTCGAGCCAAAAATGTGGACGTCGGCAGACGGCAGGCCACTGATTGGCCAGGGCGTGGACGTCACTAGATGCGTCACGCGAGAGAGCGACTCGTTCATAAGAGTCAACCAGCGCCATTTTTAAAACCCAATAACAACGAACACATACGATCAGAGATGGCTACTACACAGAAATCAACCACGCGGAAGCAATGACAAGGTGCAGACATTTCTTTGTCTGGTGGCCTCCATTGCTCCGTAGTCGTTTCGTGTTTGTGTCGCATAACAAATGACGTTGCTGGAGTTTCGGCCGCGTTGCCAGCTGTATGACAACCCCAACCACGCTGAGGTGGTACTCTGTTGTAATGGAAAACGACTGAAACTGTGAAACTTCAGTCGAGTCGGCGAGCTGGAGCCGAGTAGGTGCTAGTGGAAAAGGGCCATTATTGTCCATGGTGCAGCAGTTCACGTACCTGGTGGAAGTTGGGGAGAGTGGCAGACAGGGAAGCGTGGTTCAAATCCCCGGTGATGAGGAGAAAGGCTTGAGGATGCTCTGTCTGAAGCTGTGCCACAACACTGGAGAAGCTTGCAGGCTGCATCGGCGTTGGCCGAGGGAGGGATGTACGTTCGTTATTAGGCGATGACATGTGGAAACTCCCTCGGCAGGTAGTAGGGCCGGATGCTCACGGCCAGCAGCTCAATGTCCCTGGTACATCGTTGCTCCTTCACATGAATGTGTCCAGGGTTACACCACCTTGTCGTTCACAAACAGCGCAATTCCCCCGCCCTTCTTCTTACCACCACTCTCCCTTATATTCCTGTCCGCTCTGACGAGATGAAATCCGTCCAGCTGCACCAGTGAGTCCGGGGTGAGGTTGTTCAGCCAGGTCTCTGAAGCGCATCAGGCTGCACTCCCGGTACTCCCTGCTGCAGCCTCGTCAGCGCCGCTAGCTCTTCCATCTTGTTCAGCAGAGACCTCACGTTTCCCGTGATAACAGAGGGAAGGCAGGATTTGTACCATTGTCTCCTTTCGCAGAACTTAACTCCGGCTCTGCATCCCCTTCTCCTCCTCCAACACCACCAGTCTCACCAGCTTCACATCTAAAGTGTGGACGTGAGCAGGAGTGACTAGTGTAGGCTGAAAAACAGTAAAGAAAAGTTAAAAGTACAAAAAAGTCAATATAAACAAAGAAAGAAGTCAGAGCTACTGTAACTGGCTGCCACTCACTCTTCCTGTCCATACTGGCCGCAAAGAGATCCCTTCTTAAAGTGCTTTAAATGAAAATCAGTGAAATTCTGGGGGATTAAATCTACACTCCTAAATTTGTACAGACACTATTTTTAAAGTTAGTCTAAAGCTAATATGAGGCTTCAGCAGTCTGAGTTAACTAAAACAGTCACCAGCTCATTTGGTCACACTCGTCACAGTGGCACAACTGTTTTTTTTACTTACCTCACTGAATGGAAAGCATTACGAGCACCTGAGTGGAATGACCTCATCGAGGAGAGACATACGTACATACTCGCTCACTTAGAGGGAGCAGATCAATACAGGCATTTTAGTTATTTTTCCATTACCCTTCAATAAAGATACCTGATGCTACCTGCCATAGGCATACACTGAATATAACTGTATGCACAGTATAATATAATTTACTTGACAGGATTTGTAAACAGCCTATGAAACAGCAGAGTTAAAGTTTTAACACTGAGGAACTTTTGAAAAACTGGACTAGGTTATCCTTCAACATTTTTCTTTCCTTCATGCATGGATGCGTCAGTACATCGCTTCCCAAGCACAGGTGATCATGCCTCATCAACTAAGTCTTGCCTACAGTAAGATTTTCCTTCCTCTAACTGGTCTGTTTGGTGCCAAGTTTCTACTTTTCACAACTGAGACAACTAGTGTGAAACAAGGAGGACAGTAGTTTATTTTAAGAAACTGAGTTAATTAAACAATGAAAAACACAGACAAAACAGAAACCTTTGGTTGAGAATATATCATCAAAATTACTACTTAAATAATATAAATATTTAATATGTTACTACTCTTTGAAGAAACAATTGCAATAATGTAGTAATTGTAAAAACCTATAAAACTACAACTACAACTACGGCTGAAACTTCATTTTTACCCAATATGACCTAGTTCTTGTGGTAAAGTTAAGACAGTGGGGTTTTGGTTTCTAAACAGCATCTTTCATTTTTCAAGCTCAATAAGTTTCTTCAGATCAGACTTCAACTGCTCTTCATCCTCCTTCTCCTCCACCTCGATTTCAATCCCATCCATGGTTTTCTGCAGCTCTTCTTTGATGCGGTTCAGCTCCAGCAGACCTTCCTGCAGGTCCTTACAAACTTCTCGGATCTTGGCAGCAAATTCCGTCTTTGCGCCCTTTTTGAGCTCCATAGAATCCTTCGCTAGGAAGAAGACATCAAGGGCCAGGAAGAGACCAGACATGACCCCGGTGGTGATGGTCATCGCCTGAGCGGCTTTAGCAGCGCCCCCAGCAACGCTGAGCACCTGAACCGTGCTGATCAGGTTCTCAGTGTTGATCAGTAAAGCCTTGCCAGCCCGGCCACCCTCCGTCATGACATGTTTGACATTCTGGTTGAGGTGCTTCTTTGAGATGCTCTCAGCGTACTGCTCGAAGTTCCACTCCTCAAGCGTCTGCATCCCTTCCTGTCAGAGAGATAGGAGCTTTTATAAAAGGATTAAACACCAGAGGCTTTTGAATTCCAGTATTTTAAGTGCACATAGACAACCAAGTCTGTTAAACAAAAGGCTGAAAAAGAAATGTGGTTATCAATTCTTTCACATTACTGTCCTGATGTTTGCAGATTGTTATTTCAAATTGCTGCTCTTGATTTTAATTAGCATGAAAAAATGCATATTAATCTTTCCCACAGGACTGGAAAACCAAGATTCCAGTGAACATCTTAGAAGGAATTACAGACTTTGATTACTTAATCTGAATTTTCAACAGAGACCATGAATAAAGAGATTTGTAAAATGTTTTAAGTTTTGCATGTTTAAGATAACAAGCTTCTATTTTCTCACCTGCACGAACTCCAGGCATTCCTTGATGTCCCTAATCTCTTCCTGGTAGTCATGGATCATCTTCTCCACCTTCTTGCGGTCTGTCTTCGAATGGACCGTGTCTGTGATGTTGGCTGAAGCTGACGTCAGTCCGCCTGCTGTGGCCACACCGATGCCCACCGCTGTGACGATGAGCGACGTTCCTACCGTGAAGGGCGCTAGAACGAGGCCGGTGATGGTCGTGATGGATCCCGCCACGCTAGCCACCCCGCCACCGACGCTGGCCGTGACCGTTTTCTTGTGGAAGACATCAGCCGAGTCAGCCACGGAGAGCAGGTCCAGGATACGCTGCTGGAGCGAGGCGCCACGCTGATTGAAAAAGCGAACGAAAAGACGAGCCGCCATGAAGACACGGTCAGCTGCCTGTTCCACCACTCTGAGACAAAAAGGAAAAGGTTCAACACAAGTACCAAATAAAAGGAGCTGAATGAGTGGATTTCAACCAGGAAACAGTCATATATTGTAAATGAGTGTGCAGTAAGGTGATTTGACTTCTTACTCTTCAGCTTCATCATCCTTGTTTGCCTCGTTCCACTCGTCCCAGCCTGACACACAGAAAATGAACAATTACAGCTAAAAGTTTCAACTTCAACAAAGAGGATCACCAATAAATCAACAAAACCCTTTCAAAATCAAGCTTACCCTCGACTGTTTTCCACCAGTCTAAAAGGCCGTCCTCGTCCTGGAAGTGTATGATTTAAAACTCATTGGAATCATTCTGTCTACACACACGGGAATTCAATTACACAGAAAACAAGCATCGTGTGATTTTTAATATGATAAGCTCACGTCCAGAGGGTCGGGGACTGTTCCTTCACTGGGCACCAGTACCTCAGCCATCTCCAGCGTCTGAACTTCCACCACTTCCTAAAACAGAAAAATAAATAAGTAATACTGCATACTGTACACATTTTTCTCAGAGCTGTCACATGGCACTATTTACACTGTCTTGCTGCTGTAAAATGGTTCAAAGTTTTATCTTGCTGCATCATTTGAATGTCATTATAATCTAAAAACATCAAGAATACTCATAAACCCATTGTAGTTTAATACAACAATGCTACCAGCTGTTAAACATTGGCAAGGACTACAGCTACAGCTAATAAGTGACCATGAGGTATTTGAACATGAAAGTTTGATTATCTTGGCCAAATGATCATTATAGAGTATTAAGTATTGATCAAAAACTGTAAATATTTAAACATTTCAGTAACTTCTTAACAAAACCATGTTTTTTTTTTCCCCCCATCAATTGCAACAATTGAAAGAGCATTTCCCAGAATGCTGTATGTATTCAGTCTACAAAAGGCTCCCAGTTGTCACCATCTTATTGTAATAGTAATGTTGGTATGGATTTTGTAATACTGAACATTAATGTGTTCTACATCTGTGGGTGACACAGGAAATCTAGTTCCAGTAAAAAGATGTGGTTCCGCATCGCAGGTTACCAGCAGAGAGTCTGCAGGTGTTTGTCAGGGGATTTTAGATTAAATAAAAACGCCTCAGGCAACGAGAGATATACTAGAAATGCAGCTTCAAGTTATTCAACAGCTGTTCAAACATGGAGGACTTAGGCCTTGCTGCTTTTTCAATAGCATATTAAAATGTGGTTTATTCAACGGTATCCGATTACTATCAGATAGAACTTATTGTGAGGTCTTGGGTTTCTTTCAGTTTACCAGAGGTCATGTTGTGAGTAGCGTCTCCATGTTATGTCCTGAATCTCTCACGTCAGGTAGTTTGATGAGGTTTCCACTGGAAATAGACTGTTAGACTTAAGAGTACGAGCTGGTGTGGTGAACAGGTTTTACGTTGTATTGGGCTCATTTTTTAATTATTATCCTTATCCATTCATTTGTTGCTTTACTTTTATTATAAACCCGGACTTGTTACTTCCAAGGGTTTTTTTTTTTTTTTTTTTTTTAAAGAAAAGATCCACAGTCCAGTTGAATTACATCCCATCGATAAAGCCAGAATTGTATATGAGATTGGTATTTTAGCTGATTTCAGTTAAGTTTTAAATGAAAAATAAAGAAACACTATTCTGGCAGTTTGTCTCCATATTAACTGCACTAAGTTGAATGTAGGCCCTAACAGATACAGCAGGAAGGCCACAGTAAACCTACAGTACAGACTGATGTATCGGATCTTAAATAATGTGCTTATCCTGTATTTCTTTAATAAGAACCACTGCATAGAGAGCTGGTTTCATTTGATCCAGCTCACTTTAAACAGCTTGGCCTGTCATTCAAGCTCAGAGTTGCCATGTGACAATGGGATTCGCTTGCCAACAGGAAATGGAGAGATGAGGGAGAATGCTCAACAAAATTCACCTGAGAAACCACCAGCTGCTCTGTTATGGTGGTGTTAAGAGAACAACATCTCGTCCAACAAAGGGACTCTTATTGGAATAGAAATTACATATTACCTCAAATAAAGACTATCCTTAATCTGCATGCCCTTTCACCCTGTCTGCTTTATTGAAGGCTCCATGTTCACCTGTGTATGCTTTTATTTACATTGTTTCATAATACCACTGCAGAGTGATTTGCATGCAAGTAATGTGTGCACTTGACAAGCAAAACTAACATGCACTGTGGGAAAAAACACAGCTATACCGAAGTTCAGCTGTAGTCTTAATCCTGCTTTGATTTTCTTAATTTAATTGTAAAATGTGTTGTTACTGCACTTACACTGCTGGTTTTATCTGATTTTATTCTATTAAACATACTTTTATACCTCCTGTAAAGCACTGAATTGTGTGTTTGAAAAGTGCTTTCCACATAAAGCTGCCTTGCCTACACACCTGGGGCGGTGCCTGGGTGTCAGATGACTCCTGTGGTGTGGCGCAAAAACAAACAGTTTATTCATTTTGCTATTTAAATAGAACTATTTTAAAATAAACTCAACATACACTACAGGCCAAACATTTGGAAACAACTTCAAGTTTCTGTTCACAATGCCTTTCCTTAAAAACCAGCATGAGTTATATGTATTTTGGGATGTATTTACTGCATGATCACACTTTGCTTTCATTGATATGCACCATTTTCCTTCAATTTACCTTTAGGTATACATTGATGTTACCTAGACAAAAAAGAAGAGGAAGGTGTTCTTCAAAAGATGGTTTGGCCCCCTCAGTCTCCAGACCTCTCTCCAATTGAGCTTGTGTGGGATGAATTGGATTGATCAGTCAGAAAAGCGCGTCCCACAAATCAGCAGTCTATTATTGATGAATTTAAGAAAGCTTGGAATGCAATTCCTGGCATACATACCTTAAAAATGCCTCTTATATGCCATGCTGTTGTTAAAGCCAGAGGAGGTTACTCTATATAATAATCATGTTTATTTTGTTGCAAAGTAGAGCAATGAAACTATGATTTTTTTTTTTGTACAAATTTGATCTTGTTTCCAAACTTTTGTAGTCTGTAGTGTATGCAACATTAAAAAAAGAAAGTCAGCAGTATTGGTCTGTGTCATATTTTGCTTTCAATGTAGAAAATCAATATCACCAAATAAGTAAATATAATACAGTATTTTGGAGTGGACCCCTTCATTTAGCAGTAGAATGAAATGTGGCCTCGTATCTTTGTACCCAAAGTGCACTGGGCAGAATCCTCTTTATTCTTAAAGTCTGCAGAAGAAATAAAGACTACAAATGTGATCATTAAAAGAGTAGTAACTGCACAAGTGGTTATACACAAAAGAACAATTAGGATCTGCCTTGATTTGAGTGTTGGTGGTCAAAGAGAGCAGCACATATAGAAAGCTTTAAGTGGTCATGTTACTTTGGCTTAATTTGACTAAAAGCCCTGTTTAACAAACCCTTGTTCTTTTCTTTGGTGCCTATATTGGTCATAGCTGGGGTCGGCGTGAGTGTACCAAATCGACTGTCGAAAAGTTGAAGATTAGTTCTCTTACTACAGTTTGGTCACATGGCAGCTTCAAAAAAAAAAAATGGTGTGGTGTTTTCCTCATACTTCATCACGTTTTCTAGAACTGACTGGTTTGTCTGGCTGATGTCAGACACTGATAAACAGTCTTACTGAAAAACAGTCATTGTTTTCTTATGGTAAGTTTGCTTCTCCTGTCCAAGAAGTAACCACAAAAACATGCAGTCCAGCAAGAAAATCATAGCATCAAAGAATGATCGGCCTCAAGAACACCATAGATAAGAATCAGTCACTGCCAAGAACACTTTGTAAGATATGCTGGGAATTTTCAAATCAAATCAATAAGGAGATGTACTGTACTTAATGTCTTACATGTCTCTCGATGGTGCTGTTATCCAAGCTTTCAGAGCTGGTGGAATCCTCTCTCTGAATTGCTTTGTTTTCCTGATAACAAATAAGAAGAGGTTGGGAGGAAAATAAAAGTTAAGAGTTGGGTATTAAAAATAAAGAAAGTTAACAATACAAGATTGAGGCATCTTCATTAAATGGTCTTATGATTGATGCAGTGGCACCATGCATCTGGGTCACCTCTGGAATATGTTGAATTTATAAATCTTCACCCTCCCAAAAAAAAAAAAAAAAAGTTCATTAACCTTCAAATGTACCTGAGTATTTCTAGAGGAAGCTAAAATTGGAGAGTCTGTCTGACATTCCTCATCTGGCATCTGCAGCACAACAAAACAGTGGGTCAAACATAAGCATCCAACTGGTGTTTGTCTTTAGAAAACGTGAGAACATCTCCTTTCAGTCCATTACTTTTTTTTTTTTATTGTATTGTCCTTTACTTTTTCCTTTTAATTTAAACTTGTGAAACATACAAATCCAAAATCTTAAATTTGACAATGTGAAGAGGTTAATACTGTATTCAGTACCTGTGTGTAAGACCTAAAGGGGTTTACTTTCTGCATCATCCCCTTTAGCATCCCGGGGTTCTAAAACAAAAGACAGGAATACACAAATACAGAAAAAAAAAAAAAAATACATCTATGTTGGTAATACTCAGGAGGTGAGGTTTTTTTTTTTTTGAATCTTTGGCACCATCTGGTGGTAGTAGCAAGAACAACAACATGCCGTTACTACACATTTCTTTCATCAGTCATTGTGGTTTATGTTTTCTCTGTTTGCTTTTATAAAACACTATTCTGATTATTTAAAGAACCAGCCAAAGGTAAGTTCCTTCAGTCTACAGTGATAAAGCACTGGAAATACTCCCTTTTCAGCTAATCCAAACAGACTGTATGAAGATAATGTAAAGGGTTAGTCCATATTAGATACATCAACATGCATAAGATATTTTATTTTTCTTCACACCTTCATGATCAGTTAAATCAAACAAGAAAATATCTACCTGTTTCTCTGGCAGGTTATTGTTGTCTAAGCTCCCACTGCTGGAGGAGAGGTCACTGTGCAGAGGCCGGCTGTCCTGGAAAGACCAGACGGGAAAAACAAAACTAAGGATGTTAAAAATGTCCAGATTAGTAAAAACAGCAAACACGGTCGATGTAAATTCGTCAGCGCAGTGTCACAGCTGGTACCTTTGGCTGGGAGGGTCTGAACGGGTTGACTTTCTGTATCATTCCTGAAATCATCCCTGGGTTCTGAATAATAAAAATACATGAACAGGACACCTGAAGCAAAAGAAATATATAAACAAGCTGTATATTTGCAAATCAGTTTGAGTTCAATGCACAACTTCACCTGTTTGTCCTGAAGTTCTTTTTCTGTCTCAGGCAGGTCTGCAGACTCATTCTGAGGATTGCTCTTTGGCACCTTAAAAGAACCAAAAAAAAAAAAGACTAAATGCTCAAAATAAAGCAATTTTCAGCACTCACGTGTGAACTTTTCACAATTCCTCAAAATTCAGCTTTTTCATTTTTTTTGCTGAGTGATATGTCCTCTAGAAATCTTTTAAAGTCAAAGTATTAAACTTCATCGCTCCATCTCAGTAACTTTGTCAGTTAATCCTAACAAAATGTCAGCTCTACAGTCGCATTTTTAATTTCATTTAAATGATCTGCGGGTCCCTGAACATCTCACATTACATGTACAGAGAAGTACCTGTGTGGAGGACTTGAACGGATTGACTTTCTGTATCACCCCTTTGAACACTCCGGGGTTCTGAAACACAACACAAGGACGTGAAATACATTCATATATAGAATATTAATGGGGACAATTTACAGTATCTAAAATGGAAAATTAAATGTCAAATTAAGAGTTTAATGACCAGGAGAAACCTGATAACTCTCCATATATACTGGGGTCTATATTAAAGTTACAGTGGGGAAAAAAAAAGTATTTAGCCAGCCACCAATTGTGCAAGTTCTCCCACTTAAAAAGATGAGGTCTCCAAATTTTCATCATAGGTACACTTCAACTATGAGAGACAAAATGAGAAAAAAAATCCAGAAAATCACATTGTCTGATTTTTAAAGAATTTATTTGCAAATTATGGTGGAAAATAAGTATTTGGTCAATAACAAAAGTTCATCTCAATACTTTGTTATATACCCTTTGTTGGCAATGACAGAGGTCAAACGTTTTCTGTAAGTCTTCACGAGGTTTTCACACACTGTTGCTGGTATTTTGGCCCATTCCTCCATGCAGATCTCCTCTAGAGCAGTCATGTTTTGGGGCTGTCGCTGGGCAACACGGACTTTCAACTCCCTCCAAAGATTTTCTATGGGGTTGAGATCTGGAGACTGGCTAGGCCACTCCAGGACCTTGAAATGCTTCTTACGAAGCCACTCCTTCGTTGCCTGGGCGGTGTGTTTGGGATCATTGTCATGCTGAAAGACCCAGCCACGTTTCATCTTCAATGCCCTTGCTGATGGAAGGAGGTTTTCACTCAAAATCTCACGATACATGGCCCCATTCATTCTTTCCTTTACACAGATCAGTCATCCTGGTCCCTTTGCAGAAAAACAGCCCCAAAGCATGATGTTTCCTACCCCCATGCTTCACAGTAGGTATGATGGTGTTCTTTGGATGCAACTCAGCATTCTTCTCTCCTCCAAACACGACAAGTTGAGTTTTTACCAAAAAGTTTCTATTTTGGTTTCATCTGACCATATGACATTCTCCCAAGTCCTCTTCTGGATCATCCAAATGCTCTCTAGCAAACTTCAGACGGGCCTGGACATGTACTGGCTTAAGCAGGGGGACACGTCTGGCACTGCAGGATTTGAGTCCCTGGCGGCGTAGTGTGTTACTGATGGTAGCCTTTGTTACTTTGGTCCCAGCTCTCTGCAGGTCATTCACTAGGTCCCCCCGTGTGGTTCTGGGATTTTTGCTCACCGTTCTCGTCGATCATCGTGATCATTTTGACCCCACGCACGGGTGAGATCTTGTGTGGAGCCCCAGATCGAGGGAGATTATCAGTGGTCTTGTATGTCTTCCATTTTCTAATAATTGCTCCCACAGTTGATTTCTTCACACCAAGCTGCTTACCTATTGCAGATTCAGTCTTCCCAGCCTGGTGCAGGTCTACAGTTTTGTTTCTGGTGTCCTTTGACAGCTCTTTGGTCTTGGCCATAGTGGAGTTTGGAGTCTGACTGTTTGAGGTTGTGGACAGGTGTCTTTTATACTGATAACGAGTTCAAACAGGTGCCATTAAACAGGTGCCATTAATACAGGTAACGAGTGGAGGACAGAGGAGCCTCTTAAAGAAGAAGTTACAGGTCTGTGAGAGCCAGAAATCTTGCTTGTTTGTAGGTGACCAAATACTTATTTTACTGAGGAATTTACCAATTAATTCATTAAAAATCCTACAATGTGATTTCCTGGATTCTTTCCCCCCATTCTGTCTCTCATAGTTGAAGTGTACCTATGATGAAAATTACAGGCCTCTCTCATCTTTTTAAGTGGGAGAACTTGCACAATTGGTGGCTGACTAAATACTTTTTTGCCCCACTGTATAGTTTTTTTTTTTTGTGAGTCTAAGTACATGACGATGACTTCATATCGAGGAAATGATCGTCGTTCACCCACCTGGTTAGAGTCTGAAACTTGTGCCTGTTCCAGTGACTCTGAAGAAGCAGCTTTAGGGACCTGTGTGAGGAAAAAAAAAAAAAAAGAAGCTGAGTGGACGTCTTATTGTCCGACACAGATCCTGCGTTACCTTTAGTGACGGCGCTGTGGTTACCTGGGAGGTGGACTTGAACGGGTTCACCTTCTGCATGAGCCCTCTCAGCATACCTGGGCCCTGAAATAAAAGTCTCAGATGTTTCAGAAACTGACAAACGTAACAGAACTCTCTTATCTTGTAGTTTTTAAATTTACAGCAGGCGCACTGAGGGCAACTAAACATCCACAATGTGTCTTAGCTGAGACAACCGAGACACTTACACACACACACTTACTATATACGTGAAAGTGTAAATAAAAGTGTCTTGAATCTCATCTGGACGTGAAACACGTGGAGTGTAAATAAGTCAAGGACACTGATTCACAGCAGCTTCAAATGTTGCCGCTTTTATGTTTTCTTTGTTAACTTTGCTTTTTCTGTACAACAAAAGTAATGCGTCTTTGCTTTTTGACATTTTTGCAGTTGATTTAATCAGCTGAATGCCATCGCGTTACAGGCAATCAGGCTCGCAGAATCAGTGACCTCTGTTAAATCACTTTCAAATCACTTCTTTTATGTAATGTAATCTTTTTATTGTCTTATAATCTTTCTGTTGCTTTTATTGTTTGTTGCTTCCTTCTTTTGCTTCGTCTGCCACAGTACTTTGTACTCACTAACTAACTGTTGTTTTTGTGTTCTCCACAGTGACCTCTTTGAAGTGCAGTAAGAGAAGAGAGTGCATGTATGGTTGTGTATGACAGTATACTCAAGTAACTTTATCAGACAAGTCCAACAATAAGGTCAAGCTAAGGTCAATATGTCTCCTTCAAAGACACATGAAACAGCAAACACACACACACTTCCCTAAAATAGCCAACTAAGCTCAATAACACAAGCACAAAAACTAATGAAATGACAAGCCTTTTGTGCAGAAGCCTATAATGGGGGAAATGGCTGATTTTAGTGGTGAATGGTAAAAATGACAAATGTTACTATTTTTCTGTGCCATTTGCACTAACACCAGCTAAAAATGATGGCAGGATCAAGAGAAAAAAATTGCTCAAATGGTCAAAAATGTCCATAATGATGCATCAGGGTTAAATGATAAAATATATATATAGTTATAGTTTCAAATATATATCTTGAAACTTAACTTTACAACAAATAAGGCAGGCTTACTCCTTAAAACCAGAGTTTGGTTGCATCAGGAATCAAAAATGTTGTCAATAGAGCTGCTTTAAATGAAAAGAAAGCTATTTATACCCTTGATACAAGTAGGCAAAACCTACTTTTACTTTGAAAGCTCACACTGGTCAGCCACCTGTCCTGTACAGTAAGGACACATTAGTTATATTCAAGTTCTCCTCACCTGTGTGGAGTCTTTTTCCTGCTCTGATGATTCAGAGGAAGGAGCTTTGTCGACTGTAGAGGGAGCCTGAATAAAGACACAATGTTTAAAGTCATTATCTTTAACACCAACTAATCAAAATGACAGCAGTTACTGTTTGATGTTGTCGTGTTTCACCTGTGAGGTGGACTTGAACGGGTTGACCTTCTGCATCACTCCCATCACCCCGCTCCTCTGATGTATACACAGACAGATTAATTATGACAAAACACACATCAGACACAGATTGGGCTGATTCAGCGAATGTGTCGGGATCATTTTCGCTGATCAGCAGTATGAACAGCCAATGGGAGCGCACACCTGTTATCACCCTAAGTCATAAGTTTGTGTTTAAGTGGTTCAAAATGGGAATGACAACTGCGATCAAAATGTGGGGAGATGGCTTTGTTTGCGTGTGTGTGTGCGTGAGTCTGAATGTTTACCTGCGAGGCCGTGACCCTCACTGCATCCTGTGCGATCAGGCTGTGTGTGATGGGATGGTCCAGATCCTGGAAATGAGCAAAGGCCTCGGTTAGTGGAACAAACTCATGTAGACAAACGAATGATCACACCAACCCGCACCGCCTCTCCATACCTCTTTGCTGGGCATCGGTGGGACGGCAGGGGCTGGGGCTGATGAGCCTGTATCTCTCCTGAACGTGTTCATGCTGAAACACATGATGTTTTAAATGTTTGGATGGAAATAAGGCAAGAAAACATGTTTCTGAGCAACAGTGACAGCCACAAAACAAATTCCATTCACATATTTTACTATTTAACATACTATGCATTACTGATAAGCTTGCAAAAGTTAAGTATAATTTGAGTGCTTTTGTGAAAACGTAACTTCAATCAGAAAAAAAATCGGTTATTATTTGCAAGTTATTTAGGTCAAATCACCCCCAGAAGTTGAGCAAGAGTAATCTGATGGGGGAAGTTGCCATGTATATGTGTTATAGGTGATGCTTTGTTGAACAGGATCTAGCCGAATTAAAGAAAGCGTCCACCTGAGTGGTTATTGCTCCTTGTACGACGTGCAAGTACGCCAAAAGCCGAGAAACATTTAAATTAGCAGAATTTTGAACGGAGTTTGGCGTGCGTCCCGCTCGCAGCGTGACAAACAACAGGGCGGTGCACAGAGGAATGTTTGACTACGAAAGGAGCAGGGCGCCTACCTCAGTGTGGAAAAACAACAAGGAGCACACAGAGTCCTTCACTTCCCCTTCACAGCGAGGAGAAGTCAGACTGGTTTGACAGAAAAAGAAAAAAAAAAAGAAAGGCGGACCTCTGTGAAGACACCTGAGCTGTCCTGCTCTGATTTCAGGAAAACTTTCCAGCCAAAAAGTTGAACAATGAGCAGAGTGTGAAAAGTCCTCAGTCAGATCAGCTGTGGGGCTGCAGGGTGTGTCCGCCCTCTGTCCCGTGGATCTACTGTCACACAGAAACACTGACATTTATTATAAGGCTCCTGTTGTCTGTTTTTTTTATTTCTATCTTATATTTATTTTTATGCCTGCCCTCTGATTCAGTCTTTTCACCTAAAACAGTGCAAAAGAAGAAAAAGAACAAAAAGCACTAATAATAATTTTATAAGTGGCTGAAGTGACATTACTGCTGAATACTTGAGGGAATTTAAAAATGAATAAAAATAAATATTCAAAGAGCAGAGTTCAAACTACATGCAGATACATACGTTGTTTTCAGTGTAAAATTATATAAAACTTAAATTTAGGTGTTAAGTTTGAAAATGTATTCTGTAGTAATTTCATGTCACAATAATTATCCAGATTCATATTAGAGATGATTTGCTTTCAGAAAATAGTATCCAGAATTCCATTATTTATTTTGATCAATATTAATTATTTCATTCAAACTATTGAAGTCAGTGAAGTCCATTTACCCACAAACACACACAGGAAGGCTGGGATAAGGCACAAATTAATAAACCGTCTTTATTCACAGATTCAGTGTTACATTACATATCTGAATATTTTAAATCTTCACAGGTGGATTCTGTTGAGGTTAAAATAACTCAGGATGATGAACAAATTAAAAAAAAAGCAGGAGCAATAACCAGTAAGACCACAAGAGGTCACTAAAAATGAAAACACACAGTCAAAGAAATCTTTCTGTATTAACAATATATGAATTTAGCTTTAAGTTTGAGGGTTAAATTTAGGTTAGGTATAATATTACAGTATCTACACATATGCACAAACACATTTACATGGACGCCATGTGGTGAGACCAAAAGTTTCTTGAATAGAAATTATGTGGAGAACAATAATACCAATTCTTCATGTTAGGTAAAATACATGTGCAGAAAGTGTTTCTATAAACCATTCAGGCGAGTGAAGAGATATTTTTGGTGCAATAATAACCTTACATGGTGACACGTGTGACTTTAAATTCAGACATAGTTTGCTGATAGACCTGCAGCAAAAAGAAACATTTTTCATCACCCAGATGTAAGTTAACTGGCGGTTAAAAGCAATGTCATACAGCATTAAAAATAAATTACTCTATATACACACACATTTATTTTGTTACAGAGATCACATTTTAACAAGAACATTTCCTTCTGATATGATGTGAGCAGAAAACTTCAGTTATCAATACAGTTGTCAATACAGTTCTGCTGAAAAAAAAAAAAAAGTTTCATATTAATTTAACAAATAAAAACAATCAATGTGCCATTTTTAAGAATACATCGAAATCTTAGTAACACCGTGAGGCCTCTTTTTGAGTCTCATTGTAGAGTCTCACCCATTAACATTTGTTTAATTGAATGGACACTGATAAGGGACTAATCAAAATAATGACTTGACAACTTAATTAAACTCATTAGTTTATAGTGATTTTATACACATCTTCTGTTGAAACTATGTCAGAGGTGTTGTTGGACTCAATCATGGATTTGTGGTAATGCTGTATTGGATTGTGTTAAACTGTAAAGTACTCCCATTTATAATCTGTGTGCAGTGGGAGAAAATTGAACTGAAAATCAATTCAAAGCCACTTGTGATTTCAACCTTTTACCAACATAATACTTACAGTACAGTGCAGAAAGAAGGGTGAGTGTTTTCCTGTTAGTCTGACCAGTTCCTGTCTGTGCGGTAAAAATTTTACAATATAATATGGATACAGCAAAAAAAAAAAAAATCCCAGAGTAAAATAACACCTCTCTGCCTAGAACCACAACAAACTAATGACCATTATTAGCTTCAAAGTGGTTGTATATATATTGCAGGACCATTGCGGTTATTGGAATATACCATCAATTGTCTAAACTTGTTAGACAATTGATGTCCAGAGTTGTTTTGGGCCTCCATAACAGGAGGTCCTACTGGTCCCATGACGTCCTTTAAACCAACAGTTTCCTTGTTAAGCCAGTAGAGGGGGCTTGTGATCTTTGGGGGTCAAAGTAGCATCAAGCAGGATGATGCTCAGATGGTTCCGGTAGCATCCTGAAGCTCCTCTCTGATGGCATTGAGCTCCACAATCCCTTTGTTGAGCACATTCGCCACCTCCTTTATCTGACCCACCACCTCTTTCTTCAGCTCTCGGGAGTCCTTGATGAAGTACTTGTCAATGCCTTTAAAGAGTCCTTGGACTGAGGCGATCGCCAAGTCTACTACATCCACCGCTCGCATGATGGGCGAGTCCACCAAGCTGATCATCTGGACGGCCCTGCGGATCTCCCAGTCCTCTGAGTAGTGCTGGGTGCCAGACCTGAGGAAGGGATGGCCGCGCAGTTTGTACAAGCCGTGATTGATAAAGTGGAGGATCTTCGCAATGTCCAGCAGGTGAGCCTCATACTCCTCGAGCACTGTCTCCACCTGAGGACGGAGAGAGAAAGGCCGATCTTTGGCTAAACACTAGAGCCAACGGTAAGTTCCAACTAATAATCAATTAATAGGAAGGCAATTTGCTGAAAGGTTAAATGCATCAGAGTTATGAGTTTGCAGCTTGCCCTCTCTTTTTTGGTACAAAATGTTGAGAGACTGCATGCATATAAAACTGAAGCTTACCTTCTTCCGGTCATTTATGTTGTTGACGTTATCTGAGATAGCTGCGGAGGCTGAAGTTATTCCACCAGCCGTTGCCACACCAACACCGACCGCAGTAATTACAAGAGAGATACCAAGGGTAACAGGTGCCAAAGCCAAACCAGCGATGGCCGTCACACCGCCCACGGCTGTGGTGGTGCCACCAGTGATGCCGGCGATCTTGGCCTTGTGGTGGAACTGGCTGATGTCGTCGGCGATGGTGTGGAGCGTGATGATGGACTGCCAGAGGACCTCGGCTCGCTCGGTGAAGACCTTGTTGAAGACTCGCATGCCACGGTGAACCTTGTCCGCCAAGACGGTGAAGGACCTTTGATTTATTTGAGTAAGTACAGCAAAGAGTAAGGAAGCAGGACCTTAAAATGTAGTTCATCATACAAAAATGTGAAATTTGTTGACTACTACTATCCTAACAGGACAGCTCACTAGTGCATAAGCACTGCTCTGTACCTGAACCTACTTACTGACAATTAATCAGAATCAGAGTACTTTATTCATTCATTCCAGGGGGAAATTTGGAAAATTATTTAAAAAATTATGATTATTTTCTTGATTACCTGTTTTGTCTATTTAACATCAGAATACTGTGACAAATACCCATTACAATTTCCCAGACCAGCATCAACTTGCTCCTTTTATCTGACCAATCACCAAAGCCAAATGATATTCAGTTCAATATCATGACAAAAAAGTGCATCAAATCCTCAAAATTAGCTAAAGCTAAACTAGTAAATGTTTGACATGTTTGCTCAAAAAATGACTGAAACAATTAATCATCAAACTATTAAGAGATTATGTTTCTGTTAATCCTCTAGTAGGGATTACATGTAGTAGTGACAAAAAATCCCTCTGGCAAGTATCAGCTTCACACTTCCATTTCTGATTCATATAAACAGACACACTTGCACTCGTCCTCTTCTATGATTTTTTCCTCGTCGTCTGATGGCACCTCATCCCATTCTGAAACACAATCAATCAAAAACACAGGTGTGTCATTTGATTTGTTTATTGCTCTGTTGTCTGAATCTTTAATGAAAACAAGTCTGACTGTGACTCACGTTCCACAGTGCACCACCACGCCATCAAACTGTCGGTGTCCTGTGACAAAAAAAACAAAAGAAAACGTGACGCTTCACACCCGAGCACTGTGTGTACTTTGTGAACAAAGGAAATGCATGATGGTGAAATTTTGGAAGAAACTGACCCCGTCACCATCCCTGTCCTCCAGACCTGCCATGGTGTACCCATCCTTCTGAGCGGCCAGCCACTCTGCCTGAAGGAGGGGTGGGGGAGGGTGAATGTGTCAACACGTTTTTGCTTCATACTTTGCCATATTCACACAGATTACTCATCAAAACCTGGCTTTATTCGACTAAAGTTTGTGTATATTGAAACCTTTCTATGCGCTAGTTAGCGTGTTGGGTAGCATGTTCGCTATGTTGCTGGACCAGCCCAGTCACATGTCAGGAATGCGTCCCGTCAGTAAAAGAGACGTTGAGATAACAAAGCCAATGGTGGAAAATAACATCATCTAATAATAGTCTGTCATTTGTCAGTTGAAGTTAACAAAGTTAGCCTTATATAAATGATCCCAGATGGTTTTTTTGCACAAGAAGTGTTGAGATAAAATATTTTCTCCATTTAATGAGACAGAAATAGGAAGACTGTTAAAAATACTGCAATCATGATTTTGTAAATAAGTAAATAGTAAATAAGAAAACAAGTTTCTTATCAGTGTATGACAGAAAAAAGAAGTATCATTTGCTTCTCTCTCTGCATTTACAGTGTTTGGTTAAAAGAAGTCAATGATTTACTGAATTTTTACAGCAGTTAAATAGTATTATCTGCAAATCTCATGAAAGAGGTGATTTTACATGAACCGGAAAATTCAAGACCAAAACAAGGTATGTTATCAAAGTCAACAGAGTCACGTTAATCAGCTTAAAGGCTGTGTTGCTTCATCACGAGTTACAGTCATATGATAGTTTATGAGATGGAAGGAAAGTTAGTGAGTCTAAAATAAATACCGAAAAGTAGGCCATTCATTGGGACATTGATGCTAGCCGGACTCAGCCAGAGATGAAGATATTTATTTAAGAATTAAAGAAAAAACATTTTCACACCAATCACCATCAAAAGTTTGATGCTAAATAAGCAACATTTTGCCGTATTTTCCACTTCGAAAGGCACAAACGTACCTTAGCGGCCTCTGATAGGTAGTCGCTAGACGTTGCTCCGGGTGGATCTTCGCACTCGAGCTGCATGGCTTTACCCTGACATGACAAAGATATACAAGAAAAGACATCACTCTCTTGTTTTTAAAAATCTGACAGCATTAAGAGCTAAATCCCTTTTTCCTTACGTGACTAGAAAAAAGATTCACCTTTTTGAGGCCTTTAAGTTTAAATGGCTTCTTCTGTTGCAGAAATAAAAAAAAATGTTAATGTAATCACAGATTACATCATCTCAAAGTAAAGCAGTAAGAGTGAACATGAGTTTACATGAGACAACACAAATACCGGTTTGCAGGTTTCCAACTCATCCGGCTCGCTGTCGTACATTGCGTCGTGACTCATGAAATCCTACTCAGCAAAGGGATCATGCAGAAAAATGAAATGTCAGATATAAAATCAGTACCACAGAAAACAATTGAACTGAATATTATAATAACTTAAATTATGTCCCAGGCTTATGTTGTGCATTAAACACACATTGGATGCTTGCTGAGGTGTTCGGTGGCTGAATCCAGTCGGTTCATTCTGTTCACCGGCCATCTTGGACTTGTGCGGGATGGGAACGGGGGCTTTATGTTTGAATTTTTTCTGACAGAAGAAACGAAAATATCATATGTGAGAAGTAAAGCTAAAGAACCCCTATGTTATGTTAAAGTAAACAGCTACTCAAGAATCTAACCCCTTTTCTGCATAAAATCTGAAGTGACTGAAATCAGACACTCTGATGCGGTGTATCTTTAGCACTCACACAGAGAGACATTTAGCACAAAGATGCATTTGACAGCACAGGTACTTGAGATCATTTTCTCTATTGTTGCTAATCTATTCTTTCAAAATAAATGGTGCCCTGATTGCTCTTTTCATTCACAGTGTGTTTCTACAAAGCTGTTACACTTTGCTTGCTCCTGGTACCATCATTACAAAAATGCAGGTTTCAGATCTAAAAATACCGGTTTGCAGTCCTCCATCCTGTTGAGGTCCTCGTCGTCCAACTCTTCTGCAGAGAAGCTGCCCTTCTTTTTCTGAAAGGTGCCATAGTCCTGCATGTCCTCCTAATAAAAAAAATGCATTCATACACATTTATGAAAACTCCAAATTAAGTAAAAATTTTTTTATTAATTTCATTCTCATTGCAGCAACCAAACATATGTACCTTAGGGCTTCGACGGCCCATGTGCAGCAGTTTCATCTTTGCTGGTTTCTTCTATTGATGAAGGAAAAAAACAGAAATTGAAAACAGGTAATAAAATATTGAACAACTGAGCATTAAAAGAAAAGTAAGTTACAGGTTTGCAGTCTTCCATGCCATATGGATCTTCATCTCCATTCAATCCAGGAGACATATGGGGTGGTTTCTGGAAGTGCTCATCGTCCATGAAAGCAGCCTAAATAACATATTCAAAAGAACTGTTATTCTTAATAGAAACATCAGAAATGTTGATGACCAAAACCTTAAAATTTAGAGTGAAAACTGTTGCTTAAATATGATACGTCCTCTTGGTCAAAACATCTAACACAGCTTCTGGCAAGAAAATCAATGTAATTTATTTTTCAAATATAAATCAAGGTTGAGAATGACTACAGTTAACATTACAACATTATTATTATTAATTAATTTATTTAGCAATGACAATGTATCATATAATGATAACATTAAGTAAAATGGTACCTTGCTCGTTGACTGAAGACTGTGGGCTTTTACTTCCTCTACATCCTCAAAAGTGTCATCCTAAAAGGTAAATAAGTATTAGAACTTCCATGTATTAACACTGTGTGTTTCTGAATGAAATTGAATGAAAATGAATATTTTCATGATATAGAAGTGACCTTTCGTCCAAGATTAAAATAAAATAAAATGAATATTTTTCATAAAAAAAGCTAGTCAACAGCTATTCTCAGACTGCTACACTAACTGAAAAAAGTACTAAAAACATAAATAAATAAATGTGATCGCCAAACATGAGTCCAGGAAACAATGAGTCCATTCACCCTCATATTAGACAAAGAGGGAATGAATTAGTCATTGTATAGTTTGTCATTGTTTAAATGTTAACTGAAATGAAGGTGACTTACCTGGGACTTCTTACGAGGAGTGTAGCCATGTGCGCCTAAAACATCATCTTGCAATTTCTCCTGAGGGCAAAAAAAAAAATCAAAAAGATTCCAAACATGTAACATCATCTACACATCTTCATACCACGGATACACTTTACACACAAAGCTCACACATGCGGTGCAAACCCACTATATTCAGACGTCATACCTTTGAGCCTTTGCGAGGTGTGTATCCGTGCGCTCCCTTTGGTTCGTCATTAGTCTGCTGAGAGTACATTTTATAATGACAAAAATTCATTAAGGTCTGAACAAATATGCAGCAAAATAGTGAATATAAAGTACAATTAAGATGCAATACCTTTTTCCAAAGTGATGGCAAATCCTCTATGTGGCACAAACTTGATTTTCATCTTCTTTTTTGTTTTCTGGAGAAAGAAAGAAAAGATGCAATGAATACACACCAGAATATTCACAAACATCACACGAGGAAAGTTTATTCAAAATGAGCATCTAATATGGACAGGTTTAGGATGAATGGTAATGGTGATTTTTTTTTCCCCCATGTTTTCCACCATGATAACGTCTTAACATTAATGTGCATATTGCTATCCTAGAATAACAAAAGCATACAAATCCATCAGCATAAACCTCTTCCTGCTGGGCTCCTCCCTCCCCCTCATCTTCGCCAGTGCTGTCATCCAAAACTGTTCCCTGTTGAAAATGAAAAACTGCCGGTGTCACATTAAAGGTTCAGAAAAATGTTACGCAAAACATTTTTTTCTCCAAAGACAAAATAAAGTAAAATATTGAGAAAAGTATTTTGGGGCATTTTGGAACTTAAGCTGAAGGTTCAAAGATGAAGAAGAACTCCTCTTTCTTTGTCTGCAGTAGACAAACTGATAAATTCTCAGGAGACTGCAGGTACTTTACCTCTGACCATCGGCGTGTGATGGAGTTTTTCTTGCTGATGCGTTTCTTATTGATGTCATCATCCTGTTGTGGACAAAGAAATAATCTTCAGAGCTGCATCACAAAAACCACAGACAGTAATTGCAGTTCAGATGACTCACCTTTGATTCCTGAGGTAAATGTCCGTTCATGTGTTTTCCCTCTGGAAAGGAGGAAGTGGTGGATGCTCTTCTGAGCAGCTGATTGACTTTGGTCTTTAGAGGTTTCTTCTGTTGACAAGACGACATTATTAAACCACTGCTGGTTTATTAATATTGAAACAAGATTGTCAAAAAAGAAACAAGCATACTTTGTAGTCCCGCTCCCAATCTTCATTCTCTCCTGCAGACATGTTTGTTTCTGAAAAATACTCCTGAAAAACAAAAACACTTGCTTTTAAACTGTGCCATTACAAAGACAACCGTGTGTTCAGATATAATATTTATTTATGATTATCTATATTTGATACCTTTGATGATTTCCGTGCGGTAGGTAGTGTTCTGCTATTTCCCTCCTTCGTGTCATCAGCAAACTTCTCCTAAAAAGTGAAAGTTATTACAGTTATAAAAGACATACAGACAAACAGATTCCCCTCAGTGAAAGGTATTTATGCATTTACCTTTGACCCTCTTCTGGAAAGGAGAGACATTCTGAATTTTTTGTCCTTTTTCTGTTAAAAAACAATAAGTTGAAATGTATACTTGCAGATATATTGATTAAAAAAAAAAAAAATGGGAATGTTGAAAGGTGACTGTCGAGTGAGGCTGTTTGATGGTACCTTGCTGTGACTCCCAGAGGTGTCCTGATCATCACCGCTCCCTCCAGAGTCCCCCCTCGTCTAAGGGAACAAAAGATTGGATTTTATTTGCATCTTCTTTCTGCTTTCAAACAAACAATGCTAACTTGAGAAATAATTAGCCTCTTACTTTCAGTGACTCTCTCCGTAGCCTTAATGTTCCAGACTTGAAGAAAAAAGAAAACACAGAACATTGCAGAGTGTTCAAGTTAGTATGCCAACATGTGTGAGATGACAGACTATGATGAAAAAACTGCAGCTAAATTTTTTTTTTCTTACGGGTTTGAAGTCGGGGTCGAGCTGAGGGCTGTCTTCAGGCCAGTCTTCAACACACTTTTCCTGTTTCGGGATTGTAGTAAAGCAAACATTTCCACACAAAGTTCTACTTCTCCTAAATGTTTGTTTTTTTTTCCTAATAACATGACATGCAGCATGTATTTTTGTCCTCAACGTCACCACGATCTAAAGGTGGTGATGTCAGACCATCCAAACCCATGTCATGTCAAACCCCCCCGCCCCCCCCAAAAGGAGATACTGTATATTGACTGTTTGCTTGAATGCTATTTTTTGTCTAATTCCACCATTAAAAAGTTCCAAAAGTTCATATTATTGGCTGTAATCAGTATTGCAGGCTTTACAGCCTCTGTTTAGACTTTCAATCTTTCAGTGATGTTTCTCCGTCCTTTTAACAAAGTAACTTTTTTCCATAATGAATTTGTGAACACTGGGAATCACTTTAATTTAAAAACACACCTGTCCAATAAGCAAGATGTCCTCAAAGACGACATAGTTCTCAGGGTCCGGCTGTTTCATATCCTGTAAAAAAAAAAAAAAGGAAATACGTCAAACCAACCCGCAGAAACATGATGTTCTATCTGCAAAGTACCCGTAACCTGTTACATTGTTCTTCATTGGGATAATATGCTAAAACATGCTGTTGCCCAGACTAATTAAGGCAACTAATTAGGTCAACTTTTAAAATTGTGTGTACCGGAGTTTTTGGTTTGCGTCGAATAACTGGTTTTGGGAGGGGTCTGAAGAGTGGTTTAGGAGATGTTTTTGGCACAGTTGGTTCAGGTTCAACCTAAACACAGTCCATAAGTGACAACAACTTAACTGACAACAAAGCAGTTACATTAGCAGAGAAATGAGTGAGTAAAACCAGCAGAGAAATAATAACATCACGCTAAACTGTGTTCTTGGCATACAAGGTTGGCTGGTGTGGGTGGCTTCTCTGGTTTTGGTGGCTTTTCTGGCCTGGGTGGTTTTTCTGTCCTTGGCGGCCTAGATCGTGGAAGTGGTTTTGGCGGACGTTTGAAGGTTGACACCTGCAAGTTTGAAAGAAGTCAGAAAGTGAGTGTCATGTAAATCATAGTATGTCATAAACCAATTTGTCGACTAGATTCATCCTGCAATACAGTGGGATGCACAATCAATTTACAAATGTATTAGCACTGAATGTTCATTTTACAATTGCCCAAACATGAAATGGCACTGGTTACATACATGAGTCATTTCAGATAGAGATTGGCTCGGTGACACGGACAAATTCCTGGCACGACTGAAGGGAGTTGGTGGAGGAATATCATGTTCAGTTCCCTGTGGAGTCGTCAAGACAAAATCATGTGGTTTGTCTAAAGACTTGATGGCTGGTTGAGTTTCTGATAGCATTGCCTTGAAGAGGTCTGGTGACGACAGCATGTCCAACTTCATGTCAGATGGATTGTTGACTGAAGGTGTAGAGAATGTGGCCTTTGAGGCTGCATTGCTGGAGGTTATCTCAGATACATCCTTGTTGTCAGCCTTTGAGGAAAGCGGTTGAAAGATATCAAATGGTGTCCCATTTGAAACATCTTGGAAAGGGTCGTGTACTTTTGTGGGAGTGGGACCAAATGGGTCATCCAAACTGGAGACACTTTGGAATAAATTCCTTGTAATTGGGCTTGGGAAGGGGTCGACTGAATGTACAGATGAAGGTGAAAATATATCCAGGTTTTCCTTAAAAGATGACAGGTCCTCTTTTGTAGAGAGATCTTGTTTGTTTTCTTTGTTGTGGAAGAGGTCCCCACTTTCGTTTGGAAGTGCTTGAAACAAATCTGCTTCGTTGCTTGTGGATGTGGAAAATGGGTTTCCCACTGTAGGCTGTGGAGACTGGAACAGATCATCATTCTTGTTAAAAATACTGAAAGGTTTATCAGAGCCATTCACTTCTCTCATTGGTTCAGAGTGAAAAAGATTGACCCCTTCATCTGTAAACAGGCCAGAGGTTTTTATCTGTGAGGTTTTGGAGAGGTTCTGTGTTTGAGTAGGAACTGGCCTAAATAAGTCTGATGAGTTCAGCGTTACGTCATGGCCATTGATAGATGCCTTTTGGGGTATTGTTGACGTCTGGAAACTGCCCTGGATAGGGTTGGGGGTAAGGTCCTGGAATAAGTCCTTTTGAGGTTCCGAAAATTTGTCTCCATTTTCCACAGTCTTAATTTCAGTCTGAAGATCCAGAGGAGAACTCTGAAATTCAGGTGGTGGGACAGAGATGTTTATTTTGTCTTTAGTGTCCCTCCCCACGTCCTCCTTTACGTGACCTTTGCTGCCCGATTCCTGATGACAGAACACAAGGTCATCAGGGACGTGTTAAATGAAAATTATGGTAATAATATGCTCTGGTTTTGTAAACAGAAATTCTTGCACCCACCAAATAATACGAATAAAAAGGGTTCATTCTGGACAAACCCCTATTGACTTCATTCTGACAAAGAAAGAAAGAGACAAAGGCATCTAAAAATATACCTGTGGACGTAAATGAAGAAGTTCCTGCTCTTCATACTGAAAAGATGAAAAGATTAGACAGAAACACTGTAAGAAATGTCAAAATACCAAACGATTCTTGGGAGGGTGTGGCGATTATATACTAATATTCCACAATATGAAATTAACTCAAAATAGTGTTAAATCTCCAAAATAATTAATGTCATGGATTTAACATGACAATACTGTAACATTAACAGAGCTTTGGATGCTCATTATTATTATTTTGATTCATATGACTACTAAAAAAAAAGTGTAGTTGCACTGTTGGGACAAAGTTTAAGAACAGGTACAAATCAAATGACTATAACAAATAACATCAGGCTTTCAGATACTTTCAGATAGACCTTCTAAATGAGCTAATGTGGCTCTAATTTCTACAGATTCATGACTTATTAATGGAAAAGTCTAGTCAGACTGCTTACTCACAAACACACCTACACCATTGAAGATCTTATGATAACAGTTTGTCACATTGTACTTCAAAGAACAAAACAAGAAAAAGGGTGTGGATTTAACCTGTGTCACAAGCAGCGACACAATGATTATCCTCCGTCTTTAACTCTTTCTGAGGACAAAGAGGATTTGGGCTTATGAAAATATGGTCGGTTGGCTTTATAAAAAGTGAACTAAGACAAAATGATCCATATCATGTGGCAGATTTGAGGAATTTCAGCTGAATCTGGGGTTTAATTTCTTTGAGTTGTACCATATGCCAATACATGTATGTTCTGGACATGTTGAATCTCACCTGTGGAGAGTGAAGCTGCTGGCTGTCTGTCATGTCTGGAGTAGCATCTGAGAGATCACCAGGGAGCTCAGCATCCTGCGGACCAAACAAAGGTTACTGACTCTAAAAGAAAAACAAAAACATATTTGCGAAGGTAAGCGTGTAAAGTCATGCCTCATGCTTTTCATGCATTTTGAATCATGGTGATATGAAAGTTATGCGTCACTTGTCAGAAATTGAACACTTCCGGCTGTTGGAACAACACAGTGAGCACGTCTACACTAACTGCTGGTTTGTCCACAATTGATATTTTGCTGCTATCCCTGTTTAATGAAAGACTATATAACTGGCTTTAAAAAGGTGCAAATTTTTACAAGAAAAAAAAAAATGGTAGAATTATAATTTTTTTCTACCTGAAACTCAATGGCCTTAGCTTATTTTCTGATGATAAACATGTACAAACAAAAAAAAATATTTGAGCACACATGCAACCTATACCCCACACATTTACATCCTTCATATGGTCTTCGGGTCAGTTTGACCCGCATACACACAGACACACACAGAAACATGCCCACACACACATACACAGACACAAACAGATAAAGTTACACTATTATAATCTAAGTACAGAGAAGCAGTTTGCTCTCACTCTCTCAGTCTTCACCCTCTGTCAGGCCAGTCCATTCCTCCAACTTTATGTTCATGGCCAATATTGCCCTGGTATCTGACATACCAAAAAAAAGGGGAAATGGAACAATAAGTAGCCAGGGAGACCGTAACCCAGAGGTCATACTTGACTTCAGCACTAATAAAGGAGGGGTAGACAACGTAGACAAGCTGCTGGTCTGCCACAGTTGTCAAAGAAGAACACTACAGTCACCACTCGTGATCTTTTACAACAAGCTGGATGGCTCAGCCTATAATGTACATTTACAATCTGGATGGCAAGTCAACCCAGACTGGAACCAAAGGAAGCTCCAAAGAAGACAACTTTTTTAGGCAAGACACTAGTGACACTGCACATCTAAAGGAGACAACATGTGCCCAGGAGCCCAGCTTCTCTAGCCACAGTGAGGGAAGACACAAAAACGAAGTCACACTTCCATTGTTAATTGTCTTCTAGTAGAGACTGATTTCATAATCAGCATCAACATAAATGTTGTCTCTATTGTTTGAAATTGAGATAAAGACAATATGAATGGTTTATTAAGTACAATTTTATTTCAGAATAGTTTTTAAAACCCCAAATGTGACCCTGGGTCAAGTTTGACCCGAGGGATACCAGAGGGTCCCAAGAAGTGAAGACAATACAAGGGTTAAAGCAGGATCACCAACAGTTTTGTGCAGTCATGCAGTTTTGTGGAACGGCCTCTAACCTCTTTGTTTCGAGACTCGTTCGCTGATGATGCACTGGAGTCAGAGGTTGATGAAACAAGAGTCTGACAGAAGGGCGATTAAAGATCAATTTAATAACATTATCACAGGGAGGCTAATTTATATTTTCATCCTCAAAGTGGAAGAGAGGGTCAGGATTGTTGAAAGGGAAGAATTTCTGAATGGGAGTGTGTTTCAGATGTAAAAAGCGCATGCATGTGACATTTTCTGTACTGCAGGTGTGCAGCCACTCACCTTGTATTGATTATTGAAAGGGCTTTGGGAAACTCTCTTCAGCATACTTTGCAGCTTCACAATACTCTGAAGGAAAGACACAGAAAATCAGCTATTTGACTTTGTTGTCTCTGAGCCTAGTGCGCTGAAACAAAAAAACCCCTCCAAAACATGTTGTTCAAGTCATACCTTAATTAAAAATAAGAGTTTTGGATCACTCTAAAACTGTGTTGTCTGCTTCTTCACTGGTTAAAATAAAGTTTCTCACCAACAATAACAACAAACTGCAGGTTTTGATCTACAAATAGGTACAAATTTTACTTCTAATGACGCACTGTGCTCAACTTGTGTGTTAAATATGGTTAAAATAGCCAGGTGCACATCACAAAACCTCATTAGGATAGGTGGATACCAAAAATATAAGCTTGGAGAAGACCTGTGTTGGATTGACAATTAAAAAGCTAAACAGAGCTCTACTTTTTCTACTGCATTATAAGTTAAGTATAAGTTAAATTAAATTAGACATCTAGATGAGTTTAAACAACTATTTTCTGAAGTCATACACTACTAAACTGTCACTGTGATTGTTCCCATTTCCAGTGGTGGAACATAATGTCCTGTACAAAGTAAGTAAATTTTTGGCACACTTGGTTCAGGTTCAACCAATTAAGTCAATTATTGTTGTTGTTCAGCAGTACTCTACATGCTTATCTACTGAACATATGTCAAATTATTCTACTTGTAACAGAGTTTATATCTGGCATTTTTGGACTCTCATCTGCAATCTGGTAAGAAAATGCAGAACACCAACGACATGACAACAAAACCGATCCATGAATAGCAGATTCTTTCTGCCCTGTACAGCCATCAGTCACAGACGTGACAGTGCAGAACACATTCAGAGCCGCTGACATCATGACACTCTGGCTCACAAACTCATGCCAAGCTGTGGATGACAAACAAGTGTGCCAGCAAAGCAGAGAAATACACCTTCTCACACCTCAACTGATTAGTGTTGCCCCCCTGTTTGAGGGTAAATGTGACATATGAAGTACAGTGAAGTGAAGAAGAGGATGAAATTGAGGCACTGGTTGCATTGATTGGTGTTTCCCTGCAACATCTGAGCATCAAACACTCCCAATGCAAACAGAGCCATCACTGAGACTCCAACATATTTTCCAGCACAGACCCAATTTAAAAAAAGCACTCACAGATCTCCTCTCTCCAGAAGCCGCTGCACTCTCTCCAAGCTCGTCTGCCTCCACCTCATTCCCCTGATACAACATTTATAAGAATAAGAAAATCAATAAAAAATAAGCCAACAAACAATCCACCTTTCCCTCAAAAACCAGCTCAGATTGAACAGCTTCAGACTCACAGTGTCTGTCTCTCGCCTCATGGTCAGCATAGTCAGTGATTCATAAATTGAAAAGCAGATTATTTTCCCACAGGTGAGCCTGCAAATTAAAAACGTGTCGGTGCGTCCTCAGGCGTGACACGTTGCTGATGAGCTCCCACACTGATGCACCTGTGTCAAGTCAGCTGTGAGGGTCACCTGTATATCCGGGATTGGAAGTGTCAAAATAAAAGCACGCATTGAAAATGTATTTAGAGATGTTGCTTTGCTTAAAATCCAGCCATTTAAAGTCACCTTCTTTGCATATTTAAGTTTAACGATGACTGATTCATAAGGGAATCACTGAAAACAACCAACACTTGTTTGCATTTATTTAGTAATTTATTTGGTCCACAGTACAGAGAGCAGTGATTTACACAAGAACTTCAGAAATGAATACTATTTATATTTATTTAAAAAAAAAGAAAGAGCTGCATTGCTCGTAAATTTAGAGCTTGACAAACCAAAAGTGCAGTAAATATAAAGTAAATAATAGATCTGGGAAGTTCAAATGACTCATTTTAAATCTTTACATCCTCCTTTCCTGGTGTAAAATGATGCATTGTGCAGTATTGTTTTGAAGGCAGGCTCACCTTGCTGCAGGTGTCTTTCTGCTTGGCCCACGCTGTCACCTCTCTACAGACTCTCCTCATCTCAATGCAGACCGACCGGTCGTCCTCGCCCGACCAAACCGGGGGGTGTGGTCCAGGTGTGATGAGGCTCAGTGTTGACAAATGAGAATGAGGACTCTCTGCAGGGTTTTCATTCTTGACCCACACCTACTTCAGTACATGGGAAAGTGTAACTAATGACCTCTTCAGTGCTGTCCTAGAACATTTCCTACATGATGAAAAAAGTTTAAAGTTACAGTCTTTGAGGGCAAGCAACATCTACATGTTCTCTTTGTTTGCACCCAGTATGAATGAATTTATTTTCCCATCCAAGGTTTGCTGATAAGATTGAATTGCATTGTGAAATTCTCTTGAAATAAAGTGATGATTTGCTCAAGCGGAGATCATAATCAGGCAATGCAAACTAAACTTAAGTGTAAATAATGCTGGATGACAAAGTAGAAAAGCTTTGGTCCCCAAATTAGGTGTAATCAGTGAGATCACCTTAAAAAAGCATAAAATAAAAGCATATAATGTAGGCAGCTGTTGAGTGCTAAGTATATACTAATCTAACCCTAAGTATATACTAAACATTCATGCATCATATATCCATGTGCATAAAAGTGACATGCAGACTGTCTTTAAATGGGTTTTCCCAACTGTTGATTTAAGTACATGGACAGTGTTGTAACATTATTTTTCCAGCAGATGGCAGGATTTCATTAAAGACTGTTAAACCTTAAACGGATCAGTAGGAGTCTTTTCTGAATGCATTTAAAAATGTATTCTGTTACAGTTACTGGTTACAAAAATCCATCAAACCTGTTAACAGCAACATAATTCAATAATATAATCTTTTTTAAGTTATCAATTTGCCATATGTGAAATATAGTGATGCTGTAAGACTTTCAAAAACACCAGGGACATAAGACTATAATAATTTTAGGCTTAATATATGATCACTTTTAATATTAAATGAATAAGGGAAACCTCTTATATTAAAATAATACAAGGTAATATTGCTGCTATTTGTGTCACACACTATGCTACAATCTGTGTGAAAAAAAAGTTTGACTTAGTTTAAAATAAATCGTTTACATGTAAATATCAAACATATTAACTGTTGTCATCACTTTTTTAAGGGTCACAAGTCACCATCACTTGAGTACATCTTGACATGCTACCAAGAAGTCATGTGATTGTGCAGAAACTGAAAGAAAAACCATATCAGACTGCTGGTGAAAATAGGGGAATTCCTTTTGCAGACAACAAAGACGTTAGCCCTAACATGGCGTGAGTTTTTCAAAACAGCCTTTTGCATGGCATTTTCTGTTTAATGCTGTCACGTTTACCAGTCCCTTACAAATACAGAGAGCAGCAATTAAATAAAGGGTGAACTTAAATGGTTAGAGATAGATTATCACCTGCAAGTACAGTAATTAATTTAGTTTAAAGTCCAACATGTAAACTGAAAGGATGGAAGGAAAGTCCCTTGGCACGCTGTCTGATTGGTGAAGAAGAAACAAAAGTAAAAGGGTTAAAAGAATGTTTCAAATGCTCGGGTGTCCTACATAAGACTGACATAGTTTCTTAACAGGTAAGCATCAAACTACTTCCTTAATACATTAAAGGCATTAAAAACAAAAACAGCTGAATTACATAATAGCATAAGTAGTTAATACCTGTGTTTTTGAAACATTTTTGTATTTTTTATTATTCATTTATTATCATTTGATGTACAGACAGAGGAATAATACTGTGCAGTGAAAAGAACATCAGAATCAGAATCCGCTTTATTGGCCAGATATGTGTACACATACAAGGAATTTGACTCTGGTTTTTACAGTACCCTCTCATACGTAAAAGGTCAAGAAAATAGAAATAAGTCAATAAACGTAACGTAACGTGAAGTGTGACTATGGAGTGCAATAGAGCGGTGAAAGTGCAATGATGCATGTGTATAGCTTATGTAGAGAAGTGTGTTATGTACAGCATATACAGTATGCATACAGTATATATATATATATATATATATATATATATATATATATATATACATATATTGATGAAGTTCAGTGGATGTTTATGATTCAGGGATACTGAATCATAAACATCCACCAGACACTCTGTGACTGGTGTTAAATGTTCATAAGAGTAACAGCCTGAGAAAGAAACTGTTCTTGTGTCTGGTTGTTTTGGCGTACAGAGCTCTGTAGCGCCTACCGGAGGGGAGGAGGTGGAACAGGTTATGTCCTGGGTGTGATGGATCTGCAGTGATGTTATCTGCCCGTTTTCCTGACTCTGGACACGTACAAGTCCTGAAAGGAAGGCAGACTGGCACACATGAAAACTGGTAAAAATGTAAGCTGTGAATGAAATCCTTTTGAATATGATGTGTTGTAGACAATATGTAAATAAAACATTCATACTCACCCATATTTCATTTTACAAAAAGCATTAAGACATTAAAACAGTCTGTATGTGGAAATAGTGTATTGTATTAAAAAAAATCATTTGAAAAACCAAATCTTTCTATTTCTAGTTTGACCAGACTTCATTGTTTTTCCACATGATGGATGAGTCTCACATGGAAACCAGAGCTGAAGAGTTAATCAGCAGAGCCACAGTTTTACCTAAGGCTCACAGTGTGTTATCTCCAAACGACAGCGAAGAGCTTATCCTCCACAAGCTGCAAGGACTGGTTACAAATATCAAATGGAGCCCAACAGATGCTACTGACTTGTTCAATGCTCTGCTGAAGCGATTTGATTCGAAAACAACAGACAGATCACATCTCCTCTCATGGATGATGAAAATGCTGCACTCTATAGAGATTAATTACATTACTCCCAGTTGGAGATATCGAAGAGGAAAGACACTGATCGAGTTGGTCCAAGACAGGACGGTAACAGATGACAACCTTAAGGGATACTTGGCTGATGACAAAGAAAAGCAACTGGATGAAATTCTTGAGGAAATCTGCCAACAAAACTTAAACCAAATTGATGAAAAACTTTTAGATGATGTGAGAGACATTGTATCATCAGTTCATAAAGATCTTGCTTCACATAATGATGGATCACAGCAGAGTGGCTTGAAAAAAGACTTGCTGACACTCTGTCAGGCAGTGAAAAAAACTCAGAAATACAGACCACGACTGACACAGATGGTGAGCTGGTGTATTATGGCTCTTTCTGAAACAGGAAGGTTAATTCAGGTTGGTACAGGAGAGGGAAAGTCATGTATCGTGGCAATGTTTGCAGCTTTTCGAGCTATGAAAGGAGAAATGGTTGATGTCATGTCCAGTTCATCAGTTCTTGCAGAAAGAGATTTGGCTGAATGGCAAGATTTTTACAAAGTTCTGAAAATCAGCGTCAAGTGCAACACCAACAAAGGGGTCAGTGACAAAAAAAAATGCTACGAGTGTCAGGTCGTTTATGGTACTGTGGAAGAGTTTGCTGGAGACTGGCTTGGACAGCACTTTGAAAGGATGGACATACTTGGGAAAAGAACGTTCCAGTGTGCAATTGTGGATGAGGTGGATTCCTTGATGCTAGATAAGGGTCTTCACATGGTCTATTTAAGTAGTGATATGCCTGCTTTGCAACATCTCAATCCTCTTCTGGCATTCATATGGGCCACTGCTAATCAGTACAGAAAGATTAGCACTGACACAACTGTGGGGCAAAAATATCCCTTTCATCAAGTTGTGCTTGAAAACATAACGAAGAACAAAGATGTTGATAAGTTTACCTTCCTTCAAATAGCAGAGGACACAGGTGTACTGGAAAAAGGTTCAGTCAAAGACCTTAGAAAGGACTTAAGCCTTTTAACTGAAAAAACTAAAAGTGTTACTAAGAACCAATTGGCAAAGTTCTTCAGGACAGTAGAGAGGAGGTTCCCATCTTGTCAGTTTGATCTGCACTGCATGAACAATGATGGATCAGTAGAGGAAATGAACAAAGGAGCACACAAAGAAACAGCTGAAAGACAGCGAGTACCACTGCTTTTAATTAGCGGAGGTTTCTGTCAGTACATGTATTCTGATGAAGAGAGTGTACAGAGAGCTGCAGAAGCAGAAATAAAACCACTTCTGCATTTCACACCCTGTGAACTGAGTCCAGATAAAGGTAGCTGCTACGTCCCGGGCTTCCTCTCAGACCTGGTCAAAGCTAAACTAAAGGTGTGGATTGAAAATGCTTTCCAGGCAAAAAATATGACAGAGGATCATGAATACATCACAGAGACACATGGGGTAGTGCCTGTTGACTACAGCTGTACAGGTGTTGTTGAGAACAACATGAAATGGACAGATGGACTGCAGCAGTTCCTTGAAATGAAACACAATTCCAAGCTGAGTGACATGACAGCCATCACAAACTACATGTCTAATGTTGGCTTGCTTCAAAAGTATGGAGATCAGATCTATGGGATGTCAGGGACTCTTGGTCAACAAGCAGAGACTGAGACTTTACAGAAAATCTATAATGGGATCGAGACTTGTCAGATACCTTCATTCAAACGCAGAAAGCTGTTTGAGGTTGAAGGAGTGACTGTAGATGATGAAGAAGAATGGATAAAGAAGATCTGTGATGTTGTCACTGCACAAACCAACCCTACTCCATACAGGGACCAAAGAGCTGTGTTGGTCATCTGTGAGACCATCAATCGAGCAAAGGTTCTCCATGACGTTCTAGGGGATAAAGTCCTGAACAAAAAGCTTTACATAAGCAACAACATGGACAATACTGCAGTCTTTACAAAGAAGCTTGGAGCAGGAGATGTCATTATAGCAACAAACCTTGCAGGTCGTGGAACAGACCTTAAGGTTTCTGAGGCAGTAAATGCAGCTGGAGGTTTGTTTGTTGTGCAGACCTTCCTGCCAAAAAATGCTCGTGTGGAAGCACAGGCGTTTGGCCGCACTGCTAGACAAGGATCTCCTGGATCTGCTCAACTCATTGTCTGCTCCAGCCATCTGCCAGGATCTCTTCAATTACTAATTTTGACAAAGAGACTCCTGTCTTTGCTGGAAAATGTACTAAATATCTCTTCACTTTATCAAGATCGTTTTGTGATGCAGTTGATGTTGTATCAAAAAAGCAACAGTGATGAACAAGCCAAAGATATGTCTTTGATGCTGTCACATGTTTTGACTGAAAGCTCAAAGTCAGGAATAAAGAGTGTAAAAAAGTTCAGAGATGACTCAGTGGCTAAAGGACTCGCTAGTTACTTGGAGTGTGATATCCCAAACATAAAGAAGAAAGAAGAGCTCTTCAGCCACTATCTGGATACACTAGATGAAGTGTACAAAAGCAGTAACAACAAGCCAGCTGATTCACATTTGTTGGCACTGAATGAATTCTGGGGTATGTGGCTACTCACAAACTTTGATGAGAAAGTTTCCATCATGGACTTAAAAAGCAAACTAAGTAAAGACCTGAAAACAGCCAGGAAGAAAATCGGACGAAGAGAGTCACCCTTATCAAATCTGCACCACTACACTGAATTTGGCAATGAGCTACGTGAAAATGGACATTTTGCAGAGAGTATCAGGATGTATACCAAAGCCATACAGGAGGACCACTGTTGGGCAGCAATTGCATATTACAACAGGGCTTTTGCATCTTTAGCCCAGCAAGACAGGCGTCAAAACACAAAATGTATCAATCAAGCTCTGGAGGATTTGCAAAATGCTCTCAAGTCTGTCGATCTCTACTGCAAACAAATCAAAGTCACTCATACATACTTCACACAAGCCAATGATCTCAAGAGCAGTTCAGTCACCAGATTTGACAGTCACATCACAGTCAGACAAAATGTGTTGTTGTGTTTTAAAGAAAACATTGATGAGGCCATGAAGATGCTCAAAAGTGCCAGAGATTCTGGTGGGGATGTTAAACTAAATAAGAAGTCAGTTTACTTCCTCTTTTCATCGAAGCATTTTCTTCCCATGATACTTCCTGCTTTTCGATCACTGCCTCACATCTGGACCAGAGACCCTCTGAGGATTCTCCAGCTCTTCACTGATCCGTCTTTTGACATTTCCTTTGAACTGAAGAGTCTGAAATCTCTGGGCCTGACTCATATCTATACCTTAAACACAGTGGTATTTTGGTATAGTCCTTTCTTGAAGATACGCAGTGCCCTACATCGAGGTTTTGAACGGATAGTGGGAAGTTTTACAAGACTTGTCAAATGACTTCTTGTAAGTGATGCCCTGACATTGAGCACAACACAGCTTTGATTCATACAACCAGCAAAGAGGAACAACCACCATGAACTAAACGTTCATGTTGAAGTTGAAGCTGATGAGGACATTTCTTATCCCATTGAAAACTATGTGATGCTAAGTGAATCCAAAAACCCTAAACATGTAAGAATTGTCAGTATTTTATCAATTTTCTAATGAACTAATCAGTGCGTGTTTCTTGTCCAATGCTACAGACCATGTAGTGTTGTGTATCATTTTATTAAATGCTGTCAATTCAAATGAATGGTTCTTAGCTAAGTAAGGTTTAATATTTTTGTATTTTTTTAATATTTTAGTATTTTTTTAATAGATGGTATTTCTTACATTTTAGTCACATATGTATAGTGTCTGATTCTAAAGGTTTTCTATTCTTAAATTTTGGTGGAATTTTTTACCCCCTATATTTTAGTTATGATCATTTCGATTTTTACATGATATTTACTTGATCCTTTATTTAATATATTCAAATGACAATTAAGTACAAAGTAGTGTTGTGACACTGATACTCCTCTATTGTATGTTTCATATGTGAAATATGTGTGATATTATGCTGTGATTTGAAGCATAGACATGAAAATGTCTAAAATGTGTCTCATTTTCTAAATTATTACACTTACAGGATAAATGAAGTGAGAGTTTTATTGAATGCTGTGTTTTTGTTTTGAAAAGTATACAAACTTATATTTTATTACATTTACACATCATTTTGATTCTTTATACTAAAAAGTCAGTCAGAGAAACCTGGTTGTCCATTTTGTACCATTTGTTATAATATTTACATATATGATGAAATACTCAGTACTCATTCAGTTCCATCTTTCGATGACATCTTGCACTTCTGCAAGTTTTGTGTTTGTTTTTTCAAATGTTGAGCTCATTCAATTTTGTAAGAGCAGTACAACAGTAATAAAGAATTAGTGAAAGTAAGTATTGAGATCTTTAACTTAACTAAAAAAACAATATACAGTGTGAAAACATCATAACAAGTAAAACTCTTGTATTCAAAATGTTGTTTAAGTAAAAGTAAAGAAGTATTGGCTTCAAAATGTACTTAAAAGTACCAAAAGTAAATGTAGTCATTATGCAGAAAGGCCCAGAACAATACTTACTGGATTTTAGTTAGTGAAATATCGTTTTTATCACTTTATTGTTACAGCTGATGTTTTATATACTGCAGTAGTGCATCATAATACATAATAACATATTACTTTATTAGTATTTTGTTATGATAATCTGAATCTGTAAAGGAACCAGTAACTCACGTTTTCATGTTGTAATGTTGTAATGGAGCATAAGTGTAAAGTAGCAGGAGGGTAAAAATACTCACTTGTACTCACAGTACAAGTACCTCAAAATTGGACTTAAGTACATTTCTTGAGTAATTGTACGTAGTTGCATTCCACCACTGGCCTTGGTGAGGAAAACGAGACGAGTCAGACACTGAGGAGAACAGTCAGTAACAGAGTGAAAAAGACAACTCGCAAAGTATGTCCATATCTGGAAAACAACACTGCTGGGGGACATAGATAATACTCAGAGCTGCTGAGGAGTGAAATCAAGGAAGAAGAGGTATCGGGAGGGGAAAGTGTGGCCTTGTCTCTGTGCTTCTTCTTGTTGCAGATAGGCACAGCTCACAGTGTGATCATGTGGACGGAGTCGAATAACACGAGGAGACAGTAATGCTGAGGAAGAACGACCAATCAGAAGAGGATACAATCCATATATGTCATTGCTTTTGTGTAACTGTAATAAGAACTGGATCAGGAAAAGATAGAGCATCAGACTTCATGAACTGACGCTGCAACGTGTTGTTGGCTCAGGGATACTTAGTTTGGTCCAGAGCTCTGTAAACAATCTCATTTTCTATTATTGCTTATGCTGTTAGAATAAAATCTGTGAAAACAGAACTTGACCATCACCTGCAGTACTTCATCAAACGAACATGTGAGTTTAAGCTAGAAAAACTCAACAATACATTTACAGAGTAAATTGTGGGTCAAAAAGAAAGTTCTTTACAAGCAGGTCAGGTGGCAGAAGTTGTTTAAAGACTGCAAATCCTGAATGGACCAGCTGAAGTTTTAATAGTTATAATCTGAATTCTTTAAGTTATTGCTTTGCCATATGTAAAGTATGTGCTCTAAACTCCAGAATCACCTTCACCTCAGATGGAGACTGTTAATTAATTTCAAGGAAAAATATTTGAAGATGTTTAAAAGTATTGAAAATTATTTAGTTACATTTTTAATACTAATTTTAATACTTTAGCAATAAAGGAAACTTTTTACATTAAAATAATACCAGAGAACGTTTCAGTGATTTGTGTTATATAGTAAAATGAATTTAAAATCATCATGTAAATATCAAATGTATGATAGATGTGTTGTCATCACATGCTTCGGGGCCACAGCTCACCAGCACTTCACATGCTGCTCAGAAGTCATGTGACTTTCAGGAAAGTGAAAGAAACTTATATATAAGTTGTATATATATATGTATATATGTATACTTCATTGAATATGTCTCTTTACTTGTATTTTACTTAGTTTATATTTTAATTGTATGATTTATATTTTAAGGTTTTTATTTATTTTATAACTCTAGTACTATTCTTTATTTATATATTTATTTTTAATTTCATTTCATATTTTATTTCTTAATATATTTTTTGTTGAGTGCTTCTGTTTTTGTTAATATTTTTTTCGCATTGAAACTGAAGGGCAAATAGTTGTTTGTTTGGTTTTTGAAGGGAATGATTACTGTGAAGCTGCTTGTGAATTAAGTTCAGTGCCATCTGTGAGTACAATAAATAACTTGGTTTACAGTAAGTCCAACACCTAAATCGAAAGCATGACAGGAAATTCCCTCGGGGCGGAGTCTGGGCAAGGTTGGTGAAAAACATGCAAATAAAAGAATCATAAGAACAATTCAAAGGCTCAGACTTCAGATCAATTCAGGTGTCCTACACAGACATCACTTCTTGACTTTTTCATCTTTTCATCAGTTAAGTTTCAGACTACTACCGCAAAACATTAAATGCATTAATGATAAAAACTGTTAAGTTCTAAAATACAATGTATAGTTTTAATAGCTGTGTTCTGCTACATAACGTGTTTGTGAAATATATGATTGTTGAAGAAATAAAACTTTGCAGTGTAGACAATAAAAATACAAATTGTGAATGAAACTTTTTCAATATAAATTACGACAAATGTATACTTGTACATAACACATTTATTTTATTAAATTATAATCTCAATATTACCAAACTGCAGCTATTAAATTGTTTTGTTTTAAAGAAACAATCTCAGAAACAATTTTTTTTCCCCCATTCTTTTTTCTTTGTTACTAACCGTTACAATCACACCAAGAACTGTTGATGCTTAACCCATAAACTTTCTTTTTGACCCACTATTTACTCTCTAAATGTATCAACATTTAACTCTTCCACAGTACCATAAACAACCTGACACTTGTAATAATGACACCTGTCGAGACACCAGAGAGCATCCTGGAGCCCAGAAACAGCTCTGAGGTCTCCATGGATCAGTCTCCAGGATCTCCACCAGCCCAGGAGTCTGCTGTTCCTGCTGCCTCTGGCTGCGAGTCCACAGCCGAGGACAGCGAGAACCAGCTCCGGCTGTTTGTCGCCCTGCTGACGGTGAGAGTGTTGACCTAAGTGTCACGTTCCTCCAAAACCGCAGACAGGAGGAGTGGGTCGCCCACACCAAACGCGTCTGGTGAACCAGACGATGGAGGGACTCGCTGAAATTCAAAGCTTCTGCCCGGACGTCAAAAACATCAAAAAGGTCTGCAAGGCTGTGGTGACGTGCTGCAGGTGATGGCTTTCGCTGTAAGTATTCCCGCTGCCGTTGCCATCATGGCTTTCATCCCATAAAGCAGCGACGTCCGCGGTCAGAAGCCTTTTGGGCCACACAGAGTGAGTAGCTCCCTGTGTCGGCGTGGGTTTTCCCCGGGGGTCTCCGGTTTACCAATTCAGACAATTAGACTAATTTTGACAATAAATACAATTTAACTTTATTCCTGATTCTTAAATCAGAGTTATAATAGTGATAATGTGGATTAGCTGAACAACACACACACCGAAGCAGGTAATGACTGTTTACAGAGGTTTTATACATCCTTATCAATATGTGTCATGTTGGTAATTAAAAGAGTTGTTTTAGTAAATTCACATTTGGGACAACAAAAATGATCAAATATAAAATAACAGGAAAAAATTCATGACAATTTCATGTCATTTAATAGATTAGGTCTTTTGGTTTTTGGCTGCTATCTGTTAAGTATTGTGACTTCATTTTACATTTACATTTTATGCAACTCTACAAGTTCACAATATTAATTTTGGTGATTGTTGAAATGATCACAATATTTCACATAAAAGAAGCAAAGATTAGAAAAAAAAAGTCAAAAGTTTTTCTTCTTTCTCCCATTTATCATCAAATGACCCCTCAGATTTAATTTATGGCCCTTTACCCCGACCTTGAGACTGGGAGCCCTGGACTAAACTACCAAACAGTATATAAAGTAGTTTAAATGGTTAAAACTCCACCTCGACCTGCTACAACAGAAAGCGCTGCCTAAACATTGATGCATCAGAATGAACAACTTCAATGTAATAAATGACAGCAATTCCATCTCAGGACATTTTACTGCAGTATGAGTACTTTAATTTAAACTATAAATACATTTTACTAAAAACATTTATACTTTTGTGTATGATTAGTGCATTGATGGCATAATGTTGAAGCAAAAACAAAGCTGTGAGGATAAAAAAAAAAAGGTTCTTAATATGTTGAAGTTCTGTGATGACAGATGAGGAAACTGTAGGGTGTTATAATAAATATTCACATTGTTAGCATAAAAATACTGTTATGTCAGCTGAGAAACTGATACATTTTCCTCACGGTCTTTGAAATGGAGACCACATAGAAACTTGGGTTTATAACTAGTTCTAACTCAGGGTTTATTAAATTCTTGTGCATGTTCATATCACTGAATAAGAGTGACATGCAGACTGTACTTATTGTGTTATGGTTTGCATTATGCCTTGTTTTCCCTGGTGTTTTCTGCCTTGTGTGTCTTGTGTTCTAGTCAGTGTTCCTTGTGTTTCTTGTGTCCTCCTTGTCTGTCCTTCCCTGTGTCCTGTGTTTAGTTGTTTCTGTTCTCCTTTGAGTTTATCTTCTCCAGTTCTGCTCACTTCCTGTTTTATTTTGTATTCCCTACTCTCCTCACATGTCTGTCACTTTACTTCCTGTCCTTGTGTGTTTCCCTGTCCCCCACAGTGTGTATATATACCGGTTCCTTTCTTTTGTTCCTTGTCGTGTCGTCAATGTCACTATCCCTGGTGTGCTTGCCTGTGTTCCTGCCTGCCGTGTTCCTCCTGTGTTTCTGAAATAAAGAGTCATTTAATCTACTCTGCCTCCGGCCTTGTTTGCATCCTGGGTCCAAACTTCACTGCATCCAACCTTGACATATTGTCTATATGTAAAGATGGACGACACGTCTCCACTTCCTCTTGTTGTACAAATGTGAAATCAAAATATCCCAGATTTGGGTGCCACCATCTTGTGCTGGTGACCTCAGGAGGGAAGCGCGGTACCAAGTTCCCGCCTATACTACCCATCTGAATCAATCAATAATCAATATTCAGGGACTAACTGACTTATCAGGAAAAGAAACATCAGTGTGATAAGAACTATGTCAACTATGTCGTTTTATTAGTTAATGTGGACTTATGACCTGTACCGCAGAAAATCCAGGTATTTTGGTTCAGTTTTGGGGAGCTGTCATGTTGTCCATCTTTACACACAGTCTATGATTTAAATGTTGTTCTCAGCTGCTGACTTTAGTACATGACAGCATGTAGTCCAGCAGCAGTTACTGGTTACAAAAATCTCATTAATGTAATTCAAGGCTCAAAATTCTGAAATGCATTTAAAATGATTTACATGTAAATATCAAATGTATGATTGATGTGTTGTCTTTACTGCTTTGGGGCCACAGCTCACCAGCACTTGACATGCTGCTCAGAAGTCACGTGACTTTCAGGAATCCTGAATGGACCAGCAGAAGTTTTGATAGTTACTTTAACAATGTATTATTTTTGCAGTTGCTGGTTACAAAAATTTCATCAATGTAATTTAAGGCTCAAACTCAATTATAAATATGAATTTTTTAAGTTATTGCTTCGCCATATGTAAAGTATGCACTCTAAACTCTAAATTCACCTTCACCTCAGTTCGAGACTAATTTTAAACTTATTTATTATGCTTATATATTATATTGAAAATGATTTAGTATTAATATTTGGACGATGGGGGGAAAGTAAAAAAAAAGCCATGTTAAACCGGTGAGGAATTTGTGGAATTTGATTTACAGATATAGCATAACTTTAGTTTTGGTCACTGTCTCACGGAAATTTCTATTTATGGCTCTCATGTGTACCTGCCCCACCCAACAAAGGCAGAGGGCAAAGTTAAAGGTTTTAAGCTGGCCCAGCCAAGCCAGCTGATCCTGCTTTGAAAGCTTTAATCCTGTGCCTTTTTAAGGCAAAACATTATTAATATAAGCATATACTATACCCAGTTAGAGGCAGATACTGCATTCTGCTTTTGGACTATCCTCAGAGAATACAAAATGATAACACTACACTAACACATGAGTCTTAGTCATCTTTAAATAGTTTGTTTTAAGAAAATAAACCTTATTTATATGTTTTAAGCACATGGGTCATGGCGATTAAGTGTAACTCTTTTTTTGTATGCATATCTGTGTCTATCCACTGGTAATATTCATATTAAAACTGAAAATTAATGTATCTTCAATTAAAAACATCTATATGTATGAATTGAGGGTAGCTTAACTGCACCAAACTGGATAAATTCAACCAGGAAGGTGATAATGGTATGATTACATTTGATCAATTACTTTTGCGTAGTCATATTTTTGGGTTTTATGCATTGACCGTAGTAATAGACATTTTTTACATAAAGACCAGAACTAAACTTTCATGGCAGGTTTGTAACAATGGCTTTCCTCGAGGAGGGAAATTGAGGGGAACAATTGCTGTGAACCTGCTTGTGTAATAACTTTTCAATGCCATCTGCAAGTACAATAAATAACTTGGTTTACAGTAAGTCCAACACAACAAATCGAAAGGATGGCAGGAAATTCCCTTGGGGCGGTGTCTGGGCAGGAAAAAATAAACAAAGAAAAGAATCATAAGAACGATTCAAAGGCTCAGACTTCAGATCACTTCATGTGTCCTACACAGACGGTACTTCTCATCTTTTTCATCATTTATAGAGGTAAGTTTCAGACTACTACTGTAAAACATTAAATGCATAATGATAAAAACAGTTCAAAAATACAATGTATAGTTTTAATAGCTGTGTTCTGCTGCATAAAGTGTTTGTGAAATATGTGCTTGTTGAAGAAATAAAACTTTGCAGTGTAGACAATAAAAATACAAATTGTGAATGAAACTTTTTCAATATAAATTACAACAAATATGTGCTGCAGCCAATATTTGAATGACACACCACATTTATTCATTATCACAATAATAGCAGTTATTAAATCAGCTTCAAGAAGCAATCTCAAAATCAATTATTTTTCTTTTTTGACCCGACTTCAAATATAACATAATAAAATACAAATTGTGAATGAAACTTTTTGAATATAAATGACTACAAATGTGTGCTCGTACACACCACATTAATTTTATTATAATCTCAACATTACCAAACTGCAGCTATTAAATTGTTTTGTTTTAGAGAAACAATCTAAGAAACAAATTCTTTCTTTCTTTTTTGACTAGACACTGTTCTTCCACATGATGGATGAATCCGACATGGATACCAGAGTTGAGGAGTTGGTCAACATTTTCAGAGCTTTACTTGTTGCTCACAGTTTCTCACCCCCAATCAATAACGAAGAGCTTATTCTCCACAAGCTGCAAGGACTGGTTTCAAATATCAAATGGAGCCCAGGAGATGCTATTGACTTGTTCAATGCTCTGCTGAAGCGTTTTGATTCGACAGCAACAGACAGATCACATCTCCTCTCATGGATGTTGAAAATGCTGCTCTCTATAGAGATTAATTACATTACTTCCAGTTGGAGATATCGAAGAGGAAAGACACTGATCGAGTTGGTCCAAGATAGGACGGTAACAGATGACAACCTTAAGGGATACTTGGCTGATGACAAAGAAAAGCAACTGGATGAAATTCTTGAGGAAATCCGCCAACAAAACTTAAACCAAATTGATGAAAAACTTTTAGATGATGTGAGAGATATTTTATCATCAGTTCATAAAGATCTTGCTTCACATAATGATGGATCACAGCGGAGAGGCTTGAAAAAAGACTTGCTGACACTCTGTCAGGCAGTGAAAAAAACTCAGAAATACAGACCACGACTGACACAGATGGTGAGCTGGTGTATTATGGCTCTTTCTGAAACAGGAAGGTTAATTCAGGTTGGTACAGGGAGAGGGAAAGTCATGTATCGTGGCAATGTTTGCAGCTTTTCGAGCTATGAAGGGAGAAATGGTCGACATCTTGACTAGTTCATCAGTTCTTGCAGAGAGAGATATGAAGGATTGGAATGCTTTTTATAGGGTTCTGAACATCCGTGTCAACTGCAACACCAACAAAGGGGTCAGTGACAAAAAACAATGCTACAAGTGTCAGGTTGTTTATGGTACTGTGGAAGAGTTTGCTGGAGACTGGCTTGGACAGCACTTTGAAAGGATGGACATCCGTGGGAAAAGAACGTTCCAGTGTGCAATTGTGGATGAGGTGGATTCCTTGATGCTAGATAAGGGTCTTGATGTAGTCTACATAGGTAGTGATATGCCTGCTTTGCAACACCTCAATCCTCTCCTGGCATTCATATGGGCCACTGCTAATCAGTACAGAAAGACTGACACTGACACAACTGTGGGGCAAAAATATCCCTTTCATCAAGTTGTGCTTGAAAACATAACAAAGAACAAAGATGTTGATAAGTTTACCATCCTTCAAATAGCAGAGGACACAGGTGTACTGGAAAAAGGTTCAGTCAGGGACCTTAGAAAGGACTTAAGCCTTTTAACTGAAAAAACTAAAAGTGTTACTAAGAACCAATTGGCAAAGTTCTTCAGGACAGTAGAGAGAAGGTTCCCATCTTGCCAGTTTGATCTGCACTGCATGAACAATGATGGATCAGTAGAGGAAATGAACAAAGGAGCACACAAAGAAACAGCTGAAAGACAGCGAGTACCACTGCTTTTAATTAGCGGAGGTTTCTGTCAGTACATGTATTCTGATGAAGAGAGTGTACAGAGAGCTGCAGAAGCAGAAATAAAACCACTTCTGCATTTCACACCCTGTGAACTGAGTCCAGATAAAGGTAGCTGCTACGTCCCGGGCTTCCTCTCAGACCTGGTCAAAGCTAAACTAAAGGTTTGGATTAAAAATGCTTTCCAGGCAAAAAATATGACAGAGGATCACGAATATGTCATAGAGGAACATGGGGTAGTGCCTGTTGATTACAGCTCCACAGGTGTGGTTCAAAACTTCAGGACACTGGGAGATGGACTGCAGCAGTTCCTTGAAATGAAACACAATTCCAAGCTGAGTGACATGACAGCCATCACAAACTACATGTCTAATGTTGGCTTGCTTCAAAAGTATGGAGATCAGATCTATGGGATGTCAGGGACTCTTGGCCAACAAGCAGAGACTGAGACTTTACAGAAAATCTATAACGGGATCAAGACCTGTCAAATACCTTCATTCAAACGCAGAAAGCTGTTTGAGGTTGAAGGAGTGACTGTAGATGATGAAAAAGAATGGATTAAGAAGATCTGTGATGTTGTCACTGCACAGACCAACCCTACTCCATACAGGGACCAAAGAGCTGTGTTGGTCATCTGTGAGACCATCAATCGAGCAAAGGTTCTCCATGATGCCCTAGGATATAAGGTCCTGAACAAAAAGCTTTACATAAGCAACAACATGGACAATACTGCAGTCTTTACAAAGAAGCTTGGAGCAGGAGATGTCATTATAGCAACAAACCTTGCAGGTCGTGGAACAGACCTTAAGGTTTCTGAGGCAGTAAATGCAGCTGGAGGTTTGTTTGTTGTGCAGACCTTCCTGCCTGTGAATGCTCGTGTGGAAGCACAGGCGTTTGGCCGCACTGCTAGACAAGGATCTCCTGGATCTGCTCAACTCATTGTCTGCTCCAGCCATCTGACAGAACCACTCCGACTGTTAGTTTTGGCAAATACAATAGATGTCATGCCATGCAATCAAAATCTTTTTGTGGAACAACTGAGGTTGTATTGCAAAAGCCACAGCAATGAAGTGTCTAAAGATATGTCTTTGACACTGTCAGATATTTTGAAAGAAAAGTCCCAATCGGGCATAAAAACTATTAAAAATGCCAGAGATCTCTTAGCAGCTGAACGACTAACTAGCTTTTGGGAGTGTGATATCCCAAACATAAAGAAGAAAGAAGAGCTCTTCAGTCTGCATCTGAACACACTAAATGAACTGTATGAAAGCAGTAACAACAAGCCAGCAGCGTCGGATTTGACTGCACTGAATGAATTCTGGGGTTTGTGGCTACTCACAAACTTCAATGAGAAAATCTCCATCACGGTCTTGGAAAGAAAACTAAGTAAAGACCTGAAAACAGCCATAGCAAAACTCAGAAAGAGGGTGTCACCCTCAACAAACCTGCACCACTACACTGCATTTGGCAATGAGCTGCGTGAAAATGGACATCTTGCAGAGAGTATCAGGATGTACACCAAAGCCATACAGGAGGACCACTGTTGGGCTGCAATTGCATATTACAACCGGGCTTTTGCATCTTTAGCCCAGCAAGACAGGCGTCAAAACACAAAATGCATCGATCAAGCTCTGGAGGATTTGCAAAATGCTCTCAAGTCTGTTGAGCTCTACTGCAAACAAACTGAGTTCACTCATAGATTCTCCACACAATTCAAGGGCGCTTATGATGATTCAGCCCCCAGATTTAGCAGTCACATGAGTGTCAGATACATCATGTTGTTGTTTTTCCAGGCAAACATTGATGAAGCCATAAAGAAGGTAGACCGGGCCAGAGGCTTAGGTGGGAATGTAAAAGTGGAGGAGAGTCTTGTCTACTTCCTGGTCCCATCAGAGTATTTTCTGCCTATGGCAAGTAACATAATGACTTTGAGCCACTGCAGAGACCATCTGAAGTTGCTTCGGCTAATCAGTAATCCATCCTTTGACATTTTCAATGAACTGAGGTGTCTTGAATGTCTGGGCCTTACTCATATCTATACCTTAGACACACTGTTCTCTCTAGGAGGCTTTTTCTCAAAGATACATAGGACCATTCGTCAAGCTCTTGATTAGATATCAGCATTCAGGACTTGAGCAAACAATCCAGCAAGCAAAATAGCAGACTGTGCAAGGATTTTTTTCAGCCACAATGCTTTCAGAAACTAAGAAACACCAGACCAGTCCAGTTTACTGTGGGTTTTTAAGTTCATCTTCTTGGTTTTGAAGTCAGTTTCATCACAAGTTCTCTATCCTTCAGAATACCATGTGACCAAAACATTAATGTCAGAGGGAAAAACATTTTCACTTTAACATATTTCACATTATGTCAATCAGTGCAGGTTCACTTTCATTTTTACAGTACATATAATAGGGTATTTTGTAATAATTGTGGTCAATTCCAGTGAAAAACTGTTCATCAGTCTCAATTATTATTATAATTATGTATTATTTCATTGTACTTTTTACACACACACACACACACACACACACATATCTCTCTCTCTTTTATTGGCAAATTCGCCACTGGCGCCCTGTGCTCTTCACAGATGAAAGCAGGTTCACACTGAGCACATGTGACAGACGTGACAGAGTCTGGAGACGCCTGTGGAGAACGTTCTGCTGCCTGCAACATCCTCCAGCATGACCGGTTTGGCAGTGGGTCAGTAATGGTGTGGGGTGGCATTTCTTCTGGGGGGCCGCACAGCCCTCCATGTGCTACCGAGGTGAGATCCTCAGACCCCTTGTGAGACCATATGCTGGTGCAGTTGGCCCTGGGTTCCTCCTAATGCAAGACAATGCTAGACCTCATGTGGCTGGAGTGTGTCAGCAGTTCCTGCAAGACGAAGGCATTGATGCTATGGACTGGCCCGCCCGTTCCCCAGACCTGAATCCAATTGAGCACATCTGGGACATCATGTCTCGCTCCATCCACCAACGCCACGTTGCACCACAGACTGTCCAGGAGTTGGCGGATGCTTTAGTCCAGGTCTGGGAGGAGATCCCTCAGGAGACCATCCGCCACCTCATCAGGAGCATGCCCAGGCGTTGTAGGGAGGTCATATACAGGCACGTGGAGGCACACACACTACTGAGCCTCATTTTGACTTGTTTTAAGGACATTACATCAAAGTTGGATTCAGCCTGTAGTGTGTTTTTCCACTTTAATTTTGAGTGTGACTCCAAATCCAGACCTTCATGGGTTAATAAATTTGATTTCCATTAATAATTGTTGTGTGATTTTGTTGTCAGCACATTCAACTATGTAAAGAACAAAGTATTTAATAAGAATATTTCATTCATTCAGATGTAGGGTGTGTTAGTTTAGTGTTCCCTTTATTTTTTGAGCAATGTATATACATATATATATATATATATATATATATATATATATATATATATATATATATATATATATATATTGGGTTATATAATATATAATGTTATATACATTGGGTTGTAGAGATGCTGCAGCCTATCCTAGCTGACACTGGGTGAGAGGCTGCATACACCCTGGACTGGTCACCAGTCAATCATAGGGCTGACATGTAGAGACAAACAACCAATCACACACATAAATACACACCTACGGACAATTTAGGGCCAATGCATATAGACTGGCTGCACACAGAAGGTCTCTTGCAATGGGGCGACAGTACTAGCCAGTGCACCACCATGTTGCCCTTCTTTATTTACTTTTTCATTCAAATAACAATGACAAAGTAAAGCCATGATACTAGTACTACACTGATAATGTATTTAATATTTTACCTTTTGAAACATACATCTGAAAACACTGTAAAGATTGTAATTGCAAAGTTATTGATTGACAATTGATAGCTGTTGATTGACACTACTAAGATCATTGATGCAATTATGTTTTAGGGCATTTTAATTGTTTTCTTATAATAAAAATCAAAATCTGAAATATGATGGTTCTTAACTACTCATTTGAAATGCACCATATTTATATGTAGTAATAATAATAATCAAAGACATGACTTTAATATAACGAACATTATTTAAAAATAATTCATTTTTTTAATGAATAATTTAAATCATTTTTCACACAGTCTTTAATGGGTAATGAAACTCTTTTGCTTTTTGTTCCTTACAACTGAAGCAGTATGTCAACTGTTAAGGACATTCTTCACATGAACAGAACATCAAATAGACATTGGACTACAAAAATGAACCAGGAACTAAATATATTCACTTCATTAATGCCCCAGTGTGGTATAATGTGGTACTTTTGTGGTGATTGCCTCCAATGAAGGCTGGAGTCATGTAGGGATATGACATTTGTTTAGGACAGTAACATTTTGTCAGATGGATAAATATTGGAGCACAGTATTTGTCAAGTGTTCATTTAAGCAACTAAAAAATGGTTACACTTTGGTATAGGTAAATATAAGCCAGATAAAGACTTTTAATCAAGGTTAAACAAAAAAAGAACTTGATACAATCTTTACACTGTTGTTCAGCACCTGTGATTTTAAAAGTACTATCCACTTTATTCATTTATATCGGAGTTCATTTGATAAAACATTGTGATAGCGCCATGGATTTGAGGATGCTAAAGCTACTGTTTGTAAGGATCAAACAGTAGCTTTCTTTTCCTTTTTCTTTGCAGAATTGTAATTGTTCCGTATTATTGTAACTGTTGGGGTAGCAAAAAAGACATTTATACATATTACAGATATTAATTTACAAGCAAGGTCTTATTACTTACCAAGGTAACCCACCTGTGTCAACAACCACATCCCCCACAGTGTTCACTGCTGGCATAATACAGGAGTAAAAATAAACAGTATATGACCTAGTAGACTGCCACTAGTGGCCGGAGGCTGTATTGCAACTGTCAGTGATTAAGTACCAACTTTGATTATGCCTGTTTTTATAAATAGTGTTGGAGTGTGGCTGAATTTATTAGCAATAAAGTGAGCGAATCAACAGATATACTGTGAAGGCTAAATATATACAACATACATGTTTTCTCTACATCAACCCCTCTTAAAAATGCAAGACAGGAGACAGGATATTTCTCTTAAGCTTTTATTAATATTTAAGTTTAGCTTTTTTTAAGGATGTCCATTGTTTTACACAGAGAAATTAGCCACACAAGTAAATCTGATTGTATTCTCTTTACCTTTAATCTTTTTTTTAATCGTTAATTATATTATTCTCCCTTATCAGCGCTAATGCTAAAAAAGTTACACATGAACTATCACACGGTTAACTAACTTGTGAGCACATCGGGACGGTAAACTAACACTTCACGGAGAAAAAACAAAACAAAACAAAAAATCCAAAACATAGAGGGGAAAGGCAAATATGCTAAGTAAAAATTAAGAGACAAACAAAAGACAAAATGGACAAGCATTTACAATCACACAGCCCTGCTCAACTCTCCACGAAGAAGTACCACTCCTTTTCCTTATTTGGCTATTTTATTTTAGTTTTTCCCTTATTTGGCAGACATTCCAACGCCTGATTGTTTGAGTTTAAATTTTACATTCTACACTTAAGCCCTCTGGAAAGCGACCCAAGTGTAATATGGCAGCATCCCAATTGGATGTCAGGTTTTGCATTTATACACTTTTTGCACAAATCATCTAAACATCAAAATTTACCTTTGCCTTATTAAATGCGACAGCTGTGCTTCAAAAGCTGGCTGTGAATTGCACTATGTGCTGGGCCAAAGGAGAAGTGACTTAAAACAAATTCTTGTCGTCGCCAGCACCACCATCTTTATTATCTCCCAAGTACCAGTATGTTCAAAGCTCAAATCTGAGGCCCTCCATGACTTTCCTGTCACTGTCGTTAAAATCATCTCTTCCTTCATCATTTGGGTTTGGGAAAGGAGCACTAGACAGCATGTAAAAGAAACAGGCAACCTCCAAGTGACTCATTAGCATGATACTTCTTATTTAAAAAAAAAAAAAAAATTATGTGACGCTGTATCAAAACAAATGCGCACACAAAAGGTGGCAATGTTTAAAAATGCACATGCGCTCTGAGGACATCGGATTGGATTCAAATACGGGTCCTTTAAAAGTATGGTCAGTCCAATGGCTACAAGTCACAGGGCAGTGGCAAGCTTTTTGTTGATCTGCTGTTGAAACATGAACTATTTTGAAGGAATTTCGAGTTAATGAGACAACATAAACTATGTGAAATTTAGCTCATAGCATTTCTGACGATGGAGCTTTAACAAAAATACTCTTGGCAGTAACGCTTATTGGCTGCGATTCCAGATCGGTTGTTCCAATTTGCAGATATTCGCTCCTTTTTATACTCTCATAACAACAAAAAAAGCTAAATCTTCACCCTTTGGTTGTACCAAAAGGCCTTTTTCTTTTCGGACAGTCTTGGCAGTGAAGGGGCTGGTACATTTTCATCGATAAGTCACAGGGGATTTAGTAGGTCTTGAAAGTGATTACTAAAACTTTTCCATAGGACCCTGGCCCTTTTTGCTGCATTAATTGTGCTTACAGGATACAAGCGCTTCCATACACCTCGCATCTACTTCCTCAAACACACATATCGCAAAAACAATCGCAATTCCCTTGACCCCGCTTGAGTAGAACCGCTTTTGGCTAGAGGAGAGCGTGTGTTTCATTTGACCTTGCATCGCACAGGAACTCAAGTATGCTAGCTGGGTTTGTTAGGAGGTATCCATGCACGGGCAAGGCTAAGAGCTTACAACCCAGATGATAAACACAGTGATCCCTTCTGGCCACACCCCAACACTTGGGTGCAACATCCATGCTAGCATGCCACTCGGCGACTCATCGCTGAGTGGTACGCGAGTGTGGAAATTAGGACACGCAGTGCGAGGCACGCCAGCGATATTGGAAGCACTATTTAGTAATGCGAATGGTGTTGATGACAGGAAGCGCAGCACCCTCTCACCTCTGCTTACCATCAGACGGCCACGGTCTCAAGCAATTGAAAACAGCGCACATTGCACACACACACACACCCAAAACCAACACGACTCATTAGCAGAATATAAAAGAAAAATAATATCTGGTCAGTATTCACATGGGCTGATACCAGGCATGCAACTTCCAAACAGTCCAGAAGAAAAAAAAAAAAAACAAAAAACAAAAAAGGCTTCCTGCCCATCTCTTCTAATCCAATGGGAAAACAGAACAGTCACTTATAGACAGGGCGAATGGAAGACATAAACAACCTGGCAACATCAAGGAGGAAGTAGTCACTATAATGGCTCTTTCGTTGGCTGTCATTACTGCGCCACATGACGGGTCGACCAATCAGTAGCTCCAGCCCCTTGCTGAGGCAGGTTACAAATAAGAAAATAAAATCCGATCAAAAGAAATAAAAATAACACAATAAAAACTAGCTTAAAAAGTAGTAGACACACATTGTTATAAGTATCTCTGCTATTGTATGTTTTTTTTTTTTATCTATGTCGTTTTAAACTCATTGTGTAATAAAGAGAAAAGTGTTACTGTTTTTTTTTCTATTACATTATCATCATCGTCATCATTATTAGCGTCAATATCTTCATCGACAATATAATTATCAGCATCAACAACAATACCTTTTCAGAATTATTACTATTGGTTAACACAAGGTGTGTGTGGTCGCTTTAGGCCTCCTTATCTAAATTAAAGGGCTCTATTGGCTGACAGAGGCTCCAATAGAGGAAGGGAGAGAGGACTGGTTGCCATTCTTTCCCCACATCCCACATTTTTTATTATTATTAATCTCTTCTAGCATATACTATATTTTCACTGTTAAACAGCCCGATGCACTTTGTTTTTCAACTGGAAAGGGGATATGAGGAGAGGGACGTGATTTATATGTGGTGCAACATGTGGAGGTTTCTATTTTCCTCTTCCTCCCTTCTCTCTGTCTCTATTCTTATTTGGCTCTTGTGGGGAATGACGGGAGTTGTTTAGTGACAAATAATTCGTCTTGTTCCTGCATTATTGTCATGCTTCATCTTTCCCTTCCTTTTGCCCCTCTTCTTCTCCTGCTCATTCTCACCCTCTCTCACCCTCTCTCTCTCTCTCTCTCTCTCTCTCTCTCTCTCTCTCTCTCTATCTATCATCTTGTTTTTTTTCCGTTCAGCAAGACACCTCCATGGTTTGGGACGGGCTGGGTGGCATCTGGCCGCCCTGTGAGCCCTGGGACAGGGTGCGGGAGCGAGAGCGTGAGCCATCCATGGAGTAGGAGGAGGAGAGGGAGGTGGTGCGGGAGCGGGACAGGCGGGTCATGCAAGACGAAGCCACTGTGGAGAGATGGACAGAAAGAATTCAGCTTCGTGAATCAGAAATCAGTGCAAACTCTACGCACCATCTAAAGGATAAGGCTGGCTTTACTCTCAGTACACAAGTACTGCACTTCTGTACAAATCTGATATACTTTAGTCGAGTATTTACATTTTACGCAACCTTATAAATCTACTCCACCACATCTCAGAGGCAAATATTGTACTTTTTACTCCACTACACTTGTCTGACAGCTCTGGTTACTATTCAGATTATATTTCATATTTCATTTCCTGATAAGTAAAAAACATGTAACTCTGTTTTAGTTATTTTTCTAATAAAATGAAGTGTTCATTTAAGGGTTGACAAAATTATATATATATATATATATATATACACACATACATACAGTGATACACAAAATGCACTTTTGAGACTGCACGCGACAGGCAGTAAAACATAGTTCACTTAACAACAATGTTTTCATTGGGTGAAGTGAACTTACTGTAGCCCATTCCCTGGATGAAATACTTGAAAGCCTCAGTCAGTTTAGCAGGCTGTGAACACAAAGAAATTACATGGAGTTTTAGATTCTGTCCATACAATCACTGATCATTACCTGGACTAGCTAATAGTGCAATATGGCGACCCCATGTGGCAGCAAAACAACACTTACACCTAAGACATGCACCTAATATGAAAAATTAGTACTTGTAGTACTTGTTTTCTAATTTTGTGGATTTCAGAGAAGGGGCACTCAAAATATTACTTCAAAAGCAGGTTAAGATTTTATTCTTAGTGTGGTTGATGCAGTTTCAGGTCATGTGTTGTATTTATTCATTTTGCAGGGCAAACAGGGTGCCTAAGTTACCATGTTTTTCTCTCTCTAAGGCAGACGCTGTTGGTTGATTTAACAGGCATGTTTTAACATGACAATCTGTGTTTTGAGAATCAGAAATAGGCTGCTCATTGGCCGTTACCTGGGTCAGCTGAGGCAGACCACCAGCATCAGCCATCTGTGGAGGCGGGAGAGAGGAAGTGAGTGACAAAATAAAGTGCGAGTGACAACAGAGGAAGATTAGAAACTGGGCAGACTCAGAAGAAAGACACAAGGGTTTGTTACCTTTAGGAATGAGGTTGTTGTTGGGTCCATTTTGCTGTTGCACTCCACCTAGTGGTCGCAAAAAGAAAAACAACAGCAAGCAACTTTCAATGTGTTTAATGAATCACGTTAAGAGACATTTTAAAACTCAAGAAGAGAAGCTGGAACTTACAGCAGCGTCCTCGTATGGAGCCTGATCACCCACCACCAACATTACTGGACACCTAGAGGTTGACAGAAGCAGAGGTCAGAAGTGTCGCATTTGGGGATTTTAGAAATTTACAAAGAAAAAGATTAAAGTTCAGCAGGCGTTTACTTGAAGGTGCTGTTGCGGTCGATGTTCAAGTCTCTGCGACTGGAGGGAAACAAAAAAAGAGAAGATCAGGTTGTTTGATGTGGAGAATATTTGCATTTATGCACTCACGCCTGTGTGTGTGTGTGTGTGTGTGTGTGTGTGTGTGTGTGTGTTTACCTGTTGTACGTCTTCCAGAAGAGCTCTATGTTGACCAGATTAGAGACTTTGGAGATGCGCTCTCTGTGAGACTGAACTAGATCTGTGTTTGCTGACAGCTCCTCCTACAAAAAATGGACTTTTCTTTGTCAACTATCACTCAAAAACTCAAAAGAGATGCAAAAGAAGTGACAACATAGGATATTTTTTTGGTAACTAACCAAAATATATTTTGGTTTATGAAATATATTTTGCATTTATAAACTTTAAAAACACATCTTTTCACACGTTATCATCATACCTGGCTGAAAAGGTGGGACAGGATCTGCTCGGTGAAGGAGGACGTCACAGAGCTGAGCTGCAGAGGGAGACAAAGAGGGAGACGTCAATGGGATTGTTCATCATTTAGCAGGTTTAATACGATAAGCAACGACATAATCAGTACTACTCAGAGACACAGACCGTGCATACGGTCACGTAATCTCATATCCACAGCTAAACTTATATTGATGAAGCATTCTCATCAGGGCTAACCAGATTAAAATACCACATGTTTCTGCACTCAGGACGATGACGTCCTGAAAGGAAGGAAGAGAAAAGGTACCTTCTGAGCCGCCCAGTCTATCCATCCTCGGGCGTTAGTGTCGATGTTAATCAGAACCAGACCCTCCACTGAATCTGGGTTTGCAAGCTGGTGAGAGACAGATGGCGTGATGACAAGAAAAACAGATTCAGGTTATTTCTGTAGTCACAATTATAGACAAGAGTGTGCACAGAGAACACTGCAGAAAGATTTAGTATAAAACACCTTAAGGAGCAGGACAATAAATACACCATTAAAGCAGTGCTACTGTCACATTATGCCGCATCGTCTTCGCTGTAAGTGATGATGTTTTATTCATACATTAAATTGACGATGTGAAGTGTTATTAGCTGCTGTCAGAAGACGAGATGACGCTCACCGAAAACTTGGAGAGGATATATGCTCCGGCTCCCACGCCCACTCCGATTACAGTGCGGAAGCTGACAGAGGGAAAGACTTAAAGTTAATAACATGTACAGAATACATATGAATTCAAACATACTCCAAATGTTAATGTACTGTAGGTGTTGATGCTTGATGGGTGTGAAAGTCTGCTGGTTGAGTTTGTCCAAACAGCCTTGAATTCTGGATGAACTGGCATTTTGATTTTGCGTAAATCGTGAACACTGTTGGAAATACACTCTTGTGTTGGGAACAAATTTGAACAAACCAAACACCGACTCTGTTGCTCATTGGAGATGGAGGATTTAGAGCCAATGGACATACCGAAGTCTTTAACTAAATGTAATTTGTCAAGAGTGGAGGTGAAACATTTACTCCAGTTAATTGCGTTGTTAGATAATTCACAAGGAAATGCTGTTAACTCACTTGAAAAACTGCAGAACAGCAGGGATCATCTCTGCTACGGTGTCCATGGAGGGATACTGGTAACTGCAGCAGAAAACACAAATGATCTCAGTTTAATGACGCATCATAACATGAAAACACAAACATCTATTTTTTTTATTGTTGGTACAGAAATATAATCCATTCTCTTTATTGAGGAGTGTTTTCTGATTGAAAGAGCTCTCATGTCATCTCATCTCATCTCATCTCAATCTATTTCTAGTTATAAGAAATAAGAACACATGTTGATTGAAGACCATTTCCATGTTTTCCTTGTCATTTCATCTTGAGCGCATACGCTGGCTGATACTTTCCTTCACAGGGATTTAACACAAGATATATAAAAAAAAAGAGAATAAGCTTTCATTTCAAGAATCAGCGGCAGGAATTAAGGGTCACAGTCGAGATGCCGTGACAATACATCCTCCTGAGCCCCTAAAATAATCACGCAGAGGATGAAAAGTGATAGAGACGTGCAGGGGGAAGAAATAAGAAACGCATAAGGGGAGAGAGAAAAGGGCAGATTTTCTTTAAACCTCTGACAAGAGCGTATTAGAGACCGGAGAGGAGGGAGACGTGAGAGATGGGAAAGTTAAGTATTTTTGGAAGAGATTAGGTTTAAGCCTACCACAGAGGATTGTTTCCATTTCTGAGAAGTTTACTTTAAGAAAAAAAAAAGGGGGTTACCGCAGGACGACCACATATGACTACACACAGTGGATGTCGTACCCTGTGGGGTAGGGAGCGGCCCCCTCCTCCTGCCCTGGAGCGTCCACGTGAATCAGGGTGAAATTCTTGACGATCTCCTGCATCTCCTCAAACTTGAACAGAGGGGAGAAGCAGCTCTTGCCTGCCAGAGAGGAGGAGAGGAATCATATGGAAGAAGGAAAAAAAAACATCAAGAAGTGAGTCAGAACTGAGAAACAAAAAAAGGCTTAGAGAGAGAGAAATACTCACTGTCCAGACCGACGTCGTGGAAGGTGAGGATAGCGGGCCTGCGGGTGGTTCGCGTGCCGTGCAGGGTCACATGCAGGACGCCGTGTGGGGTCTCGATACTGTGCTCCTGGAAAGAGAAACACAAAACTAACTCAATATTGACATTTCTGGATTGAGACTGCAGGTATATTCATTATTCTATCAAGTGAAGACCTTTAAAGTTGTTCATTTTTAGGAGTTCATTTGCAAAAATAAGCGGTTTGAGTGACAGTGCACAAAACAACCCTGATTTATGAAAAGAAATAAAATCAGAGCCATGTGTTTTGGCAAATGAATCCTTCATTTGTCCTTGATGACTCCTTCAATCATAAAAATGTCCCAATGTTCAAGTGAGACACTATACAAAGTTGGCTGTAAAAGGTCTGTAGTTTGCTTTATAACAAAAATATGATGTCTGTGGTGAATATTCAGTGGTTAAAATTAAAATATTGTAGACTTTTCACAGGGGAAAAAGTGTATTGAAACACAGGACCAGGATCCAAACAAGAAAAAGTTTTCCTTCCATCTTTTGTAATTTTACCTCCGTTTGAGTGACAAACTGTTTGTTCTTTGTTCCAGTCTGGTTCCATTGTTCTGGTCTGATTATATTTTGTTTGTACTTCATTAACATTCCTGGTCTTCAGGCAGTGAATCTGAAAGGAGGCAGTCTCACCTGTCCTTGGTCCAGGAGTATCCTCGCAGCCAGTTCAACATCCTGAGAGAAATGAAGCAATAAAATTTAATTAGAAGAGCATGTGTTTGTTAGCAAAACAGTCAGCTAAACGTGTTCAAATTTCTTGTTTTGTAAACCTGAAACCATCAAATGCTCATCATTTCTACAAATTCTGTAATCTGAGTCACTTTATTTCAAGAACCTGAAGTGAAACATGAGCATAAAAACATATTTTTCTGTCATTTTGTCTCCTTCTTTGCTTTATATGCTGTCTAAATGAAAACAAAACCCACACTTGTGAGAAAAGTCCTGCACTCTTTTGTTCTTTCTTTGTGCTATTATGTTAAGCAGAGGCCTTGCTTCCTAATTAAGACCCACGCAGGCGAGACACACTCCTGATAAAGCAGCAGAGAAGCTCTTCAGAGAAGCAGGTGGTTATGGGACGCTGAGGATTATACAGAAGAAGTCTGTCAGTGGGAGGCATTAAATGGCATGTTCATTTGCAACCCTGGATCCATTTACCCCGCTAATGAATTACTAGCATCACACGCTCTTAGGAAATTAGCACTCTGGGAAGTTGAAGTGGAGGTGGGCGTGTGGGGACAGGCGTCATCGCTGTGGAGGAAATGGAGTGTCCTGGAGGTTTGGTGATGGGAGAGTCGGCCCCCGAGGTCACCGGTTTAATCGATAGAAAACTCGATCATCAGGCCACGCGTGTGTCCAGTGGCAGAGGATGGATATTAGATGCATGTGGGTGGAGGCGGGACATCAAAGTGAACGATGGAGGTCCGGATATAATCTAGAGCCTCCCAGTCTTCATTGCATTTCCACCCAGAATCAACCCTCACTGCAGAGGCTGCAGGCGAGATGAATGACTGTAGCTGACGTGAGTATTTGTCACTGTCACAGACTCGCTGCTAAACAAGCTCTTTTTCTGGTCTTTTCCTTCTTTGTTTATGTACATGAAGAAAAAGGAGGGTTTAAGGTGCACATTTGGAAAAGAAAAACAAATGTGTATTAGTTCACAACTGAAAATAGTTCCCAACAAATTTACTTTTTTATCTCTGCCTGAGTGATGTTTGCTATAAACTACAGTGCCTAGCTGTTTAGGGAAACTGCTGAGGCTTTGTAAAAAATTTAAACTATGTATTTGTGAGCAGCATGCATAATGCTGTTTTGAGTTAACCTTACAGAAGCCTCTCCCTGATGTTCTGACATTAATATATATTTCTACACATCCTCCAGTCCACTCACTGTCATTTAAAAAAAAAATTCTGTCCCTTTGTCAATGTTATGTTGTTTTTGTTTCAGTCTTGTATTTCCCTGTTTGTCCACCAGGTGTCGGCACAGAGAAACAAAATGCTCTGCGCCGCTGCGTCTGCGCGGCAACATCAGCGCAGCAGAGCAGAGGAGCTGCTCTCGCTCCCTCGGGGCTTTGACGTCAACCCGGCAGATCCGAGTCAGTGCTGCAGCTGTGCACTAACACACACACACACACTCATGCACATATGCACAGCAAGGACACAGATGCTCATTACCACACACACACACACACACACACACACACACACACACACACACACACAAACCAATCCTTGTTTTTCTGTCTCCTGGGACACACACTCACACACACACTGTGGTTTCAGATTATGTAGGTTACACACTGACGACCACACAATCTCCACGCTTGGATGAAAGTCAGCCTATCTGTGTGAACTACTAGGAAACTAGTGCTTGTACAATAAGTGTGTGTGTGTGTGTGTGTGTGTGTGTGTGTGTGCGTGTCTCTGACCTTGGCATCAGCCTCAGCCTGACCCGTGAGTAAAGGCTTGTCCTCCGTGATGGCGATCTCCTGCATCTCTGTCGTCATGGCGTCACCTCCTGTACAGGTGAAAGAGACCGGAGCATGAAAATGTGTCGACTGTGGCGTCTGCAGGATGTTCTGCCCTCTGTGCCGTAACAGTGAACACATCTTATGTTTTACTGTCATCCCTAAGACACAAGCTTAACGCCGTGACAGCGGGAACAGAACAGTGTGAAAAACAACACACACACACACGCACACACACACACACACACAGGAAGATGCCAACACAGAAGTGAGTGAATACTGTATGGGGCGGTTTTCCTCTGGGACTTTCTTTGAGCTGTGGGACATTATGAAAGTTAATTAGGATTTAGTGCCAGCAGAGATGAGCAGAAAAGGATTGTGGGACAGAAAAAGAAGAAGAGGAGGAGGGGTGGATCAGTGGATTGAGTTTTCAGAGTGTGTTACAAATTATAGGTGAAAGTATAACATTAAACAAAGAGAAAAGAAAGAAAAGATTGAGGGGGTCAGGTGTAGACAGGTGTGATGACAAAACTGTGAGGAAAGAGGAGAGGAGGGGGGTAAGGCAGGAAATGTGAGAAACGACGAGCACCCGAGGGGAGGACTGACCGTGAGGAATAAGTGGCTGATAAGGATGGAGTGAAGGGAAAAACACTTTACATTACTTTTATCTGAGGAGGGGTTAGTGTTGCGTAGCATGTTGGCTCTATTTTCAGACGCCTTTACAGCCGCGGCGTGAGTTTCGGCGGAGTTAAGTGCTGCGCCCGGGGGCCATTGTAAAAAGGAAAAAAAAAAGACACGTGGTTGTTCAGGGAGGTGGAGGTAAGTTAGTTTCATTGATCTCTCTGCAGGTGTGGGAACTCAAACAGGACCTTCAACAGTACGGATGCACATTGAGAGAGTTTTACAGCCAAAGAATGTCAAAAATGTCAGACTGACATTTATCAGTGGCGGCACAAATTCTCCACCTAAAATTACATTATACTACACTAATTAGAATTTCTTGCTGCTAAGAGGAAATATTTAAAAGTAAGTGAGTGAGCACAGGTTGTTATCGTGTCCGGTTAGCAGATATTTTGACATTTAAAGCTGAATCACTTGTGTGTGTGTGTGTGTGTTTGTGTGCACAATTCATGCTCTAAACCGATGACTGGACTCTATCTTCAGATTTGGCATTACATCGAGTTGGTTGGTGTGTGTGTGTGTTTTTGCGTGCATGTGTGCATTCCTCAGAAAATGAACTGATGCCCAGAGGGGGGACCTGTGTCTCTTTGGGTTTCAAACGGAAGTGATTAGTCACCAACACACACACACACACACACACACAGCTTCCACTGTTTCTATCTTTCCATCTACATATGTATATTTATCAGTCTTGCATATGTTGTATTTTTCAGTCTCTCTGTCATTTGTTCTCAGCACCTTATATAGTTTTTTTTTTTTTTGCTCTGCCAGTGTGTCTCTCTCCCTTTATTTCACTACATTTTCAATAAAACTAGCGAGAGTTCAGCTTGCACATGTGCAAGCCGTGTTGTTGGTCCTGCATGTTTCGACTTTCCCACCAGCACGGAACAGAAGAGCACTAGTCAGGGTTAAAAAACAAAAATAAACGCAAAATTAATCGTCTAATAGCGGAAATCCTGCAGCCAGATTACATCCAAAATTTAATCAACTGATCTCTCGGGCATCATTCGGCCTGCACAGACTCAGCTCTGTCTGCTTGCTGCTAGAGCGCCAACTCCCTCCACCTCCCTGTTCAGCTGTGTGATTTACATATCACATGTTCATGCTTATCAAATGTTGTGAGTCTCAGAAAAAGTCTGCATCAAGCTTTCTCAGATTTCTTTCACAGCTTCAAAGTATTGCTACAAAAAGGTTAAAAAAATGACTGATGTACTTAATGACTTGTATATAAAATATCCTAAAAGTGAAAGGATGGCTTCAGGTTGCTTGTTTTGTCTGGTCAACAGTCCAAAAATGAAAAATAATCAGTTTACAATCATAGAGAGCAAAGAAATCATCACATTTAAGAAGCTGGAGTCTGCAAATGTTTGAATTTTTTTTATTGATTAGTTGAAGGGCTAATTGTTGAAGCATTAAGTCTCTACCTTTTTGAGAAATTTTACCCATGAACACACGATTGAGGATAAACTTGCCCAGTTAGTCAAGTAACTGATTGGGCAATTAACAGAAAAATAAATGACAACAATTTAGATAATTGCAATCTCAGTGGTTCCATCTTCTCAAGTATCAATATCACCTTAGCCATGGTTTTCTGACTGAATACCTCTGCCAGTCAGAAAAAACAAGCAACTTCAATATGAACTCTGGAAACTTGTGATTCAGAAATTTAAGAGACCAAAGAATGAATCACAAATTTGAAAAAAAAAAAAGAAAATAACATGAATCAATTCAGAAGTTGGACCTTTGACAAAGCTGATACTGACAATCCTGACTACAAATGGCAACAACGATGAGACAAATACTAAATCTTCCAACTGTCCAACTGTCCTCGCTGTTCCTCACTGCCCCTCCTGCCCGTCTCCTCTGTGACCAGCTGGCTTATCGGGCCTGTTTCTGGACTGCGGCTTTGCCAAGGACTATGGTGGCTCCGCCGCAGCTGAAGGGCCTTCAGCACATTCACACATGCAGCCGGCGCGCATGCAAACGCTCGCACTGGATGCGCTCACGAGATATTTTACAATCACAAAAGACAGATTAAGAGGTCTATTTTGAGAGCTTGAAATTACCTAGGTTAAGTCTAGAGGCAGCAAGCATGAAACGTGAAACATCTCGTTTTTTTTTTTTTAACAGCAGAAAACACCAAGCGAGACAAAAGTAACTCCAAAATGTTTGGGATTGATTTTGATTTGACTTCTAACAGAAAAGTCACTTTCCCATCACCATAATATTACACTCTATAATGTCTGTGAATGTGTGTTAAAGAGATAAGCTCACAAATAAACTGCAATGTGACATTTCTGGCATCTTTTTATTTTCCTAGCTTGATGCCAAGGCTTCAGGGACGACCATAGCACATCTAGAGCTGGTAGGACTTTAAATATCTTGCTCAAAGATACTTAAGCGGCCCTGACCACTCTGGCTGACCATCAGCCTCTCTGTTACTGTAAATTGCTCCCCCACAGACACTCCCCCAGTATTTTTATAGATCTGGCATTTCGTGACTTGTCTGCAGAGTAAGTGTTTATATGCTCCTCTGTGTATATTAATAGGTCTCTGGTCTTACTCTGTGTGGATGTTTGTTAAGTTCTGCCACCACAGGTTCTCTGTTTCTGTATGTAACATGTGATCCACCGGGAATCTGCACAATGACGTTCTCTCTGGGCTTTAATAAGAAACACCACAGTGGAGAAGAAAATAGTATAAACACACAATACGAACCTACAAATGCGAATGTACAAACACATAGTATAGAGCGGGTCTGTAAGCGAGCATTACTTTCACTATTTACTGTTTAGTCTAAAATATGTCAGAAAATGATATTATGTAATATTCCCAGATTGTGATGATTGTTCAGTCCAACCAGCCGTCCAAAACACAAAGATTTTTAATTTATAATGATTGAATATATTTTTTCACACAGTTAAATAAGTAGAGCTTGAATTATGACATGAATAAGGGAAATGATATCATTTGCCTGCTGTCTCATTAGTTAAATCAACTCTATAGACTTTAACAAAGCGCAGTGGGAGCACTTTACGATAATATATTCAGTATTGCTTACATTAACACCACTTAGACTGAATATTGATTAAACGTTAACAGAGACGTCGGCGACATGAGCGGCTATATTATGAGCCGTCAAAGCCTGCAGGAACAAAAAAAAAAAGAAGGGCAGTCATGTGACCAAAATCAGGCATTAAGCATCATTGATATGGGTCTCACGTAACTCGGCCATTAAAGTTAATCTGCTCTCTCTGCCGCATACATAAACATACACTCCCTCTCTCTCTTTTTCCTCCACGTCTCCCGATGCTGCGGCGTTTTAATCGGCCTAACTCTCCCTCCATCATCCATCTTCCTTCATCTCTCCCTCTCTCACAGAGTCTGTGTGTTTTAGAGCGTGTAATAACTGTTAAACTGCACAGGAGGCACCGTCTGTCACCGTCGGAGAGGGAAACATAGAGATAGAGAGAAAAAGACAGATTTGCATGAGGAGCAGGGAGGGAGGGAGGCTGAGGACTGAAAACCAGGGAAGGGAATGTGCTCATAGGTAGGTGAAAAAGAGAAAAAAAAAGAAAAAGAAAAAAAAAAAGGATTTGCTTCTCATTTGCCTCTACTCTGTTTCCACATTTCAGCTGTCAGACAACAGTTGCTCAATTCATCAAACAGGTTTGAACACGTCTCAGATATCAGGCGGAGGCAGCGCATAATTGCTCGGCAGCCTGTTTACTGTACACTGCCCCACTTTGTCATAAGAGACCTACTTAATTAAGATTTCTAAACTGTTACAAATAGCTTTTAGGTGTTTAATTATATATATGAGCTGATGAGGAAAATGTTAAAAGTCAAATGTACAAAATTAACAATTCACCTTATTGCCTGAAAACAAAAAAACCACAAAGGACTTCTAATGATTCAAAAAATGATGCAGGCTTGTTCCTTGTGTCACACTGGAAGCATCCAGACAACCCATGTTTTGACAAAAATATTTTTTAATTGTGTCGCCAGATCTCAGCATTAAAGTTATAATCTCAAACAACTTTGATTTTGTTGTCTTTCGAAGCACCTTTAGCGATAACCGGTAATCGCAAACACGGCAACTACAATCGTTGCCGTGTACTCACAACGCTAGCAGAGACGGGGAAAAAGACAGTACAGCACTTCACACACAGATAAAGAGCGTTAAAAAACCTTGCAATTTCTGCTGCTGACACCCGGGTCTCACTTTCTCCCACCAAACTGGCTGCCAAGTGATCAAAATGGAAGCGATTTTACAACCTTACAACTTTACAAATTCATTCGAGTTCTGTGTGAAGTTTGACTTTTAACAGTCTATGTCGAGACCAACTGATTGATTGATGTTTTCTCCTCGAGGGTAACGACAGCCGTGCTCTGCTGAGATCACTCAGCACTGCAAATCTGTTCACCCAGATACATGCTAGCTGCGGTCGACACTCCCTCTACATGCCAAACTGCCATCTGTATTCCAAGAATACCCAAGATACTACTTGGAGCTCAGTGCCTGTTTGAGTTACAGTGGGGAGATTTTTGCATCAGTGTGTTGAACCTTTTAGGACTTTTGGGCCAAGAACTCTCCCAACCAGCTGTATGAAAGCAGTGTAGTGATAAATGAGAGCTGTTGTTTGTCACAAATGGTCAAATTATGGCCTTTTCTACCACTTTTCAGTTCGCCGTTTTGATCGCGTCGACCCTCCTGCACAAAGACTGGAGTTAACAAAAAATAGGCGCTCGGCATCTCGCTAAAATAGACTGCAGCAGGGGCAGACTGCTCGAAGTCAGGCAGCGCGTTTCTATACATGAGACGGCCCCACGCTGCAGGAGGGAAAAGCATCTTTATTTTCTGCCAGCAGACTCTGATGCCAGCAAAGTTTGAGATATCAGCCTGTATTAATGCCATCGGGAAGAGGCATTTGTTGCTATTTTGTGTTGTGAAACAAGAAAGCATCTCTCGCAGAAAAATTTACACTAAAAAGAAACTCAACTCAGATATAAGAAGGGCTTCAACTTCAAATTGCACCTGTATTTTTCTTTAATCAAACGCTAGACTGCTGTTTCGCAGAGCTGATAGAAGAAGCTGCTACTCTCTCCCCCTCTCTCATCTTCCCTCTTCCTTTTTATCTTAATCTCTTTCTCACAGCTCTGCTCAGCTCTCTTCCCTGTCCTCTCTTTCTCCATCTATCCATCCATCCATCCATCCATCCATCCATCCATCCATCCTTTGTCACGCTGCTGACTCTTCATTCGTGTCTCTCCTCGTTTTTTCAGACAGTCATCGCTCCACATTCTCTGCCTCACTGCAGGTCTTTGTCTGATTTCTGCCGTCCCCTTTCTGTCTCTCCCTCTTTTCTTTTTTTTTTGTCCGACCAACAGCAAGTGAAAGGAGAAATGGGCAAGCAGCTCTGGCAGATTCCTTCCTTTCATTTGCTCTCTTTCCCTCTCTCGGCTGCCACCAGTATTTGCAGCTCTGAACAAAGAGGCGCGCCCAGACGCTCTGATACGAGCGTCCAGACACGTAAACAGTGTGTTGAAGTAGGGCACTGAGCATTAAGGTCACCTATATTGAGAATGTGCGCTGAAAGGCTGAAAGGTTAAACCTGTGACATTTGGACGGGACGAATGTGTGGCTGCTTCAACGTGTGGAGGCGATGATGTCGAGGTGTTTAAGGCTGCATAGCGAGGAGGGGGGAGGGAGTGAGCAGGTGTCAAGTAGAAGTCAAGTTCTGGGTTACAAACTGACCCTGGGTGGGCGTGGTGGCGCAGCGTGATGCCTCGACGACAAGTCCATGTTGCATTCGAGCCAGCTGGAAGGAACATCAAGGAAGATTCTGACCAAATCACCCCTGATGTTATTTGAAATGTTTCAACAGCAGTTCCAGTGTGATACTTTTACTTTTACTCTTTAAAAACTCCCTTTTATTCATTTAAACCTGAAATAATTGAGGTTTTGGTCACTTGGGGGAAGCAAAATAAGCTGTTAACACTCAAATATTACATACACTGAAAAATCGGCTAGGCTGATGTTTTGGCTGATGTTACCTTATTGCAAATCTATCACTATCTGTGTATATGTCAGCCAATGAGTAACAATAAATGCAGTACACAAATTATTTTAAAAACAGTGTTGTTATGACGAGTTCATGCTTACACTGCAAAATGTCTTGGTCACAATAAAATAATGTATACATATCAAGATTATTCTTTTGGTATAATATACTTATAAAAAAATCACTATAGGCTGATATATCATTTCAGGGTTTTTTGTAGATTTCCAAATATCTGACTATTGCACTCAAAACTCCACCTCCAGCAGACACAGAGCATCATTAACATTCATATGAGTTGTCTTACTGCCCACCTGATCAATATAAAGTGCAATATTTACTCTCCTTTTAGCTCTGTTTTAGTCTCTGCCAGCTCCTGAGAAATGTGGGGAGTTGATCCTTTAGCCTCTTATTGCTCCATTATGTACAGCAGCTATTCTCCAGCTCTGTCTGTCTGCTGTTTTGTGCTGGTGTTAGTGGTGGTGCTGTAGTGAACATCGGGTTTATCAGTTTTTTTAGCTAAAAACTTTTGTCAGCTGTAGCTTGAAACAAGGTGGATGAAAGCAGCGAGTCTATGCCAAAACAATTTCATTTGTGAATAAGACCGATACGAATGAAATAATTTGAGTGTGGATTTCATGCAAACTTTTGATATTTTATTTAATCTATATTTTAATAAGTTTTTTAAACCTGGTGCAATGAAACATTTAAAAAAAATAAATATAAGACAGTGGAGAAAAGCAATCTCTAAGGGAAAAAAGCATAAAAGTTCAATGGGGAAAGCCATTTGTTTGCATTTTCAAACTAAAGTCATTGGAGATTCACGGTTTTCACTAAGCAATGTGAAATGTTCGCCAAACAATCGCCTCCCTCACACAAATACATCCCCTACTGACACACAAACACACACGCACACATATGAACAGCAGTGTTGACGACAGAAACGCTCTCAGGACCGAACGTGTTCTCTCTCCTGAAGCAAATCACGTTTGTCTGCAGTACTTCACCGCTGTCAGACCTGGGTCCCTCTACGTCTGCACTACATGCACTTCTCTGCCCGAGGTCTGCTGAGGCCGAATTTTCTTTTCTACAATGGATAGTACATGTGTGGGAAATGAACAGATGTGACAGAAAAACTCTACTGTCCCTCTGCTCAGTCACAAAAGATGGCTGGAGTCGTATTCTCTGAACAGTCTCTAAAACTTAGAGTGTCCTGTGACAGATTAAGATCCATGTGAGAGAAATCAAATATGTTTCTCATCTCTGACTTCTCCAGCAAAGAAGTCTTTTTTTTGTATTTGATCGTGCTCCTTTTTTGGTTTTCTTGTTCTAATGGTGTAACAGGAAATAACAAAAAACAATGTGGTAACTGTCACAGTTTATAACATCTTGTGGAAATGCAAACAGGAATGCCCTGCAGGGTCTTAAACGTTCCAGACTTATTTTGTGGGGCTCTGTCTCTCCTGGGACTGGACACTGGGGCCCCTTGTGTATCTACATGGTTATAGGATTACTTTGACATATAGAGATTGATTTGCTCTCTTGCCTTGAGCAAGATGAGAATATCGATACCTCATTGGTGTCTGTCCATTAAATACAAAACAAAAGACCAACGTTGTTTAGCTTAGCTTAGCATAGAGGCCGGAAGCAGGGGGAAGCAGCTAGCATGTTTCTGTCCAAAATCTCCCTACCGGCTCCTCTAAGGTTTATAAAACTCTTTAACATTTTATATCTTCTTTAATCTGTGCAGAAACTGTAAAGAATTGTAAAAAATAGTTTTACGGGGAACTATTTCTTGGCCAGGTGTAGTGATCCCATCACCCATGAGACGTTTCAAACTGAAGTTTCTTGTATAGCCCCTCTGCAAAGTTTAGCAAGGCTTCACAACGTGCACCTTTATCGGATATGTTATGCAGGACAGACAAGCAGGCAGCGAGAGTCAAACTCATCTAAAATCTGAATTTAGCAACTTTAATAACTGTGACTAATTGCATCTTCTGTTTACATGCTTAATACTTTTTGTCTGCATATGTTTACATACCCCATAATTTGTTTACATCCTGCTGTATATTATTTCTTTTATTGCTGCATGTTGATGGTCTGATTCAATTCATATTTGATTGTCCTGCTGCAATAACTTAATTTCCACACAAAGATCAATAAGGATTCATCTTATAGTGTTTAAGATCGGAGCTCTATGTGACCGCCAGAGGCTTTAAAGGAGGTGGTGCAACTTTTTATGAGAAGCAGCTTCACTCAAATTAAGTTTATGGTTTGATATCAAGAAACCAACCTCACTTTTTTGTCGGGTGGGGGGCGTGGGGGGTCTGTTGCTAGGTCTGCTGGACCAAACAAAGTCCGAAAGCAGATAAAAAGAGAGAAAAATGAGCGACAAATGCCTACAGAGAGAGGAGGCACAACAGCAGCCACCATGGAGACCCAGAGAGGGGCCAAAGCTCTCCTTGTCTCCACTCTGAGCCAAGCCTTTGCTCACCCCCTTTAAATCTCCCCTGCAGCTTCCCACGAAGCTGGACGGGCATACGTGGATCACCTTGGCTCTCCAAAAGACACACAAACAGACACACGAATGAAAGAGCAGCCTAAAAGAAAAGCTTGTTTTCTCTGCCTCTGTCTCAGCAGATCACTGTGGCCCTCTTGTCTCCTCAAATCCTCTGTCGTCCATCACTCAGCGCCTTTGCTCGCTTCGTCTTTTCATTTTCGGGCCGCCTATTATTCCCTCCGTCGTGATCTCACCTCCACTCAGACATCCAGTCTCTCTCTGTCTGTCTCGAAAGGTGAGAGTCTTCTTTGACAAAGGTTATTCACTAACAGAACAGGTGAACCATGGCATCCTCAAAAATATCTGTATAAATGTAGGTATAGAAGTTAGCCATTATTATTGATTAGTTAAAAGAAGATTAACTACCAGCCATTTTGATTCCTGAACTTTTGATTCCCAAAAATTGTTTGTTAGATTATATGGGTCCAAATTGCGACAAAATACAACAAAATAAAAAAAAATCCTATGAACCTATGAAATTAACATTTCAAAGATCGCGTTATTTACCTACATTGTCGTAGTTTTACCTGAGAGGACGTTTTGCTGCCTTTCCATCTTTACCAGTTAACATGACTAATTCCTGCATGATACTCAATGCACAGGTTGACGTTGTCAGTCAAACAATTCACCTAAAACAAACAAAATAAAAACAAATATCAAAATCGAAATACTGAAAACTGAGTACCTACCCAAAGAACGAATATCTGAATAGATATCTGAATATTTTCTTAGTAAGATCCAGACTCAGTAGCATGATGAGTCCTCCTAAATGATAGGTAGGGACATGTCTTAAATGACAAACTCTGCGTAACCAACACTGTTTGGGCTTTATCAAAAAAGGGAAAACATGTCTAGTCTTAATGTTTGCAGGCTAAATGCTACCAGTACCTCAGCAGTTTATGTTTTGCTCATAAATATGTCCACATGTTGTTTTATTCTCTTTTGTAAAATGGAAAATCGTGCAAAATGGCTGCACTATCATGACAGTTATATAAATTCCCTTACATGAAAAGTGAGATAAAAATTTGGTTTTACTTCAACTTTAAACAAAACCTCCAAACATTTTCTATTTACACTAATAATAATGGTAATGGTGTTCATTTCTTATATAATCTAATGGCGATCATATGCAGTACAAACATGAATGTCCAAGAAGTCAAATGCACAGAAGAACAAATGCTCTGGATGTTAATGAACAAACATGTTTCCTGTTGTCTACTCTGATCTCTTTATCTGATCTGTTTATCTATGAAATTCAAATTATCCCTCTTCGGCACCATTGGCCCAAAGCGTGAAGAGAAACCAGCAGTCACCTTGACTGATTGTGTAAATGCACAAAGGACAGCGCTTTATTTTATTTAGGCAGATCTGTGAGAGCATATACAGCTACATGTACATAAAAAAACACTTAGACCTGAAAGAGACGGTTTTATCTGTTGTTTTGATTTAGGTCATAGGCCAACAGCGTATGATCACACACATACAGAGAGACCCATGAGATCACATACACACACTAATTGACCTTCAACGGGTACATTTATACGATGGGATCTATTGGCTAAGAGCTGATAGAGATAAATGGCTCGGTGATGGTGGGCTGATTGCCGCTGCAGCCGGGCATAAATCAGCTTTTCTTAAGGCAGCAACTCAGAAAAATACACAGTTGAAATAATACACAGTACCTCCATGAAATACATGGTCGAGCGTCATTTCAAGGGGTTTCCTATGAGCATGATTAGAGCATAAAGGTACATTTAGCAAACATTATTGGTACTTTTTTATCCATAATTCACCCAAGCGGCTCAGTCCTTTAATCTTGTACTTTTGGCAGCTGATTGGGTCTGCTGGGAGCGCCTTGCTCTAGGGCTCTTTCAAGGGTGTTTAGTGCACTTCTACGTATAAATGTGTCATTTTTTTCATTTGGTTTAATTGTTTAGTCTGTAAAATGTAAGAAAAAAGTGTCTAAAACCAAAATTGCAATGCCGTAACTACACTACATGGCCAAAAGTATGTGGACAGCCAAACATTATAACCTTAATTGTTGAACATCTCAGTCCGAAACCGTGGGCATTAGCCTCCACTCCTCTTTTGGGAAAGCTTTCCATGGGATTGTGTAACCTGGCTGCAGGGGCTTGCTCACATTCAGCCAAAGGACTATCAGTGAAGTCGACTGCTTATGTTTAGCCATAAGGTCTGGCTCACAGTTGGTGTTCCAGTTCAATCCAAAAGGTGTTGGACGGGGTTGAGGTCAGGTCTCTGTGCCGGCCAGCCAAACACTGAAAAACTTTTCTTTATAGAACTGGCTTTGTGCACAGGGAGCTTTGTGTTGTAAGAAGAAAGAAAAGAACACTATTGCCTTAAACTGCAAAGATTAGTTGAATAATTGATTACTCCATGGACAGAAAACTAGTTGGCAATTATTTTGATAATCGACTGATCTTTTAAGTTATTTTTCATGTGACTGTTCCACTTTAAACAAATGTGGAAAATTTGCTAAACTGAATACTTTGGGGATTTGGATATTAGTTGTACAAAAAGACATTTTATGAGGTCATTATATACTGTCGACTATGATCCAAAATATCTTTATATGCTGTCTACATATAGTGCATAAAACAGAGAAAATCCTCAAATCTTCAAATTTTAGAAACAAGATCTACATAACATCTGGCACTTTTACTTGAAATAATTGCTGTGGAAGATTATTCAAATGGTAACCTTTGGCCACAAGCCTTCAACTTCTTTTTCTCCTATGACGCTTCGCCTTCAATACTCACAAAATGATCTACCATCTATGAGTCATGCTGACCCCATGGGGTGTGTGCTAAATGAAGCATGTGAAAACCGTCGCACGCTGCCGCATCATTCAGCATCACTGCTTCACCCTCATGTATAAAACACATCCTCTGTCTTTATAATCAACCTGATAAGAGCTGAGGGTTCTGAGACGTGAAGGTTACCCTGCTTCACAAAAACATCACAGCTGAAAGTCGCAGCTGAAACATGACTACATGATGTCAAACTGTTGCTGTCATGGGCTCAAACAGGAACAGCTAATCGGCAGATTACAGCGGCCATGTTTGATTATGCAGATAAAAGAAATATGTATAAAGTAATAACTGATTAGATGCCCGCACTCGAAGGCTAAATGGACACTAAATATCTCCCTCTCGCCCTCACAGTGTCTGATCGTGACAGAGCTTAGAGCTGATAAAAATTAAGTGAAGGGATGATTTCCGTTTATATCCAGGTTCAACAAGACGGATATTATGGCTGCAGTGACACCAGCTTGGTGTGAGTTCATGGTACATCCAGCACAGGAAACATCACTTGTTTACTTAAAGTCGTGTCGATATCCTGAACTTCACTCGTCCCAATCAGGACTCAAATGTTCCGTTTTAAGGTGAATCATTGATCTTGTTTTAAACTGGCCTGAGTCTGGGGACCCTGGTGTTAAAGGTTTTCACATTTTAAAACACAGCTGGAGACAACGTTGGATAATTTGCACATTTAAAAACTGCATTCATTCTTCCAGTGACTAAGCTTAATCCAGCTGAGTCAAAGTCATCTTTTAAATCTCACTTTTATCAGAGAGCTTGTCCAGATTGTTCCTTGAGTCTTTTTTTTTATCATGAGGAATTCAAGCTATCTATTTATCTAAAATTACGATGGGAGTAAATCTAGGCTGAAAAGAAACACACTGTTTATCTTTTTTTTTTTCTTATGGGTAGTTGGGATTATTACTGAGAAGAGTTTTAAAGACTAAATGACCGTTTGAATTCAATAATAATATACACCATTTGTAACCACCCACTGAAAAGACTTCAGTGTTTTCTAATCAACATAATTTACTTTCCAAAACCGATACAAATCAATGCAGAAAAACACTTGACAATCATACTGTATGGTAAAGCTATGGCTAGTGTTAGGGGCAAATTAAAGATTGGGTTCAAATGAATAGTTAATATTGAAGAAACATTGTGATTTGGCTTAAAGTACTAGTTTTAAGGTTAGGGGACATTTGTCATCATGGTTCTAATAATAAACCACTTCGTGCTCAGGGTCACTTCCTTCACTTCCTCACTATCCTTTTACAGTAAGTTCACACTACTTCCAAACTGCTGCAACGGCTGCTGGACGCCTTAAATAAATGCATCGTTTTGGGGGTGTGATTTGCTGCGACGAATGAAGCTCTAGTTTTTCCTCGTAGGATGAGGACAGTCAAAGTTTTGGGGTTGCTGTTTTCTTCTTGTTGCACATTTATCCATCCTTTTCTTACAGCCGGTCACTTCAGCGGACTTCCATCGCGGCGTCGGCCTGTGTTGCTAGGAGATGTGCGACACGGCTGTGGACAATCTAGCTCCGTATAAATACACTTCACATGGACATTGTGCATGGCGGCAAGGGTCCGAGCGTTACCCCAGCGAATGTGTTTTTGCTGCTTATTTTTTGCCCCGCTCAGCTCTTCCTCCTGCCTGTGGCTCTATTGACAAACACTCCTGATTATGTACCTGTGTGCTGTGGAACAACGCTCACTTGGCGAACCACACACACACACACACACACACACACACACACACACACCTCTAACAGACCAGACTGGATGCACATTTGGATGCGTTTGGGTTGCTTCAATTCAAAATGACAGAGTGTAAAATTTGCAGCCCACAGTTCAGCATTTGGAAAAAAAAAAGATACATGTGCACACTCTACTCCACACATCCAACCTGAGAAATATGAATGGAGTTTGGGCAGAGCGATTGTCTATAAATAGGGTGTTGTGAAGGGCTGTTGGGACTCGTGGGAACAGACAGGGCATTGTGCAGCCTGGCCTATCTCTATCTGGCCTTTAGCCATCAAGCAAGGGACTGAGCAGTGCCCCCCCATCACCACCACCACAGCAAACACACACACACATCCACACACTCTGGCCTAGATGCTCGCGTATGAACACTAGCTGTTATCTCGCACAGATACACAGTATAAAATCCTATACGCGCTGACCCAGATGCTGAGTCTGTTGTGCTCCAGTACACCTACACAAAATATGGAAAAAAAAGAAATAATCCACATTTTTATAAATACTCAGACTAATGTGCACTAGATACTACTGCTCTGATGATATCAGGACGAAACACACACACACCAACGTTACTCATGTGGTCAGAATTTATTCAGACTAGACTGATCTTGAAACACCTACGCGGTGAGCAGCGTTGCTCAACACTGTCTCAGCTGACGTGCTCTTCTACACTGTACACACAGTAAAAATACATCTAAGCTCGCATTATAGAAACCCTATACCGATGTGCACAGCTGCCAGGAGTCATAAAAATAATTGACCTGTATCCTGTTACGCAAGCAACGTTTAAACACAGAAGTGAAGACAGTGAAATTCACTTTTTCCAGAAGCTTGTTGACTGCTCTTCATAATGATAAGTTATGCGTTGGTGGACATTTTACTGGCTGTGCCTGATTTGACTACTTTATCTTCTAAGCTATCAACAAAACAGAGTACAATTGTGTTAACACAACCAGAGATGCAGGTCGGAGTGGGGGAAAAAAAACACATTTCAGCTGCAATTGCTGTGCTTTGGTTTCTGTCCAAACGATTCACTTTCAGCGTGCCGTGAGCACAAATTCCACTGTTTGTTTTGCATTTTCAGCGCTCTCTCGTGTCATGTTTGTCGGGTTTTAACACACTGAGCTGAATCTACTGTCAACAGAGAAGAATCAATGTTTCTGTTGGGGCCGACAGTGAGAAATGCAACATTACACAACGTTAGTTACAGTTGCTGCACTCAGATGGGCCATACAGGATACAACTTGAGCATGGAAATAAGGGTTTTCCTCATATATATACAGCTCATTGGTGTAAATATACATAAGGCTTTTCATTACTTATTACAATTTATAATGAATTTTAAATACAAATTGGATGGTGACTTTTGATATACATTAAGTAATATATTGTCTGATCATTTGATATCCAGTTTCACTTTAAATACGAGGTTCTTTCAAGCTTATAGTACCATTAACATTAAAAAGTCAGATTACATTTATAAGAGTTGATTACAGTGATTTCTGTTGGACAGATGGCTCGCAGACACAGTGATATGTTTGTGTAACTATGGAGTAATAAACGGCTGAATAAAACGGTGAAAACGGGCTGCTGTGGTTAAGATTTAAATCTACATTCAGAGATCTTTCTGGCCTTGCAACAAGCTAAAAACACAATGTCAACATTGGTTTAACAAATGTGTTGACTATTGACTGTTCACAAATCCAGCAAACACATAGTAACACTAACATTCATTTGTGGCCCTTTTCCACTAGCAGCTACTCGGCTCGCCTCGCCGCCTCACGGCTCGACTCGACTCAGTTTCGGTCGTTTTCCATTACAATAGAGTACCACCTCAGCGTGGGTGGGGTCGTCGGTACAACGCATGCGGCCGAAACTCCAGCAACGTCATTTGTTATGCGTGACACAAACACACAAACAACTATGGAGGCCACCAGACAAAGAAATGTCTGCACCTCACCTCGTCGTTGCTGTTCCACGGGTTGATTTCTGTGCAGCCATCTCTGATCGTGTTACCGTTGTTGTTACTGCGTTTTAAAAATGGCGCGGTTGACTCTTATGAACGAGTCGCTCTCCCGGACGCATCTAGTGATGTCACGCCCTGGCCAATCAGTGGTGGCCTGCCGTCTGCCGACGTCACATTTTCGGCTCGACTCAGTTCGCTTGGAACCCCGGCCGAGTAGGTACTACGAAAGTACCTGGTACCAGGTACTAACACGTAATGGAAGAAAGCGCGTACAAACCGAGGCGAGTCGAGTCGAGGCGAGTAGGTGCTAGTGGAAAAGGGCCATTGGACTCATGTCATGATAGGACGTCTGATATTCACTCTCCTTTTATCTCGGTTTTGGTTTCAACCAACTCCTGAGAAAAACATCCATCTCGGCTGCTAAACGCTAAACTGTTTTCACCAGCTAGTTGCTAAATTTGTCTCTTTGCCGTTTGATGCTGAACAGGGAACATACAGCGGGTTTATCAGAGCCTTTTTCACTGTAATTAGCTGCCTGCTGCTAACAAGGTTGATTAGAGCAGAGTTGAGGGGCAGATAACGCACGGAAGCAAGATAAGATCTTTTATTGATCCCACAGTGGAGGAAATTCCACTGTTACAGCAGCTCAAACACAAAGTAAAAGAGACATTAAATAATAGACAAAAAAACACACAAAGACACAAAAAAACAGTATGTACAATAAGCTAAAAAACGTTAAAGCAGCCCATTTGGCTAAGTGGACCTGCAGAGCTAGCTGATAATTCCCTGTGGGTTTGTTACTACAAGCAACAGCTTTTACATTACACACTTGATTTGATCCATTTTTAGTACAAATAAATTGGTGAGTGCAGCTTTTAGAGCGTACTTTATCCTCTCATTTGTTTCAGAATCATCTATTTTATTCCAATGGCAAAGAAAGAAATTAAACTGGCTCTCAGCCCTCCAACACTTCTGAGGACCTCTGCTATAAATGAACAGCCGCACTCAAACAGAGCAGTAAACAAAACTCTGAGTCTGAACAGGCAATTACACCCACAGACGCGAACATCAGCTCCATGCCACCATCAGCACCAGAACGTCATCAAACACCACAACACAGTCCACTTATTACAACAATACTTCACATTTAATCAGCGGTTTTGGCGCCACAGCTACACCGCCGACGGGTCCGTACACACCCAACAACGGGCGAGCACTTAGAGAGGAGATGAGACACCTCGACGTAAGCACTAAGACTATTTCCGTGCAGCTGATGTGACAACAGCGTATCATTCCCTGATATTCTGGGACTTGAATCCACCTCTGAAGCGACACGTAGAGTCCAATTATAGCTGTTTACTGGCCTAGTTCACTGCATATCCGCACATTAATCTACCTTTCAGTGGTGTTATGTGTCTCCTACGACCTAGCAACCATCAGACTTTAGTGCGATCCAATCTGAGTTGACACAACATGCAGAATGTGTGTTCAGTTTGTCATTGTAGCTCATTCAGAATTCACTTTCTGTCATTACAACTCAGAAATAAACTATGATTTGAACTTTTAATGCCTCGCCACGGCCACTCTACCAGGTCAAGCATATCGTCTTTCCCTGCAGTCAACGCTGATGGATTAGCAAACACTGCGGGAGTAAATGTTAATATTGGTAGAGTCAACAAGCAAGGTGACAGTCTGAATACGCTCGAGTAAGTTTCCCTGCAGACACCAATAGCAGGGGAAATGCATTTGTGCTTTTGCAAATGGAGCAAAATGTGAATCTTTAAGTGTTTAATGTACTGGATTAAGGTGTAAGTTCTCCCATTGTTAATCACCTACATTTGCAGTTTTCTCCGCCCTTTGCTTCCCCTTCCCTTTCAAACTTTGTACACTTAGGAAATGATTCTCCTGTCGAGGTTATATGTGTTTACGTCTTGTTTTACTCCCGTGATAAAGGCATTGAAATAATTATGAAGACAGTAAACTTAATTTATTTAGCACAAAACAAAAACACACACAACTATATCTAGTGAAAGTTTGCTAACACATTCCAGACCAAGTAAGATGGTCTTTTCAGCAGGTGGGCTCATCAGTCCAGCATCAAAACATGCAGGAAACTGTGCCTTGTGTTCCACTAAACTCAGATAAAATGAATGTGTCAGGAGCTCCGTGGACCTCTGAGTTGACTCGACTGCAGAAGGAGAAACTGTCAATGACGATCCGAATGAACACAATGTCCAATGACGGTACAGCCAGCCTGTAATGAGGTCAGATTGGTCAATAGCCACCACTGCAACAAGGTCAGTGGTGCAGAAGCAGTGAAACAAGGCCATCACCATCTATAGTTCTTACAATGACAAACTACAAGTCAAAAACAGGTAACAAATACAAAACTTTAGCTGTAAAGTGATGAGCTTCCGTGCTGCCAGTGGCTTCAGAAATGACTCTGTAGAGCTGCCGGTTCGCCACAGTTTAATGATGTCAACAAGTTGATCTCCTTGGATTATTAGTCTGGCCAGAGCACAAACACTCAGGATACAGCGTCAGACCACAGGCCGACTGTCCCGGCTGGAGAGTTTATTCTTGGCCCTGACAGATGCGTATGACACGACAGCAGAAGAACTCCACAAATCACTGCTGTGACATGTCAACAGGCCGGCCCGGTTCAGAGCGCCTCTATCCGACAGATTGGATGTAGATGTCCACCACAAAAAAAGCTAGCAGCTGTTTGGATCATGTACCAAGCTTTGAAATGAAATATTTAGTTATTGGAAAGAAATCTGCTGATAATGTGAAGTAATTTTCCTATTTCAGCGCAATTTTATACTGTAAAACATTGTGTAGTAATAATAACTAACACCATATTCGCATTATATTTACATTTATTTTATTGAGACTTGAATTATTGATAAATTGATTGCACTGCATTTGTTCAGTTGTTTGAATATGTCTACAGACTGTCCATAAATTTAGAAATATTTTTAGTGTTCAACTACTTATTTTGTTTGATCAACAGTTCAAAACCCCGAAGGAATTTATTCATTTTCATTTCCATAGTAAATTAATTTAATAATGGTGTCAAAAAAATGGTGGACTGTTGGGATGAACTGAGTCATTCATTCTTATTTTTCCTTTATGCAGATGACACTGTAGGTTTTTATGAAGAAGAGGCTTTAACGGTGAGTCAGTGTTACACAAGATCGGTTCTGCAGCAGAGGAACAGATTTAAATTAAAATACAGAAATGAAAAAGACCATTTTCGTGAACTCTATGAATAATCCATACTGTCATTTTGAACACTAGTACGGGTTACAACGAAAGCCTTTGATGTCTGCAAACATTTCTTCCCAACCAACATGACAAGCTCACCGACGACGTAGAGATCAACTTAATCGCTTTCAGGGATGTTGCTGAGCGTTAACCAGTTAATCTTAATTAAGTTAAAGGAGCACTGCAATGATGTCAAAACATCTATTAAACGTAATTAAATCCTGCAGTCATAGTTTGACTCATAAGTACACAAAAAAAAAATATACCAAAGGATTAAAGGTGTTCATTTAGGGTATTAAATTAAATTAAATTTCATTGTTGATTCATGGTAGTTGTCTCCTTGAACTGATTAATAAAAACATATTTTCTTCACAGTTTTTTTTTTTGCACAGTGGTATCTAACTTGTTCTGGGTTTATCTGCTGAGGTTTGGAGATATCTGCCTCCGTCCTCAACACAAAAGAGGTGAGCAGACTTTTGTTGGTGCTGCACAGAGCGCTGTGAAAGTGGCACGACAGATTAAAGTTTACTTTATCCAAATAAATAGTCCCAAAGAAAACAATGCACAGTGCGTGACTAAGACACGCTGCTTACAACATTTCCTCGTATCATTTTTCAGCACAGATAAATTCCATTCACCTTTCTTGCAGTGGAACGAAGCCATAAATCTCAAAACCTCAGCACATAAAACCAAAACTATGTGTAAATATTATGTGTGTGGGTGAACCGACTCTTTATTAACCTGCTAAAAAAAAAAAAAAAAAAAAAGATTTTAAGGAGCCAGATTTTTCAGTGTGTGGCCACTAATTCTAATTTCAAGATTCACTTGAAATAAACAGCCACAAAATTTTGGACTCAGCTGCTGGTGACACCACACCCACCAGCAAGTCCAACCAAGAAAGACTAACAGAGTGTGTGTGTGTGTGTGTGTGTGTGTGGCTGCATTTCTATGTCTCCTCTATGCCGCGTCCTCGTGCGCCTGCATCTCAACGCACGAGCCTGGAAACAAAGTCTTCAGAGCCTGTGTGCGCGCGTGCATGCAAGTCTCCGGTTGCGCGTGCACGTTATCATCATTTGTTTGGGTTTTTTTTTTTTTTTTTTTGGGGGGCTTCACTTCAGCTTCACTTCAGTCACAGAGCAGTGAGGCCGCGAGCGTCCAAATGCGGTATGACTCACAGAATCTGCGCGCGCGGATCTGAGCCTGGGCGCGTGCGTGCAGCTAAAACCTGTCTGTGGAGCAGCGTGTAGACAGAGGCGAGGTGTGTGTGTGTGTGTGTCCTTGGTCTGGCACGACACACTGAAGCAAAAACATTTCCCCTCGCGCGCAGGGCGATGAAGATATTCCGTAAGAGAGACTCTTATGAAACGCTTCTTTTTCTTATTTATTTATTTATTTTTTAATAAATGTTCTCTCAGGTTTTACCCGAGCCTGCTTCAGCGCCAGTGAAGGCACACACGAAGAAGGACACACCTCTATTTGACATTGACACACATTAACACACACACTCTACCACCACCTCCCCCCTTCCTCGCCTGGCGCGCAAAGAGCCACAACAACAACCCCCCCCCTCCTTCTTCCTCACCTCTGGGCAGCCCCAAACTAACTACCATGTCCTCTTACAAACAGGCAACAAACATTTGGTTTTAATCATGAAAATAAAATTACATGTTTTAAAAAGCACCACAAAGGAGGGATGAGCAAGGCAAGGACGGAGAGTGAGGAGTGGGAGTTCGGAGTGGGGGGGGGGGGCATGGTCGTGTATGATTCAAGTTCATGCGACACGGGCATGTCAATATTGACCTATATTCCACTTGCAGGATGGAGGAGGGGGGTGATGTATGCCATCGAGCCGTCATGTCTGCATGGTTATTATAGGGGGTGGGGGGGGGGACAAAGACCCGCTGGCTGTGCCACATGTGCGCGTCAACAACATGGCCCCCCTCCCTCCATCACACATCAGACTCACATGCATGCACAGAATTATTTAAATTTACATATATTTTTTTAAAATAAAAATGCTGAAAATCACAGACATGTTGAGTAAAAGGTGTTTTTGCTGATTTCTGGATTCAATTAAGGAGGAAAAAAAGGGGGGTGGTGAGGGCACTGTTTACTTTGACATCGGTTCGCATTGTGCATTATTTAAAAAAAATGGGGGAGGGGGGTCCCCACATTGCATCCCTGCACATTTCTAACAGAAACCCTCCGAGAAAAGCATTTCATTTGTCTTATTTTGCTGCACGACTGCTGGGTGAACAACGACAAATCTGCACAGGCGACTCCCCGACTTTCTCCAGGAGGACATAAAGCACACACAACATTTTATGTATCTAATTTCTCTTTAGATAAAAGCCACGGCTCCGTTTATGCTTTTGGAATAACGGGAGGGTGGACTCACCTTTCCAGTCAGCAGATGAGAAATAAAAAAAAATAAAAGAAATATTCACACAAAGCAGGAGGTGAAATCTGTGCTAAGTCTCTCTCTCCACTTCTGCAGCGTCTTCTCTTCCCAACCTGTTCCTCCAAAATCTTCCCCGTGAATCTCTCTCTCCTTTCACTTTTCTCTCCTCCAGCCCTTTTATTTTATTTCTTTCCGCCGCGCTGTTTTTCCTCCTCTCAGTTTCCCCCCAGTCTTCTCTGTAGTTGGTTATTTTGTTGCTCCTTTTCTCTCCAGCAGGAGGATCATTCAGCTCGGAGGATAAAAAAAAATATGGAGCGGTCAATCAAAAGGCAAGATGGAGCGATGGAGTTTTTAGAGGTGGTGGGGGTGAAAAAACTTATCCGCTAATTACGCGACAATAAATACTTGAGAAGTGGGTTATTTTACTCCAAAATAAATAATTAATAATATTTCACACATGCAGCTGCAGCTCAGGTTTGGGGAGGATTAGCTGCTGACTCGATAAATGGAGGAAATCTTGTGTTCGTCTGTGTGGTTTACCCCCCCTCCCTCCCTCCCTGTGAGCGCTGCGTTGGTTCAGCCCTTCCGCGAGGGGCTCGTGGAATTGAGGCGAACGAGCGCGAGCGGCACCGCCTGGGCTCGAGGCAGCAGGTAAACAAACGCACACCTGGAGTTCAAAACGCAACCGACGGCCTGGGAGGAGGGGGGGTCTTCAGTTTCAAACCTTTGAGTGGCCTCTTCAGGGGTCAACGAGGGGGGGGGGTCTCTGGTTTCCTGGTCCTCTGGTGGATTGAAAACTTTATTCCACCATCAATCTCCACAAATTCGCCATTTTTAAATAGAAAAATGGCCATAAAATGACATTCCTCCCCCCACACCCCACTCACACTCACCATGTAGGATTAACTCAAAGCAGGTAGGAAACCAAGTGAGACAATAAAATAAAATAAATTAATATAATTTGAATACAAACTGTTAAAAGTACATTTGTTAAATACAGTGTCTACATTTTTATACAAGTCAGTCTTTTTGTGCACCAACATTTGTGTCCCCATGATTCTCTTTTGTATGACTGTTTTCTTAAAAAATATGTATATATATATATATATATATATATATATACACACACACACACACATACATATGTGCGTTGAGATAACAGAGTAATGTATACTCTTTTTCACTTTATTGACCCTTTTTTGATATATGTACTCAATATTATCACGTCCCCGCTTCAAAGTAATCAACTTCCACAAGACCTATTTATATGAAGTGAATATATATTTAATTATTTTATGGACCATATTAAATTCTCTCTAATGATTTAAATATATTTTTTTAAACGTTATGAGTCCAGTAGGTTGCTCTATAAATCGATTACAGTGTGTGCAAAGAGTATTAAATGAATTTAGCTGTCGGCATGGGTGAATGAATTAGTTAGGATTTAAGTTTTTTCTTTGTCATGTCCATCCATCCATCCATTTTCTAACCTGCTTATCCTGAGATCACAGGGTCACAGGGTGCTGGAGCCTGTCCCAGCTATCTTTGGGCGAGAGGCAGGGTACACCCTGGACTGGACGCCAGTCAGTCAGCAGGGCTAACACTAACACTGAAGACAGACAACCATTCACACTCACATTCATATCATGTCATGTGCACAACAATTATACAGAGCAATTATTGAAATATTTGAGAACCAGGTTCCTTCTCACAATGCTTTAAAGAAATATTTTTAAAAGACAACCACAAAAGTAAAAATGACTACTGAAAGTTCAAGATATGGGCACATAATGTAATATATAACAAGAAATATGGATATAAATATAATACAAATTGAAATTCAAGCAGGAATATAATACTGCTGTTCCTGAGTTATCTGCCTCAACCTTAAATTTCTGTTTGTATTATATTCAATTTATATTCTATTTAATTTTTTCTTTTTTTGTCTTACATTTCATTTGATGAACTATATTCAGTTCCTATATCTCACACTTTTAGTCATTTTATTACATATATTTGAGCATTGTTAGAGGGAGCCTGTGATTTGAGAACTTCATCACCATCGACTGCTCTATACTCGACTGCTCCAATTGTTGTGCGCATGACAAATAAAATCTTGACTCTTGGGGAAAAGAAATTGCTGGCGAGCCCATTTTCCCGCTCTCATCGTAAACACATGTACTCTGGGGTCTTCAAATTCCCATGAAGGTCAGTGCAAACATCAGAACACACATGACAGGTCCACTGACCCATTGATCCACAGACCCAGAAAACTAAAAGTACTTATGCTAAAATAAAACCAGCAGTCCCCTGGCTTTTAGTTTGTGGTGATTTCACTAAAGACAACTTTATTTCTGAATCTGCAGCATGTGAGCGCAGTATAAGCTAAAATAATAAACTCTCATCATTGGTATCGTACCTAAGTGGTGAAGATTCCCTAAATAATTAACAGCTATAATGAAATTACCAAAAAGCAATTGTTGCAAAGGGAACCTGAGACTCTTGGGGCCCCTCGAGGTCTGTAGAGCTCAGATGGTAATTCGGCTTTAGCTGTAAGTAACAGTGAAGGTTGAATTGAACGCGTGTCATCGTATTGCTTAAGACTGGATATTTCCTCTCATATATGGTAAATAAATATCAACACTGCCTGGTATTAAACAATGTAAATGAAACTGAACATTATTTAAGTGCAAGTAGACAATAATACAGCCTCATCACAAGTATTACTGTAGTTCAAGGAAGTGATTTAATGTTTTTCTTTTGTTATGTTATTAACACTAATTACGTAAGGGCCTTTTGATATATTGAACATGAACCAATATGTATATATGAGTTTGATATCCTACTTGCTGTCCCACTTTGTAAAAAGTTGAAAGAAATTTGAGCTTAAGCACACTTTATTTCGCCTTGGCACTCACAGTCTTATTGCTTACTAAAATGTGGATTAACAGGTATGATAAAAGGTTTATACATCAGAAAGTCTAAATTAACCTGACACTGTATAATGAAACATAAATCTAATCTAGAGTATGCAATTTCTGTGAATTTCCATTACAGTATATATAAAAATGAAGCATGTATAACATTTTCCTTCTCCTTCTCTTTCTATGCTGCAATACATAATGGGCTCTTTTATGAAGGAGCAGAGGGGGGAAAATAAAAATGACATACGCCATCCCAGCTGAAACTGTACTGTACTGTACTCCTGCTGAAAACCAGACCATCATTCATCAGCTCTGTGGTTACATAAGGTCAGAGCTTCCTCAAGTGACACACACTCGCATTTGTATTGCCGCTGGATTGCTGCACCGCTTCCTGTATGTGCTTCCCAGCTGCATATGGAACGGAAAAAGAAAGTAAAACCAAACTATATAAAACCACGACTCTGTTTGACTGTGCAGTAAAATGCTGCAAATAATAATGACTTTTCAAAATGTTATCACTGGAAAATAATCCAGTTTATACAGTGGATGGATTTGCAATACATCTGGCTCAATATGTTATCTGCATCGTAGCTGGCAGTTTCAAAACCCTCCTAAATTAACCACCTTACATAATGTTCCTCCACCCCGTGCTGCCGTCATGCTGTGGTGAGCCAGATTTTTGTTCCACCTAAGCACAGGCGCATTTAACCAAGTTACTGTGTCACTGTGAATTCAGTCCAAATCAACATGTACAGTGTTAATGGACTCATACATTACTGGACTGCAAACTGGCAAACATGCGCTCAAACGTTTTGGACACACAGATGAAAAAAAATTATGCGTTCAGCGATTAAAAGAGCAACTCATTCCATTCAGCTGCGTCCAGTTAAAGTGATTTGTACATTATATGTTATATTAAAAGCAGAGGTTTTGTGTGCAGGGTGAATTGCAGGCATGCACTGCAGCAACTGCTTCAACAGTTGCGGTTATATGTCAGTGGTCGCTGCTTATCTTGGCCCACCAGCTGTGCGGTTTGGCTGGATTAAAGGGCTTTCAGGTGACGTAACGCACCCTCTGCCGGCCACGCTAGAGGTCCATTATAAGCTGTGAATGCTTGCTGTTGTAGACATGACATGACTCATCATCCGTAATAGTTTGGCATCGATGATTTGGATGATGATTTTGACTGGAAAGCAATCACTGCACTTCAATCAATACACATATCAAATCAGTGGCAGCTTGTTAGGCCCTATATATTTAACAACAAACTGTCAAGGTCTTGATTTTTGAGCATCAGCACAATACAGATAAGAGATGTTGAGGCGAGCTACTTACTGTACAACTGCTTGAAATCAAGAAACGTGCAAAAGCCCCAGTGACACTTTAGATGGCTAAAAAATATTCAACGAAATATTTAGAAAAACTCACATTTAAAAAACATAAAACTAGCAGCTGTTTGACTGATTTCCTTGCAGCACATTCTTTCATTGCTTACCACTAAAACGCACACATGATGTATTGATGTATTTTATACACGTTCAAAAAGTATAAATTATGTTTAAAAGTATAAAAAGTATAAATTAAAAGTATAAATTATGTTTGTTTATCTACTTTTACTCAAAAGAACAGTTCAACATTTTGCTTACTTTTACTTTCCGAGCATTAGAGAAAAAGAGAAGAAGAAGATTAACCCCACTTACATCTCTGTACAGTGAATATTAAGCTGCCTCTTGGCTTACTGTAGCATAAAGATTGGAAAATGGGGGACAGCTGCCCTGGCTCTGTCCAAAGGTAAGAAAATCTGCAGAAAAAACACCTCTACATCTGAATAATTGACATGTTATGTGTTATTTCTTTAACTTGGACAAAAAACAAAGTGTATCAACTGTTAAATAACTTACTGGTTGCTCCCTTTAAAATGGCAGATGGTTAATTCTAATTCTCATCAAAAAAGTAAAAAACATTATTATTTCAACATAAAATTATAAAATTTGATTGAATACAGAGTAGTATGGTATATTAAATATGTTTTATTGTTTATAATATGGACTCCTGGGAGACAAGCCTTAAGCTATAAACAAAACAAACAAATACTGGTAATGTGTCTCAAATCTCTCGTGGCTGACGGACCGTAACTAAATCAGAAGTGATGTGCAATATTACATTTGGGCTTTTTCTTCCTGTGTAGCTCTGCCTCCCTATTTATATCAGCCACATTTCTTAAAACCACAGTGGGCCGCGCTATCATCACTGCACAGCTGAGATTCATTTGAGGAGACGAGTGAGAGTTTACCTCCATCTGTCCTGACCTCCGCGTGACCTTTAAATCAGTCCTGGACCAAGGCCAGTGTGAGCGATCAGTGTGACACAGCAGTGGCTGAACACCAAAACAATATGTCAGACGGTGAGGTCATGGCAGGTTGAATGGTTGATGAAAAGTTTTTTTCCTTCTCTATTATACCTACCAGTCCTGGAAATATTGTGCATGTGTGGTCTGTGGGGATTTTTTTGGCATGTCTCGAGTCAGCCAGCGCTGGAACAAACAGACAAATACCTTCGAGTGTAAACATGTCATTCAGTGGCACAGAGGACTTGCTTTTGAACGGCTGCCAATAAAAAGGTTAGCGAAGGGAAGATATTACGGCCACCTACTGTAATACCACACAAAAACAAAATGCTGGACACGCAATGAATCATATGACACACTGAGAACAATCAGCCTGGAAATGCTTTTGTTTGTTTTCTGATAAAATATTGGCTGCAGAGCTAGACGGAGCGGCCAACAGCTACATGTCGAGCAGGATGTCACATTACAACGTAGTGCACGCAATATTACATTCACCCATAACTCAGCATTCAAAATAAAAGAAGGCCAAGGTGCGTCTGAGTCATCTCACACTACTATTTCTATTCTGAGAAGGTTTTTGAAAAACTGTTTATATCTGATTTGGGCGTTTGATTTTGCAGGATGCTGAAAGCGCCCACACTTCCATTATAATCAAATTCCAGCCCGTGTGGTGTAATTCACTATAGTGCTGTTATGATGATGAGATTTGAGCTTAATCCTAAATTGAACCTTGGGGACAGAGCCGTGCGGCCTTCAGGTAGCTCGTCATGTAATCAATCACATTGCGGGGAAAGGTATCCGTCACATGTTCAGTCCCAGCGCAGATCCAGCAGATGAACTCCGAGATTGAACACTTCTCATCACCTCATTTACTGCTCAGTCACTCTCGAGAGTTCCTCTTTGCCCTTCCCAGGATTTTAGAAATACTCCAATTTAAAGAGAAATTCACCCCTCTAAGAGACCTTTTGACACCAAAAAGAAAACTTTAATAGATTTTTTTTTTTGCCACTTGGCAGAGGAGACAGATTGACATGATCTCGAACTCGATGGCACACAGTTGTTGATTCACACATCCAGGAAATACAGAAATACAGTGTTGACCCTTCTTTTAGCTCTGCTTTTGGTCTCTACTCTCTCCTGAGAGAACTCCTGAGAAAAACTCCTGAGAGAAATACCTGACTCTTTAGCTACTAAATGCTCCACTATGTTCACCTAGCTCAACGCTAACTTTATCTGTCGGTCGTTTGGTGCTGAGCAGGTAGTTTAGAGATGATTTTTGGAGATTTTTTTTACCCAAAAAACATCTGTGTCCTAACATAATGCTAATGAGAGCAATGAGGCTGAACCCAAAGTTTAAAGATGATATAAATATCCATCACAGAGCTAAGACGAATTCTTTGTAGGTTAATCGCTATGAGACACACCTTTCAATTGATCATTTCATCAAGTCAATTTCAACAATAATATTTACCATAGCAGCTTTAATAAATACTGAGGTCATCCCGCCACTAACAATTAAAACAGCTAAACTGAAAGGAAGATGACTGGATGTAAACACACTGAGTGGTTTTTGCAAAAAATACAAAGAAATAAGTAAAAATGGGGTTTGAAATGATAAAAATGAGGATTATCACTTCTACAATATGTAAATTCTATTTCCCCGCATGATGACTTAAATGCATTTCCACAGTCTACACATGGATCAGGCAGCAAAAAAGGTGACTTGGTGTTAAGTTCCTGATCACGTGACCTCGCAGACTGAAGCGTGCGTAATAATCCTTTGAAATTAAACTCCTCTCCAGTCGTCTTCACACGATCACCGCCAGCTCAAAATCGGTGAGCTCTGCGTTCCTGTTCCACACCACAATCAGCAGCACCCTCGGCCTGAGCGCGACGATCACCTTCATCATCATCATCATCATCAGCTCCTCCTCATCCTCTGGTTGGTCTGGCGTCGCTCTTTTCAGGTTAACAGTTAAAAGATGAAAGACTTTCAGACCGCTTCCAGTCCCTTGAAATCTTTCATATTCAAGAACAACAGTCCACAACATCGAGGACTTTGATCTTCTAGGATTTTCAGCTTTTAGCGGCCCAATCAAATGTCTGTATCCTCCCTCGTTACGTGCCGAGATTCAACCGGTTTGAAGCTTTTGTCTCCTGCGTGCCGACAGCTGTGGGGATGCTGAACCAGACTTGTGGGGCCTGGAGTTTTTAAACTTTCATCTTCTCCTCTTCAGCATTTTTGTTGCTTTAGTCTTCCTGCCCTTGTTTTGCAAAAAAAAAGAAAAAACTCTTTATGAATAAAGTCGCTTTGATCTGCCTGCTCGTTACCCGGCCCTTCCTCCTCTCCCGAGACGCCGAGACAGACTGGATAAGGTGCTGCAGCTCCAGTTGGTCCCTGGTGGCCTTGATCGGCTAAACTGGGCTCCTTTTAATAAGTGCAGTTGACCTCCTGACCCCATCTGCCCATACACACTTGTCCTCCCCACTTTTAACCCACCTCCGTCCTGCTGGCTGCAGTTCACCAGGGTTAATGCTGATGGAAAGGGAAGAAAATAGGAGTAGGAGTGGAAAACAAAGTTAATGACGCTAATGATCCAAAGTCAGTCTGGCTTTCTCTCTTTTTTCCAAATTATGAGTGAGCACTCGCCGCAAAATGCAACACTAATGTCAGACCTCCTTACACATGGTCAAATGTTTAATAGCTAATAAACCATACAGAGATTTTCCAGAGAAGAGACAGGAATAGACTTAAGGAGAATTTTTCTGCAAGCGTTTCCGGTGATTTATATGTAGTACATTTTCATTCTTATACACTTTATCTTAACATATTTATTAATCTTCTTCTTTGAGGTCATAAAAATGAACATGACCAAGAGAAACCCTATGAAGTTTCTAAAGCAGCCTAATAGATCCGTGTTAAATTATAAAAGATATTTTTGAATGATTTTATTCACCTGTGGTCCTTAATGTGCACTGGATTTCAGTTTACATGCCTTTTTCCCATCTCATATCCACGCCATACACATCACTGTGTCACTCCACAATCCTCAAACACAGACACATTAAAACGTTTGCTTTACAGGCGCTGTGCTGACACACATACCCAGAGTGATTAACGCCATCCACATTTACAGACCCGTGGTCTCACCATACTCTGATTATGTTTGGTGAGATTACGCTCAGAGCTGGAATGAGTTGCAATTGCAGTAACATATTGTTGCTGTCTGGCTACACATTTTAGCTGAAACAGAAGGACTCTGTGTTTGTGTGTAAGAGAAATCCCAAACACTGTTGAAAACACAAATACACTGATTAAAAATTTGTTTTTTTTCATGTTTTAATGGGCTAAGCAGAACTTTCTCTGTATCTTCTGATCTTATGCCAACGAGAAAGAAGATTATCAGTGTGTTGCTCAAGGACACTTTGATACTCCTCCGATGGACACCTTGTTCTGTTCTCTCATTGATCTTGTGACAGTAATATGATGGGGACACTGTGCACACCACCGACACCTGCAGAGACTATTGACTGCACTCACTGTACTATTACCCTGCACGTCTGGTCTGCAGGTCTTTCTCCTAAACTTTATCTGATGCAAAAGACATCTTAATGCACAAATGGATGGATGCAAATGGTGATAAACAGTAAGTAATGCTGCAAGTGCTCTGACTGCATCCTTATATAACAGGGTGAATTTGCAGCCAATTACTCATGTGACCTTAATAGTCTGAGTTGTGTGTTTTTCTGTGTTTGTGGTTTTGCATCCCTTGTTTTTACTCACAAAAACACACACATATCCAGATATTTTATGGAGTGTGTATAAAATTCCAGTAATCAACTAAATGACGCATCATTTTATTTGATTCAGTTTTTTTTCCACTGGGTGCAGTAGAAAGACGCTGTGAACACTGACATATTCTCAAATTTGAAAGCTGATATGGCGAACTTATTGGCAAACAGTGGTTGGTTTAACTAAAGACACATTTTTACAGACTTTCTTTTCTTTTTTAACCTGATAACTAGTTTTATTTGTCTACATAATGCAGGCCTGTTGTGCAACCAACTGTGAGTTTAACAGTTTTATGTTCGACCTTTTTGCTGATTGATTTTTAAGTTTTTAGACACTTGTTTAAACTGTGTATTTTGCTGTTCTTGGAGTTCCCTATTTTATATGTGATTGTTTTATATTGTTTATGGGAAAGCACTTTGGCTCCAAGCTTGAAAAGTGCTAGACTTTAGCTCTGATTTTGGTCTCCACCAATTCCTGAGGAAAATATCTGGCTCTTTGCCTACTAATTGCCCCATGGTGTTTACTAGCTCGTCGCTGACTTTACAGCAGGAAGAACAACATTGGTTTTGAGGAGACATTTCACCCCCAAATGGCTGTGAGAGTACATGAAGCTTTTCATTTGTTTAACGATAACAAATTACTTAGACCAGTTGTGACCTTTGCTCTGCACATCTTCAAAACCTAAGGCAGAAATTCAAATTACTCACTTTCTTTCAGCTTTCTGCCTCCCTGCTCTCCTTTTGGGCTATGTGTTATATTTCATTTCATTTTTCTTTGCAAAATGGATGAAGAAGTGCCAGCTTCAGGCAGCACTTGGCCTTGAACAAGACTGAAGCACAGAAGCTACTGTATGTGTTCTTTGAGACTAGAACCAGCGAGTTTTGTAGGAAAGTGTGGTTTCTAATTTTGAGAGGTACACTGGTTGATCAATCCACTCGACCATCACTTCATATACTTGCAGTACGTACTCCAGGTGCATTTCATTTGACAATAACTCTGTGATTACTGCATGTGAACATGATCCTAAACCCCCCCTCGCCTCAGCCTCAGGGTCTGTACAAATCTGCCTACCTCCTCCACCACCACCTCACACACACACACACACACACACACACACACACACACACAAATACTCTGTCAAGCCCTGATGAAGCACAAGTGGATTTGTTTGATGGTTTATATCAAAAGGACATCACAAATAGCTCGGCTGCAGTGCGCCGCGCAGACATCCTCTTTTAACTCCGCCTGAGTGAGTAAAGAGGCTTTGGTGAGAGTTGATGTTTGTGAGAGGAAGTAGGGGAGAGGGTTGGAGGGTGGTGTTTGAAGGGGGAGAAGTAGACGAAGACGAAGAGGGGGGAGGAAAATGGGGAGTAACTGCATCTCCTCTGGGATTACTGCGGTCTACTGTTACTGTCAGCCTTTAGAGCAGCAGGAATGTGTGCATGTGTTCGAGTGTGTCTGTGATTCGAGACAGCTGCAGAAAAAGATGGAGGGGTTGGAGAGGGGTGGGGGGTGGGGAGTTTATTTTCCTGTGGCAGTGGAAAAAGGGGGTGTGTCCCTGCATGTGATTGGCCCAGTGGGCCCACTCCAGTGTAAGTGACATCACATCTTCGTACCTGACCTACTTAAAGTGTCTGTGACGTCACTGCTGTCTCTTTCACTCTGACTCTTTATTTTTTCCTTCTTCCTCCATCTCTTATACAACTCCTTCCCCTCCGTCTCTTTTTTTGTCTTTCTCCCCTCCCTTCTTTCCAATCCCTGTTTTTTTTTTTTTTTTTTTGCATTTATCTTCTCCTTTTTGCCCTCCCCCTGCATTATACAGAGGCTAACACACAGAAATAGAGTTAAACAGCAGAGAGAGACAGAGGGAGCAAAGGAAGAAAGGATGGGGAATAATCCTCTGTTGCCAATAACCCAATTTCTACACATTAAAGCTATACTGATGAATATTAATGGGCTGGAAAGCAGCACTGGCCTCTGACAACATGACAAAACAGGGAGGCAAGCTTCCACCATATGGACGCAAAGGCTCTGTGGGACCAAAGAAACAGAATTTGTGCTGATCTTGTGAATTTCTTTTAACATATACAGTGGCGATTTCACACATGTAAGCAGAAAATACCAAACGTTATGGGTGCAAACTGTGTGTGAATACCAATTGAACAATCCTGCAATGTGGGACCTACTTTATTTCTGCAGGGGATGCCCTTTATTGGACCCAGTGAGCCCTGGTTTAATGAATTGCAGGTCAAACATCTGTATTAAATGCAGTTAAAAGGTCTTCTGACATGGTTTGGATGTGGAAAAATGTGTCTGTGTCATAGGCATGCAAGCTACAATTTACAACATAAGATCATTTCCTTTCACGTTAATTTTGACATGTTCCACATGTCAAAAAAAAAACAAAACAGAAAAACAACATACTTGCTGTGTGTGTGTAAGAGCTCTGTAGGATAATCTTGTCTGCAATCTGTGAGAAATAATCATTTGTGAGACGTAATTTGCACAAACTGCTCGTGAAACGGGCCCCTGTAACTTTATTTAATCAGGCAATCTTCAGGTAATCAAGATCTCTCAACAGACCAAGGAACTAAAAGTAATTATAGTCAGACATCGACGCAAACACAACCAAGCAAACTGAACAAATTAAAACAATATAAAGTGATAAAAAAACGTGTGGTGGAGGGTTAAAAACTATTTGTGGGTTCTAGCAGTTGAAATGTGCAGGACCTGAATCAGTCCTCTTAGGTTAGAGGAACACTGTATATGAGATTTATAAGTTGAGTAATTAATGAATCAGGTACTTACAAGATTTAATTATGATAAAAAAAATGTAAGGTAGTTGAAAATTTTAGCAGCAGAGGTTGTACCAAGGAAAATCAGATGCAAATCACCAAAGTAATGCTCCACCTGAGGGTCCACTTTCGAAATCAGCTCCAGAAAAACAGTGAATGTAGAGTACATAGTATATTTAAATATGAAATATTTAATAATTATTGTAATATTGAAACTATGCATCAATTTCAGTCAAACTTCATATTTACTTTTAATTCTCTACATTTGAGATAAAGTATGAACATTTTACTACATAGATTTGACAGATTGTACATGTATATTAGCTTATAAAATGTGAGGCATTGTTTAAGCTACAAAAAAATACATACATAGAATAGTAAAATGATCTCCATGTTAACCAACTTGGCTCCAAAAGCTGCTTACACTTTAATGCATTAGTAATACTAATCCTATGGTATAATATACAATCATATATAATGGACAGAAAGGCTCCTTTCTGCATAATGAGTATTTAAACTTTTACTACGTAAGTGCATTTTGCTTTCCTGTGACACAAATGTCCGTCAAATAAATATGAAGGTTAGCTTAGCTTAGCTTAGCATAAAGACTTGGAAAGCAGGGGGAAACGGCTAGCCTGGCTCTGTCCAAATGTTGGTTTGTGGGATTTGCACAAAAAACAATGTAAAAAGAAAAACAAACCACAATTCGCCATTTTGTGGGGTGTTATGTGACTATTTCTTGTTGCCAGGCAACCAGTGTCGACTCCAGAAAGTTACCGGTCCAAGAAATAGTCCATCTGTGGCTTCATATTTACAGTATATCACAGGGCTCAGAAGTGGTATTAATATTCCCATTTAACTCTCAGAAACAAAGATTAGTTTTGAAGATCTTATGATATTTGTTTTAGAGAGATTTTTAAAGGCAGCGTTTCCACTTCTCGTTCAGTATTTTTATGCTACTTTTACTTGGGTACCACTGATTGTCTGTATCCTCCACACAGAGCCACCAGCAGCAGCATCAGTGTGGTGTACAGTGGAAAACAGATGTAACGGCAGATATTTGCGTCCCCCCCCCCAAACACGAGCAGATTATCTGTATAGAGCAGGGAAGCTGAGGGCTGATTAGAGCAGCGAGGTCGGATCTAATCTGAGGCTACAGTCGGATCAGACAACAATCGCTCCGGACTGAAAGGGATGGAAGGAGGCAGCAGAGAGCGACGGTGTAGAAGAAAGACAGTAGGTGTGGTGAAAATGGAAGGATGGATAGTATATAAAGATTAGATATTCAAAGGCACCACAGATTTAAAAAGAAAAAGACTGTGGGACATTATAAGATAGAGAAGAGAGGGGGGGATAACACAACTTTTCCTCCCTGTGGTGAACATGGCCGAAGGGAGAGAAAGAGGCGAAACAGCCCGAAGCAACAATTCCTCCTCTCGTCCTTCTCCTCTTTTTCCCTTCTTCCCCCCTTTTGTGTTCCTCTTTCTCTCTCATTTATATTCACACCAGCTATGGGGCTAGTCACAGGGCAACTGCTGCACAATACTATTCAAAACACACAGACACACACACACACAGTTACAGTTACAGTCAGGCTTTTCTTTGTGCGGCTAAATTAAGTGCAACCGAGTGCAGCCACAACTGGCTGAACCAAAAATGGGGACCTTTCTTTCATCACAAACTACAGCTTGTGTTAAAGGGTTCGGCAGGAGGGGATGTTTTTCTTTTTTTTCAGTTTTGTTTTTTTTTTTTCATGTTCCACAGCACCCACAAACAAAGCACACCGCGAAAAGCAAAGAAAAGAAAAGGAGGAAAAGGAGTTGAATATATGTAAATGAAGGACAGGGAGGGGATTTTCAGGTAGGTAAAATGTGACACCATCGCTGGAATGATCAATCGGCAGAAATTTAATCTAGATGAGTTTTATTATTGACTAGTTAGTTGTCACTGCTTTTATTTGTTTTACATTATTGTAAACTGAATATCTTTTGGAGTCTTTTGTGACCCAAAATAAAGCTGAAGACATCAGGTGTTAGCTCGCTCATCGACCAATCAATCAGCTTGTGAGCTAGTCGCCTACGTTCGATACTCTCCTCACAATGTTCGCAAAAAATTTCATGCTGAAAGGCCTCGGTGCCAACAGGTTGCATTCTGTGGCGATGTGGTTGACAGAAAAACAATGGGAGATGCCACATTTGAGTACAAAAAAAAAACAAAACTCAACAGTGAATAATAAACTTCGCTGAAAGCTTTCAATTTACAAAACTTAATTTGCTTTCACGCCAGCACGTGACCAAATAGTGTAATATTCTTATATAATATACTATTTGGAAACATCAGACGTTTAACATTTTTTTAGTTTTCTACCTGCAGTCTACATTACTTTTTTATTTTCAAGTATGACCACTTGTTGTAACCATGACGACAAAGGTCCCCTAAACCTATAAAGAATCATTTCAACGATATTTTACTGAACCTGACAAAGCTGCTTTCAGTGATAGCCGTGGGAAAACTTGCTTGCTACAAGGCAGCGTTTTAAAAATATGGACACTCTCAACTTTCAAATGAAATGAAGGCAGGAGGAGGTGTTTCATGTGTTTTAGTGAGTCCCCGAGGGGATGCAGCGGTGGGCAAAGCGGTGCAAGTGCAGCCGTTATTAATCAATATTCAGTGTAAACTTTAGAGAGAGAGACAAAGAGACGGAGAGAAGACAGGTCGCTGTGTGGGTGGCTTTTCTTTTTCTCTCTTTGTCTGACCCTCCATCTGGGTTAGCAGTCAGTGCATCAGTAATTAGTCGAGATAATGGAAGGGGAATTAAGTGTAAATTGGCAATAAAACAGGTTTCTTTCCTGTTAGTGTTGCTTCTTACACACACACACTTGTACAGTTGGCTGGTTTGTTTGAAGCTGAAACACACTCGCAGGCAGCCAACTTTTTTCTCTCCTATGTTTAACTCATATTTCATTCTGTGTTTTCCTAACTCTCCCTGCCTCTCTCTCTCTCTCTCTTACCCACACATCTCTCTGACACACTCACATCAGCTCGCTCACTTTTATGGCTCTCTCTCTCGTCGTGGTTTTGTTTCACGCTCCTCTTCCTTCTCCGCTGTCTCTCTCTCTCACACACACACACTGTGTTCATTCACACAATGAATGAATGAGGAAATTTAGCATTCGGTATTTATTGAGCTAGCAGCTGCTGGTTAGCATAGCTTAGCACAAAGACTTGAAACTGGCAGGGTCTCTGCAGATACTGACGCCAACACACTTCCATTATAAGTGATGATTGTGAGAGATTATTTTTGTACTTTTGAGTCTATACGTTGTTTCTTTTTAAGAAAATCCTACTTTGAGGCAAGTTATAAAACTCAGGTTAAGGTGAGGGCATGCCTGTAGTCACCCAGTATTAAAACTCAATGTTTTTCAAATGAAATACTAAATGAGTGAGATGTTGGAGTGAGCAGTAAACACGCCAAAACTAAAACACAGTCACTTTCCATTGTTGTGTAACTCACAATGTTTAAGTGTCTTAAGATATTAGACATCACGCAATGCCAATGTACAAGGAGCTAAAACGATGAAAAGTGTTTGTTGTGTTAAATTACAGGGCTCATACAGCATGCCTATAAAAGATAAAACTGTTGAGTGTCATTAACTCTACAGGTGGCAGAACAATAATAATTTTAACAATTTGAAGTTGTTCCCATGGTGGACGTTCAGGCTTGTCACAGCAGACACGACGATAACGAGGCCATTAGTGATGGTATTAGTCACACAGATGTAACTAACAACATTATTAATGGCTTGGCTACATCAACCAGATGAGCCAGCGTGCAACACGGGCTCAGCTGGCCAACCTGAATGGAACGCATCCATTATTAATGTCGTCAAAGCTTTTCCTGTTATGGTGTGGCAAAATGAAGAGAGGCGTCCACTTCAGTTTGGCACCTGCTGTTCTGCTGCACTTTTTTTTTTCTTTTTTTCTTTATTAACCTCTATAGCCGTCACTGTCACTTTACTGCAATCAAACCCGTTGACTCTCACTTTCCTCTTTACAAGGACGCGAATACATGCAGACAACTTCCACTGCTTCAATGCAGGATCTCTGACCTGTGGAAACCAACAAAACTCCAAAAGGTCAACTCTTCATGAGCAGAGGAAAACGGGACTGTTGTCAGCTTTTTCCGTGATAGTTTTTCTGTGCTTTATTTAACTTAAGAAGTGAAGGAAAAATAAATCAAATCAAATCAAATACACTGATACATGGTGGGCATACATGTTTTTCACTGGATCCAACATATTGTTCTATAACTTTCTTTCTACCAAGTGTGTGTTCAGATATTTGTACTATTTATTCCACTGGACTGGGCAATGTTCCCCATGTAACGTGATCACACCGCGGTGGCACAGCTCGCCTCCCGCTGCACCGTACTCACTTTCATTTCCTCAGCATTCATTTGGCCACAGACATGCACCCAATGGCATCACATGGTACGGCCTTTAAGATGTGAGTTAACGTCTGGCGGGGAAAAAATCACCTGAATTATAATTATTTGGCCTTTAGCAGCCCTGTTGGAGCAGCCAGAAGTTAAATGCCTTGCTCAAGGGCAGCTATATTTGCTAGAATAAGAATGTGTCAGACATTTTGGTGATTTTTTATTACAAACCCGCCTGTCTCTTACTACTTTCATGCAAAAATTTGAACAGATTTGAAGAAGGCACACGCCTGTGCTTTAAGGCAATGTTTGCATTCAAAAACACTTTGATGATCAATGGTTGGAAATGAAAAAGTGACTCATTGTCTCGACTGCTGCAGAGTTTTGTGGCTTCTTTGAAAAGGCTGTCATTGACTGCAGAGAATAAAAGAGCAGCGGTGTTTCAGGGATGTTTGGTGATGTGACTGAATGATATAATCTGTTCATCTGATTATCAAAATGTAGGCCTAAACATTCAGTTTCTTTTAAATCCATCAAAACCTAAAATGTGTTATTAATAAATCTAATGAATACAAATAATGCCCTCAAAATGCACATATTTTCAATCAAACATTGCACAAGAAGCAGCACCACTGCCTACACTATGTTTTAACAATAGGTACTTTAACTGTTGCATACCATTTCCACATCCTACATCCCCCCCGAGCGCACGCCACAAAATCTTTTCCACTCGTCCTGTCATCTCTCCATCTGCCAGCTCCTCTTCCATCTGTCTCCAGTCTTCTGCGGCCTGCTCGCCCATCCATCCGCCGCCCATACCTCTCGTTATCCACCCCCCCGACTCTGTCTGTCTGTCTGTTGTCCCCTCGTTAATCACAGCTCACCCTGAAGACGGCTGCTTATTGATTAGCTATCGCTCTTTCCTCTTTGCATTCCTCTTTATTCCCGCCAGCTCTCAGTTCCCGCCTTCATTAGTGAGCTCCGAGGCCTCCGCAGACTCCCGGCAGGATAATGTATATTAATAAGGAAGCTGCGTATTGATGCGGTTTGGACATTGGTAATGAAGTTGTGGACAAACAAGCTTGCCTCAAGTAAATTTATTTTAATTCTTCCATCCAATGCCTGGCTTGTAGACCGGGCGGTGATGTTCACTCTTCCAAAGTGTGCAGGTAAGTTTTTGACTGGATTTGAGTACCTTCAAGTTTCCTCATTTATTTCAAGTGGTGTTTAGTCATGCACATAGTTTTGGTTTTTCTTTTCTGTGTTTTGAGATGGACATGAAGAAAGAAATGCTCCTTATCGTTACAGAGCTAGAAGAATTCATCATCATCACATTTTTGAGTTTTCTTCGGTATCAAAGTAAACCAGTGATAGTTGTCTGTACATTCACGGGTATGCTGCAAACAGGAACTGCTAATAACTAATTTGGTGCACTTTTATTAATGCAAATTTGCCAGAATGTGAATAACTATATGAGAAAAGATGTGGCCCACTTTGAAAGCCCACTGTTGTTTCTGAGGGCATTTTTGCAGAAATTTTAGAGACAAATATCTCAAATTCTAAGCAAATGAAAGCAAAACTACCTGCTTAACTAGATCTGAAGAAGCATGAGAAAATAGCAGATGTGAGGAGTTTTTAATGACGCAATAAACACCAACCTGTATGTTCTGCACTTATACACTCATACATTTTAATTACACTCTCATCCCATTTCTCAACCCATAATTTTTCTGCATCCATCCACCGTTTATAATAAGACTCTACCTCGAGGGCACTCAGTCAGCCCGCCGCCTCACGCTGCAACTGAATGCATCTGTGTGAATCGTAGCAAAGGCTCGAACAGGTTCCAACTTGGAAAACGTGTTTTATTCACTTTCACCAGTGCAGTCGAATGACAAACAGAACATCAACAGAAACAGACAAACATGGAGTAGTACTGCATTACACAAGTCAAGGTCAGTTAAGGTTGCAATACCTTATCAAAAAAAAAAAAAGAGATTAAAAAAAAGAGGAAAGAAATTCTCAGAGTGATGAGGGCTTTATCAGAGCATTTGTGCAGTCTAACGTGAGGTGTTGCACGTGCTCATGTTGATATCAGACAAGAGGAAGGTGAAGATTTTCTGTGATCGACAGAAATGAGTCCTGGTGGTGTTTTTTTGTGATCACACAAGCTGATCACAGCTGTGATCACACACTGCCACCTGCTGGTTGTGGTCAGCTCTACAGCAGCTGGCTCAGAAGGAGATTATTCACTTTCTACATTTTCAAGCCTTTGCTGCAGTACCACATCTGGTATTCTGTCTCAAGACTGACCGTAACACCTTAGCACAAATTTATTCAGGATCTGTTTCAGTGTCAGCCGCTGCTTATCTGGCGTCAGATCTAAAAATAAATATATTTTTAGATTTACTTACAGGGGCTTAGCTTGTGTTTTTCTTTCAGTTATTTATTTGGAGAGGCTTGTAGCCCTGGCTTCCAACATACATGTTATACAATAATAAATTTATCCTCAGCTGAACTTACATTTTGTTGAAATGTAACACAGAGTTTGTGTTTTTCCAATGGCAGAAAATGTCCATAAAAAAGAACAAAGTAGGGGACATCAAATTACTATAACTTTAAAGAAAGGTCCAGAAACGAGTACTTGACATATTTATGAATTCATGTGTATGTGTGTGTGTGTGTGTGTGTGAGAGAGAGAGAGAGAGAGCAATATCTACATAAACACTGTATAGAAATGTCCAGTCAATTCAGCAGATATGAGCACATGACCACTGCGTACGAGCCTGGTGTGGAGATACAATCATACACAATCTGTTTGCACGTGTGTGTGTGTACGTGTGTGTGTGTGTGTGTGTGTGTGTGTGTGTCTGTCTGCCTGTGTAGTGTTTAGGAGTCGTCTCCGTTGGCGCTCATCGCCATCGTCCTCTCCTTCCTCCTGCTCGCCCTCCTCCTCCTCCTCCTCGTCCTCCTCCTCCTCGTCATCCTCTCTCCCTCTGCTTTTCATCTGTGCGGGAGGAAACAGGACAAATTAGCTCAACTTCTACCACCACATAAAGGATATCTGAATGTGTCACTGTCTCTTTAACATACACACATCAGAAGATACCAACAGATCAACAACCAACAATCAAAAAAAGCTCCTCACCTCGTCTTCGTCCTCCAGCAGGTCTCCCTCCTCCTCGGAGTCGTTCAGGTCCTGGCTCTCTCTGTCCCGTTTCAGGCTGTCATCCTTTTTGCTGGAGGTGGAAGAGTTGAGGGAGGACAGCTCGCCCGGCTCTGGTTTGCTGCTCTTCATCTCTGAGTGAATGGAGGGAGGCGACAGTGGGGGAAAAGATGCAAAATAAAGAGAGAAAGTGACAGAGAGAGATAGCAGTTGGGGTGAAGGACCACAAAATGCAAACTGATGGAAGCTTTTGAGGATCTTCTGAGTCCTCTTACAACATCCTGACTGTGACTAGTTAGCTTGATAGAGAGACCGATCACTCTAAAATAAAATATTACAGCACATTTTAATCCATCAAATTTATATTTGCATGTGCCCTTTCATGACTCATCCTAGTGCAGTGAGTCACCGAGGATATCTTGTGACTTGTGAAATGGGTGACAGAAATAAACAAAAATCCAACTCCTGTTATAACATTTGGCATTTGTGGTGATGGAATTTACTTTCATTTGGTGTCAAGCGATCACATAAATCACCACAAATGTGCTGCATGTGGATTACTGGTGCCACATTTTGGACTGTTGGAGCTTTTAATGGGTTGTTGTACTCAATAAATATGTTATGTCATATGTAGGTTTTTCCAGTTTAACTTCTCTGCACAAGACTAGTTAATTTTCTGCGAGGTATAAACTTTGCGCCACCATCGTGTGACTGAGGCTCACCTGACTTCTTGCTGTGGTCCTTCTCCATGCGCTCTAAGCTCTCCAGCAGGTAGTCCACCTTGTGTTTGATCTGCGTGAGCTCTCTCTTGATGGTCTGCAGATCGTCCGCCTTCACTGTGGGAGGAGAAGCAGTGGGAAAAGTCACGGCATTGACATTGATGCGGGTGCCACGGAGCAGCGCGGGGGCGGCTGGGATCGAGGCGTGATCGTGCTACCTACTTGTACGAGAGGTCCTCTGGCTGCTCTTTGAGGAGGAGAAGCTGGTCTTGGTTCGCCGGCTCCCTCCTCCGCTCAGACTGACCCTCGGACGCTTCGAGGGGATGACGGCGCGAGACAGGGGAGGAGGCGGAGGAGGCACCCGAGACTGGTACGAGTACATTCTGAGACACAGGATGCAAAAATATTCAAATGCCAAAACTTTTTTTTTTGCAAATCCAAAACATGGAGAGCTCAGTTCCACTTGAACATAATCAAAAGTAAAAGCCCTTTGAATTTGCTCTATTCACATACTGACACATTTAAACTGAATTCAAACATGGTATTGACATTCTGAAATGCGTAACTCCCTTAATAACAGGTTTTTAAAATTTGTGCTTTGCTTATGTAGTTACTGCATTCTCCGTTCGTATTGCTACTCAGGCAATGCTCAATGCTGAGACAGAGTTAAGGTATTCATTTTCTTCTAGTTGTTATCTGTAAATGAAGAATATGCATTTTGATGAATTGTAATTTTGATTATTCAGTTTCTTATTCCACATAATCAAATAAGGAAGCAGCTGCATTTAATCACGATAGAAGAAGAAAAATATAGTAAAACTCCCACTACAGGTAGCTGGTTTAGAATAAAGGTAGTTAAGGTAGCTGCTGTTTCATTTTTGGACCAGTGAATTTTGTGAATTTGGTGGTTAAGTTACCTTTAAATCACACAAAAACACATTTTGTTGGCAGTTTCTCTGAGCATTAGTGAAGATTATCCAAAAGCAAATTGCAGCAATTGCACCATTTGTAGTTGTTGTGGGTTTCATAGGATTTAGTTTTGGGGGGTAAAACAGTGACCCTTAAAAGACATAAAATAAAAGCATTACCACCTGCACACTGCCTTTGAGGGGACAGAATTGGAAAATGAATAGAAAAAACACATGAGCTATTACTTTTAAACAATATAAAGCACACAAAGCTTACCGATCGTAGTAATCTCTTTGGAAGTCATAGTCCAAATCAATAGATGAACTGTTGAGAGAGCAGACAGAGGGTGGAAAGATGAACTACAGCAATGCACTGATCTTTGACTTGACGTAATATTTTGACTTTACCTGTCTGAATGTGGAAATAATGAACTTGCGACGATGTTGGTGCAAGCGTAATCAGTGCACACACACCTGTACATGTCTCCTGCAGATCGCTTCACCGTCTTTGACCTGTGAGGCTTCGGCTCGCCTGCCAGGTTGATGTCTGAGGGCGGAAAAAAAAAAAACAAGGAAAGATGGGTGGAAACAAGAGTTAAGAGTTGCCAGAAGCCATTACCAGATCATGTTACAGACAGAAAGTGTGAAATCTCAATTAACACATTTTTATCACTCCATCGCCTCCACCTGTTTCATGTTATTTTGGAATACTAAGCTAAGTGTTGCTGGAACTGGTGGCATCTGCAAATAATTACTGACTGCTCTGAGCACCAGACAGCTGCTTATCTGTATTTACTTTATGACAGATGTTGGTTTTTTTAAATATCACTTATACAAAAGAATCATTTAAAATCCACTGTCAGTGTTGTTCTTGGTTTTAAGCACTAGAGGGCAGCACAGTGACGGAGCCGCTGCTATCAAACAGAAAGAGGTTTGTTTGAATTTAAAGGTGGTGAAGTGGAAGACTGTAACTTGTGACAGATAAGACTGTGAATATGTTTGTTTGTATTTGTTTGTTTTTTGGTTTCATTTGTCTTATTTGTGTATATTTTTCTACAACAGAGTCATGACCTGTTTAGAGTGTTTCTTTATCTTTTGCCCAGTGCATGCTGGGACAGGCTCTGGCACTGCCCTGACTTTGAATTGAGACGCTTATTTGCTTATTTGCCGAGAGTTAAGATCAAAACCATTTTCATATGAAGCTGTGCATCCAGCAGCTGGTTAGCTTAGCATAAAGACTGGAAACAAGTGGGAACAGCTGTTTGGGTTCTGCCCAAAGGTAACAAAATCCACCTCACCAATGTAAAACCCACAAAATAATCAGTTATATCTTTTGTTTAACTAAATTATAATAAAGAGGGAGAAAAACATTTTGGGGTTGTGTGGGGGGGCTGGTACAATAATTTACAGGACTCTTGATGTCACCAAGAGGTTGCCAGGCAACCAGTATCTGGCCAAGATGAACTATTTCTTTAAGGCAGACAATCAAAGTAACCTTGACAAATCTCACCCACTCGATGCTTCATGCATCCTCAAACAAACACCATCTAATCTAAGAACTGAACAGCCTCAGCAGACTGTGTTCATTTCTAGATTCAAAATGTTTTCTTTGAAGTGTGTCGACAATCTTAAGAGACCAGGGTGACATCATCGACATCATGCAACAGTGGCAAACAGCATCTTGCACACTGAGCTATCTGAGAAATATCTGTGTTTAAATACAACCTTCGAGTACTTTGCTTCTTCCTATTCAAAACAGCATTGAGTCTAACTGACTTTATATCACCTGGTTGTTGCCTCCTTTTTTTTCCCCACACAGAAAAAACAGTTGGAAGTCATTTTAACAGCATCACAGACTTATGAAGTCTTGTTTTCCTTAAAAACTGTGAAAAAACAGTTTGAGAAGAAAATTGCACTTCTCCAGCTCACCTAGCACCTGTCCCACAATCATGCGGCCGTCCTCTCCCCTGCCACGGCGGCCCGGGCGTTCCTCTCATTGGAGTACTGCACAAAGGCGTAGCCCTTGTGGATGGAGCAGCCGACGATCTTGCCGTACTTGGAGAAGATGGCCTCCACGTCGGCCTTGGTGACCAGCAGGGTGTTGAGGTTGCCGATGAAGACGCGGGAGTTGAGGGAGCGAGGGTCAGTCTTGTTGGTCACGTTGCTGCTGGCCATGAGGCTGGAGGTGGAGGACAAGAGGGGAGACATGAGATGGAGAATAGAGAATATTTAGAGGTGAGGGAGACAGGAAGGAGCAGATAAGCACACTGTGATATAAATATACCGATGTCAGGGTGAGTTTTTAATAATTTACTTTAACCACACGGTCTAAGATTTGAGCATGTGTCCAATTTAAAAAGAGGGTGAAAGTCTGAACAGGGCTGCAACTGTTGATTATCTTTGTATTAATTAATTGTTGTTAACATCTTCAAATAGCTTGTTTTGTACCACCAACAGTCCAAAACTCAGGGATATACAGAATCCTGTAAAACGGAGAAAAGCAGTAATTCCTCCAACTTGAAAACCTGCAGCAAATTGTGACTCACTTGAATGTTTAATCATCATCAAACCTGTTGTTAATTCAATTTCAGGTAATCAATTAATTGACCAATCATCAGCACGTTAAATGCTCATTTACTACTAATACATGACAACTGCACGTACCCATCCTTATATTAACTAAATGACATAGTAGTCATGCATAAACATGTGAAAAGTGAAGGTGTGGCTCTGACTTTCTGCCTCCTACAGAACAGGTGGGTTTCAGCAAAGAGGGGGCTCATGTACATTTCTCACACACGTGGTAAATGTGTGTTTCCACTTTCCAAAGGGGGAGCCTCTAAAAGGAGATATCAGACAGAGGAACAGACAGTGTGATGGGGTCATGAAGCAGCCAGCACTCACTCCATTGTGTCTGTACTCGGGGCGGTGGAGGTCTGCCTGCCTGTCTGTGTCTGTTGGAGAGAAGAGGGTCGTCGAGGAAATATGAGAGATGGAGACATCTACTACACCTCCGAAAAGTTTGCCCGAAAAGTTTTTTTTTTGGCCAACCCAAGGAGGTGGCAGAGAAATTTTTTTTTTTTTTTTTTTAAAAAGGGAGCGGGCAAAAAAAAACCAAAAAAAAAAAAAAAACCTGTGGGATAAATAATTGGTTGTTATGACAAAACAAGATTTTGCATTAAAGTGAGAAAACTGCTTTTTTTAATGTCTTCTTTACCTTCTTAAATTTGTATTTGCATAAAAGGTAACTTCCATTACTTTACGCCTCTAGGACACATTTTATAAAACCACTTAAATTGAGGCTCACAATGTTTGGTTATTGCTGTCGGCTTCAACTCTCTAATCATTTTTGCATTATGAGGTTTAAAAAAAATAGGAGAGTCCACATGTCATGTCCTAATCCACTTGTCTCTGCTGCTCTGCATGCTGTAAAATGCAAATTACAAAAGGCAGCTACACGAGCGTGTCACGTCTGTGTGTTGTACAGTTAGTGGCGTGAAGTGTGTCAGCTTTAATACGAGTACAAAGAACCCAGATTGTCGCTGCTGCTGCTGCTGCATCAGTGGCAAACACTGCAGTTACGTAACATTGCAGAGGGGGATCATCTGCCAAGCACAGAGAAGCCACACTGACAAAGAATTACAAGCAGACCCTCACCAACAATGACTGTGAGACATTTTTTATTTCTTTTTTTGTTCAATAAAACTACTATGACATGAAACATGACCGTCATGCAGCCTCATAAATAATCCAGAGTTTTACTGCATGGTCTTTCTGTTATTTTGTCCACCGCTGTAGATGAATAAATTATGCTTTTCCATTGTTTTTTTGCTTGACTTTGTGGGATTTTCTTTCAGAATCAGGACATGCAAGTCCACCACGAGTAAACGCTGGCTGTTCTTGTCGGCCTTCTGTGTGTCTGTGTGTTTTTGCTAATTCCCTCATAAGTCCCGTGAGCTGTTCGCCTCATTATCAACCACCTCAGCCGATTACAAACAGCCACAGCTCACCTGCCAGAACGCCACACTTCCACTTCCACCAGCCGGGATAAAAAATGTGGCCCGGTGGCAGGCTCTCCCTTCTCCCTGGCCGGTAGCTGCCGCTGGGGGGGATTACATGGTCTGCAGCGCGCGGTCTGGCCAAAGCTTAACACTTCGCTCCCCTCTGCATGATTTGGCCGGCACGTTTCTGTTCGCTTTGGCGAGCAAACTGACAGGGTGTGCACGGCAGCTGGAGGGAGGTGGACTGGAAGGACTGTCACACGGCGCTTAGCGAATATTTCTGATTCTCTGTGGCATGTTGGGGTTCAAGTGGGAATATCCGGGGTTTATATACGAGAGCTGTGTGGTTTTTCATTGCTGATGCTGAACACAGCTGTTGGACAGTGAGAGGAAGAACACTTATTGGAGATTTTGTATTCATTTACACATTAGGCGGACAAAATAACAGGAATATCTCACATGTAATAACCCCATGATGTTTTTATATGATCTTTCAGCAGTAATTATTCTGTAATTGTTCATTAAATATCCAGATATAGTCTTTTTGGCAGTGATGACCTGTGTAAACTCTGACACTGTACTATATATTTGGCATATGGTGTACATATTTTGGGACTTTTCTCCATACTATATAACTTGGTAAGGTATATACACAGTTAAGTTACAGTAGTGCTGTAGTGAGTTTTGACATTCATTGTTTATTTCTGCAGCTTTTTGCCGACTTCCTGGAAGTGAAACGAGGCCAGATACTCCGCTTTAATCAACACTTCACAACCTTAATGGACAACATAAGCTTCACAGAGGCAGTGTTGATTGCAGATCAATTATATTGGATTACTTGTACTGTAAAATCCCTCCGGTATTCTTATTCCAAATTCAATATCTTAATACTTATTAATGCCTTTATTAGAGGCTAATTGCTTACAGTGGCCCCTCATATTAATAAGACCCATTCATGGCAGTGTGAAATTAAAATATAAGACATTGTTTTAACTGTTCCTATCCTTTGCTTCATCTGGACTTCACCGTGGTGGCCTGCAGCTGAGATATGATGGTGTTTGCTGAAAATCTTTAGTCTCATTTTGACTGGCGAGCGGGTTCATTACAACAGATCAGTTATGCGAGTGTGTGTTTGTGTGTGTGTTGGTTTAATGTTTGTGCTTCAACTGTGAAAGACACTGCGACCTGCAGCTCTCTGGGTTCATGCTTGGAGGACAGACGAGACAAAAACAGCGGAAAGAGCAGCTTTGCACTTTGTGTGCAGATGTATTTTGTGTGCGAGTAATAACTGAACAGGAATACTATCTTCACCTGTAATGAGATTTTTGATCTGTCAGTGTAACTTCTGACAGATGTGAGAAATGCAACCTCAAAACTTTCTAATGAAAACATCTGGATTTGATCAAAAATCATTGCTTTTAATCCAGTAGATTCAGCATTAGTGATTACTGGATATGTTAGTGATTCACGTTATTCAGCAGACATGCTTATTTTAATGGGCAGAAACTTTGGGCTGAAAACCGTGACATCATTATTATTATTATCATTATTATCATCAAGAGCAGATATCTTTTGAGTTTCTGTGGGTAACGGAGCAGATTTTACTCCCAAATAACATGCACACTCATTAAAAAAACAGAAGAAAAATACCATTACCAAGCAAAGGCAGCAAAAGTCAGGACTTATTTTGCCTTTGTCAGTCATCGGTCCTTAATCTAAGGACTAGATGCAGGAGGGATCTGAAGGAGTGTTATTCAGCGATTAATACATATTGGCTGTCAAATAATCAACATGGCACATTTTGCATTTGATTATCACAAACTGGGAACATGTGGGAAGCTCATGTGAGACGCTGCTAGTGTCAAACAGTATAAAGATTAAGGTTTTCTACTTTTCACAGCACAAAAAAAAATAAAAAAAATAAAATAAAAATAAAAACACTACATGCTACTTGCTCTAGGAAATCCAAAAGGGTGAGGAACGATTTAACGGGTTGAGGCACAAAAGGGTGAAAACAAAAGTGGAATATATGAAAAAAAAAGAGATGCAAAAGTTGAGGTGAAAAAGATTAAAAAAAAAAAAAAAAAAAGGTTGAGACCAACTTACGATTTGCCGCTGTTCAAAAAAGTGGCTTCAAAAAGTGGCTAAACAGGGGGAAACTAAATAGGGGAAAAAAAAAAAAAACGTAATATTAGAAAAGAGGATCCTCTAAAAATGAACTGAAACTGTTATTATCACAAACAGGGAGGTCAAAGTAAAAAAAAAAAAGCTATCACATTGTTAACACATTTTCACTATAAATGTGTTCAAATTAACTGTAATTAGAGTCTGTTGGTGTCTATGCTCCAATTTACTCAAATATTTGCTCATTTTAAAAACTACACTTCACACAGTTCAATCTTCATCCTCAGTTTTGTCACTATGGACTGAATATGATATAGCCATCAGGAAAAAAATAACTGACTTAATGAAACTGGCAAATCAATTTTTGTCAATTGATTCAAACCTGTAATAGAAAGAAAAGACATGTAAGACCTTTCTGCCGGACAGAAAACACACTATAAACATGCTTCCTGGAATGTGAGACCTGTCTTTTATGGGTGGAAATTTCCCCTTAAATGATCATCTGATGAGCAATTTATATCACAGAACACTTTTAGCCATCAGCCAGAGACTTTGCAGGCAGGCTACTACAAGAATGAACTTGTTGTATGAGGAACAAGTCCTTGTTGTTATTATGTGATGAATAACTAAAGGCTTTTTATCACGCTATATTGAACTGCTCTGGCACTCGTGACTTTCTTCTAATGCAGAACTGCTCCAGATAGTGACGTTTAAAATGGCTGATGACAGTGAAAATAAACCCACTAATTTTCCAGTACAGGTGTAAACAGGAGGCATCAGCACTGCTGCTCAGCTGTTAATGTGCAGAATCGCTGGGATTCAAATGGTCATGCAAAAAAAAAAAAAAAGACAAAAGAAAAAAGGGGGATGAAATGAATTTAAAAATCACTGTTAAATGTCTGTGAAACTGAACCCGCAAACTGACTTTGGACGGTAAATATCAGCCTCAAAGAGCAAATCAGGGCAGCCCCCAGTCTGGGTGGGGGGCTTGGTGGCTCCCTACTCTTTTCCTCCTGCCTGCCCTCCTTGTCATGGGGGAGAAGCAGACTTCAGGGTCGGCTGCAGAACAGCGCCCCTGGAGCCAGGAGGGACTCCTGCTCAAGGACACTTGCAGAGGACACACTTGGGGGCCAATAGGAAAGGGAGGGGAGGGGTAGGGAGGGGTACAGTAGGGGGTAAAAATAAAAGAAGAAAACAGTGGTCTTACAGTTTTAGGGGTCAACTGCAAGTCTACCCTGCCATCCTGCTGTAAAAGCTTTATTGCACAGTAAATAAGGAGTTTTTACAGACATCTATGCAACTTGATCGACCATAAAGCTGAAGAAAAAGGAAAAAAGGAGGCCCGATTACGGCCCCTCCGTAGGCCTTCCTCCTCCACCGCTACTGAAATCAATGGGTTTCTTCAAATGTAATGAAAATGTAATGACCAAATGCACAAAATCATCAAAAACCACAGATACTCCGGGTCCATGACTGCACAATACAGCAAAGCAAATGGTGTTAATGTCCCTTCAAAACGCCCACATGTATTTTGAGAGAGAGGAGGAAAGGGGGGGTGTTACCAAAAAAAAGAAAAAGAAAAAACAAAAAAAAAGACATCTTGCCTTAAAAATTACATAATTCCTGAGTGCTTTGCTGCAGGAAATATACTGTCTCAGCACCGCCGAAATCACAAAGAAAAAGGGGGGGGGGTAAAAAGTAAAAACATCTCTCATGAGTCACTGTCAACAAATGCAAACTGCAAGTTAAAGGGTGGGGGCAAAACACAGGACGAGAATAATAAAAAATATATCTTTAAAAACATGTTTCCAGAAAAAGGGGCGACACACAGTCCAGAAAAGACTGGAACAATCCTCCATACTTCTTCACCTCGACCACAATCAGACAAAACAATACGGACACACAGCAGCCCTGAAAAATGGAGGTTTCTTTTTTTTTTTTTCTGTTTCAAATTCGCAAAAACAAAAGCAAAAATCCTGCTGCGGAAGCTACTTCACACTAGTTTCTGCGCAGCTCACACTGCCAGCACAAAATGTACGCCACTAAAAGCCAACACAGTCTCAGGAACACCAGCCAGGAAAAATGCATTAAAAATAAAAAACAAAAAAAAAGGTCCCAAAGACGGTTCAAAGTCAGGAAAAAAAAATAAAAAAAAGATAGGGGAAAAAATCTCTCGGTTAAAAATACTCACCAGGAGCTTAATACAAAAATGAGTAAAATTCAACGCTGTTTTTTAACTTGAGTGGGTAAAGATCCGCTTACGGCTCCGCAGGCTGGTTGTATCACCTTGAAGCCAGTGGACACGAAATGGCGTCGAATCGGACACACGGCGGGAAAGGTCACGCCCACCGCAGCATCTTGGCCTCTGATTGGCTGTTCACACTACCACGTGATGACAAGCTCTTCAGGGATTGGTGGAAACGCTTGCCAGTCCGCCTCACTAATGACGACAGCGGTCCTCTTATTTATTTGTGTTTCAATAAAACCTATCGAGACTGTCAATACGTCTTATTTTCTCAGCTCTAAAAAAATATTATTAATTAATTAATTTATTTACTGACTTATTTGTTTATTTTAATTTTTTTATTTTTTATTTTGTTGACATCAGCGCACAGACGTGACGGAGGGTGACGTGTCCACGCGCTGCTGTCCGGAAGCGCGTTCCTGGACGCGCGTGAGCAAAAGCTGACAGACGGGGACGGGTACCGTTAACCCGCAACCGCGTGACGTCACAGGTTGCGGGTTAACTGCTACAACAGTATGAGAATAAAGTAAAGTTAAGGAAATGTATTTTAAACTCATACATACATATTTATTAAATAAAATAAATACATTTTTTTTCAGTTAAAAACTATATTAAAAAAAAAAACTTTAGTGAGACGTGAAATGTAGCATCATGACAGTTCAGTTTATTTTGTGCATTTATTTCTGGAAAATAAAAATTGAGAGTTTTTCAGTTGCTTTTCAAGAGGATGTATTGTTTGGCCTCTTAAAAAACACTTGTATATTCATGATTAATCTTATTATGTTCATATTATATAGTTTTTACACTTTGTTTTGGTTTATTTTATTTAATTTCTTGTATTTGTTGTGTGATGTTTTTGTGTTTGGAATGTACAACAAAGATAATGACAAACAGTGTCTGAGAATACAATGTAACATGAAATAGAATGTGTCAAACAACAGAGATGTGATACAAAGTTACAAGTTTTAGTATAATGTCACTTTCTTACATTGTGATGTAATGTAAAATTCTGAAGAGGGACACATTTTTGTTTTCATCATATTTGACACTTTATTTTGGTAAAAAGCCCTTATGTTAAAGGTGTAACTGAAAAAAACACTTAAAAATAATAAAACAAAACTAATACATATTTTTATGTTGTTTTATTGAGTTTTTTTAGAGCGCACACACATTTTGTTTTTCTTAATTTTTAATTTTTATTGTTTTCATTTTAATACATCTTTATTTTGAGATTCAAGCATTATAAAAAAAAATGGCATGTGAAATTTCATGCACCTGTCCATTTTCTCACTGATAAGCAACATGCTGCAAAAAATGTGACCTTTAGCAACAATGTCAACAATCACAAATAATTTTGGTCCAATACAGCAGTGACTGGGTGGTTTTTGAAAGTGTACCAACAGGTTCACCACTTTAATTTCCTTGAGAATGGACCTAATGGAAGTAAGCAAATATAGATTCATTATAACACATTTGGTAGATTAAAGAGGTCAAGACAGGCACAGGGAGCTTTGTTGTGGGTTATGAAAAGTACCTTGAATGTCAGTCATCCGCCTGCGGCTTCGAGGCAGAGTGACGTCCAGCCTTGGGGTGGACTCAGGTGTTCTCAGCACCTCCTCCAGCCTACGCTGCTCCTCATTATCCTAGTGGATCAACAGACAGATTAACAAAACCTGTCTATCATTTCGCCCAGGAAGTTACTTCACTTTTAGAGCATCTGAAATAAAAACCTGCGTTGGAGTTTGCTGATGTTTCCGTCTGATGGAAGGAGTGTTCAGGCTCGGGCTTTCTGCCCTGCTTTTCTGTCGTTCCCTCTCTCTCTGCAGGAGGATGGTCTGCCGTGTGGTCCTGTACTCCAAAGAAAAGTTACTGATGGTTTTGCAGAAGTCCTCCGCTGTGGTGTCTCTCACCATGGCTCGGGAGTAGCCAAGGAATAAGAGGAAAGAGTGGAACCTGGAGATGCAAAAATAAGGAAAACAGCAACTTTTACTCCAGAAATATAACTTTTACTGTTGATTAGGACGACAGTAAGACGGAAAGGACAATGTGGCAGCTACTGGACTCAATGTTTGACTCCAGATTTAACTTAAAACTTAATTTAACTTTGCACCAAAATGTGACACCTGTTGATGACCCGACGATGGACGGCTCTGAGGACCTTCAGCCTCTCCTCGCACTCTTTCAAAATCTTCGGCAGCCTGTGACGGATCGAGCCCTCTGGGGCCAAGGCCTCGTCTTCTCGCACTCCTCCTCTCCTCTTCTCCGCCTTTCCTCCTTTCCTCTTCTCCTCTGCCTTGTCCAAAATCTTTAGCTGCTCCTTTGACGATTTGCACAGGGCCTCCAGCTGGATGAGGTTGGACTGGACGAGGGAGTAGTCGCACTGTAAAGATGGTGAAAGAAGGAACGTTTGTGCATTCTGAACTGGATTTAATTTTGATTGAATTAACAGAATCTATGCATTAATATATATTTGAATAATCCTCCGTCAGACTCAGAAGCAGCACATCATACACACTCAGGAAACAAAAACGCACACATAGGCACAACTACGCACCTTTCCAGCTTTAGTAACAGCGGTGATGTCAGAGTAGAGGTCAGACGATTGCGGGTAGAGCTGCATCAGGAGCACACAGACGTGATGCAGCAGTGGCTGGCGAGTGTGCGTATCCCTCACGTGAGACAGCTTCCCCAGGTAACTCAGCTCAAAACCACGGGCCTTGGCATATCAAAATGTGCCGTGAGAATTTTTTTGGGGAAAACTAACCACTAACGCTCAAAGGTGCATTAAAGATGGATAATTAAGACTGAAATCCAACACGCTCACCTTATGTCCGTTGAGAAAGTTACCGATCGCTAACACTGTTGCTAGAATACATCTAAAGGTCTGGCTGGCTGAGAGCTGTTCCATGGCCAACTTCAGGTGGAAGAGAGGCTCAGCGATTTCCTGTTAAAGAGGAGGGACACAGTCAGAGGACAATGTAGTGACTCATGCAGAGGTGAGCCATCAAATCCATGTTATATTTTTAGCCTGGTGACATACTGGGCGATAGAGATCTTTTTGTACTGCATTCCCTCAGAGATCACTTGTCAATCAAACAATGTCGTGACGGTGGGTCTTCAGATGATGTGGCCTGCATGTGTAGGTGGCACCGTGGTGGTCACGCTCATTTCTCAACTAGCTAGATTTGGTTTTATTGTCAAATCTATCTCTATCTCATGCTCACTCACCCTTTCTAAGGAGTCGTAGTCCAGGGCGAAGGCCCACAGCTGGAGCCTTGAATTCAGATGAGGGATTTCCCCCAAAGTGAACAGGCAGAGCTCGGCTGGTGCCAAAGGGGAGTGGGGGTTCTGGGCCTTGGCCTCCTTGATTAGACAGAGCTCCTCCTCTGTTGGGATTAGCGTTTGCAGACGCTGTTTTTAGAAGGTAAATGTGGAAAGAGGTGAACTCACAATGGAGGACAATTCAGGACTCGTAACGGGACTTTCTGCTGCATCATGCTCGGGTTTCATTTTGCCATATTAAAAAGATAAGGTAAGGGCAACAAATTGCCCATCCAACAAAAAGCTAACTTTGGAGGTTAAGGGAATATTGAAGCTCAATACTCTGGAGGGCGTGACCTCTACCTTACCTGAACGTCCTCTCTGTCAAGCACACCGCTGTCCATGCTGTAGACAGCAGGGGGGAGGAGGCGGGGAGGGGGCAGGCTGCTCAGGGCAATGGTAATGATGTTACTCCGCTTTATCCCCAACACTGAAACTGACGGCTGCTTCTGTGAACAGACAAATAAACTTGGAATGGTTCATGCAAGATACTAAGTACAAATAAGTGTAAATTATAGGGTTGATTTTAGCCTACTATTTAAAAACCAATACATGTTTATTAGCAATATTCCTGGGGCATGATCCTGTATTATCGACCTTACCTGCTTCCCTGAAACCACACTAAAACTGGTGCTATTGCCTTTAGATTCAAACAGGTACTCCAGTCGGTTTGTATCCAAATGGACTGGCTCAAGTCCGGACCAAATAGTCTGAGTCCCAAAGCGGGTCATCCTGGGGAGGGGAGCTAAACTCTGCAGTTCCCTCCAGTGGAGCTTCAAGGTGCGACACTTGACTGTCTCACCCTTGTGGGAGGCTGAGGGCAAAGGTGGGGCAAGCGGAGGAGGGGGAGGAAGAGGTGGGGGTGCCGGAGGAGCTCCGAGACAGGCTGATGATTCATTGGTGGAATTGAGCCCCTCGTCCTCTGTGCTGTCTTCCTCGTCCCAGAGGTCTGAGAAATCCAAGGTGTTGAGGCAAAGACGTGCAGCTGGCTTTAGAAATGAAGCCCAGGACTGGTCAAAATCCCAGGTCAAGGGATTATCTTTGATTTGGTCCGACTCCTTCATTCTGTCAGCGCTGGCTCAAGAAAAGTATCTGTTGATATTCAGTGGCATTACCTTGACAAAACCAGTTAAAATTTCTGTTTTGTGCTTAAGAAAAAGTGCCTCCAAAAAGCAGTCTCCTCCCTCATATTAAATAAAAACAAGGCCTCTTTTGATCAGATCAGATCAAGGGCATATTTGCTTTCACCTGTATGTTCCACACAGCAGACAAACTTGCTTCCTCCCTCGTCTCTTCTTCTCTCTGTGCAGTCGGCAAACCCCCTCAGACGCTGTGCATGTGCATCTGAATGTCCATGGATGCTCGGCCTCACTTGTCGACCACAGGAGCGCATAACTCATCCGACCAAATCACAATCTTTGAGCCACCTGTGGGCGTCAGCGCTGTAACCTGCAATCAGCAATCAAAAGTGACGAGCCGAGCCTGACGCCTTGATCCAGAAAAGTCCCGTTTTCTTGCGGGTGCGCCAGAAACCTGTGACCTCAGTCGAAGCGAAAGAATTCATGTGAGTTTTGACGGGTTCTGTTCAGTCCTGCACCCAATTCTGATGGGAAAATCCAAGGAATGCCTTTCTGCAGTGCTTCCAAAATGTCTAAATGACGTGCTGCAGCTCTCCTTTGACTTTCATCTCTGTTTCTCTGTCTGTAACTGACAGCGAGTGGGAGTTTTACAGGGCAAAAGAGAGAGAGAGCAGTACATTGGTCCGTTGGAGCATTAGTCTTGGTTTATTTGAGTTGCACCCTTTCCCTTAATTTCCTTATCGAGCCTGCATCTCCTGTTTGTATTGCTACTTGTGTATACACAAACCCCTCTATCTGCCACTGAAGATCTGTTACTTCCCTCCTCATCTGCCTCCCCTTCTCCCCTGTGAGCGCATAAAAGAGCACGATTCACCAAAGTTTGCCCTGCATCCCTTTCTTTATTGACCTGGGACTTTGCCGAAGACACATTATTTGCATACAGTAACTGCAATAATCAGAGCTGCATTTTTGATGAAGTTTTACTGTAGAAGTGCCAATCGTTGTTCCGCATTGCTTCTTCGATAAAGAATTACTCTCCTTAAAAGCTCACTGTGCAGCAGAGAGAATGATTACGGAGAGCATTGCATAAGGAACGGCATGGGCAGACTCTTAATAAGGAAGAAATATTCTTAAATAACACACAAGGTTAGGTCATAACTGGGTGAAAGAAATTCTAACCAAAAAACACTGTGACAAGGAATCTGCTGAATCGCTCCAAAACATCCAGTAAAAGCTATGATCACAGAGGGTCATTTGCATGGTCGACATGCTGCCATAATGAGGATCCCTCCCTCGGCCATTAGGTTTCCCCTTAATTACACTTTATCTCATTCAGTGGCCCGGGTGTCTAGAGGCTGCAGCAGGGCTCGTGGGACGTTTAGACCAAAAATGAGCTCCATTTGGAAAGCTTGAGCTCTTTTTTTAAAGTTTATTTATCAACAGAGGTTTAGAGTCTGCTGTAAAAGAGCATTTAGAAAGTAAATGCTCTCTTTTTCTGGATCTCATTTCTTGATAGGCACATGAGGGAGGGGCCATGAAAGAATTACTTGCTTACTAATGATAATCTGTATGTGTTGAAATACATGAAAATGCAGAATGAAAAGGTATTGACTAAGATTTACAAACTAGACACGATCTTGAATGTCATAGTTCTACAGTATGTTGGTGATTTTGTGGCACAGTTACTGAAACAGACAGATTTCCCATGGGAGCAAACGTTTCCAGGGCATTTCCTTTTATGATCCTTGTATGTGTCCATGTGGTAGTGGTTGTGTATGTGAATGTGTGCATCCCTTTTCATCTGTCTCTCTGTCTTCCCCACCACTACCACAGCGGTTACAGGGGTAAAGATAAAGATCAGGCCATAAATTACACTTAATGACTCCCAGTTTGCTTTGAGAATATTAAGTTTTGAAGTTTTGAGGGTCAGGAAGCAGCAGCTGGGATTTTATCATATAAAGGTCATTTGAACTGGGACACCAACAAGGTGTTCAGTTTATCTCAGAAGACGACCTGAGTCAGGCTTTAGCAAAATCTTGAATTCAATTTAAACCACTCAATACACACCTTGGAATGTGCACTATTTTTCTCTAAGCAACTAAACATCTCATTTTCCTGAAAGACAATTACACACCGTGTACCACACTGCTACGTACCATGCATTCACAGCAACAATGCCGTGGCACTTATAAACGTAGAATCACTCCTTTGGATCTGATGATTGGTGGGTTCATAAAACCACTTTCAGATCAGGGTCCAGGGATGAGAAGGTAGAAGAAGAATAAAAACAAGTGAATCTTTTTCTGAAAATAGGTTATGCGAGCCTGGATTATCAGATGTAATTGGAAATGTGTGGTCCTAAAGGTCATTCCCGTTTAATTACTTGATCTTGACTATTTAATGTTTGCATTGCATGCTTGCATATTCCCACGTGTATATGTTTAATCTACAACACAACAAATCTGGGATCAGGTATAATTCTAGCAATTTAAAACTCTAAACACTGCACACAGAACAGGAAGTTTAGAAGTTAATAGAGGTGCAGCAGGTCAGTTTTTCCCCTGGGAACCCCCGACAGATTAATCCAGCCATGATGGAGTGATTCTCCTTTTGTTTTAAATTAGTTGCTGTTGGCTTAGGCTAAATATGCACAACCTCTAATTGTTGTCCTGCTGTAGGTGGCTTACCCAAGGTGCATTTTTTGCCCTTTAACCATATATGGATATGAGTATGTGAAAAAGATATTTTGGAGAATAAAAGCACCGTGTCCAATTTGCATTTTCACCAATAATATCAAAAACCACTTTCATGTAATGTTTACCATGTATATATTTTGATGATGACATACTGAATGGTGATTTAGTAGTGAGTTTTTGATCGAAATTCAAGTAATCTTGAGTAGTAGTAGTTACAGTACATATATACACGTATATATATATATATATATATATATATATATATATATATATATATATATATTTATACTTGCAGGCATAGTAGTTAAATGTTTGTTTGTTTTGTTTTTACCTGGTCGAGCTGTTGTCCTCGTTTTAAACTGTCTGTATCTCTGTTTATATGTATGTACAGCACACACCTGTCCAACAAAGCTGGTTCAGATTTTATTATCCTCTTACAGTCCTTTGACTTTCCTCTCCAGCGCTGCCTTTTATTCTGACGGTCCTGAGCGGAAGTGCCGCCTTCCGCCGCGCGCGCTCCCGCCATGTTTTGGGAACGACGCGTCGGTATCCCTGCCGGAGCGCGCGCCCATCTCCCCGGACCGTGTGTGTGTGTGCGCGCGCGCGTGTGTGTTTGCTTGCCTGTCATCGCTCGCGCTGACATCACGCGGAGGATTCGCTACAATGTCAAAGACTCGGAGGCAGCGCGAGCTCACGGCTTCCCCGCGCCACGATGAGAAGCATCGCCGCGTGCCGCCGCTCGTCCTCTGAACACACCGGTCCGGTCACTTTTTGAGGGGCTCGTGCGGGACCCGGGATGCGCGTGAGGTGAGAGCGCTTGTGTTTTCTAACCATTAAGACTTATTTCCTCCCTTCACGTCAGTGTGAAGATGATTTGATGCGTTCAGGTGCCAAAAGGAAACTCCCGGTGCTGAGGTGCCCCCCCCCCTCCTCCATCAGCACCTCGGTGGGAAAAGTTGTCCCCGGGTCTAACGGTGACCGTCGCGGGGCTGTTACGTAACGGGAGCGCGGAGCAGATGTTACAGTGAGGCGCTGATGACAAATCTGTGACAGCACACGACCCCGCAGCGTGCGTGAAGGCAGCATCGTCAGCACATCACTGTAACACCCAGATGAAACAAAAAAAAAAAAAAAGAGACTATTCACTGTGAGGAAAATGATAAAAAAATGAAGAAAAAGTTCACGTTATGCTCCGTAATTAATCAGGTGGGCTCATAGGAATTGGAGAAACATTTGGCTTATTCTAGCAATTAAAAAAAAGAAGTCTAATATGAATCAGTCTCTTCAATTATTGACTGCCACAGGCTGATTTTTATCCATATTTTCAGAATGACACTATCTTTGTGGACCATTTTATTAGTAAGTGATTTTCAAATCTTGTGTTATTGCACATTCATCACAACAAGAGACTTGACTTACTAGTGTGGACTGGACAGGGTTTGGCAATGTGGTAAAAATAAAAAACAATCTATAAAGATATTATTGATTTTATTAATATCTGGCACTACTTTCCCTTACATAAAGGCTCAGTAAGCTGTAAGTAAAATCAAAACACCAGTTAAAGGGATTTTTCACAACCTGGCAGCCGAAAAGTTGTTCTCATTAACAGTTTTTAATGAATTATCCTCCAATAACTTCTGAAGCCTCATCAAGAAAGCCTAATTAGAAAGTGGTACTAATTACAATCAGGCAGAATCTTCTTCGTATTGTTAATTGAGATGACAAGAATTTTGTGACACAGTAGAACAATATGACGGCACGGTGGCACTGATGATATTGAATTATGGCCCTGTAATAAAGCCGCCTGCACCGCCAGTCTTCTGTGTTAAATGAGGAAAAAAAATGAAAAAGTTAATGTCATTGCTTCCTTCGGTGTCCCGGCAGGTCTGTGTGAGTGCGTGAGCCAGGTCAGAGGTCATGCTGCGGAGGGAATCGGACTCCCACGGCCTCTTTTCCTCCGGAGAGACGTCTGACAATGACTGCGAGGTGAGGCGGTTTGTTTTATTCATACCTCAAAGTTGCATTTTAACCACAGCGCCGACCGATCTGATGATGATGATGCTGCAGCACGTCCATCATTTATTGTTTTAATCGCAGCTCTGATGTTATTTTCTTCATCATCCCTCACAACTCAAATGAACCGTCCTCCACTTTGGAGCTGTTTAAAATGCAGAGTAGGCGGAAAAGGTTCAAATCTCATCACTGGGAACACGTGAGAACTTTTTCTTCCCCCCCATCACGACATCCATGCGTGAAGACTTCTGTGTTCGTCTGTCAAGGCCTCCTCGCTCGCTTCCCCCTTCGGCCAGCTTTGTCAACGCGCCGCTAGGCTGAGGATGAAAGGGAGCGAGGGCCTCCGGGCGAGTCGGCGGATCGCAGGGTTGTTCATCCTCTCTGTCTTTGTCTCGCTGTCTCAGGTGGGGGCGAGCTGCGGAGAGGTAGATGTGGTGTCAAATGTCTGTGCGAGGCCGGTCCCTGTACACTTTATTCAGAAGCACACACGCCTACGCCGGTGAGTGCTCAGGCTTCCCCACTTAAGTGTCTGCGGCCGCCGCTCGAGTGTTTTCTTCATCTGTAATGCTGCTCTAAATACATGCCTTTAACTCTCCGCCGACCTCTCCATACCTCTGCTGCCGTCTGTCTGTTTGTGGCTGTAGCTTTTAGAGCGTCCGTGTCGCCAGATGTCATATCTCTTAAGTAACTGGATGAATAAAGTCATCAACTGTCTGCCCCTCCTCTTTGCTTTCCGTTCTCAGGACACTCTGCTGTGCGAACACTGTGGAAAAAACAGAGTAATGGTAACCAGGTACTCTGAGGGCTACGGCACAGAGGTAATGTGTGATGTTTGTGTATGTGTGTGTGTGTATGTGCAATGCAGAGTCTGACCTGCAGGTGTCTGAAGATGTCATATTTGTGTTGGCAGGTAGCTGTGGTTTTGTTCCAACACCAGGACTCATTATGTGTAGGCCCAAACCGCTGATACATCTTGACACTATCGCTGCTGATAGTTGTTTATGTTGACTTTTAGTAGTTTGAAATTTGACCGCGATAAACAAAAAAATTTAATGTTTCACCTGGGAACTGGGACAGAGCAGTGTACGTGGAACACCTTAGTGATACTGGAAATGTTTCTGCTGTTTTATTGAAAGTGAGATTCAACGTTTTGGGATAAATGGTAGCTAGATGAGAAGATCGTACTTGCATGAATCTACAGAGAAGAGACCGTCAGCTTTGCTTAGCATAAGCTTAGCCATTTTTACACTTTGCTTTAAGACTTAGTTAATTAATGAGCTTCAGTGGTTTTAAGCCGGAGCTAGGCTAGCTGTTTGTCTTGTTTCCAGTCTTTGAGCTAAGCTAACCTATGGCAAAAAATGAAAGAAAAAGAGATATTTCCTTTTTTTCTGCACACAAAATCAAAGTCTTTTGCCAAAAAGTTAATATCATGCTTAATATTGGTTTTATTCTCCTGTGGAAAATATAGCATTAAAATGTAAAATATGTAAATTAATGAAATGTAATGCAACACTACACCTGTCAATATAGCTGGGCATCAGTTTATCATATTGATCATATATACATGCACACATCTATCTATCTATCTATCTATCTATCTATCTATCTATATTATATATATAATCTGAACTGTAGAATTCTCAAATGTTAACTGTTACATAAATAAGATACAGCATATTGTCAAAGTGCTGATGATTTCAGTCATTAAATTGACTCAAGAATAAAGTAAACCTGACTGTGAATTTGACATTTCATGCCAACCTTTGATACTCTACAAGTGAAGTATCAGTAATTCTGGACTATGTTTCTGTTTATCAGTATCACTTATTATAAGTGATCCATAGATATCAGCGCTTGCATTTGCATTTGAGACATTAAATAAAAGGAGGCAATAGGAAGCAGCCACCACATCAGGTCTATGAGCTCATTAATCATGTGTCAAGGTGTTGGCTGATTCATGCATAAAAACAATGGTGAGGACAAAAAGTGACGCATGTGAACACTCACGCAGACAAAATGCCATCATCCAGTGTTGTTGTTTTTGTGGTTCACAAATAGTAGCAGTCGGTGATGATTCACAGGGCCCCATTCGTGATTCATCCAACAGGTACAAAATAAAAGCGGCCATAAAATAAATAAATGTGTAGGTTGTGCTAATAAAAGGTTTTCACATTTTTCTCTTAAAAGAAATCTTTGTTTTCAACAGCTTCTAGCATGAAATTTATTACATTGGTCTTTTTTGTACTGTCTTTATGCATACACATCTTTGTATCTGGTCACATTATATATTTTAATTGCTTCATATGTTTCTTTCCTCTGCAGGAGGAGTGTGTATTGTCTGATCCTCAGGGGGAGAGTGATGCAGATGCTGATATAGAGGATACAGATTGCAGGTGTGATGTGCACATACACCCAAGCACACGTGCATATTCATTCATACGCAGCATCTTTGTGCTTGTAGTTGGCTGACCTTATGCCTTTAACCCGATTGGTCAAGACTCCAGGAGCCGGGCTCTCTCCAGCGAATCAGCTCGCGGAGGCGCAAGCGCCCGCGGGTGGCTCGGCAAGACACCACGGAGAGTGAGGACGATGGCGGGCGGAGCCACAGATCGCATCGCTGGAACCTCCGGCTCAGCCCTGACCGGGCACACAGCAGGACCATACTGGAGGTAAAACACACAGCAGTGTACAGTCTAATTAGTCTAATTACTTTCATTTCTGTACATCTGCCCACCAAAGCACAATGCAGAGGCTTGAGAAGAGCCAGCTGGCCAGCTGTATCTTATTATTGCTCACTTTTATGCTATAGGTTTCTCCCATTTGGTTTAATAGAGCTGGCTATTTTGCTTCTCGTCCTTTTAGTATCTTTTGGAACAATGTAGCGATAGATAATTATTTTGTTCAGTGCCACTCATTTGGTATTTACTGTAAAATAAAAAAATAAAAACTCCCAAAGGATCATTTGTTTATATATTACCTTTACTGGCCCCCTCCTTGAACCGCCACCTTACCACTGTGGTGGAGAGGTTTGTGTGCCTTGACCGAATGATCCTAGGAGCTATGTTAGGGTCTCCCATGGCAAACAGGTCCTAGGTGATGGGCCAGACTAAGTGCGATTCAGAAACTCATCATGGATCGAAAATCATGGATCGCGTTACCGGGCCCCACCCTGGAGCCAGGTCTGGGGTTGGGGCTCTCAGGCGAGCGCCTGGTTGCCAGGTCTTTGCCCATGAGACCCGGCCGAGCTCAGCCTGAAATGGCAATGTGGGCCCGCCTTCCAGTAGGCTCGCCACCCATGCAGGGAGGTTGAAAGGTACGGCTAGAGATAGTCGGGCTCACCTCCTAGCCACAGTTTGTCCATAATGAACACCATGTTCGAGCATAAGGGTGTCCATCAGTGCATGTGGCACCAGGATACCCTAGGCCGGAGGTCGATGATGACTTTGTCGTTTCATGATCTCCGGTCGTATGTCTTGGACACTCAGGTAAACAGAGGGGCTGAGCTGTCACCTAGTGGTGAGTTGGATCTGCTGGCGGAGGAGGAAGTTGAACAGACCTGGCAGACCCAAACGTATTGTGAGGAGTCTGTTGGGAACGTCTGGCCGAGAGCTCTCTGTCAGGGGGTCTTCCCACCTCCGGCAGAACTTCTCACAGATTCCGAGGGAGGCTGGGGACATTGAGTCCGAGTGGACCATGTTCTCTGCCCCCATTGTCCACGCGGCAGTTTGAAGCTGTGGACGTAAGGTCTCTGGTGCCTGTCGTGGCGGCAACCCCCGAACCCGGTGGTGGACACCAGAAGTAAGGGATGTTGTCAAGATGAAGAAGGAGTCCTACCGGGCCATGTTGGCCTGTGAAACTCCCGATGCAGTTGACGGGTACCGGCAGGCCAAGCAAGCCGCAGGTGGTGAAGAAGGAGCTAAGTCAAAAGGCGAAGCTCTCTATTTACTGGTCGGTCTACGCTCCTACTCTCACCTATGGTCATGAACTTTGGGTAATGACCGAAAGGACAAGATCAAGATCGTGGCTACAAGCGGCCGAAATCAGTTTCCTCTGCAGGGTGGCTGGGCGCTCCCTTAGAGATAAATGGGGTGAGAAGCTCAGTCACTCGGGAGGGAGGAGCTCGGAGTAGAAGCCGCTGCTCCTTCGCATCAAGATGAGTCAGCTGAGGTGGCTCGGGCATCTGTTTCGGATGCCCCCTGGACACCTCCCTAGGGAGGTGTTCCAGGCATGTTCCACCGGGAGACGAGGGCCCGGGGAAGACCCAGGACACGCTGGAGAGACTATGCTATGTCTCTCGGCTGGCCTGGGAACGCCGCCTTGGAGTCTTCCCGGAAGAGCTGGAGGAAGTTTCTGGGGTGAGGGTGATCTCTGCTCGGACTGCTGCCTCCGCGACCCGGTCCCAGATAAGCGGAAAAAGATGGATGGATGGATGGATCTTTACTGGCCTCCATCTTTGTGGTTTTGTGTGCTGTAGAAATGTGTTGGAAAGTTTTATTTAAGATTTTTGTTCTGACCATCAAAGCTGTAGACAAAAATTATTTAATTCCCTTTTGGGCAGGCCAAATCTATTCTTGCATGTGTTACCTTTCCAGTGTCCGACCTCTGAATCGTTGCTGGGGGACCTCTGGTTTCTTTCAGTTGGTTTTAGTCTGGCTCGTCAGCATCTGCAATCAGGACAAACTAGACTAGTAAGACTGATCGGGGAACACTATGGTAATGTAGCATAATACAGGTGCTTAATTCATGCAGCGCAGCGAATCTGAGCTTATCTGTATACTTTCTGCTGACTTCTGTGACCAAACAACCCATTGAACCATGTGCTTATGACTGCCACACATTAAAGTACTTTTTCTTTGAGACTTACTTCCATTAACAAACCTGCCAGACTATGTCGCATGCATACATCACCCACAAGTTCACCCTCCTTAAAGGGGATGGCTCTGCTGGTAACATGTAGTTTGTGATATTGTGAATCAGTCAGCACACACAAAAAAAATCAAATATCCAAATCAACCAACAAACAAGTATCTGAATAGTCCAATATTTGGGTCCACTCCTAAAATCCACAGAGTCACAAACTGCTAAGGTCTTTATCACAAAAATACACATTAAATTGTGCAAATGTACTTTACACTTACAGAACATTTTTACAGTATCGTCTTTGTCTTCCAGGAGAGCATATCACAGGTCAGGCCACTGGTCATCTGCCGGCCAGACGTCGAAAGGCAGAAGAGTCCAGTCGAATTGCCGCGAGGCTCCAGACGTCTGATGTCCCTGTGGCCACCTTCCCTTTCCCTCCCTCTCATCCTCCTCCTCTCGCTGCCTCTTTCCCTCTCCCTCGTCATCGTTATTGTGTCTTTCTTTTTACCGTGGGCCAGCGCTTGACCCGACATAGTTTCATTCCCCAAAAGAAAAAAAAGTACTCCCACAGTGTAGTGGACAGCACAAAATGGAAACATATATATGGTGCTTTTCGCAGGATAGTCGACTAACTAAAAGATGTGTTTTTTTCTTCCCTCCCAGAATATCCTGAAACTTCTGGATGTTCTGGAAGCATTTGAACCATCCTGGCCTCTGCCTTTTTTGGTCCGCAGCCGCTCGCTGTACATTTACGTCATGAATTTGTCCATGATGAGAAAAACATCAACCCAGTGCTTTGCTTTTGCCTCATAAAATCTCACCTTCCGTGTCACTTTCTCACCCCCTCGTCGGTAAAAATAGACCTCTTATCTCGCTCCTTATTCTAACAAGCCACTGGAGTGATACGTGGGGTGGGTGGCGGGCTAGGAAGGGAGTGGGGGGGTCCAGGTACACTCCAAGAGGAAAATAACAGGCTCGATAGGAAAACGCGAAAAAACGCTAATGATGCGCCTGAACTATGCAATCCCTCTGTTCCCATGGCGGCACCTTAACCGCTGTTAAAGGACGTCTCCTATTTCCTTGGCACTGTTGTCACCTTCTTGGCCCTTTCCCTTTTTCTCTCTGAGGAACACTCTTTCTGAATGCAGGGACTTACGGTTTTAAAATAGAGCATGACCCAATTTAAAAAGCAATAGCAGGAGAGATCTGATATAGCTCCCACTGCGTATGGTCTACAGTACATCTGTTGGTTTAATGAATGGATGACACGTATTATTTTACTTGTTGCAGACTGATTTAAAAACAGGTGGATCCTCCTCCTTTTTTCTTATTCTTCTTCTTCTTCTTCTTCTTCCTAGCTGCACTTGTGTATGTTTTTAGTCAAATGAGCCGACCTCAAACTAAAAGGAGCTTTAGTGGATCACGTTGAAGCAATTCAAACACTTAAAACACAGTCTTACAGTAGGCGCGTTACCATTACATTCAATAATATTTGTTCCGTTTGTATTTATGAATTGTTATTTATACAGAAAAGTGAGCTTGACAATCAGTCATGCTACGTAATCCGAGCTGAAATATTTGGAAAAAAGCCATTTTGTCGTGGCTTTTCTGTTCTGTATCTTTGCTGTTTTTGTATGTTTGTGTGTTTGTATTTTTTTTTCACACCACACTGGAGTTGCTTGTATCCCTGTAGAGAAATGTTCCTTTCAAATTAAGATGAGGTTGTACCATGTAAGCTAATTTAATTCATGTTTAATGACTTTATCTCTTCCAGCCTGTTGTATTTTGCCTGTCTAAAATCTTCAGTTTTTTTTCCATGTGTGTTTTCAACTCTGTGTTTCATGGGGCCATAGAAGTTCAATAAAACTAGATTGTATTTTGACAAAAAAAAAAGAAGAAGAAGGTTTCTTTTTGTATAGAACATCAGTGCAAAAACAGAATCTTGTTGTTTTGTGAGGCGTCATGTTTGGGACTATTTCTTCGCCCGGATGCAGTGACTGTCTTGAGTGTACCGGTTTTGCGGCATCCTTGTGGCTCATCGGCCCACGCATAACCACCCACGAAACCAGAACTTATTTGTACTCAAGTTAGAACGAGGTATAACGTGTTCATTTATGAGCAATAGAGGTGATGGTTGGTGGATTTTGCTGCTCTCCGACGAATCCAGGCTAGCTCCTACCTACTATTTCCAGTCTTTATGCTAAGCTAGGCTAAGCTAGGCCAAGTGACTGCTGGTTGTGGCTTCATATTAAACATACAGACATGAGAGTGTTATTGATCTCCTTAAATGTAAAGAAATAAGCCTATTTCCCAAAATGTTTAAATATACTTTTTAAGTGGCTTTCGTTTTAAAACAAAAGTGTTCATACAGCTTAAAAAAAAAAAAAACAGGAGAGAAGGGTTTGATATGTAAAGACAATGCATCTTCTTCTTCTATTAAGAAGAAGAAAAAGAGGAATGCAAAAAAGAGGCCTCATGTCCCAGCAGTGTTTGCTGCTCTTGAGGAAAGGGCCTGAGGGGGAGGGTCCCACAACGAGGTTAGCACTCTTCACTCCTCCTCTCGCTGCGTGCGTCGTCATGGTAACAATCAGGACTGCAGAGGAAACAGACTTTTCATGAGTAGATTGCGAGCTGCTGCCCAGGGCGAAACACTCACTGTAGGTGTTAATGTGAATGCAACATCTGCCGTGTTACAAACTCAGGATGCGAACATGGCGGTAAAGCAAACATGTTTGCTTCGTTAATGGAAATCAAATCTACACATCGAAAGCAGCTTGCAGACATTTGAACACACAGCCATAGACATAAAACACACACACATCCAATCAGGAGAGAAATGCTTCACTTCAGAATGTTTCAAAATGTCAATTTTCAATTTAATTTAAATGCATTCAACTTTTCTTTTTGCGTGGGGTTGAATAATAATCTGACTCACTGTCTGATTGCTTAAAACTCCCTGTGTGTATGTACAGTACAAATGTGTGTGTGTGTGTGTGTGTGAGATCACATGTGAATGGCTGTGAAAAGAGCAGCATCATTGTGTCCGCAGGTAGGAGTGTGTTTTAAAGCGAGGTGTTGCCCACCAGTTTCATTTCCAGCTCACCCACTCACACTGCTTCAACTTCAAAGTGTTTCAACAGGAACTCACCCTGTGTTGATAAAATTAAAAACTGTTATTTTAGAGCATATAAGGGGCAAGATTGCCTTGAGGTTTAAGAGACAAGGATCTGTAATCAGTTAAGGAGTTAAGAAAAGACACAAACTGTCAGGTATGAATTTGCAGATAATCTAATGCAACCTAATCCAGTTGCTATTTTAACAATGTGGTAATGTGTGCAGAGGATATATTTCAGTCCACTGTCTGCTAGGTTTGACATGTGAAACCGTTTTTCAAGTCAAGGTTACAGTGTGGCTCTGCAGTTTGCTTCTTCTGTCAGCACAAAAGGCGACAGGTGTAAATGCTGTTGTTTTGTTGCCCCTTCGGCCTCCTCCTTCCCCTCATGCATCTTAGCCATTGACCCAGATTCCACTGTTTTGGACGTGGAGGAGCAATGTGATCCCATCCGTGACCCTCTGGGCATTTAATACTGATCTCAGAGTCATATGGTCCAGAATAAAGATGCCAAGGCCCCCCCCCGAGATGTCTTGGTTCACAGAATCGGATGGGCAGAGATTCAGCTGCCTCTAGGTCTAGATCATTCCCTTGTTTACTACTTGCTTGGGTGAAATCTTTACAGTAAAACTATAAGAATTAAACAGAACAGTATGAGTAAAAAAAAAAAAGTTGTTCATCTGCATGGCTTAGTTAATATAATTTGTATGATAAATGAAAAAAATCAAAGTCAAAATTAGGGTAACAAAGGAGAGGAAACAAAACTATTTAACAATGCACTAAAGCAAAAAATATTGACCTTGTATTTAGTGTGTCATAATTTAGCATCAACCCATAACAAATCTCTCTCAGACTGACAGCTTAAACAGTATAGAATTTCAATTACCTCGTGATATAGTACACTGTAAATAGCAGCTTGGTATGGGCCCTCATGCCACTCTCAAATATTCACATACAGGAGGAGAGAGAGGGGAAGGAGGGAAACAAATAGACAGCACAGCTGGTGTCTGCAGACAGTGAAGGAGGTAAAGCTGCTTGCAACAATAACAGCAACTTCAAATACGGTGGATTATTACTGGATATACATGATTTTTTTCTGTGCATCCTTATCATAAACTGTGCAAAAAGTAAGTGATCTGCATCTTCTGGCTTCTGGGTGTGTAAATGTTTTGAGGGATTAGTGCCAATTAGAGTGATACTGGACAGTATGGCAGTAGCAAATGCATGCCTCCAGGAAGGAGTGGAAGGAGTGGAAGGAAAGAGATGGAGGAGAACAGGAGGAGGAGATGGAGGGAGAGGGTGAGCCGCTATTCTGAAGTGGTGGTGAGTGACGAGGGAGACGGTGGGGAGGAAGAGGAGATGGAGGGCTCAGAGGACAGTGAGGAACAAGAGGTGAGCGAAGGTGAAGAAAATGAGGCAGGTGAGAGGGGAGAAGAAGAGGAAGAGGAGGACGAGATTGACATGAGGGAAGCAGAGGAGATTAAGGGAGAAGAACAAAATGAGTTACAAAGGGAGCGTAATGAGAAGGAGAAGGAAGACGGAAAGAAGGAAGAGGAGGAAGACAGAGGGGTGGTTGAAGTAGATGTAAGAGTAGACATGGAGGAAGAGAAAGAGGAAGAAAATGAGGCGGAGGGGGAGGTTGAGGGAAATGAGGAGATGGATGAAGATGAGGAGATGGAGGTGAAGAAAGCAGAAGAATGGGAGCAAAGGGAGAAAGAAGGGGGAACTGAGGTGGAACATGAGGTTAAGGAGAATAAGAATGGGGTTGAGGAGAAAGAGGGTGATGTAAAGGAAGCGAAGGAAATGGAGGAAGAGCAGGAAGAAGGAGACAATGAGGTAGGAGAGGAGAACAAGGCGGCGGATGTGGCAAAATCAGAAGAAGTGGAGGAAGAGGAGAAAGAGGTCGAGAGTGAGGTGGAGAAGGAGGTTAAAGAGAATGAGGAGGAGGATGAGGTTGTGGACAATGAGGTGACAGAAGCAGAAGAAAGTGATTATGAAGAAGAAGAAGGAGAAAATGAGTTTGAGAGGGAGGTGAAGGAAGCAGAGGAACTTGAGAACGGGAAGGGAGAAGGAGAATCTGAGGTAGAGGTTAAGGAGAACAAGATGGTGGATGTGGAAGAGGAAGCAGAAGTGGAGGAGGAGGAGGTAGAGAAGGAGGTAGACAGTGAGGTTAAAGAGAATGGGGAGAGGGATGAGGTGGAGGAAGAGGAAGTTGCAGAAGCTGAACAACTGGAGGATGAACACAAAGAAGGAGAACATGACTTTGAGAGGGAGGTGAAGGACACAGAGGAACTTGAAGAAGGAGAATATAAGATAGATGAGGTGAAAGACAGTCAGCTGATGGAGGAAGAGCAGGTCGAGGAGGAAGGTGGTTGGGAGGAGGAGTATCAGGAAGAGAAGCTGATTGGACAATGTCACCTGGAAAAGCAATTCAGAGAACAGATTAGAAGAAATGATGATGAGGACATTCCACAAAACCAAGAAAGTACAAGGCAAGAAGACAATGATGAGGAAGAAAAGTTATCAGATCCAGTGGAGTCCGCTGAAGAAGATTCTGACATGATGGGATATGAAGTTGAATGTAACTTTGAAAGGACAAAGGATGAAAACAAACAGTATAAGGATCCCAAGGAAGTGGAAGATGCTGAAGAAGGGTGGAGGACTGAAAGTAGCACCTCAGGAGAGTGGTCCTCTAAGGAAACAAAAGAAGAGGAAGAAGAAGGTGAGAGGTTCACGGATGAAGAAAGAACAGTCACAGAATCTTGGATAGCTCAAGAAGAAGAGTTTCAAGATGATCACAGGAAATTTCAAGAAAATGAGGAAGAGTTTACAGATGATGAAGAAGCTGAACATTCAGCCAATGAAGATGCAGATAATTACGAAGACGTGGTAAAGACTTACTGCAAAGATGATTATCTCACAGTCTTATTTGGCACCTTGACAGAATTCAGGGACTCCTCCCTTCTCACTGATCTTACTTTGAGCACAGATGATGGGAAGAGTTTCCATGTACACTCCCTTGTCCTGGCTGCTGTCAGCTTCCTTATCCGTGAAAGCCTGGCAAGAAGCAATGTAGACGGCAATAGATTTGATGAAAGACAAGATGATGATACAAGTTTTGGAGTCCACAGGTGGTCCGTATCTCTGAGCCCAGAGGTGGATCATGCTGGATTAAAGGCAGTTGTAGAGTTTGCCTACACTGGATTAATATCATGTTTGAGCAAGGGCACTGTGCAACAGATAAAGGCCGCGGCTGAATCACTGGATGCACCCAGGGTGCTGGATCTCTGCACAGAGGAAGAGGCGAAGTCCACAAAAACTGGAGGGGAGAAGAAAGAGCAAAAGATTTCAGCCACAGAGCAAATGTTGATCAGTCTTCAGTCCATCAAACAGCTGTGGATGGACAGAATGGGCTGTGATGTCATTCTGGAAGCTCTTGGAGGGTTGCTTCATGGTGAGTAGACTGCCAATGATTTGTTCATTTATGTATAATGGCAGCCACTTTGGAAGCCACAATCCTTTGATTCTTGAGTAAGATATGTTCCATTTCTTTTTCCTCAAAAAGGTTTCTAAATGAAACTTAAAACTCAAAAATAGTTATCTCAGTTGCAGTAAATGAGTTCAACTTACTTTAGGGCAACATTTATTCACCTAAGACATGAACATTTGGTGGAAACAATCGACCACAGATGTTAGTCTTGATCTTCATTTTTGATGCAGATACTACGTGGTAATTTACAAAGCACTTCTGTTGTTCTTGTGCCTTGCTCTCAAACTGAGGTCTACAACCAATATTACATTTTTCATCATTCATTTTTATCCACATTATGCAATGTTTCATTTTAAATATGCATTTGATTTAACTTAGGTTCAAGAGTAATAATAATCCAACTAATAATGTCTACAGAAAAAAATCTACACATAAATATATATGTATGTGTATATATATATATATATATATATATATATATATATATATATATATATATAAATAAATATACACATGAATCGTGTAGAGCCCCATACATGTCAATTGAAATTACAGTGAGTTAAAACTATTTATGCTCCCTTTAGTCCACAGAGTCATCTTGGCTGTGTGGAGTGACTATTTCCGCAGCATGTTCACCTTGGGGATGAGGGAGTCCCATCAGTCCTGCGTGACCCTTCCCTTCATTTTGTCTTCAGAGCTTGAGGTGCTAATTGACTGCTCTTACAGTGGGGCTCTCCCCCTCAGCTGGAAGTGTGTCTTCGAGATCACCAGCATTGCCCTCCAGCTCCAGTACCAACCTGCCCTCTCCTTGTGCCTTAACTTCCTGCAGCAAGAAATAAATCCTAACTCCTGCTTGGATGTGATATCATTTGCTGAGGCCTACGAGTTGGTACAGCTTCATGAAATTGCAGATGATTTTGTCTTGCGGCAGTTCCAAAAGGTGGCGTGTACCTCAAAGTTCAAGGACCTGCCAGCCAGACAGCTCCTGAAGTACCTGAACAGTCACTCTCTCTGTGTTCCATCTGAGCTAGTTGTATTCAAAGCAGTGGTGGCATGGATCCAAGCGAAGCCTAGAATAAGGCTGAGGCTTGCTAAAGAACTTAATGAAAACTATTCACTTTCCGCTGATGACATTCAAGGAATTCAGAGAGGTCCAGTCCATAAACATTTGGTCCGATCAAAGCCTGGCGGAGCTCTATGAAGCAATTTTTGAGGACTTCTGCTCGAATGAGATTGCACCGCAGAGTCAGTGCCGCATCTATCTGCCGAAAGAGAGCCTGGTCTTGATTGGTGGTGACCAGACCTTTGAAGACCTGGGTAGCCGTAGCATCAGCCGAGAACTCTGGTTTGGGAATTCCCTAAGGAACCATACAGGCATAAGAAAAGCCATGGAGTGGAGAAAGTTGGGAGAGATGCCAGAACCAGCAAGGTTCAGACATGAGGTGGCTGTGCTTAGAGGACAAGTATACGTGTTTGGAGGCAAGAAGTATTATGGAATCAGCGACACCCTGAATTCAGTTTACAGGTGAGAGAGGGTAAACTTAAGACTTGAACTTAAGGAACTGTTAACAGTTTTAAAGATGTTTCTATGCATGAATACTTCTATTTATATCTGTAGGTATGACCCCCTACAAAACAGCTGGGAAAGCCTGGCTGAGATGCAGGAAAAGAGATGCTCTTTCTCCGTGGTTGTGCTGGAAGGAAAAATATATGCTATCGGTGGACATTGTGAGCCTGACTATATGGAGAGTGTAGAACGATATTGCCCCACTTCAAACTCCTGGAGGTAGGTTGGAAGGGGATAATCATATTTCAAGGCAGTGTGTGTTATATGCATCAAGGCTACAGTGTTGCTAAAAATTGTCCTAACAACCATCTACAAACTAGATGCTAAATGTGGCTAGCTATTAAGTGTGTGACTGTTGGACAAATTGGATTTTATTTTTCAAAAAAGCATGTTTGAAAACTTTTAAACTCCACAGCTCAATGGAGCACAGCATTAGTTCAGGAGAAATTTACATTAGCTTTTTGGCATCATCTGCTTCACAGTTACTGGCTCACTTCCCAGCCGTTTGGCTACGAGCTGAATAGTAATCAGTCAGATTTACAGCATAGTCATTAACAACGTGATACTCCCTGCTTGCTATACATGGTCCGTTATGTGACATATTATGTGATGTTGTGTATGATATTTAAATAAAATACTTCTCTTTCAGCTTCACCTCTCCCTTGGATCTGCCATCTAAGTGGCCATGCAGCAAAAGTTTTACAAGGGCAGATCTTTGTCTCAGGAGGGCTGAGCAGCGACTACCAATGCCTTTCATCCATGTTTCTGTACCACCCAGAGACAGGAAGCACTTATTTGGCAAACATGGCTAAACCTCGAGCTCATCACTGCATGGAGACCCTGGGTGGATGTCTGTACGTAGCAGGTGGAATCACCACAAATGAGAACATGACTAAAGTTGACCAGCTAACTTGTGAGGTGTACAGTCCAGCATCTAACTCCTGGACTGCTTTCACATCTCTGCCGGTGCCACATGTAGGAGCAGGGAGTGCAGTTTTGGAGGGAAAGTTTTATGTGCTGGGTGGATACAGTCAGGAGGACTACAGTGACACTAAGATGGTCCATCGTTATGATGCCACCACACAGAGATGGGAAAACATGGGCAAGATGCCTGGGCCGAACAATGACCTACGAGCATTTCTGCTGTGTTTGCCAACACATTACCGACTATAAAACGTGGTGATATATATCTGTCATTACCATTGTTGTTTTGTAAAGTGTAACAAATTTTATGATACTTACTGCATGTTAATAACAGTGATACTTTTATAATTTAGCAAACATTTTTCCATTGTGGATGAGTGAAGGACATTTAAATGCTATGTTATTGATATATATGTATTATATTACATATCATGGATCTCACAATAACTTGATACCCTCAGGTTGTTTGTGGGATTCAGATCCAGGTCCAGAAATTTATTTTACACAGTATTGTGGAAACTGCCCATTACATCTATCTGGGTCAAATGGATCACTATAAGTCTATGATTTTTATAACAGATTTTGTTTTTTTTTAATCTTTCTTTATTTCTCATCAAATAGAGATTTGCTATTTACTATTTATATTCACTTGATGAGTTCAGCTTTAGATTCTTTTTTCACATTATTGGCTATATCTATCTATCTAATTATAATTATTTCCGTAACAGAACGAAGAATACAAACATTTTTACACTCATTACTGCAATAACCAGCTATGAACACAAGAGGGAGGTGCATCCTCTGCACATTTGGTAAAGTGATGTTTAGTCACCACAGACAAGAGACAATGTAAAACATTACTGTTTTGAATTTATTGTTCTGAAGAAGGTTTACATACTTACACTGTCATTAAAATTGACTTGAAAATGAAAAATGAGTGCTACAAATTTTCAATGATTTTGGTTGGTTTTTGCTTGAGGTTGTTTTAAAATCTCAGTTAGAAAACTGAGGAGAAGTAATACAAACCAGGATAATTATAGTTTAATTTTCAGCTCAGCAAATGCCACATACCATGTAAAGAAACTAATTTCACAGTTGTCACTATGAGCATGTGCATCTCTCCCCAGTATAAAAGCACAATTGCTTCTAATAATTTATTCAGGAAGACAAGGAAACCGCTGAAGGTTATGTGTCCATTAAGGTTGTCGAATATTCTGCCATTATCCCACAGTTCCATGTACACCTGATCACCAGCAGCCAGTTGCAGAACAACAGCGTTACTGCTGCTGTCTGAGCTGTCAGGTTGAAATTAGCCTTAGTAGGTGGAGTCAATAAATTATGGCTTTTCAGATCTGGGTTGGTTAACAGGAAACACAATACATGACTAATTCAATATAGGTTGTTAGGTATATAGGTTATAGATTATAGTGACTAAAAGCTATGATTAATTGTCTGAACAATTCAAACATTAAAATTGTGTCAGACACTAGAAGTGAACCATTTCCTATTAGACATGGTAATTAAGTCCGTTGTCATAATAAGAATTTTGATCAGTGCAGCTTTAAACACCAATCAGCACTAGAAAACACCAGAGATCTGAATGAAATGGTCTCAGCAAATTCTTTGTTCTTGTCTGACATACCAGAAGCAGATGTGCGAGTTTTACAGCCTCAGGACATTTAATGTCTACAGGTAAGCTTTCAGTAAGAGAAAAACAGCTATTCTATGTTAAAATCAACTTATTATTATTATGCGATACTGACTAAGCAGCTTTTTGTGGCAAACACTTAAAAATGTGTTTAAGATAAATGTCAATTATCTGCAAGCACAATCCAACATGCACAATGTGGGGGTGCACAGTACCTGTATTCTGGTCATATCCACTACCAATGTTTGAGAAGACCCTTTTGAAAAACCAGGCTCTTGTCTGTGCAGGGTCCTCTGTAAATCTCCCCGGTGTTCGCCAAAGAGGCCGAGAACATGATCTGAGGAGTACCTTCAGTATGATCACATAACAGTGTGTTACACTGCTCAAAAAAATAAAGGGAACACTAAAATAACACATCCTAGATCTGAATGAATGAAATATTCTTATTAAATACTTTGTTCTTTACATAGTTGAATGTGCTGACAACAAAATCACACAAAAATTATCAATGGAAATCAAATTTATTAACCCATGGAGGTCTGGATTTGGAGTCACACTCAAAATTAAAGTGGAAAAACACACTACAGGCTGATCCAACTTTGATGTAATGTCCTTAAAACAAGTCAAAATGAGGCTCAGTAGTGTGTGTGGCCTCCACGTGCCTGTATGACCTCCCTACAACGCCTGGGCATGCTCCTGATGAGGTGGCGGATGGTCTCCTGAGGGATCTCCTCCCAGACCTGGACTAAAGCATCCGCCAACTCCTGGACAGTCTGTGGTGCAACGTGGCGTTGGTGGATGGAGCGAGACATGATGTCCCAGATGTGCTCAATTGGATTCAGGTCTGGGGAACGGGCGGGCCAGTCCATAGCATCAATGCCTTCATCTTGCAGGAACTGCTGACACACTCCAGCCACATGAGGTCTAGCATTGTCTTGCATTAGGAGGAACCCAGGGCCAACCGCACCAGCATATGGTCTCACAAGGGGTCTGAGGATCTCATCTCGGTACCTAATGGCAGTCAGGCTACATCTGGCGAGCACATGTGGAGGGCTGTTCGGCCCCCCAAAGAAATGCCACCCCACACCATTACTGACCCACTGCCAAACCGGTCATGCTGGAGGATGTTGCAGGCAGCAGAACGTTCTCCACGGCGTCTCCAGACTCTGTCACGTCTGTCACATGTGCTCAGTGTGAACCTGCTTTCATCTGTGAAGAGCACAGGGCGCCAGTGGCAAATTTGCCAATCTTGGTGTTCTCTGGCAAATGCCAAATGTCCTGCACGGTGTTGGGCTGTAAGCACAACCCCCACCTGTGGACGTCGGGCCCTCATACCACCCTCATGGAGTCTGTTTCTGACCGTTTGAGCAGACACATGCACATTTGTGGCCTGCTGGAGGTCATTTTGCAGGGCTCTGGCAGTGCTCCTCCTGTTCCTCCTTGCACAAAGGCGGAGGTAGCGGTCCTGCTGCTGGGTTGTTGCCCTCCTACGGCCTCCTCCACGTCTCCTGATGTACTGGCCTGTCTCCTGGTAGCGCCTCCATGCTCTGGACACTACGCTGACAGACACAGCAAACCTTCTTGCCACAGCTCGCATTGATGTGCCATCCTGGATGAGCTGCACTACCTGAGCCACTTGTGTGGGTTGTAGACTCCGTCTCATGCTACCACTAGAGTGAAAGCACCGCCAGCATTCAAAAGTGACCAAAACATCAGCCAGAAAGCATAGGAACTGATAAGTGGTCTGTGGTCACCACCTGCAGAACCACTCCTTTATTGGGGGTGTCTTGCTAATTGCCTATAATTTCCACCTGTTGTCTATTCCATTTGCACAACAGCATTGTGAAATTGATTGTCAATCAGTGTTGCTTCCTAAGTGGACAGTTTGATTTCACAGAAGTGTGATTGACTTGGAGTTACATTGTGTTGTTTAAGTGTTCCCTTTATTTTTTTGAGCAGTGTATTTTACGGTGTAAAACATTCACCATTGGTAAAACAGAAACATAAATACTCACCTTACCTTTAGGGCTACTCTGGGCTACTCTGTTTCATCTTATCAATCTCCTCCACTGTGGCATTCAGTCTTGTTTGCAGACCTGTACAAGTAAAAAAAAAAGACAAACGATTCATCGCTTCAAAATTTGGGGTGAAAATATATGTGAGTATAATACACCATTATGACTCTCGTACCTTCATTCTCTCTTTTCAGTCTGTCCACTTCAGCTTTCTGTATCATCAGCTCGTCCACAGTGACGTTAAACCTGGCCTTCAGAGCCTGAACCTCATCCTGCCATCTCTCTGCATTTTTCACTTTGCTCTCCAGGTTCTTTATTAATTCCACGTTAGAGTTCAACCAGTCACCAATATTTATGTCCTCTCTCTGTCCAAACCCCGGGTCCACAGCCAAGAGTCCCAAGAGGGGCAGTAGAAACAAAGCCCTGAACTCCATTTCCTCAATCTTAAACTTGAAATCTCTTGGAAATTTTCCTTGCAGTTTGTGCAGGTTTTTTTCCCCCACAGTAGCTTATATATCCTCAGATGTCAGTGAGTAAGCAGTTTTGAGGCCCTCATGGACCCCACTTCAGGACATGTCCAAACAGGCCCATGAGTGCGTTTGCCAGTAAAATACCAATATGGAATGTGACATACAAAGAGATATGAAATTTCTACACATTTTGTACAACACAAACACCTACTTCATACAGTAGTAACCTTGCAATACTTCGGATAAGCATTGCATACTATATTATGTTGTCGGGCTACAGGTTTATGTTAAAAAAAGGCCCCATTCACAATAGCACATCGACTAACAAGGATGTGACCACCTGGACAGTGTAACACTTTATTAAGTGCCAGCGTCTAAATCTGACACATTTAATTTTTTTACTGCCAGATGCAGTATGCATACAATTGTATATATACTACTTACAGTATAATATAATATATACTACAGTATAATATTCAGTATTATATTTATGACAGTAAAATTACACATGCATTTCTCTGTCATTATGATATTCATAGTTGTGTCCCTTTATTGTTGTTGGCTATCTTTATGATTATTTTGTTCACTTAATACTGCACTTGAATGCGCCGTCATCTGTCATTGCAGCCTCTGTCATTTGTCAGTGAGCTCTCAGCTGTCTGTGCTCTCTCGGCGGCTCATTTCATGTGACGTATCTTCTGCAGCCCAGGGGGTTGTGGGTCAGAATAATCAGAAAAGCATGCTGGTTTACTTACTGCGAAATGTGACCAGATACAGCTGGACGTCCAGGTATTTTTGGTATACTGCATTGACATACTATGTATTGAGACATACTAAATCCAAATACTAAATCCAAGTTGTAAGCGGTCTTGATCTTGTTCTTTTCTAGTTGTGGCTTTGCAGTATAGATTTACAACAGGTGAGACATATATAAAGGCCTCTCTGTCTATATTTGGAGATGAAAACAAACTGTCTGATGTCCACAGGAATGCAAATTATACACAAAGCACCACCATGCTGCTTGTTCCATGACAGTGTGATTCAGACAAAAGAAAGAGATGCAAAAGAACAGGTATTTTTGTGGTAACCGCAAACCACAGCATGCACTAATTTGAATATTTGCTTATTCTTGTCGTACTGTAGGTCACGAACAGTTGTGCTGTTTTCTTATGTTTATGCAAATGTTTTTTTTTTTCCCAGGAGCCTTCCTGTACCACACAGCGACTGTCCCAGTGCTCTGTACATGGCCTGGCTGGATACCCTGACCTGTGGCCTCCACTGCCCCGCAGTGCTGATACGGGGAAACCAGCAAAACGTCCTCACTTTCTACTGCCAGTGAATCCTGACCATCATGGATGATACATTAAATTAAAACTATTTCCTGGGAATTGGAAAAAAACAGGGGAAAAGCCACATAAACCTAACAAGTGAAATATGTTAACAATGTAGATAGTACACAGTAAGAGCTCTTATTGGCAGTGATGGACAATAACACCAGTGCAGTTACAGACATCACTGTCATCACGATTACTTTCAGGGTGATATGGATGCCAACGGCATATAAGTCGGTTACCCTTGGTAACAGCTGTCGTAGTAAGCAAAGAGAGAGGAGAAGTCAAGGATCCCCTGATGCTCCTTGGCCAGAGCCACAACCTGGAACAAAAAGTAACGCAGTAGAAGACGCACCCAGACTCAAAGAGGATGAGGTTCCTCCAGGTAGTCTAAGATATTAAGGCTCTACAGACTGTGCTGTCCTGGGTTGTTCACAGGTTCCAGCCCCGTAACAGCCAGTAGGTCCATCAGCAGCGACAGATACTGCAAATCTGACTGCATCAAAAACCAACATGAGGTCTCTTTGTAAGGTGTCTAGCCATCATGAGCCTCCAGAACAACATTTCTGCAACATTTCTGTCACATAAATGGACCTGAACTTGACTTCATGCTTTGCTTTCATGGTTACATGGTTTTATATTTACATGATTTTTTCAAGTGATCTGATGGATTTTTTCAAGTGATCTGACAGCCAAGTATGTTGGCCATAAGATGTGTCAGGTGGGTCTGAAATTTGCATCATACACAATAAAATACATAATAGAAATGAGACAAAATCATTGCCAGCACATCAGTAACCCTCACTCAATGGGTAGGATTCTCTTTAAAATCTGAATTAGTTTAATTAGGATGCCAAAATGCGTGTCCTCAAAGCTCATATATTCATTCATATGTAAAAAAAACAAAAAAAACAAAAAAAACAAACAAAAAAAAGTTTTAGATATTTTCACCATAAGTGACTACTTTACATAATTTATTTGGGCTGCATTTTGAGAAAAGCACATTTTGTCTGTGTAATACTCTGTCTCTGTAATATTCAGTTGTGTTACAACGATGTTAAAGAATATGGATTTATTTTTGTTGACATCTGACATTTACCTTACAGTGACTGAAATCTGAGACCTGGATATTTCAATATTTAAATTCGGTGTGGCAGCCAACACGCATAAACAGGACTGATTTACTGTTGTGAGCAGTATAATCAGCAGAGACACATCAGAAGGGTGAAGCTGAGGAGAGCGGGAAGCAGCGGATGTAAGTTAAGACTGAATCATGTAAAATCAGTAAAGTGTTATTTTGAATTTTTTTATTATTATTGTACGTAAAGTTAATAACTTAATAACACCTGTCAACTCTATAGAATATTCCTTCAGTAAATACTACCTTTGTGAAGCTGATGATGTGATGTTAAGATTTTGTTGACACTGTGCCGGGGGAGAGTTTTGAATTCATTGTAGCAAATATAAATTTTTGTGAAGAACTGTTTTTTGTTTAAACTGTACTGTAGACATATGGTGTTAAACTGTGCCAGTAAATTCATAATAAGAATTGCAGGTATTTACAGTGTTTAACCTTGTCTGGCGTTCAAAAAATATTATAAAGTAATAAATCAAACATGAATTCTAAATGTGTGAAACTCAAAGTAGTTACAAACAACAACAAGATCGTTAAATTTACCTGTCAGTAATTCTGTTTTCCTTTTTGACATTTAAAAAACAAATTGATAATTTCATTCATTAATATTTTATGTGATTGATCATCATTGGTCACAAAATGTTCTTATTTTCCAAATGAAGCATTTATTTTATTTATTTATCACAAGGTACTGTGCAGGTGTTTCTGTTATTTTGTCCAGAATGAGTGCATTCTGTATTTTATTCATTCACACACTTTACTGGGTAAAATGGGATTTCTGAATGTGAACCACTGTTGTATCTGGTTTTGATTACAATTTACATGTTTTCTCCTATATTCCTCTTCCTTACTGGACCACGACACTAAGTGAAGGCAGCACTATAGTTTATTTAGCCTGAGCATTCACTAAATGTTGCACATTTACTCAAATTAAGACAAGCAGTTAACATCATTGTGTTTGGTTCTATACACACTAAAATATCCATTTCATCCGACAGAGACCAGCTGTTAAAAATCACTGTTTGGTTCAAACAGAGCAAAGATGCAGTGGAGTCTGTTTCTGTTCATTCTGATGGGTAAGTGGATCATCTTCACAGCTTAATCTGATCCATAAAACAGTTGGACTGTTTATTCTTCTTATCACATAAAAAGGTGAAATATCCAAGTAACTGGACACACTTCATTTAAGAGGATGGTGTAAGAAGTAGGTGTGTCCTGGATATTCATCATTTTGTTTTATTTTTGAAATGCCTGCTGCTATTCTACTCCATCACTGTAGTATTTGCTCCAGTTACTCTAAGGTACTTCATGATTTTGATTTAATAAACAGATGCTCGTCATGCTTTCAGCTCCATCACTGCAGTATTTGCTCTGGTTTCAGGTCACTGCTCCCTCTTCACATGTCACCTCTATGAGTACCACTTTATTACAGAGAATAAAACCTGGGACGAAGCCCAGAGTTATTGTAGAGAGACGCACACAGACCTGGCCACGGTGTTTGACATGACGGACATGAAGAGACTCCGTGACTCTACAAAGAATGATGGCAATGCCTGGATTGGACTGTACAATGAACCAGAAAAAGGAAAGGGGGAGTGGCACTGGTCCTCTGCCAGGGGTGGAGTTCAAGTGATAGTGAGACAAAATGGGCTGGATAGGAGAGCCTAATGATAACGAAAAACCAGAGAACTGTGTGATGATGGACAATGGCAAATGGATAGATGTCCGTTGTGCTAATGCACACCCATATAAATTTATCTGCTACGATGGTGAGAATATGTGGCCAGTAATGTTGTTATTTGTCTTCAGCACATCATCTTGTATAATCAGTGTTTTCTACGTGGACATACACCTCATCTTTTTATATAGAAATAAATCAAATCTTGGCTGAAATGGTTAACGTAAATATTCGAATAGTCTCCAGTGACATTAGCTCCTGGAAACTCTGCTGATTAAATTCCACTCATTTATACAAAGAACATTTAAATATGCTGATTTATTTCAAAGCTGAAGTCAGTAGGATTGAGAAGAGAGCGGACTCACCTCCCTCCCCCTCTCTCTTCACTGCACTCCAGTCTCACCTCTAAAGCCTCCTTCCCTGCAGAGTCGCTCAGTCTAATTCTTTCTATTTTGCTTGATTTTTTTTGTTTGTCCTCTTCAGTTTCCTTCTCTTTGTCGTGAAAGCTGTTGTTGGAGGGGTGTTTTGTCACTGCTTGGTTGTTCAGTGGTTGTCTTGTTCTCTTGTGACATAGTTGACAGAGTTTCAGCAAATATGACTAAAAGTTATTTTTATACAGGTTACCCTCCACAACTTTAATGGTTCAAGTCTATTTCTGTTTACTCCACAGAAAGAAAGCAATGCAATGAAAGATTCTGTTTGATTCAAAAAGAGATGAACTGGATACAGGCTCAGAACTACTGCAGACAATATCACACTGACCTGGTCAGTGGACTCAGTCAGTTAGAAAAACTCCCAGAATAACATTAAAAAAGTCAACAAACAAAGAACTACTTGTGGATTGGCCTGTTCAGAAACAGATGGAGGTGGTCAGATGGGAGAAACTTCTCTTTCAAGATCTGGGATCCAGAGTTGATTAGTGATGAACAAAGAACAAAGAAATGTGCCATGACTGTGTCAGATGGATTAAAATGGGGCTCCCGATGACTGTAGTGAAAAAAAACCCTTCTTCTGCTATGACGGTGAGTTTTGCAACAGTCTCTCTCAGCTGTTTTCTCCCATCAGAGTAGAATCAGTCCATCTTATTTTGATATGTTAGAGATCACATGTTCACGACGTTGCCAGCTCTTAAATGACGTGTCACTTTAGCTGTCAGACATTCTTGAGACATTAAAAGATATTCAACACTGGCACCAAATCAATCACAAATCACTTCTTGAAAATCCATTTTGAGTGAACACCAACACAGCTACTGGTATGACCCGTGTGTTTGTCTCAATTTCCTGCACAACAGATAAAGTGATCCTGATCAAAGAAAATAAGACCTGGACTGAGGCCTTGTATTACTGCAGGGAGAACCACTATGACCTGATCTCCATCACCAACCTTGCCGAGCAGTGGTGGGTCCAAGAGAGAGCCAAGAACGCCAGCACTGATTTTGTCTGGCTGGGACTGCGCTACACCTGCACTCTGGATTTCTGGTTCTGGATCAGTGACGAGCAGGTCGACTATAAGAACTGGGCCTCAGAAGAAAAGATGGATGACTGTGACATGTCTGCAGCCATGGAGAAAGGGGGAGAACATAAGTGGCACAAAAAGGCTGATAACAGCAAGTTTAATTTCATCTGCACTTGACTTTTGAAATTTTAAAGCTCACTGGTGACAGACTTTATATCTCTGGTGTGGTTTTCCTTGACTGCAACAAGCTTACATTACACTGGGGGTGTAAAGTCTGTACTGTCTGTTCTCTGGGTTTATTGAATGGTGATGTGGCAAACAGGCAAACAGAGAGAGAAAGTGTCTACACTGATGAAAATGTGTGTTTCTGTCACAAACTTCTGAATGATTTCTTCATTATTGCTAGATAAGAGATACTGGTGATCAGTTTTTGTAGTTGTGTGGATCATTTATTGAGATTTTTTTGAATGTGTTTGTATCCTATTGTATTGTTATGAGAGAGTAAGAATAGAAACATTCATCTATACTCGTATGCTTTTCAGAAAATATACTATTAAGTACTATGACCTGGTTTCTATCAGCAACCATGCCGAACCAACTCATTTTTTCATATGTAGAGAATAAGTATATAAAATAAGCTTTGAAATCATTTCTTTTTTCAATGCATTCCTCTTGAAAAAGCTTATATTCAGTTCAGTTTGAAACAAAGCACAACATGTAATTTAAATTACAAAGGATGGCAAGATCGCTAAAGATGTTAATAATATACAATATATACGATTTGGAAAATAGTTACCTTGCAAACATGCTTTTCAATTGTCCTAAAAAAATGTAAAACCATATGTCTGTGACCATCATATTTTCTGTAAACAGATATTCTTCCCAAATTCTGAATAAACTGTTAAATGATTCAATTGTCGTCTGTTTTTTCATCCATGGGCGCGTAGGCCTAAAACTGTGGTTGTAATTTCAATCAAAATCTTAGAGATTATATTTTTAAGTGACAATATTTAAATCTGAGATGTAACTACGGACTACATCAAGATGCTGATTATTTGCAGGGGGTCAAAGGTCAAAGCTTATAATTTTTTTAAGGTCTATTATGAATCTGTAACGTAAATACAGTACATCTATCAAATAAATGTAGTGCAGTAAAAAGTACAACACTTCCTTCTAAAATGTAGCAGGGAAAAGGTATAAAGTGGATATATATAGTAAGTGAAGTCCACCTGCCCATCAGCATTTTGCTCTGTGTATATAAAAAAGCTAATTTGCATGTGTCTGTTTGTCTTTCCACTTTATGTCAGCTAGTTGTTACTTGAAGTCAGTTTTCTTCTTTTTTATCCCTTTACACACAGAGAAAGAAAGTAGTTTTTTTAAATGAAACCTTCCAGGAAAACTGATAAAAATGCTGCTCTCAGGGTTGTGTCAGTGCGGTTGAAAATGCCACTAAATGATGCGTCAACAGCTGCAGTGACGCAGATCTCAGCGGTTAGGTGTCATAAATGATCGACATGATGACCAAAGAGTACTATAACTTCTGTCTGTCCTAATCCTGTTCTTTCCTGTCACTATCTCATAATGAACGTGTGCAGACCTCTCTATCGGCGTCATAGGATGAAAATAACACAGGCCTGATGTCCACCGGGATTGTACACAACTGTGGAAACACAAGACAGAACAATGTTTCAGTGTCATTGTGTTTCAGAAACAAAGAGATCAGAGCAAGATTAGAGAACATGCATCTCTTTGTTTGCAGTCACATGAACGTTTAGCACCCCACCACATGCACTAACATGACTTGAGCAATCATTTAGTGGCTTCGTTGAGAAATGGAAAAAGATTTGGACCAATGAGAGCAAAGTTTCCTCCCTCCTCTTACTATCCAGCCACCCCAGCCTGGATGAAAGATGATCTGAGTGGATAAAAATGTTGATCATCCAGATGACTCTTGTGCCATCTCTTGATCGTTTGTTTTTTATTTTTTTATTTATTTTCTTTTTTCCTCCCACTTAGGCAACATACAGGAATGTTGTCGGGGGTTTATGCAGCCCTATGGGAATGCTTGTGGACACGACTCATTGTCAGTCAATTTAGTTATTTAGTTAATAACTTTCTTTACAGTCAGAATTTGTGTAAAAGAGAGTAAGAACTTCACATCAGTCAAAAGGCAGTTCTTTGTAGGGCAATATGCAAATACAACATCATTCAGGAAGCATCTGGTATCTATAAAGGGACCTAAAAACAGGATTATGGAATTGTAAATTCATAATACAGAAGTATTCATGGCCTTTTTCTATTATACAACATTTTTTAGGATAAGCACAATGATCCATTTAATCCCTTTATTTGCTAGATTGCTTTGAATTAATTTATATATAAATAACGTAAATAATCTCTACACCCTTGCATCTACTATAAATTGTGCCATTATTGTTTAGTATCCATTTTGTCAGTCCTGTCTGACATAACAGACAACATTTTTAAAATCTGTGTTCCAGGTTTGTATCCCTAACCACAATTTAAAGCTCCACCTTTCTAAAAACCTCCTAATTTTACCAACTGAAAGTGCTCTTATTTTGAAAATTAGAGGAGAGTAGAGTACTGTCAGAACATGACAATTTTCACAAATATAACTAATACTTATTCCAAAAGACGTTACCCACTTCTACTTAATGTAAGGTACAATGAAACTATAACAAAAACCTTTAAAAAAAATTGGATGATAAATAATAGTAAGTATTTACAGGACTTCCTATTACAATTAACTGAGCTGTTACGACCTTTGACCGTACATTTGATTACTGTTTCTGTCAGCAGAGCCATAAAGGAGTTGTATGTTTAACTGGATATCCTTTGAACCTGTTGGATATACACTCACACAGCAAAATGCAACACAAGCCCAAGATACATTTGTTAATGACAACAATGACAGCCATCCTGGATATTACTAAGTTAATTCGACTCTTCATGTGCAGGCCTGAAAGCACTTTGATAAAGTTTTTTAAAAATATTTTCTAAATAAAAGTCTGGTTTTACATGTCAAACAGTTGCCTCAGACAAAAGGTCCCACCTCTGACCAGAATGATCAGTTTTGCAAAATATGTTGGCAACTGGGATGGCCAAGTCAGATTTCAGAGCACACCCCTGACACACACACACAAAGAAAAAAACAAACAAACAAACAAACAAAAAAAAACAGGTCGTATGTCATAAATTATATGGACTCCGTCATCAGTGTGTCAGTTCCTGGTAATAACAATTCAATTTTAATATTCAAATGTTGACGCTGAGGTGTCTATGAGAGAACACTGTTTGGTGAGGATCAGATATATAACTGAGAGCAGCCTGCACCTGCACATCAAGGAGAGACATCAGAGTGAAGAGAGAAGAAAATCACCACTTGTAAGTTCAGATTTTCATGTTGTGTGCTTAGATGGACTGACAATGAAGTATAGCCAATAAATATATATAAATACACCCATGTTCTCAAAGCCATTTTTACTTCAGTGCTTGTATTGAACATTTTCTATATAGAACCAACTTAATATGGGTCCTTTATTATGCTTGGTTTTATCATTTAGGATTACAACTACGACTGCAACAGCTGGCAATATATGTAAATGAGTTTAAATAGACCTTAAAATAAATACACGTTTTGTTAAGCTCACAGTGCCATGTTTAGTTTTTGACGCGCTGTGTCGAAGGTGTCTTAAGCTGACTTGTAAATGTTCGTGGCAGACTGCATCTCGTGAGGTTTCTCTCTCATGTTGTGTATCACCTATACATTCATGATAGGTATCACACACTTCTGCATACAAAACATTTGTTCTGGGTTGCATTTTTCTCAGATAAGGAACTTTCCTGGGGCTAAAAGAAACATATTTGGATATGAACTGTTAGTACTGCTTTGCTGGAGGAAGGGGTGCAGGATTTATTTATTTTTTATTTTTTATTTTTTAGACACCAGCTGTTAAAATCATTGTGCTTGGTTCAAACAAAGCAAAGATGCAGTGGAGTCTGTTTCTGCTCATTGTGATGGGTAAGTGGATCATCTTAGCTGCTCTTCTTTAGTACTACTCCTATTTGACTACTTACACTGCTTATTAAGCAACTGCATTCAGAGCCCCATTTAAATGAAGTTGCATTATATATGGAGTATTGTCAGTGTGACGCGGGAAATCTTTTTTTTTGTTTGTTTGTTTTAAGGTCACTGGTCCTTCTTCACATGTCACCTCTATGAGTACCACTTTATTACAGAGAATAAAACCTGGGACGAAGCCCAGAGTTATTGTAGAGAGAACCACACAGACCTGGCCACGGTGTTTGACATGACGGACATGAAGAGACTCCGTGACTCTACAAAGAATCATGACGATGCCTGGATTCGGGCTGTACAATGAATCCAGGAAACAGGACGTGGCACTGGTCTCTGCCAGGGGTGGAGTTCAAATATAGTGAGAAAAAATGGGCTGGAGGAGGGCCCATGATGTTGCTTATCCAGAGAACTGTGTGATGATGGACAATGGCACATGGAGAGATGTTCCCTTGTACTTCCCCATATAAATTTATCTGCTACAATGGTGAGAATATCTGGCTAATAATGCTACATAATACAATTTAACAAATATAAATAATAATAAATAATCAATGTAAAAACTGCAGTGCATCATGCAAATAATTGTTCCAACTGTTTTGTTCAAAGAAAGAAAAAAGGATTTTATGAGACTAAATAACTTAATAATATAAAATAAAAATGTGTGTTTTTTAAAATAATATTTTTAATGGAGCAAGTGTTTTTTTACTCCACAGAAAAGAAAGCAATCCAATGAAAGATTCAGTTTCAATTCAAGAAGAGATGAACTGGACACAGGCTCAGAACTACTGCAGACAATATCACACTGACCTGGTCAGTGGACTCAGTCAGTTAGAAAACCTACCGAATGACATTAAGTCAGAGAACAAGTCATGGATCGGCCTGTTCAGAGACACATGGAGGTGGTCAGATGGGAGAAACTTTTCTTTCAGAAACTGGGATCTGTACTCATTTAAGGATAATGAGGAAACAAAGAAATGTGCCATGACTGTGTCAGACGGACTAAAATGGCGCTCTGGTAACTGTAGTGAAAAAAAACCCTTCTTCTGCTATAACGGTGAGTTTTGAAAAAGTCTCTCTCAAGCTGTTTTCTCCCATCAGAGTAGAATCAGTCCATCTTATTTTGATATGTTAGAGATCACATGTTACGACGTTGCCAGCTCTTAAATGACGTGTCACTTTAGCTGTCAGACATTCTTGAGACATTAAAAGATATTCAACACTGGCACCAAATCAATCACAAATCACTCTTGAAAATCCATTTTGAGTGAACACCAACACAGCTGCTGGTATGACCCTGTGTTTGTCTCAATTTCCTGCACAACAGATAAAGTGATCCTGATCAAAGAAAATAAGACCTGGACGGAGGCCTTGTCATTACTGCAGGGAGAACCACTATGACCTGATCTCCATCACCAATCTTGCCGAGCAGTGGTGGGTCCGAGAGAGAGCCAAGAACGCCAGCACTGATTTTGTCTGGCTGGGACTGCGCTACACCTGCACTCTGGATTTCTGGTTCTGGGTCAGTGATGACATAGTCTGCTATGACAGCTGGGCCTCAGAAGAAAAGATGGATGGCTACAACATGTCTGCAGCCATGGAGAAAGAGGGAGAACATAAGTGGCACAAAAAGTATGATCCTGAGCGTTTTAATTTCTTCTGTACTTCATAGTTAGTCACTGGTACAGTCTGTACTGTCTGTTCTCTGGGTTTATTGAATGATCATTTGGCAAATACAGAAATCACAACCTGAATATGGAAGAAACTAAATTACTGAGGCATTATGAGAAAATGGCTACACTAAAGTAAACATGCTCCTCACTGCTGGATCAGAGATTGCTATAATCAGTTTCTATAACTGTTTTATATACTCAGTTGTTGTGGTTATATTTTTCTTTTAAAGTGTGGTTCTTTTATCATTAATTTGAAAAGTGTATCATATTGTATGTTTATGAGAGAATAAGAATAGAAACAATAATCAATACTGGTTTGCTTCTTACAAATATTCACTTTTTGGTTCAGTTCTGGTGGTGGTTGATAATATGTAAAACCATATATCTGTTGTTGATTTGGAGTTTTATGTAAATGGTTAATTGATTTCTCTGATGCTCAATAAACTTTTGAACCATCACGTCAGCCTTTTGTTGGCTTGAAATATTTTGTAAAATCCTGTGACACAAAAATGACTCAGCAACAAGGCATATTTACAAATGTTACAGGATGTCTGAGGGTTTATGATTCATCATAACTGGGCCCTTGACAGAGTCATCTTAAAAGGATTTAGATGCCCAGTGACAATTTGTCACTGTGAGTTTTTATTTGAGACCAGTCACACAATTGTTACCTTTGTTAGATTTGACAACTTAAGCTAATTGAATGTCAGCCGTGAAATACAACTAATGTACACTGACTTAAGTACTGTAAGTTTGAAGTGTTTGTGCTTTACTGGTGACATTTGAGATTTACATTTGTACTACATCTGTCTGACAGCCATAGTTACTCATTTTTCTGTCAATTTTCATTTACTTCCTGTAAAAATTGGAGATTTTGAATGTTTCTGACACAGGAACACTTAATGTTTCACTTTATGTGTTGAGAAAATTTCTCTCCTTCTTAAGCTAAATCAGCTATTAAAACCCTTCTTGGATTAGCTGGAAAATGCAGCATCACAAAGCTAAAAATGTTAAAAAAAAAAGTTTCACATAATGAGTCTATAGTCCATGATACATTGCTGTCGGTTAAACTACCCAGCTGTGTATAAAGCAGTTGAAGTGAGCTCAACCTGAAACATCTACAGAACTTAAAACAAACAACAGTAATATTAATCGAGAAACATCAGATATAATAAAAACTGACAGGGAATATTTCACCGCAGTATACAAATTATTTTTATATTTGTAACATTTTTTTGATACTGTAATACTTTTATTGTAAAAAAAAGTTTACTAAAAAAAAAAAAAAAGTCTAATGAATAGGATTTTCCGAAAGAACAACGCATACACAAGTCTAAAAACAATTGTTCTTTGTGCTATGTTTCTACAGAGCAGCAGAGGGCGGTATTGTTTAAACCACAGACAGAGATGTGCATGAATTTGTTTATGTGGCAACCTGAGCAGTATAAAAAGCATCATAATTCAAGTTCAATTCAATTCAAGTTGGCAGGCTAATTTTAGAATGTGTTTCACGCTGCCATTTTTATTTTGATGAGGACACAAGACTATGGTTTTGCTCCAGACTGTTTGCCTCCCTGACTTTCAGTAAAGTGCATCCTCAGAGCATTACCTCAACATTTAACAAGTGGTCAGGCAGGTTTGACTAAGCATCACCCATCACCACAGGTCAGTAAAATGAGCATTTTTCTAGCTAACATCCGCATTCATACCTTAGACAGTAACATCTTATGTTCCCTGTTCTCTACACCACTGGCAAAATGGAGGAAACATGTTTGGTTTGCTTTTTTTTCCCCCTGATCATGAAAACGTCAATGATGACTATCATATTGTGACATTTTGAAACAATTATAATTAAGACTTTACTTTGTGATTATCACTATTGGCCTGTCTGCAGTGATCCGTACACTGAGCATGTTTCATACTTGGCATCTGCGGATGCCAAGTGCCACATGAGGCGCATTGTGTCCAAACCACATGAATGAATGGTTTAGCTTGATTGGTTTAAATAATCTTCCAGTCATTTCTTTGCTCCTTTGTGTCAGTTCATCTGCAGTGGGATCCATCAGCCAAGTTCATCTTTTCATATTGCCATAAATTGCTTTGTAAATACACACACAGCAAATTACTCACTTTTTCCACACAATCCAGTGGCTTTTTATTATTGCTGTATAATACACAAAAGGTTGCTTGCAATGTGAAATTCTGTCATGAAGGTAAAGCAAAAAATATTATTTTAAACAGCAACTAATCATTTTATAGCACAGCCTATATATATTTAGTGCACATACTATACATTTATTTGTGCAATTGAGCCCTGTCAGTAACCTGTCTACATGACAGTTTATTATTTGTTTTATTTCTGTATACAGTATTGTATCTCAAGTTTCTGTCTCATGTTTTTTTTTACGATATATATATACTATATTCTTTTCTAATATTTTGAACTTGAACTGCAGCATTTTATATATTATGTCTTTAGTTCTCTTTTTACCTGTTTTATTTTCTTTATACACATTTTTGTCTATGAACATGCTGTGACGTTTCCTGGTACTCTTTATTTCCTGGTGTAGACAGATGAATCTAAAACAGGAGATTTACCCTGAAGATAAAAGGGAGGGTCATACACATTTCTTACACAGGAAGTCTAATTTTTATTTCCAGTGCCAAATTCCCGGCCAAATGTGGGTGTAAAGTGCAGAAACAGTGAGCACCCTTGACAAAACTCAGAGAGCTTTTATTGAGACCTAAGAGAAGAGAGCTCAAAAAACGATGAAAAAAAAGGATTGATCGATGGGAACGTCAGTTAGACTGAAGAGAGACTCTTGGCTTTGTATAAGACTGAACTATCTCACCTTATCACGATGGCTCTGAGCTTGAAAACAAAACTAAAGTCATACCCATTAGACTATATTTCGTATACTTCATGTTCTTTGGCGTATGTGTTAACATGCTTACGATTAAGATGATGAACATGATAAAAAATTATACTCACAAATCAATCAGCCACAAAGGTCTTGAGGCTTCTTATAAATTAAAAAACCTCCAGAAATTGAGTGCTGACTCAGAGGAATATGTGGGAAATGCTAACAAACTTGACTGAGACCGGAGACCGTCTTATGACAGTAAAGACTTGAGGTACCAGCCAAGGATGCACTAACAGAAGACACTCAGACAGAAGAGACAGTGGAAACATGAAGGACAAATAATTATAACACATTGTGGTGGCAGTGACATAAATCAAAGACATGAGTTTGCAGTTTGCAGTTGAACAATAAGAGATTTCTTGTTTGTTGTTTCCTGCTTGTTCAGTTCCAGCAGCAGGGGCGTTCCCTAAATGATGATCGTATAACATTATCTCATTGAACTCTTATTGTCACGAATGGGCTGTCCTGTTGCACCTAAAAGGAGCTGTCTCAAGAGACTTGTGCATTATAACCAGCTCTTGGGGGAACACCAGTTTTGTAGTAAGTAAAGAATTGTATCTTTAAAAAAATGGGCACCAAGGTGGTTTTCCTTCTCGCTTTGTTTGGAGTTGCATTTTCCAGACTCCCCAAAATCCGGATGTGTGAACCAGAGCCAGAACGAGAGACGCCAACTCTTTGCTCAAATTACATAAACATTGTATACCTTGACAAGATCCAGACAGAATTTGGACAGAAACAAACAACGCTGGAAGGAAGGATTGAAGCTATGGAAAAAGAGACCAGACTTAATCTTGAGTTTATAAACAGCAACATCAGTGCCCTTCGCCCTCTTAGTGCCTGATCTTTCAAATGCAATAAAGGACCTTGAAAGGCTGAAGCTGCAAACTAAGAAGGAATTCAAAGATGCGAAGACACAGCTGGAGAATCACAAGGAAGACATTGACAGCCTAAAGAGGGAGGTTCAAGAACTGGTCAAACACAAGGAAATAATCAGTGAAAATGTCAGTCAGATAGAAAAGAAACTGCATACCACTGAGTCGCAGCTTAGGGACAAAAAAACCAAGCTTGAAAATCTGGAGGTAGAAACAGCGGCAGCGTTCAGTGAAACACAGAAAGTCCTGAATGTGTATAAGAATGAACTTTCCTACCTTAACACGACGGCCCAGGAGCTTGAAGGCAAAATTGAAGCCCGACTGGATGCCACAAAGACGGAACTTGAAGCTAACCTGAAGACAATACAAAACAGCAGTGAAGGTAATGTTAAAATCAATATTTAAATAGCAATGTGACATCTGAAGTTTCCATGAAGTGGGTGTAAAAATAAGATGCACCGATTTTATAGTGCCATGATTTTGTTTTTTTTTCAAGCTCTCGATGCAAAACTGAATGAACAAAACGCTGAAGTTCGTGATTTTAAGGAGCAAACTGAGAGTAAATTCAGGACTGTTGATGAACGTCTGAAAACGCAAAACACTGTGGTGGACAAGCACAAAGCTGCCATTGACACTCTCAAGAGCAACGATGAAGGTAATACATAAATAAATGACTGTTCTGTTAATGATGTGGAAAATTGTAAAATGACGTTTTTAATCACGACCTGTTTGTGTTAACAGGAATAAAACAGAGACTGGAGTTGACTGAGAAAAAAAGTGTTGAACTAAATACACTTACAGTAGAGGTGAACAGCCTTAAAGCAGAAGGTAAGGACAGAGAAGGAATATCCACACTTTACATGTAATTGGTGATAAATGTGAGACATTTACAGATGCTTTACACACACACACACATACACATACAATGGTCCATTACTCTACACTGAATGTAACATTGTTTGCTTTACTTTCTTTAGTCAATACCAAGGTGGCATTTTCTGCAACTGTAATCGAATCCAATGGTGTGTTCACCGGACCTGCAACCACCCACAATATTCTCATCTTTAACCAAGTCTTCTCAAACATCGGCAACGCCTACAACAGTAAAACAGGTATGTACATACTTAACCCTCAGAACTGTCCAATTACAGACAGATGTGAAAATATGTGTCTTTAATATAGACTATATTTGATATGGCGTATCATATCATTAGAGATAACAAACTGCAACATACAGCACTATATGGTCAAAAAGTGTAAGTGTATACATTTTGTTGAATACATACTTGCTATAGTAAGGTGAAGTGCAGGGTAGCATGGTGAAATATATGAAGGACAAAATATCATGGAGTCAGGCTGTTGTGCTGGATAATTGTAGTTGCCATAAACAAAAAGAAAACAAAACAAAACAAAAAAACAAATAAACCCAAAAAGAAACAGATGATTTGTACATCTTTCAATATTTGTCTTTACTAGCAGTCATTTCATCACATGACCAGTATCCAATCAAATCTGAGAACCCACCTACTCATACACCATAAAAGGAGCTACTATTGAGACATGCTTCCTCTTTAAGGACTGGCACAAGATTGCTTCCACAAACGCTGACAGGTTATGGCTTCAATTACAGCAATATAATTAATATACATTTTAAGGGTAAACTTAATTCTAATTCTAAAGCACAAAAATTTGTCTTTGTCAACTGATATTGACACTGTGAATTAAATAAAGAAAACAAAGAAAACTGTGAAAACGTCCACCTTTCTTAACAGGAAGCGCTTTAGTATATGGTGAGAGAGTCAGTGCTTCCTCACACTTTTCCTATAAAAAATATCTTTATCTTGAAGAAATATAGACATCTTGAGAAATCCCCTTATGCATGGGAATAAGGCATAATTTCAGGCATCTTTCAAGCATATTTCTCAAAATGTTATACTATTCCCTGAGATGACTATCATAGCTGTTCACTGAGAAGCTTTTTTGTGTTTCAATTGAGTGAAAAAAGTATATCAAAACAAGGACAGAAAAATGTTTGTCTGACCTGTGATGGCAAATGGTTAAAATCATATGAAGTCGCTGTCTGTTTTTTCTCCCTTTTTCCAGGCATCTTCACTGCTCCAGTGAAAGGGGTTTACTACTTTTCATTCATGACTTTTGGCTACAACTCCCACACATCAGGAGCCATCTTGGTGAAGAACGGGCATTACCAAGTGAGCACCTGGGAATTCAAAGGCCTTGATGCCAGCGACACCACCAGCAACACAGTAATTCTTGAACTAAATGTCAGAGAGACTGTCAACATCATTCTGTGGAGAGGTGGAAAAGTACATACAAGTGTCTTCAGTGGGTTCCTTGTCTTCCCAACATCATAAATTTTGGGGGGTTTTGAATGTAAACAAGAGGCAAGGGTATTTTACTTAAGACACAAGTTTTTTTTCTCCTCATTTTCTTCTTTCTTTCAGCAATTTCTCAGATGTGATTATCCTGAGAATGCTTTCACTTATTAATATACCTTGTTGAAATCCCAAAAATAAGTATGTATCATGTACATAATAAAATAAATCAGTGTTCAACTTGAATGCAACTTTCTTGGCCTACTACCTGCATCAATATGACGTCCTTAAAAAGTAAACATTATTAAGCACTTAACCTTTATTGTATCACACTTATTGCACTTTGTTGGGTTATTATTTTTTTTCATGTTAAATATCTCATTATGATGATGTGCTTTATGGTAGGATCATTAATTTGTTGAGTCTTTTTAGTAGCCCTTTTCAGTTCAATATATGGGCATTTGGTGTCAATCATCATCAAAATTCCTTCCAGAAACAATAATAACTGTCATGTTTCTGTGTATGATGTATCACTATCTCCTTTGTAATTGATTCTGGGTTTTTCAAGTCCTTTACTCTACTTTTGCTAGTAAATAAAACAGCACACAGTCAGATGGTGGATGATCTTAGAGTATATTTGCACTTCAAGAAGAGACATAATAAAACATTTAAAATGACTATAATGTGTCAAGTTGCATTTCTTGAATGATTAATAAAGATAATAATAATGATAATCATTATTATATTATCATAATGATATTAAACTCATATTCATATACATTAATTAATATTTAATTTTGTCACTATGCAAAAAGGTAAATGTAAAAAGTCTTGGAGAGATTGATATAATATTGTGAAAGATGATAGATATTTTAAAATCAATTTGACTATTAACAAATAGCAACTATGAGTTGGGATTGTATATTTGATTGTACTCTTTTGCATACTGAATTTAGAGTGATAAAAACAGAATCATTCTGGACTTCAATTTGCACCACACCTCTGACAGTTACACAGACTTTTATCTGAACCACATTTGATAATAATGCATTGAATATTAGGACTATATCACATTAAAAAGTTAGAAAGTCAGTTTCTATAAATGTCATCTTGACCAGCTAGTTACTAAAGTCTCAAGTGTTGGGACAATTGGAGCACACAGGCCCGTATGTCAGTAACAGCCCCGGGCAGCCTACCCATGTTCTCCCATCGCTGTGTGCTGGGATTGAACCGGTGGACCAGGCCAGACTCACTGTAGTCATCCTGACAGTATCCTCCAAGAACATAGATCTTCTCCTCCAGGACGGATGAGGCTGCACCCACATGGGGTACAGCCAGCGACGCAAAAGTGGTCCAAGAATCGGCCACAGGATCATAAACCTCACAGGCTTGTTGGTCAGTGTAAAATTTCCTCAGGTTACACACACCGCCGGCGACGTAAAGATGACCTCTCAAGGGCTCCATGCAATGCTGGGCCCGGTCATGGGTCATGTCTGCCAGGTAGATGGTTCCTCTCTCGGGGTGGTACAGGAACATGGAGGTCAGGCACACATACTTGCAGTTGAAACCTCCAGAGATGAAGATTCCTCCATCTATGACAGTGACAGCATGGCCACTCAGAGCCTGATCCAGGGGCTGGACAAAACTGAGAAAAACAGTGGCATCAGACAGAAATGTAGACAGAAATGTCCATAACAAATAGGGTGGGCAGTTTTAAAAAAAAGCCATGAATTTCAGCAACAAATTAAGCACTGACTCTCATTCTACTGTATTATTTACCATTCATGCATGTGACAAAAAAGAAGAATTAGAATAGTGTCATGTAGTAGTTTTTCAAGAATTACTGTCAGTGATTCAGTTTCAGCTTGCCTTAGTTTGCTGATAGTAATATTAGTAATATATTATTAGTAATATTATCCTTACATCCTGACATCAGTTCTAACATAAATGTGCTGTTGCAGGATTGTCCCAAGGCATTATTTCAGGTTTCCAAATCATTATAACACTTTAAAATAACTGTGCCATAATATTTCAATATCTTTTAAAGTGTTTGATAAAGTCAAAATGGTGACATCTGCTGGCCAACCCATGGTATTATATTTGTATGGAAGGAGTGAGGATCAAAATACAAATGAAGTCACAGTTTTGATCCTTGATATTTTGTTCAATATCATTAACACTGACTGCTTTTAAAAAGCCTATGACTCTGCTTGTACACATCCCTGATACATGTTAAAGGTAGGCATTGATACATCTTTCCCTGATACTTATGTTTTGAAGGTTCAATACTCTGTCTAGAACACTGCCTCAAGTAGCTGTAACATGTAACATGAGCAATCTTACCTCCAGGAGTCAGTGTCTGGGTTGTACTTCTCTACGCTGTCTACATTGGTGTTAATCTCCTTATCTCCACCAATGGCATAAAGATGCTCCTCGTGTACCACCATTGAGAAGTTACTTCTAAACTCCTGCATGTCAGCCAACCTTCTTCCAGCTGTCGTGCACAGGGTCATAACTATCATGTATGCCATGAAGAAAAAGGTAAAGATAGGAAAGGTGAGACCACAGCTGTGTGTCTGTGTGACAATATGGGTTATTGGAAGTGAGAAGTGGATACTTATTGATGACTTTTTACCTGTATGCAGATTTCATTATGTCATTCTTGGTGTAGAAATAACATCCTCCAACCACATACAACCTGCCTCCCATTGCAGCTACTCCATGCCTGAACTTTGGCTTGTCTGGCATCTCACCGAGCATCCTCCACTCCATCCCCTTCACTAACCCTGTACCACTGTGTATGGAGTTTGCAAACCATACTTTCCTGCTTGGTGTGCGCTGACCCACATCTGGGTTCAGCTGGTCTCCCCCAACCAGAATCAGCACATCTTTGGGATGTCGGACCCGACACTGATCTTGAGTTTTTGGAAGACTGAAACCAAATTCCTGTGAATGCTGACCTATATAGTTCTACCTCCTTATTCCCGAAGCACTCCAAACGCAGGTTAATGGCCCTGACCTCCCTGAACTCTCGGAAGGTCATGAGGGGAAAGCGAACTCCAGTCATCAATACACCAGCCTGGTCCAATCTCTTCTCAGGATCAGCCTCAACCCAGGAGGTTACAGCTCGAAATACAGCCAACTCTGAGGGCACGCACAGACCATCACAGCGGAGGATGTCTAGAAGCTTCTCTTCTGGAAGGTCCAGAAACTTTGCTGTGGCTGACACCTCCCAAAAGTTCCTCAGTACAAAGTCATTGGCTTCCTCAAGCAGCTCTGACATATCATAGGCTTCAGCAAAAGACGCCACATCCAGACAGGAGCTTGCATTTATTTCCTGTCGCATGAAATTGAGGCAAAGTGAGAGGGCAGGCTGGAACTGAAACTGGAGGGCCATGCAAGTGATCTCAAAGACACAGTCCCAGCTAAGGGGAAGGGATCCAGTGTAGGAGGAGTTAATTAGAGCCTCTAACTCAGAAGCTAACACAAAAGGAAGGGTAACACAGTTCTGGTTGGATTCCCTCATCCCACAGGTGAACATGCCACGGAAGTAGTCACTACTTGCCGCCAGGATAACTCTGTGGACTAGAGACAGATAAAAGAAGGACTTCAAATTTGATCATCAACAACATACCTAAAGATAAGCAGCCATAAGAACATCATGATATTTACTAACCATGGAATAGAGTCCCATTGGCATCCAAAATCACATCACACCCCACTCTGTCTGCCCATAACTGTTTAATGGACTCAAGAGTCATCTTCATCTGTTCTAGAGCAGAGATCTTTGGCTCTTCCTTATTTGGACTTCCCCCTTCCTTCATCCTCTCCTCTTTGTTGCAGAGGTCCAGTACACGAGGGACCCCCAGTGACTGAGCTGCAGCCTTAATTGGGAACCAATCTGTCTCTGTTCAGAGACAATATATCTCCGGTGTAGGCAAACTCCACTACTGCCTGTAGCCCAACGTGATCAATCTCATGACCCAGAGACACTGACCTCCTTTGGACTTCTAAATCTTCATCAATGTCTGTTGGTTCTCCACCTTTCATCCCTCAGTTTATCTCTGATGAAGGAACTGACAGCAGCAAGAATAGGGGAGTGTACATGAAAGCTGTTCTCAATATTAGTGGTCAGAGTCAGGTCTGTGAGAACAGATGAATCACAGAATTCCTTCAGGGCCATGAATACCTCTTTTGGATAGTTTTCACTGTGGTATGTGCGGACATTATCACCAGGTCCGTCATCCCCAGATGCTTCCTTACTCATTTGCTCCCGCAATTCCTTCTGGACCCGGACCACTCATTCTCACCTCTGGCCCCCCCTTTTTTACCGCTCCAACTTGTCAGCCCCATCCTGGAGTCATTGTAAGCCACGATCCTCCTCAGCTCACGATTGTCCTGTTCTATCCCTTCTTCTCCATCTTCTTCAATCACTCTTTTCCTCCTCTCCTTCTCTCTCCTCCATCGCTCTTCCCATTCCATTGGCAAGTAATGCCTTGTAAACTCCATGTCAGCGGCTTGGCTTAACTGTCTCTTTGAACTACTTTTACAGCTGTCTTTCTATGGTATTTATAATTACTGATTACATCTAGCTACATCTCTCATTATCCTCTCATCTTGATGAAATTGTCTACTCCTTCTCATATCTACTTTTTCTGCCTCAACAATCTTTGTGACCCCTTAAAATCCCCTCCCTCTAAGACTCAACTTTCCTCACAGCATAAACAAGCAAGCTATTAATAGCTGCTGGGTCAGAGATTTAGTTTCAACAGAATCTGAGCACACACTTCATTATAATGTTCACCAAGGTAGGAAATGGAGATTAAACTTCAAAGTTTGAGTTACATTTTCTTGGAGGGCCAAGACAGAGTAAGGTTAATTATTACCCCACTATGAACCTAGTTTAACTTTGATCCCTACTTAAATTGTAGCAAAATAACAAATCCTGAGCAACAAAACAGCGTGTCAAGGAGCCAGAAGGAAACTGGCCCAAGTTATTTAGAATACCCAATAATCATTAACAGATACTGTAGCATAAACATTATGTTTATGCTGAAGTTTCTGTTAATGATTATTGCTAATAAAATGCCCAATGTTTGCCCCTTTATATCATAAAACAACAAAATAATTAACCATGGCTTTCTTAAATATACGTGTATATTTCAAGTCAAATGTCAAGTGCACAGTTTTGAACATGAAATTAATTAAGATGACTTTAATCCAGACAATGTTGTATATTTTATAATGCATGAAAAAAGTAAAAAACAAACAAACAAAAAAAAAAAAACAAAGATCTGACTATAGAATAAGCGCTACCAACAATATACAGTATGTCTTTGTGCTCAACTTCTAATATTCCAGCACATATTTGTTTATCAAGGGAGCAAACTGATATCAAAGAGGGCACATAAAATTAGAATTAGTTAGTTAGAATCACACGCATACACACACCTTGACTTTGAGCTTGACTGATGGTGGTAATTCAATAAAAACCCTGAATGAACAACAAATGTGTCAAAATATCATGGGGAAACAGACCAAAGTTTATAAGCTTATCTGATATTTTTGCAGTTGCATTGCTTCCTTGAAACACAAACAATTATTAACCTGGACTTCTTTATAAATCCATATCTTCTCAGTCGACAGTCATTTCAATAAACTACCCAAATCTAGGAGTTTTGCAGAGCTGAACAATGAAGAGATTCCTTTTGATAACTGTGTGTTTGCTTGCTGGTCTATCTGATTGCCAGGCTGGAACGTGAGGGCAATCAGGCCCAGATAACTGAGCTAATACATGAGAACCTGTCAGACACATTGGTAGATGAGGCTCCTATCCAGAATTTAAACCAGGGGCTAGAAATCCAAACCATCTCAACGGCATCACCCCTAAACTGTGAACCACCCAACTACACAGTGCTGAAGGAGTTGGGGGCTCTGCAAGAAAGGCTTGCAGCTACTTTGAGAACCATGGAGGACACAAACAAAAGGCTTGAGGCCAGTGAGAAGAAGCTGTCTGAACTTAACCAGCACAGTGGCTGCACTAAGTACATCGGGTCAAGGTAATGAAATATACTATCCTCAACAATGGTTATATGCAGAGACATAATTTGCTATGTAAAGCCGCCTGTTGTGAGTCGTATTCTGTTATGAACTTACATCAGACTTGCTCATAATTTATTTTGGCAGAATTACATTAATCTCACAACTTCAGTGTTTTTTGAAGATGTCAAATGACAGCAACATTGTTAGGCTTGTCTTGAACTGTCTTTTCAGAGGAACTCCAAATATATGACTTTTTTTCACAGAATTTTTTTTTTCATTTCTAAATTAAAAGTTTGTTGAAACACTGGTTTTTCTTTTATAACCACTACAAGTTTGGCATTAGTCACTGTCAGATCACATGCCAAGAGTTGTATCAGTCATTTCTTTTCCCCAAGTTTCTGCTTGAGACAATTTTGTAGATATTGTATGTGGGAAAGAATAATTATGTAACTCTGAAATGCTGTTTAATTTTAAGATTGAAATAATACAAAAAGGACTCAGAGTAATGATATTTTCACCTTTCTTTCAGAATATCCAGTTGCATTTTCTGCTTCATTAGGAATAGATGGCACCATTGGTCCTGCAAATTTCATTCATTCTCTGGTGTACAGAAATGTTCTGTCCAACATTGGAGGACATTACAGCCCAGACACAGGTCAGTCATTTATGTTCTATGTAACCTTTGTTTTTTTTAACCTTGCTTTGTTCCCTTACTTCAACACACTACTTATGAAAGTGTTGAAAGTGTTTGTGTGTGGTAGGTTGAATGTACCAAAGACAACTGTTGGTGTTTTAAAATATTTTTTTCTTTCTCCCTCCTTTTTTGTGTTGCAGTATGTTTTATCCTCTTTGAAGTTTAATTGCTTTCTGTATTTATTTGCAAATTACTGCCTAGTAACTGATTTACTGTTGTGGATGCAGGTTATTTTAGAGCACCAGTGAAAGGAGTCTATTATTTCACCTTCACTTCCTTCTGTTGGGGAAATGATGGTACCTGTGGTGGCAGTTTGTACCAAAATGGAAGGAGGTTAGTGTCATGGTATGGTCATAGTCGAAATCACCCCACCTCTGGATCCAACAGCGCTATCTTGCTGCTACAAGCTGGACACAATGTCAACGTACGTCTTTGGGAAAATCGGAGGATGAGCGATAATGTAAATAAGTACACCACATTCAGTGGATTTTTGCTTTTCCCTATGTGATGTATATAGAAATATTGTCATTTCAAAAAGATCAAACTTTTAATAATGGTCAAAAAACTCTAAACTTTAACAGTTTTTTTATTTTAATAAATGGTCAGAGATGTCATGTTGAAATAATTGCTTATATTTTGTGCTTCTTTATAGTCATTTCATATACCTTGAAATCATAATGTACCATAGTAATCATAATTACAATTACAAACCATCATTTTATTGAGATTTCTTTACACTGTTAAGAAAGGTGTACTCCTTCTAAAATTGTCAATAAAGGTAGATGAACTGTATTGTGACCTTGACTCTTGTGTTATGATTTTTTTTCTAGCCAAAATATTAAATGAATTAACTGACACTGAAATACTATCTTGCACTGTTTAAAGAATAATCCTCTTCATTTACTACTCTACGATGATGTTTGATATATCTTCTCTTCCAACTGCTGTGTTATGAAATCTTCACTGTGCAGTCAAAGAAATTCTTCACTTTTCACTTAAAACTCACTAGATGTAGACTTTTTAAGCAATATATTCACTTACGGGGGTTTAATATTGTAATTGTTCTGAGACCACCTTTAATGAATCAATTACTGTTTCCCGATGGTTTCACCCCTGGTTGTTTGATGTTGAGAATAAGGGAATTGAGGTATATTTTAATTTAGACAGCACTGTTAAAATTGAGTGTCACCTATATATCTAATATCTTATGTAATACAGAATCTGTTGCCATTTTACACATGCAACTAGGATGAATAATACCCGACAGCAAGATAAGCAAACATAATGTGTATAGTGAAAACACACTACTAAATAGCTAAACTTATAACTGAACTAAAACATATCCTGCTGTATCACAGACTTTATGCTTGACATCAATCAAAATAATTTTGAAATAAACAAACAAAAAATCTGTGTAAAAGATGAATCAATAAGATAAAATTAAATGAAAATATCATTCATCTTTACCTAATTAAAATGATTGATCATTGCTTCTTAACATGGAGTGACATTACAATAACATGACATTTTACGGTATTGCACGTACAGCTTTCAGCTTGGGGAAGTATCAAATGTAATAGATTTTATATATAATTTCAGGATATATATATTTTGTGATTTATCCTTCAATACAAGGCTGTTCAATACTGTTGGTGAATGTTATGCTTCATTACACGTCTTGTATAAAACATATTGCAGTGCTTGTTAAACTGAGATGAGGCCTTGTCTATTATTTAAATGAGCATTGCTCAAAGAAAAAAAAAAGATAACATTAACTGAAAGTCAATTTGAGGCAAGTGTACAGTACTGAGCCATGGCCTCTCTCATTTGAAGGTGATGAGGTATGCTGGGTAGGCCTGGTCATCATGGAAGATCACAAACATTGAGGGCGACTGCTGTTTGTCCACCACACTGTCGAAGCGGTCAGTGGGGTCTGAGCCGCGAGGAGGTGGGGCTTTCAAGGAAGGTTGACCGACTGTGTAACGGCCGGTCAGGACATGGGCAACATACAGCCGCTTCAAGCCTGATGCGTCTGCTGGGGAATAATGATCTGCTGAATACTTTGCATTGACTGCAAAGTAAACGCCCTTCCCATAAAGAGAACCTGTGATACAATTATGTAAGAAAAGAAGGGAAATAGTTCAAGATTTTGGAAAAATGTGCTTTTTTTCTTTGATCAGTTTAGCTTGGTCGAGAAAAGAAACTATCCAACACATAACCTCTTTTAAATTTAAAAAAACAAGATATGACATGTTAATTATTAAGCTTTAGAGGTACTAGTAGGCAGAATCTGTTATTTTTGGAGACAGAATGAAATACATTCATACATACATACATTCAAATATTACATGATATAACTCTGGTTTATTAGCTCACTGGTCATTCTGATAAATATTACCTAAGAGTGTTTTGTTCCTGACTTTGTTTTATTTAGCATTTTTCTTTACTTATTAGTTCAGAAAAATAAAGGATTTTTAAGGAATTAAATACAGCACTTGACAACTCTCCTTACCATGTGCTCCCTGCGAAACTCCTGTCAAATCTGTCAGTTTCAATGCAGTTGCATGACTCTGCTGATGTGCCATGGTACAGAAACTTCTCCCCAAGGTCAGTTGACCCATTCTTGGCAAGTATTCGCTTCTTACACACACTATAGGCGTTCCACAGATAGTAGTTTTGCACACGCTCAATCTGAGATCAGAAAAAAATTCCATTCACTTAGTCTGTGCTGTGGGTTTTTAATTTATTGTATTTTTTTATTGTTTTTACAGCGTTTTAGTGTGTTTATAGTGATTTTGTGTGCGCATGCTCACTTTGCAAATGTTGTTCTTAGCTGTATTGAGGAAACCCTGGGCTATGCCCTTGTACTCCGATGAGTTTGACTTCAGCTCAACCTTTTTATAGAATTCATCTTGCATGGGTTCCCAGTGCGCTGGCAGCTCTAAGACTGAGGTAAAAGCCAAACAAATGAATGTTATTGTTCAAGCATGTTTAAGAAACAGAAAAAAACTGTTGCTAAATCTAAAGTAAAAAGTGGAAACTACAAAATGTGACTTACCTGTTTCAGAATCACATCTCTTCAGTTCATAAGTGGCGCCTGATTCGCAATCTGTGACTTGTCGTGTTTTCAAGTTTACTTTCATCTTCTTGCCGCTTGGCATCGTCAAATCTACAAACACCTGTTTCTTCACATAAGCATCCTCTAGCAAGTAGTTGTCATGCAGACTCATTTCCTGCCAGACTTCATTTACATCCTTAAATGACCACTGAACACTAAGAGCCAGCATTGCTTCTTCTTTGTCCTGCAGGTCTGTGCAAAGTGCTTTATGAATAGCTCTGTTTGTAAACTCAATGACGCTCAAAACGTCCTCTTTCAGGCCTTCAAGCACATAGAACTCTCCTCCTGACCCTGACTGGTCTCTAGCCTCAGTTCTTGTTGTGTTTCCTGCTCCGTTTGCAATCATACCTTCAGAGCTTTGACATCTGCTGTACTCCAGGCTTATTTCTAGGACTTTGATTTTTGCCTGCACCGCCTCCAGTTCCATGGCATCAAGCCTGGAAATATCTACCTTTTTCTGTACCAGCTGCTTCTGCAAGAATGACTCCAAATCTTTCTTGATGGTCCTGATGGTGCCTAGACCACAACTAGTAACCCTAATCACAGTTGGCGGTGGCTTAAAGGAGATGAAGGTTTTGCCTTGAGGTGCTGATGTTGATACAGGAGGTTCTTGAATACTTGTCTTGCCACTTCTTGAGCTTTTGTTTTGCTTTTTCTATGAAAAGGAAAAAGAGCAAATCAAAGATAACAAATTAGGGGAAGATACATTAAATCAATAATTTCACCTCTTGATGTTTTGGGGGTTCATGCATGATATCTACAAAAAGATTTAACTCAGAATATTGCTTATCTGAACAATCACATGCCTGTTCTTTTCTGTGTGAATATTATCATTTCCCAACACAAATCAATGAGTTGCTGAGTTAATTTTTTTTCTTTGATCCATGAAAAGAAAATGTTCTGCATATTTACTTGACACAGATCCAAACTATTTTAAAAGTACCTCCTAATAATATTCTACATACAAATGTTAACTGTTGTAAAAAGTGGCTTTATTATTGGTTAATAAACCATTTATTATGGATATAAGGGATGAAACCAAGACAAAAGATTCTAATGTTTTTGGTACTCCCAACATTTCTGGCATGAAAGTAAAAGATATTCAAGCTAAAATCAAACCTCTCAAGGTGAGGTGGCGATTGGCTGTTTGTCCAAAGCGGTTCTCCAGCTCTGATCTGCAAAATCATATCAAAGGACAGGATGTGTAAAACAAGTTATTCTGACTGGTTAAATATTGGAGTCTGTACTAAACCGATAACTGTGCCTTCAATTCTTTGATGCTACGCGAGTAAGATTCATTTCTGACCTGAAAGCCTGGAAGACCGCTTGCTGCAGGACGACAATGCGGATGAATGAGAGGGAACTTGGTTTTAGTTCTGTGATAGCTGAGGTCATGCCATCCAGCATGGCTTTACAAGCTTTGACAGAGTCCATGCCAGCCTGCACCTGATGGAATATAAAGATAACGCTTGTGAATCCGCATGGAGATGCCACCAATGGTGTAAATTACATTGCAGTGATTGGTTGTGACTTTTATTTTGCTCCTATTTACTACAGTATGTTGCATCAGTGCAATCATTTATGATGGGTCAAATTTTTATCAGTGTATTTTCTGATTTCTGATTTTAGATACTATGCCAAAATTGTCCAAAATATTGGCCTTTGACTAAAGACCTATTGATCTACAAGATTCATGAATCTATTATTAATTTCTACCAGAGTACCAAGTTGTTTTACTATTACTTGTTGTCAGATGTATATGTAACTAGATGTAAACCTACAGTTTACATCTAGTTACCTACATTTAGGTAAGTAAGATCAGATCAATCTGATGCACAAGTACTCACTCCCCAACACAAACACACATCCATATGCACACAGTACAAACCAGTATTGATAGCTGGGAAGGCCGCTGAGTGGTAGCCTTTGCTCTCACACAGCTTCAGTATCTTTTTGCAATTCTTCCGAATCATCTGAGGGTCACACTTAAAACTGGCATGAATGATTTCCCTACAGTTAAGCAATCCAGGTCCTGTGGTGCACATGTAGTCTGCTGGGATGCCCACTGAAAAAAAACCCATAAATGCAAATATTACAGTGAAAAAAACATACTGTTATGTATTATGTAAGATTGGGCAGTGAAAATGTGTAAATTGGAGAAAAGAATGTCACAAAAGTTTTCATCAAGTTTTCATTCAAATACAGCACAAATTACTTGAAAATCAGCAACAGTTCACTCTTAAGGCTTACCTTGTGCTAACGCTGTTTGGACAGTGTGCCCTGCTGCAGTCAGAATGGCTTTGGACACGCCTGTGGAGTTTGTGAACACACAGTTACTATAGGATCTAATCTAGATTAATATGATGTATGCAGAAGACTGAGGTGCTGTGATCCTGTACATGCATATTTAAGTCAACCAAACCATTTAGAAAATCCATAAATCATACCAGATTGGTTGTTGGAAAAGTCAGTTGTGTTGACAATGACGTCAGTCTGCTCATGAATGATGTTACCAAAGACCATCTGAAGCGTGACTCCACCCAGCGTGGCTGTGACCTCATCATTAGTCAACGAGACATGGCGGTAAAAGGAAGCTAAAGTCATGCCAATAAAAAACAAAGTGAAATAATGGTTTAATATTTTCAATTAGATCTGCATTCATATTTTTAAATTTACACTGAATCAAATGGCTTTGTGTTAAGGTTTATCACATGACCAAAGAAAATGAACTAAAATTAAACTAAGAGAGAACACAAACCTTTAAGTTTTCCTCATGCATATGTATGGCGTCATAGAAACTCACTACTCTAATCAGCCCAGAGAGCTGTTTTAGCAAGAAGCCTTCTGAACACCCTCTGAACATCTGATAAGACCCAAAAGGCTGGTGGAGACCAAACCAGAATTAAAGGAAGACTGAAATAAGACTCAAAATGAATACAGACTAGGTATTGTATCTGTGCCATGTGTAAGAAGCTAATAGTAACTTAGCACATTAGCCATAACTTTAAAAGTGGAAAAATGATGGAGGTTGTAGTTTACCAAAGTAATGCTTAACTTGAAATTGAAAAGAAAATATTCTTATGAACCTTGGTCTGGGTTAGCATCATTTGTGAATCCTCGGAGATGCAACGTTTCCTGGGCTAACTGGAAGGCCTTTTAACAAAGTGAAAGGAGTCAGTCCAGTTCCACATGCAACACAAAGACAATTTAATTTGTTGTTATTTTCAATTTTGCAACACTAATTAACTGTAAATTGTACTTTTTTGTAAGCATTTTTTTTACATAGTATAGTAATCTCATTGTGAAGCTAAATTCTAAGTTCTTAGTAGGTATAATATTAGTGTTTACTGCTCCCCCAGATACCAGCATTTCTTTACCTTGCTAGACTCTTTGTCATTTGGGTGGATAACAATACGGACCAGGACAGATGTTCTGCTTGTTTGATTCTGCTCAATTGCACGGATCTCCTCCAGTACAACCCTGGAAACCACGCTGTGAGGAAAACACAGGACAGCACCGGTCCCAAGAACAGGGCAGAGCAACTGACCTAAACCCTCTCATCTGACAGTGAGAGAAGATTTTTCTGATGCCCTGTCTCAAAACCTGGAAGAATCAAGAATTCTAAACGTTACTACAGGCCTTATTTTTGAAGACGCAAGGAAAAACAAAACAGTCACAGTAAAGACAAACCTGGTTGCACAAAAATCAACAATTCATATTCACTGAACACAAGGTTTCACCTGGACTGCAGTTCCATTCTGATTATTATCCCATTTAACAAGGTTGAGGAAGAACACTCCTTTAGATTGAAGTCCAGGCAGGCCCTCCACCAGGACTGTGTCACCAGGCAGTGTTGCTCCTCCTGCTTCCTGATGAAACTTTGCATTAAGCTGAGGCCCAAGCCAAGTTAGACAAGGCATGTCCAACACGGGTCGAGAGTGGATCATGGCCATCCATAGGAGATAGCAGGGCATCCATCTAGTTAAATACAACAATGTAATTTCAACCAAGTCATTGCTTAAATCATTCTCACCACCATCTTTATCACATGAGTACATTTTGTAGCAGCATCTGTATGCAAACACACACTGGTCCCCCTTCAGCAGTTATGATAGATTAGCTTATTAAAGATCCTCATCAAATAGCAAAATTTACACTTATGCTGCTTCAACATCTAAGCAAAGCTACTTACCTGCTGGGTCTCAATGGTTCCCTGTATGATCTCTACATGGACACCATTTCCAGGAGCTCCTGCAGTCGCTCCTCTTGCAGGGTCTTGGGCAGCAGCATCCATTGAGAACCCAAATTCACTTAGTGCAGTGTTCCCTGTACTTATCCTGCTGGAGAAGCCTGTCACATACCCCCTGCATGGCCCTGACTACCTTCTCCTCTGTTATCAATCAGGATGATTCTGCTCAGACTTCGCCCTCCCTTGACTGCCAAACCCTTTAACAGCAGTCACAATAGCTTCAGAGCACACATCAACAGGAACACCAAACACACCTGAGCTGATACAGGGCATGGCTATGGACTCAAACTCCATCATTTCTGCTAAATTCAGAGCAGAATGGACAGTTTGTTCTAGTAAGGATCCTCTCTCTGCCACCTTCTTTTCCACGTATAGGCCCAACAGCATGCAGCAGTTTTTTGCATTTTAAGTTTCCCCCTGTTGTCACTACAACATCACCTGTAGGAATTTTTCCAGTCTGCTTTACCAGAGCATTGCTCTCCTTCTGTACCTGAGGGCCACCTGCTTTACTCAGTGCAGCAGCAACACCTCCACAGTGGTCAAGATCTTCATTGGCAGCATTTACCAGGGCATCAGCTTCCAGTTCAATAATGTCACCCTGACACACCTGCACCTGGAGCCCATCACAAAGGACTGTAGCTGGCAACTATTTTGCATCCTTTACTCAATCTAGCACCAGATGCCAAATTTTGTCTAGCTGCGTGAGGTTGTTCCTCAAGATGCACCAGACACTTATGAGAATTACCAATATTTAAAATGTCCTCTCGTCCAGATGGACTTTTGAAATACCTTGATGCCCCTGGCAGATCAATGATGACTCTGTCCTGAACAAGAGAGTCTAGAAATGGACCCAGCCTGTTTCTGACCTCAGTCACTTTGCTGGATGGACCTTCCAGCACCACCATGGGTCCAGAGGAAGATGTAAAAGGATTTGAAGGTTACCTCTGAATAGTCAAACTTATGCAGCAGCAGCAATTCTGGTAACTCTTGTGTCAACTCTGGGAAAGGGAGAATGACTTTTGCCTTCTGTAATTGCCTGATCCAAAATTAACTGTGCAACAGTTTCATTCAGCTCTTCAACCTCTTTAGTGTGGCCGAGTAAGCATACTGTGCTGTCTGAGCCAAACACAACCTGAGCCCTATGCTGCCCTTGGTTCATCTCATCTGTCTTGGACTTCAGATTTTCCCTGAAGCTGAGATGGCACAGCAGAGCAGTTAGTTATTAACGTCAATCTTGAGTTCCCTGAATTTTTCTTTTAGTTTTTTTTCTGTGCCATCCAGTTTATCAGCAGAGAAAGAGAAGAAACGTAGCTCTGAGTCTCGTAACTCTACTTCAACCTTGTCCCCAACCCCTAAAAAGTCACCCAGGACCCCTGGACCTCCATAAGCCTTCCTAAGGAAGGCTATCAAAAGTGGGCTCATGCCAGAAACTGTCTTTTCTAAAACCAAATTCTCCTTATCAGAGATCAAATCTCCAGCCTTAACAAGCTCCTCTGCAGTACCTTCCAGGACTAACTGACCTGCATCTCCCTGTGTGATCTTCACTTCTGGAAAATCACGTCCCAAATTCTGCTCAATTTCTGTCCGGAGGAGGCGGAGTTTGGCCTCACCCAGGCGACGAATGCTGGTTTGCTTCTCACTTAAACGTGACCAATTGCTGCGAGTCCTCTGCTTTCAACAACCTGGCTTTCACCTGAGAATGTTCCCCAACCACAACTGCCATTCCCAATCTCACTGTACACCTTTTACCTCATCTGTGGTCTGATGAGAGCTGCAGGACTTGAAGCAGAGCTTCTGACTTTGTGAGGATCTAACTCATAGTGGCACAGGTAGCCATCAAAGAGTTTATTTACCTCAGCTTTCCAGTTTCTAACTTCATGCACAGCACCAGGTTGAGCTACAGTCCTTGACTAAAACCCTCTCCTCCGCTGGGTATAGTTGGATAGAAGCAGGCCACAGAGGCCAGTTTTTCTTCTAGTTCTTTCCCAGCTTTGGAAGATTCCTTTAGGTAACGAATGAGGTAAGGATCAATGTTGTAGTTCATATTCTTCACCACTTGTTGGCAGGCTTGAAGTTAGAATGGACTGCTGTACCTGTGCATGACAACAGTTTTAAAGAAGATATTTATATTCAATCCAAAATGTGTTTCAAACAATGAAATAGCAAATGGAGGAATATGATTATATCTACATTTTATCTAAAGTGCTTTTATCTTAAGTGCTACTAAAAAAAGTGAATACAAAACAAATGGCCCAGTGTTTCCTTTTACTCTTAAGTAACTTTGTTTCATGTAAGTTAAGTCTTTTTTTCTGTTTTTTTTATTTTTTTTTTTTTTACATTGACTTTAACTTTAGTTAAGGTTCCTAATGCCTGACTTAACTTAAGTGTGTAAGGGTTGTTTTTTTTAGCAGACTGTCCTCACTGACCTGTGATGATACCAAGTCCAGTTTTGGGCTTACTGACTTGCTTGTAGGTTCCCACACTGTCTCGCACAGTCAGCACCAGTGGAGCGCCTTTGAAATTCCAATTCATGTTTGTGTCTCTGCAGGACTCTTTGCTGAGCTGAGTCAAAAGAGGGGACATTACGTATTAGGGCTTTTGTCTGTCAGCACTTCTCTTCGATTTAGTTGCCCTCACTCTTCCTCCTTAGCATCTGTGCTTATTTAAATAGAATAAAGTGTGTAAAATTTTGTATGCTTTCCTGACTTATTTGTTCTTACAGTGAACAACTACAGAGAGTCATGAACACAACCTTGGAGCAGCAAAGACTTACAGGGAGATGTAAAACTACCAAAAACTACCAACTCGAAATAGATGAAAAATTACTACAAAGAGACAAAAAACAACTTGAAAGAGATGCAGAATGACCTAAGAGATGCAGAAGACCTACAGGGAGAAGTAAAACTACCACAGAGGGATGCTAAAACAACTCAAAAGAGATGAAAAGTGACGATAAAGAGACTCAAAACAACTACAAAGAAATGTAAAATGACCACAAACAGATGCAAAACTACCACAAAGAAACACAAAGAGACGAAAAATTGTGTTCTTTGTAGTCATTCTGTATTTTCTCTTTGATCTGGGTGTCTATCTCCCTGTCTGAGCCCAGGAGCCAAATGTGTCACAATCCATCCATGCTTTCAACCAGTTTTTCATTTAAAGTAAACAAATAAGACAATAGCTGCTGTCAGTGCCCCACCCTCTGGTGAAGTTATCAGTGCACATTCCAATGCATTCCTGTGCAGCAGGAATACATCAAATAAAGGCTTTGACCTCTTTTGCAGTTGAACTGATAGAGCTGACAGATGCCTTTCTGTCACTTTAGAGCAACAGAATGGGTTGTATACAGTTTTAAAACTTGCAAACCCATGTAGCTGATGTTGAGAGATCCTACGGTACAGATATCTATCACTGAACCAATCATGTTGCACTTGCCCTGTATGTAAGAGGAGTCCTAAGAGTGAAAGTGAAACTAGAATATGTTTCTAGGCGTGCAGGGCGTGATAAACAGTTGATACAGTTTATGGAAATTATCACAGTTTAATATGTAAGTCTGCAAGCTGAAACATTGGTCTCTTCTGTAAAGTAATAATAATAATAATAATTATAATTATAATTATAATAATAATCGACTGAGATCAAGCTGTTTTCAAGTGCAGGCATACTTTCACTTTCGCCAGCAAAGTTGTTTGCGGGAGAAAAACAATAAGAAGAAGAACAAAAAGCTCGTCATTTCAGCAAATTCAACAGATAAACATTAAAAAAAAAAAAAAAAAAAACTTCAGACTTCACCTTCCTGCTCTTTAAACGCAATGCTGTAAACTTGATCTCGGACGTGTGTCACCGAGCCGCAGTCTCCTCCGCCCGATTTGCGGCGGATGTCGAAGTAGCGTTTGATGCCTTTGGCTTTCTCCCCGTCCAAACTGGGAAACTCGAAGAAAACTGGGTGCTGGTAAGGCTCCCCCATCGTTAAAACGCACGGTGATCAAATCTACAGCCGGCTGAGCGCACCAGATCGAGCCTCTGCCCGGAGTCCTCCTCTCCTCTCAGGTGCGCCCTCTACAGGTGTTACTTCACGACAAAAACACACGTCACTTCCAGTAACGCCTCCAACTTGCACAGGTGTAAAATGTAAAACCCACAATTGCATAGCATAAAGAAAGGTGTAAGCCAACATCAAAAGAGGCACCAGCCCTCCAGGGGGGAGACAGAGAGGCCATCTTGGATTCCACCAGCTTTTAATGTTGACTTGACACTTGACACTTCCCTGTTGACTGTCCAACAAGCGGAAAGAAAGGTGTCACTCCTGTGGCCTCTATGAATTTTACAGTTTCCCCAGTTATTTGCTAAAAACAGCATTTTTTTCACATACATTTGTGTTTAAATTCAACAGTTATGGTATCATATTCAGCTTGATAAAAAAAACAAACATGTATATTCCTATAATAGATCCATAGATATATACATGCAGAGCAAAGGAGAATAAAATATTAGTAACCATGCAGTTTTTTTCCAAACTCTAACTGTGACCTTAACTAAGTACGTTTCATTCCATTTGAAATTTAAGTAAACATTAACTATGGCGAAGGCTGATCGGAAAGAACCTCTAAAGCCCCTCCAACTTGCACAGGTGTAAAATGTAAAACCCACAATTCACCGGGACATGCAGGGGAATATATTGCACTTTGCACTCCAGTATATATATTTATGAAACAGATTACAGATGAAACCAGCAGTTTCCAACCTCTCACACAAATCAATGTCTTGTTGGTTGTCCAGGGAAAATGAGAAAAAAAAGAAAAAGAATACACATTTGAAGAGCATAACTTTATTTTCCCTTCAATACCCCCCTTTTAATCTTCCTACAACTCCTTTTAGAGTAGAGATTTATCTTGTGAGCATCTCGAGGGAGGCCAGTAAGTTTGGGACTAAAATTAAATATACCGGTACTTAAAATACCTACCTATAGTTAAATGCTACGTGTGCGTCCAGACGCTGTTTTGACTTGCTTTGAGTGGGGCGTTTACTCATGCAGGGGTGACATGAATAGCCTTAATTTTCTTCCTCTCTGTTTGCACTACTTATAGCTCCTCCAAGTGACTAACATTACATAAATAGACCTGCCAATCACGGCACAACGTATCAACACCACACAAATGTAAAATATAATAACAGCAACAGTAAAAGTACCAACAAAATTAAAATAAATAAGCCTGTGTAGACAAAATAGCTTGTATGATAGTACTGTATTAACAAAATCTGTGTGACTCCCCTAAATAACAATTTTTAAATGTGACATATAATCATACAGGGAATAATCACAGTGAGCGCCTCCAACTTTGCGAACAACAATAACTTTAAATATAAGTGTGAAAGATTAGAAATGCACAATAAACAATGATGTTAAGCACAGTAGCACCTCCAGTAATAAATTAAATTAAAAAAAGGTCCAGGGCAATCTCAGGCAGTGATTCAAGACCAATTTTCTACAGAAAAAGTACATTTTGCTGACAATAAGTTTGTACTTTTACTTGATTTCTAAATAAAGGACTTGTAATGGAGTACTTTTGTATTTGCACTTATACTGAAGCAAATTACCAGAGTACTTTTCCTATAACTGCTCTTCATAGATGGAACATAAAATTAAAATAAAAAAAAATTGAATTACCTATATGTAGACTAAAGCAGCATCTTTTATTTAAATACATATTAACAACATCTTTTTATTTCTTTTTTGTTTTTGTTAAGTTCTATTATAATGATTTTCTTTATCACGATCTTTCATAAATAATGGTAAGCGTGCATTTTTGCTCTCACATTAATTATGGAAATGTTGAGCGAAAAAAAAATCTGAGAACAACTCTATTGTTCAACAATTTATTCAGCATCAGAAAAGTCAAAGACATTAAACTCAAACTTAAAAAAAAAAGCCAAATCAAATCCTTTCACACATTAGTAATCTTTAAAGAGGCACCGCTTAAGTAAATGTCAAATTTCAATAACCACAATGAAAGACAGGCCAGCATTATGGTTTAACATTTTTCTTTGAGCATCAGAGAAATCAATTACCCATTCACACAAAACTCCAAATCAACAACAGGATATATGGTTTTACATATTATAACCACCACCAGAACCAAAAAGTGAATATTTTGTGAGAAGAAAACCAGTATATATGAATGTTTCTATTCTTATTCTCTTATAAACATACAATAGGATACAGACACATTCAAAAAATATGAATAAAAGAAACACACTTCAAACAGAAAAATATAACCACAACTACAAAAACTGATCACCATCATCTCTTATCCAGCAATAATGAAGAAATCATTCAGAAGTTTGTGAATGAAGAGACAGAAACACACATTTTCTTCAGTGTAGACACTTTCTCTCTCTGTTTGCCTGTTTGCCACATCACCATTCAATAAACCCAGAGAACAGACAGTACAGACTTTACATCCCCAGTGTAATGTAAGCTTGTTGCAGTCAAGGAAACCACACCAGAGATATAAAGTCTGTCACCAGTGAGTTTAAAATTTCAAATTTCAGTGCAGATGAAATTAAACTTGCTGTTATCAGCCTTTTTGTGCCACTTATGTTCTCCCCCTTTCTCCATGGCTGCAGACATGTCGCAGTCATCCATCTTTTCTTCTGAGGCCCAGTTCTTATAGTCGACCTGCTCGTCACTGATCCAGAACCAGAAATCCAGAGTGCAGGTGTAGCGCAGTCCCAGCCAGACAAAATCAGTGCTGGCGCATTCTTGGCTCTCTCTTGGACCCACCACTGCTCGGCAAGGTTGGTGATGGCGATCAGGTCATAGTGGTTCTCCCTGCAGTAATACAAGGCCTCCGTCCAGGTCTTATTTTCTTTGATCAGGATCACTTTATTTGTCATGGAAGAAATTGAGACAAACACAAAGTCAGATCAGCAGCTGTGTTCACTTAACTGCTGAGAACAGTGAGCTTCAATATACATTTTCAAAAGTGATATGAAAAAAATCTTTGCTTGTATGTTTGCTGCTGATGTCAATAATCTTTCAATATCTTTTGAATGTCTTAAGCAGCAAAAGTGACCATGTCGTGATAAATGCAGCACCCATGCCAATATACAGGTTTAGCTCATGTACATTTAGCTGATGTGACATGACCAAGAATATGCAGTTCCTGTTGAGAGGGATTTTGCAAAACTCTGCAAATGTCAGCGTGATCTCTAACATATCAAAATAAGATGGAGTGATTCTACTCCGATAGGAGAAAAGAGTTGAGAAAACCTTTTTCAAAACTCACCTGTCATAGCAGAAGAAGGGTTTTTTTTTTACTACGGTCATCTGAGCCCCATTTTAATCCGTCTGACACAGTCATGGCACATTTCTTTGTTCCTTTGGTTCATCACCAATCAACTCTGGACCCCAGTTTCTGAAAGAGAACTTGCTCCCATCTGACCACCTCCATGTGTTCTCTGAACAGGCCGATCCACCAAGTTGGTATTTGACTTAATCATCATCAGGAGGTCATTCGGGAGGTTTTCTAACTGACTGAGTCCACTGACCAGGTCAGTGTGATTATTGTCTGCAGTAGTTCTGAGCCTGTATCCAGTTCATCTCTTGTAATGAATCAAACAGAATGTTTTACATTGGATTTGCTTTCGTTTCTGTGGAGTAAACAGAAATAGACTTGAACCATTAAAGTTGTGGAGGGTAACCTGTATAAAAATAACTTTTAGTCATATTTGCTGAAACTCTCACTATGTCACAAGAGTGGACAAACAACCACTGAACAACCAAGCAGTGACAAAACACGCCCTCCAACAACAGCTTTCACGACAAAGAGAAGGAAACTGAAGAGGACAAACAAAAGAAAATCAAGCAAAATAGAAAGAATTAGACCAAGCGACTCTGCAGGGAGGGGCTTTGGAGGTGAGCTGGAGCACAGTGGAGAGAGAGGGGGAGGGAGGTGAGTCCGCTCTCTTCTCAATCCTACTGACTTCAGCTTTGAAATAAATCAGCATATTTAAAAGGTTATTTATATAAATGAGTGGAAATTTAATCAGCAGAGTTTCCAGGAGCTAATGTCACTGAGACAATTCGATATTTACGTTAACCATTTCAGCCTTGTTTTGATTTATTTCTATATAAAAAGATGAGGTGTATGTCCACGTAGAAAACACTGATTATACAAGATGATGTGCTGAAGACAAATAACAACATTACTGACCACATATTCTCACCATCGTAGCAGATAAGATTTATATGGGTCTGCAAAGTACAAGGGACATCTCTCCATTTGCCATTGTCCATCCTCACACAGTTCTCTGGTTTTTCTTTATCATTAGGCTCTTGTATCAGCCCATTTTGTCTCACACTATCATTGAACTCCACCCCTGGCAAAGACCAGTGCCACTCCCTCTCTTTCCTTTTCTCCTGGATTCATTGTACAGCCCAATCCAGGCATCGTCATCATCTTTGTAGACTCACGGAGTCTCTTCATGTCCGTCATGTCAAACACCGTGGCCAGGTCTGTGTGGCTTCTTTCTACAATAACTCTGGGCTTTTCGTCCCAGGTTTTTATTCTCTGTAATAAAGTGGTACTCATAGAGGTGACATGTGAAGAAGGAGCAGTGACCTGAAACCAGAGCAAATACTGCAGTGATGGAGCTGAAAGCATGACGAGCATCTGTTTATTAAATCAAAATCATGAGTACCTAGAGTAACTGGAGCAAATACTACAGTGATGGAGTAGAATAGCAGCAGGCATTTCAAAAATAAAACAAAATGATGAATATCCAGGACACACCTGCTTCTTACACCATCCTCTTAAATGAAATGTGTCCAGTTACTTGGATATTGTCACCATTTTTATGTGATAAGGAGAATAAACAGTCCAACTGTTTTATGAATCAGATTAAGCTGCGAAGATGATCCACTTACCCATCAGAATGAGCAGAAACAGACTCCACTGCAATCTTTGCTCTGTTTCGACAAAAGCTGATATTTTAGTGGAACCAAACACTGACATGACAGATAAAGTGATCCTGATCATTCAACAGTCTCTGGTTGGAATGAAATACCCTTAAAAATTTAATGTAGATAAGAAAACCTGCACCTTCCCTGTAGCTTACAAAGATTCGTCTTATGTGGAGGAGGAAGTGGTAGAGTGGTAAGAAATATGCAAACTTTAGTCAAAGCAGTACTAACAAGTGAACATTTAATCCCATTAAAGTTACTTATTTGAGTAAATATAAAAAAAATGTTGCAATGTAACAACCCAGAAAAATTATATGATTAATTACATATAATTACATAAACGTTTGCGTGTAGGACCTTTTTATGTCTATCATGAATGTACAGATGAGGCACAATGTGAAAGGAACACCCACAAGATGTGTCTTTAAAATGTACCAGTCAGTTGAAAACACCTCCAACACAGAGTCAGTAAAACCTAAACACTGCACCGCGAGAATCACAAAGCTTTTATTCATTGCAGATTTGTTTTCATTCATTTCACTATAGTGTTGGGTGTTTCTGTTATTATGTCCACCACTTGTGATGTATGAAATGAAATAATAATGTAACGAAATGCGAAGCTACACTTCTAGATGTGGTGATTGAATATAAAAACAAATGTGGTAAATGAAAAAACTAAATTCACAGTATTAATTTGATTCTATAAAAAAAAATGTTTTTTACATAGTACAGATGGACAAATAGCCGAAAGAACATATACTATGCAGGATAAACTGTGGTCCACCTTTAAACACACAACATGAAATGTCAACAGAGTTTAAACTCACATCTGCTGATTTCTTCTCTCGTCTCTTCACTCTGACGTCTCTCCATTGATGTGCCGATGCAGACTGCTCTCAGCAAAACATCACATGCTCTACTAAAACACTGATCTTGGCAACCACCTCAACGTCAGGATTTGAATATTAAAATGGAGAAATGGTAAGAAAAATGCAAAAATGTCTCATATCTCTCACTGCACGAAGGATCCATTGATGACAAGGAGAAGTCTGTATTATTTATGATGAAGAGCTCAGCTTGTTTACATAATGCCATGGAAAACGAACAAAAATAGAAAACACCTGACAGTTTACTGTCTAACAAGCATCATTTCAAAATGCTACAGCCACCTATGGAGCTAACAGACTGAGTACACATGAAAATCTTGATCTCTATTTGGAGTATTAACAGTTTTATATTCTGTGAAAATCTCCTTTGTGAAATTTGAAGATCACCTCCTCACACAGTGTCAGGGTCCATGTGTTTCATGTCCACGTACACCATTAAAATGTTGATCTGTTATTTTCCCTCCACCTCACAATATACACTCCTGCTATTATCACAGACATATTATGTTTTTATGTATTTAACCAGAATGAAAAAAGGCTAACACATCATCAAATCTTTTACTGTGCCTTTCTGTTAGGGTTTGCATGTTCTCTAGAGTCCTGCACTTCCTGTTTTATTTTGTAGTCTCGTAACTCTCCTCACTTGCTTCATTACTTTACTTCCTGTCCTTTCGTGTTTCCCTCCCATTTTGATTAAAATAAGCTCTGCATCCGCCCCAATTGGTTGATTTCACCAATTGTCCAGACCATTAGTCTCGTTCACACCTGTTTCCACTTCCCTGTCCTCCAGTGTATTTAAGCCAGTCCAATAAAAGAGTATTCTCATTTGTTCTTTGTCGTGTCGCCTTTCTATGCTGTGAAAACTGTGCTGTCCTTTTCAGCGCTGCCTTCCTGTTCGCTTCCTGTTCTGCTTCCCTGTTCCTGTTCCTGCCTTCCTGTTCAAGTTCCTGCCTTGTCCCTGTGTGTCTCCGTGTTTGCCCTCAATAAAAAGTCAAACGTCTACTCAGCCTCCTGCCTCGTCTGCATCCTGGGTCCAATTCCGCACTCACCTAGCACCTTGCAGAACCCTAACAGAACGACACGATTTCGACCAACATGGACCCAGCAGACGTGGTTCGGTCAATTCTCCCGGGAGCACGCGGAGGAGTCTCTGTGGACGATAAAGAACTTCTTAAGGAACTACTCCACCTACGATTACTCACCAATATAAGGCAGCAGCCTTATATTCCGCCCTTCAAGATTGATCACTTGTTCATCAGGGACCCATGGCTGATGACGTGGCTGTCGGGCTTATATCACGAACTCAATTCTGCCCTAGGGACTCTACCTGCCAAACTGCATCTGGCTCACCTCCCACAGTTCACTCCCGCCTGAACCTCTGCCTGCTAGCCTCCCGCCTGAACCTCTGCCTGCTGGTTTCTGCCAGTAAACCATGCAGCCCCAGCCTGCATGAACAGCCAAGCCATGGTTTGATGCCTGCATCCAAGCCTGCCAGCCCAAGCCAGCGGGTTTCCAGCCTGCATCCATCGAGCCTGCCTCCAAGCCAGCGGGTTTCCAGCCTGCATCCAGGGAGCCTCAAGCTAGACACTGCTTCCAAGCCAGCTCAGGGTTTCCAGCCTGCATCCAGCCTGAGCCTCCAAGCCAGCGGGTTTCCAGCAAAGCTGCATCCCAGCCGGTTTCAGCCTGCATCCCAGCCTATCCAGCCTTCCTAAGCCAAGCATCCAGCCGGCGGGTTTCCAGCCTGCATCCAAGCCAGCGGGTTTCCAGCCTGCATCCAAGCCAGCGGGTTTCCAGCCTGCATCAAGCCTGGTTTCCAGCCTGCATCCAAGCCAGCCTGGTTTCCAGCTTCCAGGCCAAGATTTGCCTGCCAGTCTTGAAGCCAGTTTCCAGCTGAGCCAGTCAGAGCAGCTCCAGCTGCCCCAGAGACGGACTGCCTAGCTCCCAGTGCCCAGAGAGACTTGCCCCAGAGGCCGGAGCCTCCCAGTGCCCCAGAGACGGAGCCTCCCAGTGCCCCAGAGACGCCTCTCCAGAGCCCTCCCAGCCCCAGTGCCCCAGAGACGGAGCCTCCCAGTGCCCCAGAGACAGGGAGCTCCTTTCCGGAGCCGTGGCCTTCCCCCGCCGACACCTCGCCTGAACTCTGCGCGCTTCTCTGTCGGCCTTCCCAGTCGACACTCCTCCCGAACTCTGGCGGCTCCCCGGCGGTCCGGCCCATCCCGCCGGCACCTCGCCTGAACTGATTCCGCCGGCCACCGGAGGGGTTCAGTCCAGGCTTCGCCAGCCTCGGCCGGGCTCTAGGCCAAGGGTTCCATCCCTTCGTCTTCGCCGCCGGCCTCCGAGGGGGATCTGTCACCGCCCTGCCGCCGGAGGGCCTCGCTGAAGCATCGGTTCCTCCCGAAGGTCCAGTTCCTCTTCGCCGCCGCCGTGGCCTACCAGAGGAGGGTCAGTTGCCGCTGATTTTTCGCCACCTGAAGGCCTCCCCGAGGTTCCAGTTCGGCCGCCACGCCTCCGAGGGTTCTGCTTCAGGTCCGCCATCCGCCGGCCTGGAGGGTCTTCGCCTTGCCACGCCGCCTGCCTCCGGCAGAAGGGGTTCCTGTCTTCGCTTCGCTCACCATTGCCGCCGGCCTTCGGCGAAAGGTTCAGCCTCGCCTTGCCGGGCCTCCGAGCGGTTCAGCCTTCAGCCTGCCGGGCCTCCCGGCGGTTCAGCTTCGCCACGGCTGGCCTCGGCGGGTTCAGCCGTCGCCGCCGGCCTCCCAATGGTCTCCAGCCTTCACGCCACCGCCTGCCACCGGAGGGTCTTCGCCTTCAGCCTTCGCCTTCTGCCGCCGGCCACCGGAGGGTTCGAACCGGGCTTTGCCGGTCAGCCGAGGGTTCCCGCCTGCCTAAGCCACCGTTGGCCACCGAGGGCCAGTCCCTCCTCCAGACACCTCCGCCCATCCCGAAGTCCCTCCTCCGCATGCCCTCCACCCTCCCTGCTTAGACTTATTGGACTTTCATGGGGACGTCTGGAAGCCGTCCCTTGAGGGGGGGTACTGTTAGGGTTTGCATGTTCTCTGTCCTGCACTTCCTGTTTTATTTTGTAGTCTCGTCGCTCTCCTCACTTGCTTCTTGCACTTTACTTCCTGTCCTTTCGTGTTTCCCTCCCATTTTGACTGCCTGCTCCAGCCCCAATTGGTTTCACCTGTCCCCATTAGTCTCCACACCTGTTTCCACTTCCCTGTCCTCCTGTGTATTTAAGCCAGTCCTTCTCTCATTTGTTCTTTGTCGTGTCGTCTGTCTATGCTGTGCTGTGCTGTCCTTTGCGTCGCTTCCTGTTCGCTTCCTGTTCGGTTCTTGCCTTCCTGCCTTCCTGTTCGGTTCCTGCCTTGTCCCTGTGTTCCCGTGTTTGCCCTCAATAAAAAGTCAAACGTCTACTCAGCCTCCTGCCCTGTCCTGCATCCTGGGTCCAACTTCACCTCACCCTAGCACCTACCCTAACAGAACGACACGACCAACATGGACCCCATGCAGACGTGGTCGGCTCCCGGGAGCACGCGGAGGAGTCTCTGTGGACGATAAAGAACTTCTTAAGGAACTACTCCACCTACGATCACCAATCAATATAAGGCAGCAGCCTTATATTCCGCCTTCTTCAGATTGTCATCAGGGACCCATGGCTGATGACGTGGCTGTCGGGCTTATATCACGAACTCAATTCTGCCCTAGGGACTCTACCTGCCAAACTGCATCTGGCTCACCTCCCACAGTCACTCCCGCCTGAACCTCTGCCTGCTAGCCTCCCGCTCTGAACCTCAGCCTGCTGGTTTCCAGCCAGCACCACCCCAGCCTGCATCCTCGGGTCCAAGCAGCGGTTTCCAGCCATGCCTTCCAGCCTGCATCGAGCTCACCTCAGCCATCCAGCCAGCGGGCATCCAGCCTCCAAGCCAGCCCATCCAGCCTGCATCCAAGCCAGCGGGTTTCCAGCCTGCATCCAGCGGCATCCGTTTCAGCCAGCCTGCATCCGGTGCCTGCATCCATCAGCTGGGGTTTGTCCAGCCTGCATCCAGCCTTTCCAAGCCAGCGGGTTTCCAGCCTGCAGCCTGCCTCCATCCAGCCTGCCTGCATCCGAGCCTGCCTCCAAGCCAGCGGGTTTCCAGCCTGCATCCAAGCTGCCAGCGGGTTTCCAGCCTGCATCCAAGCCAGCGGGTTTCCCAGCCTGCATCCAAGCCTGCCCTCTAAGCCAGCGGAGCCGGGTTTCCTGCCAGCCAGCTTCAAGCCGAGTCCCCAGCCAGCAGCCCCAGAGACTGAGCCTCAGAGCGTCCCAGTCGAGCCTCCCAGTGCTCCCCAGAGACGGAGCCTCCAGGTGAGCCTCCCAGTGCCCCAGAGTCCTCCAGTGCCCTGAAAGTGTATTTAAGCCAGTCCTTCTCATTTGTTCTTTGTCGTGTCGTCTGTGCTGTGCTGTGCTGATTTGTTCTGTGCCGTGCTGATCGGTTCTGTCCTGTGCTTCGCTTCTTGTTCTGTTCCTGCCTCAACCCTCAGTGTGTTCCTGCCTTGTGTTCCCTGTGTTTGCCCTCAATAAAAAGTCAAACGTCTACTCAGCCTCCTGCCTCGTCTGCATCCTGGGTCCAATTCCGCCTCACCTAGCACCTACCCTAACACTTTCAGAAGCATAAGGAAATAATTAGAGTTAGTCTCTGTATTATGAGTGCATTAACCCCTACTGAAAATTACACTGAGTGTCCTTAGAGAACTACCACAAACTGTAGAATAAAATAAGCTGCATGCCTTTTTTTTGATTGATACTCAATTGCCAGACTGGATTGTCCGTTACCATTTCTCCGGATCTTTCTATTAGAATAATACATAGTCACCAATAAAAGAGTATACTGATTTAACATTTATTTTTTCAAATGCTTGGAAAACAGGGTAGAATAGTTTTTTTCAGCCTGAGTACTGTCTGCAGATAAGGCTGCATCTTTGACCCAGAAGCACCAAAAAGGTGGGAAACCCAGTGCAAGTCCAGGTCCACTAAATTCAAAGATTTGAGCAACAGGGCTCACTAAATTCTTTGCATTACAAGACGAGATGTCCCTGTTACTGTGCAGAAACACTGAACAAGGTTTTAACCCTCCTGTTATGTTTGTTTGTTTCTCGAGAACAGCAATGATGTTCCCAGAGTCAATTTGACCCAGGGCATGTTTAATTTATCCAAAAGTGTCAGAAACCAAAAAATCCCTATAAACATTGTTTATATCTCATTATTAACTCCATTACTAACCATTTCAGTCAATATTTAGTTCAATGGTGTTCTTTACCTCTCACAGATCATGGTTCTTTACCTCTCAATGTGGAAAACTTGTTATTTCTTAAAAAATGCATGTTAAAACTTTTTTAATGTACATTGGAAAACATATAATATATGTAGTTTTACATGGCATTAATTGTTTAAAATTTTATTTTACATTTTGAATTTTTTTTTTTTATGGAGTGATGTTGATGAATTAACACGAGATACCTCTTCTGTTCAGGGTCAAATTGATGCTATAAAATCAAGACAAATGAGTCTCAGGATTTGTACTGAAAGTAAACATTATGTAAGCACTGTTTTTGAAGCAGAAATGAACACTGGGCATGACCAGCTCAAAAGCTGAGCTGACTTATGTCTGTCACACGAGTCGCTGCCATCCTGGTGGGCCCTGCAGTGTCTTTATTCGTTTTTGCAGACAGCTTGCCTGCTGCCAGCAGCATTACACAATAATAATACAAAGAGATAAAAAGAAAAAAAAAAGAAAAGACCTAGACATCTTCATACAATAAAAACAATAACTAGACATCTTCACACAATATAAAATGCAATCAATATAAAATGCAATAACAAAATGGAAAAATAATTCAACTTGTGGATTATCTTAAGTGCTTAAAATTGAACACTGTTTATGCATTAAAAAATTGTCTTAAAAAATGCATGTTAAAACTTTTTTTAATGTACTCCACTGTACTGTGTGATGGAGAGGGTGCTGTCATTGCATTGGAAAGACCTACATATAATATATGTAGTTTTACATGGAATCCAGCCTGATTGTTTAAAGTCTGTTGGTGTCGCCGGCTCTGATGCTGCTGCCCCAGGTGCTGGCAGCAAAGAAAATGGCGCCTTCTGGCAAGTCCAACAGACATTAAAAAATTCCAACATTGCCCACTCTTAAATTTTTCCAGTCCTTTTTATGGAGTGATGCAGTCTGTTTCTTCCTTGAAGTGTCCACCATTTCTCCCCCCTGGTCTTTAGTGGCTGATTAGCCATCTTCTTCGTCTCTGTTCTGAGACACCTCTTCTGTTCAGCGTCAAATTGACTACCAGTGTCCTGTACTCACCCTCTTCTCCCTCTCTTATACACCCGACAACAGCTGTCATCAGAAAACCTTGCAGATGACATGACTCAAGCTTCTGAAAGTCACTGATAAGGTGAAGAGGAAGGGAGATCAGTTCCCTGGCGGATTGATTACAAATGAGACAACTCATGAGTCATCAGGATTTAGCGGCTCAAAGTACTGAAAGTAAACATTATGTAAGCACCCATGTATTTGAACCAGAAATGATGTGATCCTCACCTGTGGCCTCAGCTGCTGGCTGCAGTCTCTCCAGGACCATCGACTCCTGGGCATGACCAGCTCAAAAGCTGACTTGATGTCTGTCACATGTCCAGTATAGGAGACTGCAGTGGGGACTTTCCAGAGTCAGGTCAGGATCCTGGTGTGACTGCCAGATGCATCCTGGTGGGCCTCTTTACCTGGCCTGGCACCGTTGGGCAGGGGTTGATGCAGATGTTGGAGGAGGGGGAGGGAGGGGGCAGATGGAGGTGTTGTCAGGAGAATGCTGGGGGGTTATTATGGGGGGACAATGGGAGGTTTTAGGGGGGCTGGCAGGGGGTGACTAAACCTGTTAAAAACTGGTTAAACTGGTTTGCTCTATCCAGGCTCCCTGACATCTGCCTGTCTTTCCCCTTCATCCCGGTGATGTGCATTCCTGTCCACACATCTCTCACATTGGGGATGAGGAGCACTGCCAGTTTAGCCTCCAGTTTCACAACTCCTGTTGTCCTTGCATGTCCTCAGCATGTCTGCTGCACTCTCCTCTGCTCCTCTCTCTGCCCTGAAAGCCTCTCTTCTCAGAAGTGCCTTCAGGTCCAGCCCTGAAAGCCTGAAAGGGCTTGTTGTTCAGAAGGCCTTCAGGTCCCTGGATTCCAGGGCTTGTTGTTGGAGAAGTCTTGCTTGGAGGAATGGTACGGTGGTGTCCTCACAGAATCTGATGTATCCGTGATGCAGTCAGTCATGTTGTTTCCTCCCCATGTGGCTCACAGAGTAGCGGCCTCCTGTGTCCATCCCAGTCTGTTGATCGAAGCAGTCCTCAGTGCCTCAGCGGCCTCCTGTGTCCACCTCCTCACTGTTCTGGTGTGCACTAGAAGGGGACATGCCTTCTCACAAGAGGGACATACCTGGGAGTCATCATGACTTGAATGACTTGAATTGAATTGCCCTCAAGATGGTCTTCATCTTCAGACTCATCCTCCTCTACCTCACTGTCATGATCAAAGATGAGTTCCAGAGCCTCAATGTGGGTTAAGCCTCAATTGAGTCCGCTCAATGGGGGTGGAGTTTGTCCGGTGTCCTCCTCTCCTCTCAGGTGCGCCCTCTACAGGTGTTACTTCACGACAAAAACACACGTCACTTCCAGTAACGCCTCCAACTTGCACAGGTGTAAAATGTAAAACCCACAATTCACCGGGACATGCAGGGGGATATATTGCACTTTGCACTCCAGTATATATATTTATGAAACAAGATTACAGATGAAACCAGCAGTTTCCAACCTCTCACACAAATCAATGTCTTGTTGGGGCCACCTGTCACATTTTAGGTGTTCTGAACATCTAAGGTTGTCCAGGAAAAATGAGGAAAAAAAAGAGAAAAGACTACACATTTGTAGAGCATAACTTTATTATACTGTATTAACAAAACTGTGTAGACCCCCTAAAATACAAATTTTAAATGTGACATATAATCTTACAGAGAATAATTACAGTGAGCGCCTCCAACTTTGCAATAACTGTAAATATAAGTGTTAAAAATTAGAAATGCACAATAAACATTAATGTTAAGTAGAGTAGCACCTCCAGTAATAAAGTAAATTAAATAAAAGACCCAGGAGCAATCTCAGGCAGTGATTGAAGACCAGTTTTCTACAGGAAAAGTACATTTTGCTGACAATAAATTTGTACTTTTACTTGATTTCTAACTAAAGGACTTGTAATGAAGTACTTTTGTATTTGTACTTTTACTGAAGCAAATTACCAGAGTACTTTTACCACCACTGCTCTTTATACATGGACCATGGAATTTTATATATTTTCTTAAAATATATAGATTTAGACTAAACAGCATATTTTTTTGAGCATCAGAGAAATCAATTAACCATGTTCACACAAAACTCCAAATCACCAACAGATATATGGTTTTACATATTATAACCACCACCAGAACTGAACCAAAAAGTGAATATTTGTAAGAAGCAAACCAGTATTGATTGTTTCTATTCTTATTCTCTCATAAACATACAATATGATACACTTTTCAAATTAATGATAAAAGAACCACACTTTAAAAGAAAAATATAACCACAACAACTGAGTATATAAAACAGTTATAGAAACTGATTATAGAAATCTCTCATCCAGCAGTGAGGAGCATGTTTACTTTAGTGTAGCCATTTTCTCCTAATGCCTCAGTAATTTAGTTTCTTCCATATTCAGGTTGTGATTTCTGTATTTGCCAAATGATCATTCAATAAACCCAGAGAACGGACAGTACAGAAGAAATTAAAACGCTCAGGATCAGACTTTTTGTGCCACTTATGTTCTCCCTCTTTCTCCATGGCTGCAGACATGTAGCATTTCACCTCTTCTTTTGAGGCCCAGCTGTCATAGCAGACTATGTCATCACTGACCCAGAACCACAAATCCAGAGTGCAGGTGTAGCGCAGTCCCAGCCAGACAAAATTAGTGCTGGCGTTCTTGGCTCTCTCTTGGACCCACCACTGCTCGGCAAGGTTGGTGATGGAGATCAGGTCATAGTGGTTCTCCCTGCAGTAATGACAAGGCCTCCAGTCCAGGTCTTCTCTTCTTTGATCAGGATCACTTTATCTGTTGTGCAGGAAATTGAGACAAACACAGGGTCATACCAGCAGCTGTGTTGGTGTTCACTCAAAATGGATTTTCAAGAGTGATTTGTGATTGATTTGGTGCCAGTGTTGAATATCTTTTAATGTCTCAAGAATGTCTGACAGCTAAAGTGACACGTCATTTAAGAGCTGGCAACGTCGTAACATGTGATCTCTAACATATCAAAATAAGATGGACTGATTCTACTCTGATGGGAGAAAACAGCTGAGAGAGACTTTTTCAAAACTCACCGTTCATAGCAGAAGAAGGGTTTTTTTTCACTACAGTTACCAGAGCGCCATTTTAGTCCGTCTGACACAGTCATGGCACATTTCTTTGTTTCCTCATTATCCTTAAATGAGTACAGATCCCAGTTTCTGAAAGAAAAGTTTCTCCCATCTGACCACCTCCATGTGTCTCTGAACAGGCCGATCCATGACTTGTTCTCTGACTTAATGTCATTCGGGAGGTTTTCTAACTGACTGAGTCCACTGACCAGGTCAGTGTGATATTGTCTGCAGTAGTTCTGAGCCTGTGTCCAGTTCATCTCTTCTTGAATCAAACAGAATGTTTCATTGGATTGCTTTCTTTCTGTGGAGTAAACAGAAATAGACTTGAACCATTAAAGTTGTGGAGGGTAACCTGTATAAAAATAACTTTTAGTCATATTTGCTGAAACTCTCACTATGTCACAAGAGTGGACAAACAACCACCTGAACAACCAAGCAGTGACAAAACACCCCTCCAACAACAGCTTTCACAACAAAGAGAAGTAAATAGAAGAGAACAAATGAAGTAAATCAAGCAAAATAGAAAGAATTTAGAGGATGAGCTGGAGCACAGTGGAGAGAGAGGGGGAGGGAGGTGAGTCCGCTCTCTTCTCAATCCTACTGACTTCAGCTTTGAAATAAATCAGCATATTTAAAATGTTCTTTGTATAAATGAGTGGAATTTAATCAGCAGAGTTTCCAGGAGCTAATGTCACTGAGACTATTCGATATTTACGTTAACCATTTCAGCCAAGATTTGATTTATTTCTATATAAAAAGATGAGGTGTATGTCCACAGTAGAAAACACTGATTATATAAGATGATGTGCTGAAGACAAATAACAACATTACTGACAACATATTCTCACCATCGTAGCAGATAAATTTATATGGGGTAAGTACAAGGGACATCTCTCCATGTGCCATTGTCCATCCTCACACAGTTCTCTGGATAAGCAACATCATTGGGCCCTCCTCCAGCCCATTTTTGTCTCACTATATTTGAACTCCACCCCTGGCAGAGACCAGTGCCACGTCCTGTTTCCTTTTTCTGGTTCAGTGTACAGCCCAATCCAGGCATCATGATTCTTTGTAGAGTCACGGAGTCTCTTCATGTCCGTCATGTCGAACACCGTGGCCAGGTCTGTGTGGCTTGTTCTCTACAATAACTCTGGGCTTCGTTCCCAGGTCTTTATTCTCTGTAATAAAGTGGTACTCATAGAGGTGACATGTGAAGAAGGAGCAGTGACCTGAAACCAGAGCAAATACTGCAGTGATGGAGCTGAAAGCATGACGAGCATCTCTTTATTAAATCAAAATCATGAGTACCTAGAGTAACTGGAGCAAATACTACAGTGATGGAGTAGAATAGCAGCAGGCATTTCAAAAATAAAACAAAATGATGAATATCCAGGACACACCTGCTTCTTACACCATCCTCTTAAATGAAATGTGTCCAGTTAGCTTGGATATTTCACCTTTTTATGTGATAAGAAGAATAAACAGTCCAACTGTTTTATGAATCAGATTAAGCTGCGAAGATGATCCACTTACCCATCAGAATGAGCAGAAACAGACTCCACTGCATCTTTGCTCTGTTTGACAAAACTGATATTTTAGTGGACCAAACACTGATTTTCTAACAACAGTCTCTGCTGAATGAAATACCACTTAAATATTTAATGTAGACAACAAAACCTGCACTTCCCTGTAGCTTACAAAGATTCGTCTTATGTGGAGGAGGAATATAGAGTGGTGAGAAATATGCAAACTTTAGTCAAAGCAGTACTAACAATGCAACATTTAATCCCATTAAAGTTACTTATTTGAGTAAATATTACAAAAAAATTGCAATAACAACCCAGAAAATTATATGATTAATTACATATAATTACATAAATGTTTGCGTGTAGGAGCTTTTTATGTCTATCATGAATGTACAGATATGAGGTACAATGTGAAAGGAACACCCACAAGATGTGTCTTTAAAATGTGCCACTCAATTGAAAACACCTCCAACACAGAGTCAGTAAAACCTAAACATGCACCGCGAGAATCACAAAGCTTTTATTCATTGCTGATTTGTTTTCATTCATTTCATTATAGTGTTGGGTGTTTCTGTTATTATGTCCACCACTTGTGATGTATGAAATGAAATAATAACATAACGAAATGCGAAGCTACACTTCTAGCTGTGGTGATCGAATATAAAAACAAATGTGGTAAATGAAAAAACTAAATTCACAGTATTTTTGATTCTATAAAAAATGTTTTTTATAGTACAAAGGGACAAATAGCTGAAAGAACATATACTATGCAGGATAAACTGTGGTCCACCTTTAAACACACAACATGAAATGTCAACAGAGTTTAAACTCACATCTGCTGATTTCTTCTCTCGTCTCTTCACTCTGACGTCTCTCCTTGATGTGCCGATGCAGACTGCTCTCAGCAAAACATCACATGCTCTACTAAAACACTGATCATGGCAACCACCTCAACGTCAGGATTTGAATATTAAAATGGAGAAATGGTAAGAAAAATGCAAAAATGTCTCATATCTCTCACTGCACGAAGGATCCATTGATGACAAGGAGAAGTCTGTATTATTTATGAAAGAGCTTGTTTACATAATGCCATGGAAAACGAACAAAAATAGAAAACACCTGACAGTTTACTGTCTAACAAGCATCATTTCAAAATGCTACAGCCACCTATGGAGCTAACAGACTGAGTACACATGAAAATCTTGATCTCTATTTGGAGTATTAACAGTTTTATATTCTGTGAAAATCTCATTTGTGAAATTTGAAGATCACCTCCTCACACAGTGTCAGGGTCTATGTGTTTCATGTCCACGTACACCATTAAAATCTTGATCTATATTTGGAAGATTAACAGTTTTACATTCTGTGAAAATCTCATTTGTGAAATTTGAAGATCACCTCCTCACACAGAGTCAGGGTCCCTCTGTTTTCTTGTCTGTCTCCCCTGTGTGTGTGTGTGCGTGTTTGTCTACCCCCGTCTGTCTTTGTCTGTCTGTCACCGAGCGGAGTCGAGGAGGTCACCTCAGTTCATCTACCTGCACACCTGCATTCATCAAACACCTGCTGCTGATCTGCAATGAAGTCATCTATGCCTTCTCCAGCAAATAAAGACCGGATCGTCCATTACCATTTCTCCGGATCTTTTCTATTAGAATAATACATAGTCACCAATAAAAGAGTATACTAATTTAACATTTATTTTTTCAAATGCTTGGAAAAGAAGGTAGGATAGTTTTTTCAGCCTGAGTACTGTCTGCAGATTTTGCTGCATCTTTGACCCAGAAGCACCAAAAAGCTGGGAAACCCAGTGCAAGTGAAGGTCCACTAAATTCAAAGATTTGAGCAAGAAGGCTCACTAAATTCTTTGCATTACAAGACAAGATGTCCCTGTTACTGTGCAGAAATACTGAACAAGGTTTTAAAATAGATCAATTGTGATCATAAATCTTATTACAGTGAGATTACTTTTTGGATAAGCCTGACAAATGATTTGAATTATGTGATTATGTGAGATTATGTGAAAAGACATAATATTGTACTATCCAACTCTGCACACACACACACACACACACACACACACACACACACACACACACACACACAATAAGCAATATCTCCAAATGACACAACAAAATCATCACTTCCATCTTCTACTTTTTCAGTCAGGCTGCTTCAGCCTGGGGTCTTGCCTCAAGAAGTGATGAAGGCTAACTCTGAAATATTGACCGCGTTGATGTATTAAAATAACCGTAACTTCTGCACTTCTGCAATATCAGGATATTCAGAAATCTAAGGTGTTTTTTCTAGAACATAATGTAACAGGAAACAGTAATACACTTCCCTGTTCACTGTCCAACAAGTGGAAAGGTGTCACTCCAAAATATCCACTAATAAAGATAAATAGAGATTTGTGTTGTCATGAACTCAGTCAAAAGTTTGGATTGTTACTGCAAATTCTATAATTCCAGTCTGATTAAACTATAAATTTTAAACTTTCATCAGTTATTTGCTAATAACAGCATTTTTTTTCACTTGATAAAAAAACAAACATATATATTCCTATAATAGATCCATAGATATATACATACAGAGCAAAGGAGAATAAAATATTCATAACCATGCAGTTTTTTTTCCAAACTCCAACTGTGACCTTAACTAAGTACATTTTGTTAAATCTGAAATTTACAGGCACAACATTGACTATGACGAAGTTTCTCACATCAGAAAGAAGTCAGCATCATTTTAGACCCCATTTTACATAGTTGTATAGTGTCAAAGCTATTTTGTAATCCGTAGTTGTCCAGAAACGTAGTTTCATATTACAGGTGACGTTCTGTGTGTGCAGTAGAAAACAAGCAGAGAATAAAGGCAGGCACTTTTTGTTTTCTCTTTGGAAGGGGTTGGGTGATGAGGTAAGTGTAGCACTTCCTTGAATACATTTTTAGGGGAAAGCCCCACGTATGCCCACTAATCTCACTCACCTGCTTTATACCCCCGAAAACACTATATCTCATGGATCCTGTGATAACGAGGCATGCAAACAGGTCTACAGAGTGAAACAAAACAAGAAGAAAGGATCGAGTAATAATAATAATGTCAGAAATATCACCTGTAAAGTGTCTATTTTTGTTAGCAGTCACTGGCAAACCGATTGAGATTTTAAAGCGGCCAAGACATGTATACACACCTATATTTGTAGTAATTTTGTAAATATATAATAAAAAACAGGCTTATATGGTGGTGTTGATATGTTTCAGTCTGTTAGATAAGCACAAAAAAAATCCTCTATTTTTAAAGCCAAATTTCACACTGAGTTGATGCTATGCAGTAAAAACCACAAAAGTGGTCATCAGTGTCATCAGAATCAGTTAATTTATCCTCTGGGGAAAATTAATTTGTGTACAAAATTTGATGGCAGTACATTTCAGAATTGTTGAGATATTTCAGTTTGCACCAAAGTGATCGACATCTTCAAAGGAAAGGGGGTTTAAACAAAGCAAATTTGCACCTCATACCCTTTTCTCAACTTTGAACATGAAAATTATTTGAATTTCTGTTTTTCCATTGTATACTTCATTACAGTTACATCGCCTCTAAACTTGTGTCATTTTGGAGCACTTGTTGAGATGACTGAACAAAAAAAAAAGGTTTATTCAACAAGTGAATACTCCAAACATATAAGCATCACATAAATAATGATCTGACATTATACAACCACTGGATTTTAACCACAACATCATACAATGGCATAAAATATTTACAAAGGCAACTACTAGCATAGCTTAGTGCTGTGACGGGGGAGTGGAAGAGTGACAAAAGGGGAAGAACCCATGTGAGGACAGTCGCAGCGGACTGGATGATTTTAGCGAGTTATCAATAATTGAAGGTGTGGAGGCAGGTGTAGGTAGGTGGGCGGTAGGTTCAGGTTTGGGGTCAGGTCCATGTTCAGGCTTGAAAGCAAAGGCATGAGGTACATGGCTACTTGACAAGGACGGAGGGAGCCGCTAAGGGCTGGTGAAATGTCTGCAGGGCTGATGAGGAAAGTGGGAACAGGTGAGCAGATGGGCGTGGAAGATCGGGTGACTGGAGGGAAAGAGGCTGTTGCAGGGTAAGAGGAAGTGGCTGGATGGGGGAGTGTGAGAGGAGAAAAGCCAGAGCAGGTTAGTGCTCCGGTGTATGCTACCAGATGGGGGTGCATGCAATTATTATATAATTAAGCTATGGCTCATATGCTCAGGCCTTCATAGTCACCTCAACCTATCTGAACATTTACGGGAGGTTTCAGACCAACATTAGACAGAGATCTCCATCACCATAGATAGGTAGATAGATATACTTTATTAATCCCAAGCTGGGAAATTGCATCATCAAAAGACTAAATGAGAGGATCTATCTGAAATTCTAACAAATGAGGCTCATGATGGCTAGACACCTTTACAAAGAGACCTCATGTCGGTTTTTGATGCAGTCAGATTTGCAGTGTCTGTCGCTGCTGATGGACCTACTGGCTGTTACGGGGCTATAACCTGTGAACAACCCAGGACAGCACAGTCTGTAGAGCCTTAATATCTTAGACTACCTGGAGGAACCTCATCCTCTTTGAGTCTGGGTGCATCTTCTACTGCGTTACTTTTTGTTTCAGGTTGTGGCTCCGGCCAAGGAGCATCAGGGGATCCTTGACTTCTCCTCTCTCTTTGCTTACTACGACAGCTGTTGCCAAGGGTAACCAACTCATGTGGTGTTCGCATCTATATCATCCTGAAAGTAATCGTGACTATACTATACTATACTATCTACATTGTTAACATATTTCACTTGTTAGGTTTATGTAGCTTTCCCCCTGTTTTTTTCCAATTCCCAGTAAATAGTTTTAATTTAATGTATCATCCATGATGGTCAGGATTCACTGGCAGTAGAAAGTGAGGACGTTTTGCTGGTTTCCCCGTATCAGCACTGCGGGGCAGTGGAGGCCACAGGTCAGGGTATCCAGCCAGGCCATGTACAGAGCACTGGGACAGTCGCTGTGTGGTACAGGAAGGCTCCTGGAAAAAAAAAACCCATCACATTTGCGTAAACATAACAAAACAACAAAAACTAATAAACACTGCATTTATGTCACCTATAGTACAATGAAAATACTTAAATTAGTGCATGCTGAGGTTTGCAGTAACCCAAAAAAAACCTCCCTTCCATCTCTTGCCATGGAAAAAGTGGTCTGGTGGCTCTTTGAGTACAAATTGTATCATTGTGAAAATCAGATAGTTTGTTTTTATCTCCCAATACACACAGAGAGGCCTTTATACATGTTTCACCTGTTGTTTATCTATATTGCAAAGCCAAAAACAAACCTAGAAGAGAACAGGATCAAGACTACTGACAACTTAGAGTTTGGCTATATCAGATTTAGACACATATTCATACTTAAATGTCAGAAATGAATCACATTCTCTTGTGGTTTGAAATCAAGATAAAGATAAGAACAAATGATCATTATTAAACATGATTCGGCCAATTAGTTCCAATCAAGAGAAACTGAATTATTATTTCAGCATATATTTGAAACAATTTCCAACCGTGTGGCAACAGTTGTATGTTGTACAGCAGAGCCATTTCCTCTTACATCATGCCTGTGCACAGAGCCTAGGCACACAAAGAAATGGATTTCAGAGTTTGGTGTGAAAAAGAACTTGACAAGCTTGTACAGAGACCTGACATCCACCCCATCCAACACCTTTGGGATGAACTGGAGCTCTCGCTGAGGGTGAGCTTTCATCACCATTCGACCAAAGTAATGCTCTTGTGGCTGAATGGGACCAAATCACTGCAGCTGGGGTCAAAGATCGGAAAGCCTTTACTAGAAGAGCGGAGCTGCTTATTGCAACAGATTGTAGGTTGTGTAATGAGATGTTTTACAACCACACATGGGTGTAACATTCAACTGTTCGCATATGTTGCTCCAGTGTCGACATACTTTTGGTCATGTAGTGTTATTGCACTGTTTTCAGCAATCGTAGAGGAGTTAGTGGCACCCTCTGAAACAATTTTGATCTCCCTGTGTTGTCAGGAAACTTAAAGTTTGATGGAACTAAAATGGAAATGATTTTTTACCTTTGCATATGTTAATTCTTGTTAAAGGTACAGCAGTGGATGATATTGTTTAATTCATTATTTAACACTTTATCTTAACCCCTGTATTTTTTATAGGCACAGTTTTGTTATATTATAAAATTTTCTTAACAAATAAACTCTTAAAATCCTCTTATAGCTGCTCACAGGTACTTTAAATTGAGAAAAAGGCCAAAAATAAAAGATCCCATGGTAAACTGAATTAATAATTTAAACTATGTACTCACACAAGCACGAGAGCAGTATGTTGTGAATTCCTCCGGATGATTTCATTCAGCCTCACTTTTCTCTCAGACTGCAAAGGGAAGAAATAAAAGCGAGTAAACTTACAGCTGCTGGGCCTCATACAGAGAGACATTTTACACCTTGTTCGCAGAGGATGACATAAAAAAGGACAGCATGTAGTTGCAAATGTGTGATTCACATGCATACCTTAAGTTTGAAGGCCTCAAACTCTTTGTCTGAAATTTTCCATGGGGCTCCTTGTCTCAGTTCCTGAACTGAGACACCTTCCTGCTGTTCATCGTATAGTCTGAAGGGGGCTACACTGTCCACAAACCTACTCAGGACTGAGAAACAGCAAGAAAAACAAAACACAGACATCAGCATGCAGTGAGAGGAAGAGGAAATATACTCAAATTTAAGAAAAGTACATAACTTTTTTTAAAGTTTAAAGACATCTTAACATTTGTAAAGTTTATTAAACATATTTAAACATTTTAAAAATGGCAAATTCACTGTTGGTCACTTATGATGGACAAGTGAAGGAGAAATTTTAAGAGCTGTTGGTTCTTTTTAATACCAGTCTACCAAAGAGTGAAAAGTTATGTTAAGCCAACATTTTTATGTTATTATAACATGTATTTATGTGTGGATAGATCTCAGAAAAATTTTGTCATTTCATTGTTTAAAATGAAGCAACAACTAAAGGGTTCATTAAAGACTGATCCCTTCCTGTATCAGTACAACAGTTAAGCTTCCAGTGTATGTTGCAACTCATCACAGGTTTTCCAGACATACTTCTTGGCATGTGGACGCTTCTCACTGTCCGTCATGACCGTGACATCGTTAAAATCCAAACGGAATCTCTTCAGCAGAGCGATCATCCTGAAAGAAACAACAATAAAGGTCCAAGCACATCATTTTCCATCAGAAAGTCTAATATTTTATAGGCATTGCACAACATACTCGACCAGATTACAATTCAATCAACCTGCTTGAAAAAATGAAAGGGATTTAATATAAAACAAAAAAAGATACGACAAAAGATATATAGATTGCATACATGATTGATGACGAAAACATTACTTTCATCAATACTTGTAACTTTGCATGTTTATCCATTTTTTCAATAGGTAGGTAGCTTATGAAAAATGGAAAACATAGATGGGCACAAGAATGGGATGCTATCTTATGCTCAGCAGAAACTTGTGGGAAGGTTTACTTCTTACTATTAATTAATTTATTAATTTATATTACAGTATTATCAACTTATCCCAGAAGGTAAAACAGAAATAACATACTCTTTGCGGCCTTCCTCCATGTTCTGTTCATCTCCTACGATGAAGACCCTGACCTTACTGCGGTGCCAGCGTTTCCTCCTGGTGAGCAGGTAAGGCACCAGCAAAGTCAAACCTTAAAAAAACAACAGAAGTATAGGTGGCGTTTCCTTGTGTCCATGAACCATTTTATTATATATACTTAATATTTTACACAAATGAACAAAGGACCAACATTCGACTAGTGTAGTGTGCTTGTTTAACGAGATCTAACCGCTCTCTGGGCACACCTCCATCATCAGCAATCCAGTAGACATCGATAGTCTTCTTTCCCTGGTCATTCTGAAACACCGTCTTGATCTGATCACTGTCACCTTTGTCGGAGATGCCATCAGCTGTAACAGGAAGAAGATGAGGAGTGAGCTACAGGGGCAATAGATTTATTTACTCTGAGTCACAAAACAAAGATGTCCCAACACAGTAAAATACTATGATGGATGAAGTGGATGGCATAGAAGCAACTGCAAACTTTGAAGACACTATGACTTGTTCTCATACCAAAGGAACAGAAACTGTGTTTATACTGTCATTTTATTTAAAACAAAATTTTGCATTCAGTTTAATTTCAGTGTTGAAAGTTTGAATGGAAATGAAATATACACCATGATCATACCTGCAGTTTAATATACCCTGTCCCTGATTTATTCTTCTTTTCTCCTTCTTTCTTTTCTCCTCTTACATATAATAATGGACACTTGTGTGTTAATATTTAGTCTTCTTTTCTCCATTACTTTCCCTTAAGCAGATTTATATATCTTTATTAATTATGTTTGAATGTATGACATGTTTCCTGCAGCAACAACAGTATTCAATTAATTTAGAAATGAAAAATATTAATTTCACCTTAAACCTAAAATAACCCATATGTTATGGCCACTTGTGAACAGTGGAAATAAGCTGTGGGCACAACCTATCATCACCTTTACATATAATAATGGATACTTGTTGAATGTAAATCCAATATTTCTTCTCTTTTAGCTCTGCTTTTGGTCTCCACCAACTCATATCTGGCTCTTGAGCTGCTAAACGTTTCACCATGTTCACCAGTGACTCACCAAATGTGTCTGTACTCTGTTCAGTGTTCAGAGAGTTTTTATATATTTTTACTCTGAAATTAACAGCTGCCCACGGCTGAAGACAGCAGTATGAGCACGGTGAAATGAAATCACAGAAACAAAGTAGTAAAACTGCCAGCAAGAGAGATGAGGGATAATCAATGAGCTGAAACAAATGCCCTATAAAGCTTCATAAAGCCAAGGGGAGCTGCATACATATTGAGGTTTCTAATTCTCTGTAGGTTCATCACATCATGGGCTGGAATGCCCTTCACTTCAGCCCTTTTCACATTGTCACACTGGTTTGACATTGTCATTTTACATTTGATATTATAAAAACATCCATTATAGCCACATCAAAATAAAATTGATCTCATTGTCATGCAGCAGCCACATTTTTGGAAAAGAGGGAGTGAGGGAGTATGTCAGTAACAATATTAGTTAACTCTGCATTTAAGTCAAATAGGATTTTTTTTAAATGAGTTTTGTCTTGTATTAAAACTGTCAGACATGTCAAGGCTCTCAACATCAGTTCATTTGTTTTTAGAGGTAATGTTATAAAGTGCATTATAACATTATAACACATGCGTCCTGCCAGGGCATTTCAAAAATAAGAAATATAACATCATAATTGTGATAATAAAAGCAAAACTTCTGCTACAAGTTATACACTGCTCAAAAAATAAAGGAACACTTAAACAACACAACTTCTGTAACTCCAAGAAATAAAAGTCAATCACACTTCTGTGAAATCAAACTGTCCACATTTTTGGAAAAGAGGGAGTGAGGATTGACAATCAATTTCACATTGTTTCACATGCTGTTGTGCATGGAATAGTTAACTCAGGTGGAAATTATAGGCATCAAAATAAAATGTGGATGCATTTGTTTTTAGAGGTAATGTTATAAAGCAGCCACATTTTTGGAAAAGAGGGAGTGGAGGGAGTATGTACCAGGAGACAGGCCAGTAACAATATAGGAGGGCAACAACCCAACAGCAGGACCGCTAGTTACAAGGAGGAACAGGAGGAACTCTGCATTTAAGTCAAATAGGAGGGTGGTGGTAGTACACAAGTCCACAGGTTTTTTACAGCCCAACACCGTAATTGCCAGAGAACACCAAGTAACTGGCGCCCTGTGCTTTCACAGATGAAAGCAGGTCACACTGAGCACATGTAATGACAGAGTTGGAGACGCCGTGGAAACGTTCTGCTGCCTGCAACATCCTGCAACATCCAGCGGTTTGGCGGTTTGGCAGTAATGGTGTGGGGTGTCAGACATGTCATAGGCTCTCACCACATTCAGTGGCAGAGTGTGTCAGCATTTGTTTTTAGAGACCTGTAATTGGCCCGCCTGACATCATGTTGCTCCATAACGCCAGTGCACCACATTATGGAGGATGCTTTAGTCCAGGAGAGGTCTGGGAGGAGATCCCTCAGGAGCCACCTCATCAGGAGCATGCCCAGGCGTTGTAGGGAGGTCATACGCCACCTCATACAGGCACGTGGAGGCCACACACACCTGAGCCATTTTGACTTGTTTACTAAGGCATTTTGATTACATCAAAGACATTACATCAAAGTAAAGTGGATCAGCCTGTAGTGTGTTTTTCCACTTTAATTTTGAGTGAGGCACTCCAAATCCAGACCTAATCATGGGTTAATAAATTGATGATTTCCATTGATAATTTTTGTGTGATTTTGTTGTCAAACATTCAACTATGTAAAGAACAAAGTATTTAATAAGTTGGGAATATTTCATTCATTCAGATACTAGGATGTGTTATTTTAGTGTTCCCTTTATTTTTTTGAGCAGTGTATTTACAGTTAGATGTGGATTAAAAATGATCTAATATACAAGTGATCTTAGAGCTAATGTCTTCAAAATATTGTTATCTAATGTGTATATGTGCACAGAGTGAGGGCTCACCTGATTCCCTCTCAGGCGATTGCTGGATATCAGTATCAACAGATTCATCAGGCTCAAAGCCCTGGTTCACTGGAGCACAAACATTATATCCTTCAGCATCCATTGTTTTTGTATAAATATCATACAAATGTGTCATGTTGTAGGAAAGCACACAGGGAAAATTCAAAGTGATTGTGGAGTCTGGATTTCTAACCTTCGAAATCAAACTGGTCAGAGGTATCTAAAGCCATCCATCATCCTCAAGATGCACAAACAGTAGTTGGAGTCAAAGGTATCACTAGAGCGAAAAAAGAGCATGTTCTGGTTACAAACAGGTATTTATACTATCCAGGTCTTCCAGGTCATGATAATAGAATTAGAAGAAAATTCTTCTTCTTCTTCAGTTCTGATAATCCAAGTGTTGTGGTATGGTAATAGTTCACTAATCTTTCAATGGCAATAGTACAGAGAAAGTTAAGCACACTTACTATATGGTATTGATGTAATCTTCAGTGGCTCTCAGGAGAACTCTCCCTCCAGTTTGCCTTGAAGCCCAGGACCAGAGTGTTGGGCTTCAGCTTACCAAGACCAGAAGCCTTAGGAAAATGTCAAATGAGAATTTTAGGGTCATAAAATAGGATAAAAACACATTGTAAGTAGAGACACAATGTGGATCTATTGTAAGTAATGTTTACAGGCAATAGATGATGTGTCCTGAGAAAGAAATGAGGAGGAGTTATCTGTGGACACTGAAGCAAACTATTCATGCATTTAGCCAGGATGACAGAGTATAACGTCTGTAACAGGTTGGCATCTGTAAACAGAATCTCCCGGTCTGATATATTTCCAGTAAATGTGCCTTATGTGATGATAATCTGTGGTTAGTTCCCGCTCGTAAACATATGTTGCTTCTCAAATAACAGTATGCTTTACCTGTAGCAAGTGTCGAACTCCAACTCTGAGGCTGTCAGCAGTGAAAGGGGTATAAAACGAGCGCACCTTCCTCTTGTTCATCCACTTCACCAACCAATCTGTGGCATCATGTGGATGAGTCTTCCTGTCCTGCTCCTAGAGGAGTCGGGAATTCAGTAATGTCTTTACATAACAAGGATATAATGAAAGAAAAGCTAAAGCCATACAAAAGCATCTCTCTTATTGCCTTTCAGGGACCAAAATAAGATACTAAGTGACTGACCCTGATGATGTCTCCACAGATCATGAGGCTTATATGCTTGGTGAAGGAGCCAACAAAGTCCACCAGGGCTGGTCGCTGGTTTGGTGGCCCAGTCAGGACGAGACACTGCGGTCTGAAAGGATCACATCACACAACACAGTCAGTGGATAAATCAGTACCTTCACCACTGATGCTGATTTATTAACACGAATAACACATCGGTTAACATGCGATAGGAGGATTACTGACGCAAGATCAACAATTTTGGTCACTCACCTAAAATTCTTGACGTGATCCTGGACACCAGAGAGAGAGATGGAGTATGACAAAGCCATGTTGTATGTACCTGCCTGGACTGAAGAACCCCAGTTTACCTCTGCAGATGTCAAAACACAAGTGACCACACAAGTGGCTGTGAAAGAACTGAGAGACATTGTATTTGCGCTGCATTTCAAACCTTATAATTTGCTTTGGTAGCTTTGAACTTACTGGGCTTGTTGTAGTTGACGTATCCAAACAGGAAGAAGATGATACAGAAGGTGGTGAGAGCGGCCCACCACGTAAACATGAACATCAGTACCACTGAGATCACTGCTCCAAACAGAGCTGTCCATTTACTGTAGTAGTGAAAGGATGGCCTCCAACCTAAAGGGAAAAATGAATCTGAGTTGCAGATCAGCTTCCAGAGGTATTACTTAACCCTCATGCACTATTATGGACATTTTTGTCCATTGGAGAGCATGTTTCCTCTTGATCTGGCCATTATTTTGGCTGTGTTGGTGCCTATGGCACAACTTTTTGTAAGAAAGTCTCTTTCTTGACAAATTTTAGAATTCATTTTAGAATTCAGATTTTTCTAATAGATCAGTAGATCACTGTGAAAAATTACTACCCTCTTGAGTCATCTGAGGACAAAAATGTCCCATTAAGTCCCATTAAAACCATTTTATTTAATCTCTATAGCCATTACAAAATATAATCATGCATTCTGAAATGTTAGGGTTTCATTTTTGAGAAAAATAGTAAAATATGTAATTTTTACTGTTAACTAAAATCTGCCTTTTCCCCAAATGTAGGCCTCTGTTTAAAATGCTTAACGTCATTTAATTAGTTTTTGTGCTTAACGAGCTTAGTAGGCTATTTTAAGAAAGTGTGTGCATTTATGTGTGTGTGTTTGTTGTTTCATGTGTCTTTGAAGTAGACACATGAAACAGCACACACACATGCACTTTTTTAAAATAGCCTACTAAGCTCAGTAACACAAGCACAAAAACTAATGAAATGACAAGCATTTTATGCAGAGGTCTATAATGGGGGAAATGGCTGATTTTAATGGTGAACAGTAAAAATGACAAATTTTACTTGTTTTTTTTTTTATAAAAAATGAAACCCTAACATTATAGAATGCATGATTATGTTTTGTAATGGCTATGAGATTAAAACATTTGGTTTTAATGGGACTTTATGGGACATTTTTGCTAATCTTTGACATATCCTAAGACTGATAGATAAAAAATCCCCCAGCCCCAAAACATTTGTTATATGGAAAATAATTCATTTTTTGTGTTTTTTTTCCATAAAAAAATATTTGCATTTAAAGGGTTCAAATCCTGGAAATTATTAAATATTTGCTTGAATTTGATCTGAAGTTAATCAAAAGACCCAAAACACAGAAAAAAAAAAATCTGTATCTGTTCTATTTATATAGCAGTTTTTGGAAGTGGACATTTTTTTTCCTGAATGACTTAACAGGGTTTTTGTGTGTTTTTTTTTCTTCCAGAAATAACAACAGTGTCATCATCCCTAATTCCCTGATGATTCTTAAATAAAAGGTATGAAGTGCATTAGTCTTGTGCTACATAATTATTTTAACATATTAGTTATCAAGCCACTATTGATAAGCGGGTAAAGGTGTGGTGTTTGATTTGTGACACTAGCATGTTTGAACCACATTTGAAACCTCCGTATGTACAGGACAGAGCAGGAAAGCTCACCAGGGGAGTTGGTGATTGAAGCGTGAAAGCAGCTGAAGTTGATGAGACTGTAGGAACACAGGAAGAAGTTGGAGATCAAGGCTGCGATGGTGTTCAGCTCAGCTGTAATGATTCAGGAGAGAGAAATCAGAAATGTAATTCCAAATCAAGAGCTACATAATAGGAAATCATAAAATTTACAGTTCCGATGTTTCTCTCTTTCCTTGGAATACTTTATCATTATAATGAAAACCAAAACACCTGTTTAATGAAGAGATTAGCAAATATGTGAATCAATAATTCTAATAAAAAATTCAACAGAATAAGATCACACCCTACCAATGAGAATGAAGGCCACGGCAATGATGTAACAGAGTAAATAGGCTCGGAGTGGCTCGTCATTTTTCCCATAACCCTTTGCAAAGAATCCAATGTATGGGTAAATTTTGTCTCTGCAAAGACACTGGGAGAAGAGGCAGAAAATATAAGCATGGATAACAAAAAAAATGTGCTCCATGTTACACTTTAACTATAATTGAACCTAAATCATTCAATTAAATGCTCTTACAACTTTCTCTAAAGCAAAGATGGCAGTGATCTCATGTTGTCTAATTCTAAAGCAGCCTTAAAGTTGAACAGTGTAAATAAATCATCTTGAAAAAGTAATAAATAAAAAGTAAAACTAAAAAAACTATACTGGTTTTCTATACTGGACAGGTTTCTATACTGGACAGGTGAATGTTTGTTTTATTTCTGTTTTTTCTCAACACAGAGCTGTATAGTTTTGGTCATAAAAGTACAATTTAGATAAAATATAAACGGCAGCTCAACATCAGGGTGTGCACCTTTGGCTTCTCACCTGAAAGACTTTGGGGGCGGAGACAAGGAAGCCAAGGGCTGATGACAAGCTGGCTGCAAAAACACCTGCAGTGATGAGGTAGTAGAAGCCTGAAACTTGGCCCAGTACCTGGTTGGAATAGTCAGAATAAAGAATGAGTACTATCAGCAGTTAACTCAACAAATCCATGAATCAACATTTAGGGAAACTGGCTCATTTTACAACGCAGTGTAAGAGTTCTTGATATACAAAATGACATATTTTGATCCCCGATATATCTGATTGATTCCCATTATACGCAAGAGGCCCTCTAGGTTGAATGGTACCTTTGAACTGTTGGCCAGACCATATTCACATGATTGTGACTGGATGCACTCTGTGAAGTTCCAGCCCAGGTTACATCCGAGACCCACACAGCCATCAGTGATGTTTCCAGTCAGAATGTCACTCATATTACCAGAGGCGTCCCGCACCACACACGATGCTGGAGGAGGGTGTGGATGTTAATATTATACTCATGATATATTGTGATATGTCAGCATGCAGTTTCAGCAAAGCAAACTTGACATTGCATTATTATTATTATTATTATTATTATTATTATTATTATTATTATTATTATTATTATTATTATTATTATTGTTAAGTGTTGATGTCAAAATGATATCACATCAATCTTTTTTTCTACCTTCTGAGCCCATCAGCAGTCTCACAGTCATGCAGTATACTGATGTTGACTGATCTTTACATGAGTGATAAATCCTGAGAATTCATGCCTCCTGGCTGTCCTCCCAAACTACCTAGCACCTCAAATAACCCCACCATTTCAGATAATAAACCAATGAAATGACCAAATCAATAAAAAGCATTAAAGGCATGTCAAATGAGTAGCTTACCAACAGTTATAGAAATAACTATGTAACTGAGTGTTGTCCAGGCAATGGCCATGATAGTGCCTTTAGGAATGGCAGTGGCAGGATCCTGAAAAAAGAAATTAATACACAAGTCAGTATTAGTGTAATCCTTGTTGGGGGCTGTGATGTAAGATATCTTTCTGCTTTCTTTTGCCTCATACTTTGAGGTCTCCAGAGATGTTGGCTCCAGACAGGATACCAATGGTAGAGGGAAAGAAAATGGCAAACATCTGGAAAAAGTTGCCTTCAGGTCCTCTCCAGTCTGGTTTCAGGTTCGATATGAAGATCTCACCTGGTGACAGGCAACAACAAATATATATATGAGACTTACACAAGCTTTTCAGCTGCAAATACCTTTCTTTTTTGTCATTCAATTTTGGTCCTAATTTTTTTCATTTGTGATCAGATTTTCATAGTTTTAATATTCAAAATAAGTGCAGATAAATTAACATTTTCAATTACAAATCAATTAAACAATCCTTGATCAGGTAAATTAAGGTGAGTTATTCACATAAATACTGTATTAAAATGCAGTAGTTTGTATCGAGAAGCCTGAACTCACTGCGGTATCCAAAGATGCCCATGGACTGTTTCTCTACACTGGGAGGGATGATTGTGCCCACCAAGTAGTTAGAAAATGAGACTAAGAGGACTATGAAGAATAAATACTGTGTCTGAAAGACAGAGAAAATAGAAAAAAATGGAATAAAGAATAAAATTAAGTAGTAGATAGGGAGATTTATTAGCCAAATCCAGCAGATAAATGTGAGATGTGTCAGGCTCCGCTCACCTTGGACTCCCACTCCATTCCAGCCAATGAAATGAGCAGAAGAGCAGTCACTGTGATCACACCCACAATACGGACATCATTGACTGCATCGACCATGACAACACCAAAGTCCTGCATACATACAATCAAATTATTCACATATACATAAGACACCAAACATGAAATGTAAGAATATAAAGTAGGTTTTGTGAAAACACTTAAGTCTGGGGTCACTGTAAGCATTTGCTTAACAGTTTTAAATGTTTTCATATTCAAGTCATATTGATATAAGCCTTTAAAATACTTTGATTTAATCATTTCAGGAGGGTGTCAGATTTTACAAAAGGGAGAAATATATCATATCTGGCACAAGTATGCCGAAGTTGAAGCCAAATTTTATGATCTACCATGAAAAACTTAAGTGAATTAAAGGCCCTAGTAGAGAGCTAAATAGTTATAGTTATTATTAGTTATCAGAGGAGTCTTGTCTTGTCAAGTATCTATGTTCTCCAGGGATTTTCAACATAAAGTAATTATATATCTATTTTTAAAGCATTAAAGCATAATAAATACCTGCAGTAAATCACGGACCACCTCTGCAAAGCCAACAGTGTTGAGGGCACAGGCCAGAGCGTTGGCGAAGGAAAAGACCATCCCGATTGGTCCACCAATTTCAGGACCCAGTGTGCGGGAGATCATGAAATATGCCCCACCTGAAAAAGATGGTTTTGAGTGTGGTAGGGAAATTTAATGAGCGATAGCTGAAAAATGATGGCATTATAAATTGATGAATGTATTTCCTTTGTTCTTTCCAAACAGAAATATCAATTCTTAAAGACACAAACATATTTCATAAAACACAAAGTCAAATAGTAATTTTCAGTTTTTCTAAATAAAAGTGACTGACCTGAGATTACCCTCCCATTGGTAGCGATGGCAGAGATGGAGAGGGCAGTTACTGAGGTCACCGTCACAGACATCAGGATAATAAGCAAAGTCAACACTGACATGAGAGACATGAAGGTATTAATCATTATTATAATTCTATATAATTATCAATAAACTCTAAAGCTTTACCAGTAAGGTGCACACGCTATTCTTGTGCAACATAATGTGTAAAGGAAAATCAATTAAAGGCATAGAGAGTGAGAGTGAGCAATAAAGTGTCACAGCCATGAAACAGGGGCATGAAAAGTTTTACTAAATGGTGGGATGAATGAAGTGATAACTCACAAATGCCTGCCTGAGAAGTGATCCACGAAAAGGCGGAGGAACAGGATGACTCCCCAGATATTCAGCATGCAACGAATCTGTGACAGAAGTTCCAATAAAAACAACTCAACAACAAGTAATGATGTTAGTAAGATTGTGTCTCATATCAAGAGTAAAATTCAAATTCTTGAATTCTTCTGTTCAAGAAAATGATAAGCTTTTTTTTTTTTTTTTGCAATCTATTTACACTCAAGCTTCACTCACCATGACTCCAGTCACCCAGCCAAATCTAACTGGAGCTTTCTCTTGTGGAGCTTGGGAACTCTTCATTTTCATTTTCGCTGTCTGGGACCGGCAGGCTGCTGACTCCTGAGTCTATGGTGGTGTTTCCAACCTTCCACCTCCTGAGAAAAATTCATTTCATACAAAGAGAAGAAATGGAGAAATGGACTTCACATTGTTCTTGACTGCACTGTACAGTGCAATAATATAGTGATGACTTTAATTTGATAATGGCATTAATTAAGGGTTAGTGAGCATCTTTGCCAAATGTATTTCAATTTAGCATGGACCAGTTATAAGTTAACCCTAACCCCGATTTAACAACTCAATACTTATCTTATTAGCAGACTTACACTACAACATACTTTACTCTATTTAGTTAACACGGTTAAAAACATGACTTAGCACATAGTTTATATATTTGATTTAATATGGCTTAATGATAATGATGGTGAATACAATTTCGGCCCCGATACCCCACATTTTCAAAAAAAGGACAACAAGGGAATGATAATAACACTGGTATGTATAAGCAACTGATATAATCTATTCATTGTGACGACTGAATATGCAGAATAACCACCCAGGGATGTTTTACACAACAGCGAATGAAATTTGACCCTTACTTATAATTTTAAAACAGAAAGTTTTACAGAGATCTTAAATAACATAAGGCATATTTTCTACAATGTAATAAAGCTATAAGCCATAAGCTATAAAGGTACTGACTATATTATTTGTGTACTCTGTATTTATTCATGGTTTGATTGGCAAAGGTCTAACTTTTCAGTTAGATGACGCAGATTGCTGTGAGTTGTTCCCAGAGGTGGAGAACTTACCTCAAATGCCTTCCTGAGGGCCTCAAGAGATGGCCGACTCCTCGCTTGCTGGCGTGGCAGCGTGCTGGCATAATGCTCCAACTGTGGCACCAGGTCCAACGTGCTGTAGAAGGAAGATCTCCGCAGCTCCATCCGTGAGCCTCGGTGCTCCGATGCGCTGTTGGATATGAGGATTCAAGACAAAAATAACAGCAAATTAAAGTACAGAGACTAATTTTTATTTTGTCGTGAGTTGCACTTCCTTTAGTTGCCACTAAAGGCTCCTAAATACTTAAAAATCTACCTTGTAATGAAAAATCTCATAAAGTACAGGACTATTAATTATAACATGACGTTTTTTTTTTTTTTTCAAACAAAATGGCATGTTTCCAAGTTCAGGCCATGTGCATGTTATCATGCTCCCTGTTTCACTAAATTTCTGGTCTCTCTCCCCTTACCTGTAGTATCTAACCATAAAAATGCCACAGCAATACTATCATTTGCCAAAAATGTAAATGACATCAATAAATTAATTTATTTCTTCAAGCAAGAATTTAATTTTGCTGCTCATTTAAGGTTAGTATTTAATGTAAGACAACCAGGAATTACTGAAGTTAACATTAACAGGATATGGAACAAAGAACATCACTTTTACCTAAAGTGGGCCCAAAGCTGGTTTGGAAAAGTGTAAATGGACACTAAAAGTTAACAACACAAACCTTGAATCTGCATCCGAGACAATGATGGTTGGAGGAATTTGGAGGTTACCATCTTGTTGCTGGCTTCTGGGCGTCAAAATGGTGTGAAGAATACCTGGGAGGTCCCTCCTCATTGGTTTGAGAAGCAGACATGAGGGAGAACCCCTGCACCTATCCCATCACGTTTGGATGTGAACTGCCCCATCGGCACGCCTTATTGATTCCTGCGTTACAGTGTTGGGGAAAAAAAGCTGATTAACAATTGTCTGCATCTTTGAGTTGTTTGAGAAAACTCCCTGTTCTTCTTTAAATGATGCATGAGAAAACATTGTCAAATAAGTACTTGTAGGATGGAGCATTGCACTTCTACACTTGGACTCATGATGGACAGTAAAAAATAAAGTATCAAAATCACTGCAAAAGAACCAGTGATATAATGTTTTTTATTTTTTACATTTTTCTTCCTTCTGAAAGCCCACAACATCACTAAAGTACTGACAGTCAAAAATTTTGGTAAGTTATGCTAAAGTAGAGGTGACTAATGTAGCTTAAATTGTCATCTTCAGTCCTAACCAACGCTGACTCAAGAGATCACTTGAGGCAATGTATCTGGAGCCACAATAAGGCTTAATACAATTTTTATATATGCAGTTGTACTGAACAGACTTTACTGATGTGTAAAATCAGTAGTGTTGCCCTTTTTATTGAAAAAAAAAAGATCAGTGCAGCTTTAAACACACCTGTAAATGTTCCTCTGCTATAACAATGTGGGTCCATTATAGCTGGTAAATGTTTCATTTCACTTATATTGATTCATACTCTTCAAAGGAGCGTTAGTAGACTAATTGCTGAGGCAGACTGGTTACTGATTCAATAGAAGTCTTGAATGTAAGGGCAGTGTGTGGGAGTTTTCTTTTCTACAAGGTACTGAGCTTATCTACGATACACCTGCATAAGGAATAGTCAATGTGCAATGTCTTTTTTTCTAACCTGCTCGACAACCTTCAGTTTTAACAAAAGAACAGCAATAAAAGATACATCTCTGTGGGACAGTAAAAATCTAATCAAAGATCTTTTTTTTTTTTCAGTGAGACTAAAATCCATACAGATTGTTGCAAACGTGTTTAATCTAATATACTTGTCACAATACTGTCCTAATGTACTACAAACTAGTAAAATAAGTCGGCATTTGGTTTCTGTATAATATTTCTATCCATGCATTGATGACTTTTCCATTTGGTAATGGTAAAAGAAAATGATAAGCACTGTTTCTGCTGTTAAACTCAACAGTCATAAATATAATTAAAATTCTCAACAATAAGCTAAAATGAATCAAATTATAATATACATTTTAAATGTGATTAAATTCATAATGATTCTAAAATATGAAAACTTCTAATCACTATTATATTTAGCAGTGATGTAAAAGCAAAAATAAGTCTTAAATACTCACGCAGGTTCTTCTATTCTAGATGAAATATGTTCTGTTCATTTAACACAGTGACTCTTTTATATTTATACCTCAGTGAGGTAGGTGACATCCTCTCCCATCTTTGTCATCTTTCCTCCCTCCCCCTCACACACATGCACACTCACACACCTTATCAATGTGTATACTGAATAAAATGTAAGATAATATCATCATCAGAGATCATTTTGACTCTCACTAATGCTGTTTTAGTTCATTCCAGAAAACTTCGTAATAATAAAGCAAATGACTCAAAAAAATTTCCTGGTCTTGAAGCAAGCCTTTAAACTAACTGGTTCACACATTATTTTCACACAGTAGAATAAAAATTTATTTTTAACACACCTGGTTGTTGACAGCATTTTCTCAAACTGTACCCAGGTAACCTCTTATATTTTCATTTTTTCATACCTAGTTTCTGGTAGCTGTTCTCTGAGAAAACAAATCTTTGCCAACACAAAACAGGAAGTGTTGTATTCAAGTGTTTTCTGGACAGCAGGAATGGCACAGTTTGATGTAAACAGAAGAACATGTGGGTGGTCTGTGTAACCACCACTGATTAACAAAAAAAGGTAATTTAAGTACTATGTACACAAAACTCAAAGTACAAACAAACACTGTTTTTTACTTTGATTTTTTAAGCACACAGCAAAACTGTTGAAATTGTATCAATTTTCTTGTTGTTCCATTTCATACCTTTGCCAACTCTGACAACTCTTCAGCATTTAATGTACTCTAAAAGAACATTTTAGCAATGATATGTCTTCCTAAATACAGCAAACAATGTCAATCAATATCTATTTCAAAAGCTAGCTAATAATTGTCTCATTTTGAACATAATGAGTACACAACAGATAGTGAGGTACAATAAGAATGTGGCTCCTAACATCCACACATAAACTCACACATACACACTTGTAGTTTTTGAGCATTAAAATATGTAAAAATATCAGCTATATTACAATACAGCCAAGTATGATAGTGTAAACAACAATAGTAGTAGGATGATGTCTAAATAACCTATGTTTATTACACTTATACACTGCAAAAAAATCAATAAATTTAATCAAAGACATTTAATCGATTGTCTTGCATTGACATAAAAAAAAAATTAGAAAAGTTTTTCATAAACAAGGGAAGTATCAGGAAAGCTAAAGGTAACATTCACTTATCTATAAAACATTTAAACTCAATTAGGTAGCTTTCTGAAAAACAATGAAATACAATATCCGGAAATATAGCTGACTACTCTTGTAATACAGTGTCTCTTTTACCTTTGATTTAATTTTTTTTTATGTTATGTCAACCCATTTTCCCTTTTTTGTTTAAAAAATAGTCTTTTTAGGCTCCATACTGAGTGATTTATTATCTGGAAACTTCTTGCAGTGTATTATTCATAGTGCCAGTACCCAGCTATTATTAAACCTGCTCTATTGCCTCCTGCACTGCACATGCTCACAAGTGCCATTGTGCCCTGGTCAAAGTCATCTGTTACACCCACGCTGGTAGAGGAATCACCAAGGTAGGTGTCAACGCAGTCATGTTCTAAAATGAGATATAAACCTATTTGCAAAAAGCGAAGACTCCAATTACAATAGGTAGACTATGGTTCTTGGTGTATCCCATGTCTCCAAGCTGGCAAATTCTAGAAATACAAAGTGTGTTTCAGATATTTTTACTTGCGAATGTGGAATAAAATTCTTCATATGTTGATATCCATGCAGTATAAAGCCTTGCAGATAATTGGGATTGCACAACAGAGCAATGTTTGTGTACTGACACATTCAATCTCCTGCAGCATTACTAAGGGAGAGTGACTGACAACCTTGTAACCCCCTGTGACCTGTCATAATGACATTGTTGACAGATCATGTTGTAGGTGAGGTTATATTTAAGAAGTGTAAAAGATGTCTCAGGGGTCACAAGGACAATCAATACATGTCTGATGACAGAGTAAATAAGTGCAGTGACTATGCATGTGACATTTCCAGGAATGCAGTGTTCAAAATGTTCCTCCCCACTGTTCCTTGGTCTTTCCTCATCTTGCCTCTCCTTTTTTGTCCTTTCCTGTACAATACATTCAGATAGGAAATGTCTGGTCATCTGCATTGTGACAAGCAGGTGCGAAAGGTGACAGTGGGGAACAGCAACAAATTATGGAGGGAGAGAAAAAGGAGGAGGAATAAGAAGAAGTGGAGTTGCAGAAGGAAAAGTACAAGGTAAAGGAAATAAAACTGGTATGGAAAGTGTTGGGAGATCGGTAACACGAAGAACTCTCCTCCAAAACCAAAAACACAGTACAGATGCAGAGTTAAAGCACATGCCAGACTCTAAAGACCTGTCACCCTCTTCACTATCCACCTTTCTGCCTCCACAAGGACCCAGATCTCTTCTCTTACATCCTCCCCTCACACTCAGATACCCTCTTTGCTCACCTACATAGCCTTCAGGAAGAACAACTACTCTTGGACTACATATTTCCTCTCCAAGGAAACTCCTTCCAAGCTCACAGACTTGTGCTAGCAGCTGCCAGTCAAACCCCTGATGCATTCTTTGGCTCAAAACTAAAATCTGGGCTTGGCAGTGGAGGAAGCCACCCATGGTTTGACACCTGTTGGGTTAAGGGCCGCTCTAGACTTTGCATACTGCGGAGATGTAACTGTGGACTTGAGTAAAGAGGCGGTAACAGAGGCCGTGCTGAGCGCTTCCACATATTTAGAGATGGAGAGGCTGAGGCAAAGGTGTACGTCAAAGGTCGTGACCCCTTCAGCCACAGAGAGAGAGAGGAGCTTGGCAATCATCAAGGACATGTGGCAGAGAGGTGTTGGTTGTGATGTCACAATACAAGCAGAGAGTGGAGAAAGATACCCAGGTAAGAGGTGACCAAAGACGCCCAACAGCACTGGTTAACTGTTCAAATGGATAGAATATACAGTGTTTACAAAGAACCATAACCGTATGCATTGTGCTGTCTCTCAAACTTAGACAAGGAAGCCATTTTTCAGCATTGCTTACATCTATGTTAGCTTGCATAAAGTCTTCTTCTTCATTTCCTTTCTTAGCACATTTCTACATTTCTTTGCGTTTTACTGCTGCCAGCGAAATAGCCCACCCACAAAAAGTACTGCTCCATAGTGCCACTATTGGCCAGAAACTCTACAGGGTACCTTAAGTGTTGCCAAGTGACCCTTTGTGTCATCACCCCTGTTGTGCCTCACTGAAAATTTTTCAAGTAGTGTCAATGTCTTAGCACCCTTAAGCTTTGGTCATACTGCAGAATGGACAGAGACAGCTGACTTGAAAGAGTGCCTTTTGAATCCTGTTTGCTACCTGCAGTTAACCACTGCCAAGATGTTTCTCTGATAATTTGAAATGAAATTGATAATTCAAATGAAAAGGATGGTGACCAGTTGAAAATGAAAGTGATATGGAGGTGTGGAGTAAGTAGTTGTAGCATTCCACTCCTCATCTCTGCTTAAGGCTGGCAGCTAGAGGCTACATTAGCCACCTCTAACATAACACACCTGAATCTCCAACTGAAGTGTTGGTGGCTGGCTTGCATTATGCATTTTGCCAAGGAAGAAGAATGTTTACAATAAAAAAGTGCGGGTTTAACAATGTAATAGGGGTGTTTTACTAAAGTCACCTCTTTATTGAGCCTAATGTTGGATGGTTTAACCCATAACAATTTTTTCATATTTTATGAACTGATCAAATGTTTTGTATGTTAAGTCTGAATCTGCAAAAAGATAAAAGTAGTGGAGTAAAAAGTAAATGATTTCCCTCTAAGAAAGTAGTGGAGTAGTAGTAGTATGTATAAAGTAGCATAGAATAAAAATGAAAGTGCCTCAAAAATTGTACTTGAGTACAGTACTTGACATACTACCTCTGCAAGCCAATGTTGTATTGTATTCCTGGTGCACCAACACTCCTTAAACCCTAATGTGCTTTATTTACAGATTTCCTATGTTTCCCAGGAACCATTTCCATGAATAGTACACCAGCTTGTTGCTATCAGCTGTTAGTTATGCAGGAGTGAGATAGTGTAAGTGATAGAAACAAGAGTGTGACAGTTTTTCCATGAATACTGAGTCACAGTTTTACTACTATGGATGTTTTGCATGATGTTGAAATCGTGTCAGCTATTATTTCACCATGACGCATGCTGACCAAACATGAGCTGTAGTAACAGCAGAAAATGGCAAATTATTTAACATTTCATCGTCAACAAGAAAAAATGAAAGAGAATGACTCACATTGAATATGCAGTTTTCAGAGGGCTGTCATTGGGTGGCGACACAGTCTGTGGTTTGGTCTTGCCCTGCAAAAGGCGTCATTGGACATTTGTGGAGTAGTTCTGGTCAAAAAGCCCCTCATCAGTTTGTCCGTGCCTCTTTGTTTGTGTCATCCTTTATCTTTGTCTGTGTCCCTCCTTTATCTCTCAGCACACCGTGTGGTGCTAGCAGCAGGCGGGGACTATTTTCGGGCACTCCTCTGCGGAGGGTTACGGGAGTCCACTGAGGACGTTGTGTGCCTGCGAGGTGTGGAATCCTGTGTCATTGAATCCATTCTCTTCTTCATCTACACGGGTGAGCTCAGGCTGGGCTGGAGCCAGATTTGGGGAGCTCACAGAGGCACTGTTTCAGTTCCAGCTGCAGGGGGCGCTCTCACTGTGCATCGACTTCCTGCGGGACAGAATGGATGGAAACACCTGTCTGGATGTGCTGGTCCTGGCTGAGACCTATGGGCTGGTCCACCTGAAAGCAGGCTGCAGAGGAGTACATCCTAGCCCACTTCCAGTGCATCTCTGCTGGAGAGAAGGTTCAAGGATGTCCCCTTTTCCCTCCTGGACAAGTTGCTTGAGAAAGATTCACTTTGTGTAGAGAGTGAGGTAATGTTTTTTGTCTGTCAATGTTGATACCTGTAGCTTGGTAAATTAACTTACAAGAAAAACCTCTCAATGTGAATCTGAGCTCAGTGTTGGAAATGTGCATGCTCTATTAAATTAAGTACAATTCAGGTATTTTACTATTTCCATATTATGCTACTTTCTACTTCTATTCCAGTACATTTCAGATGCAAATACTGTACCTTTTACTATATGACAATTACTTGACTGCTCTAGTTTCTATTTGCTCTACAGATTAAATATTTATGTTAAAGCACATTTCATAATCTTGCAAATCATTCATGAAGATTAAATGAATGGTTCCCAACCTTTTTGGCTTGTGACTTACAAGAAAAGCCACTGGGACCCCTTTTTAATGTATGACAAAGAGATATTTTATACTAACTATTAGTTCTGTTTTAATTTAAATACCCATTTGAGGCTGAAACTAGCATAAGGTATTTAATATTTCAGAGAAAACTATGCAAATTTAAGAAAAGACCAAAAAATTACCATATAGATTTCTATATCACAATTTTTTCTTTTTTTTTTTTCTTTCCTCTAGGATTAATTATTTCACTAACCCTTGGATTGAACCCTTGTCAATCTGATAATGTCATTTAATGTAAGTTATGGGGACATTTTTCCTCAGAATCACAACTTCTGCTGGTGATACTTTAAGTACATTTTGCTGCTGAATTGTTAAATATTCTGAATTAATTCTAAAGTGAGGTTGTGAAATGCAGGTGTTCATAGTATAACCCTCATACAAATTTTGTTCATAGATGAACAGTTAGCACAACTTCATATTGTTGTCCTGATAAAGCATTCTCACAGGCTATTTTGCATTGGATTTGAAAAAACCTTACTTTGGCGTCATCTGGTGGCGAGTACAAGAATGACCCTGTGCAGACAATTTTTGCTGATTTCAGGATCTGAAAATAGAGGCTCTACTTTCATTTCACAAAATTTCACAAAAAATAAGAAATTCAAAAACAACACTTTGACTAATAATTGCTGAATCCTGACATATACCATTTTTACCCTGTTAAAGTCATTTTCTTTTAAATACATTTCTGTTAAGTTGCTTCTCCTTTGCCAAAAGTAAGTACAACTGTGATTGTGCCATGAAAGACAACAAAATTAAAATCTTCCATCTACCTAAAAGATTATGACTTAAAGTTACATGAATTTCCCTTCCTCATTCTTAGATTGTGGTGTTCAGAGCAGTAGTGAGCTGGGTGGAGGACAACCCTAAAAAGAGACTACCACTTCTGCCTGGCCTGCTCAACCATGTTCGCCTCCCCCTCCTCAGTTATTCTGAGGCTCCAGGATGCTCTGAGCTGCAGCCTCCTCTGCAGAAGCCCTGGGGCCAGAGCATCGCTGAAGGCCCTCCAAAGCCTCCTGGACGGTGATTACAGAGGGCCTAAATGCAAACCTCGCACTCCAAACCAGGTACCCAAATAATTACCTTGCAACATGGTAACTGGTAGTATATTAAAAACTAAATTTCATGTATTTCTCCTGATGTTTCTAGCACTATTCTCTGTAGAAATCTATTTAATACTTGTGTATAGTCATGTTTTAGAAATACCTCTTGCCTTGGTGTAGGTCCTGGCTCTGATCTGTGGGGACACTGTTGATGAGGAATTCATGAGGAGAGTTCCCAGTCACACCTTGTGGTTCGCTCAGCATTTCCACCGTGGACCTGGTCTAATTAGAAGTATAGAGTGGAAACCATTCACTAAGGTCCCTGAGCCATCCCGGTTCAGACACTGCGTCTGTCTTCCTAAACAGCAAACTGTATGTCCTGGGAGGACGCAAATACTACGGAGCGCTGGATATCCTCAAGTCTGCTTTTAGGTATGTAGGGGGGTACAAGAAGGATCCACAAAGGCCAGTAATAGAGCTGCTTATAAATTATATTTTGCCATGTTCAAAATATTAGATGTATTCAACACTTTTCATGCAGAGAGGGCCTAAGGTAACATCTTCAAATAACTTTTTTTGTCTGACCAACAGCCACAGAGCCCAAAGAGGTTCAGTCTAATATCATCAAAAGACAGCATACACTAACATTTTTTGTTTGTTGTTTGCTCAAAAAATAACTTCATCTAAATTGTTGCTGAGTTATTTTTTTGTCCAATCAATGAACTGATTAACATGTCAGCTTTACTCTTCATAGACACAAAGACTAAAAAACTAAGTTGTTACAGTTGCTTAGCAGACTCCTTAGACAGGGTGGATGACAACATCTTCTTCATGACAGAGTAAACTTTAAAGACATGGGAAAAGATTAGGAAGCTGCAGGAGATTTGGCCCTACCCTATACCACCTAACATGCCTGTAGCTTGAAGCATCTGGCCCTGTGAGTTGTAAACATGACAGAGGATGTTCCAGTTTGTCTGTCACAAGTGTGTTCTGTTCCCCTCTTTGCCTTTGGAGTCTGTATCAGGCATGTGATGCAACATCCTCCCGCAAAGCTGGTGGTGGTAGTTGGAGTGGCTGTTGGGCCTACTTCTCTTTCTCTTAACAGGAGCAATTCAAATACTTCTTTAAAGCAACCGACATGGCCCATATCCAAAAACCTGTCTTTCTGTGCGATTATACAACATCTTACTTGACACTTTGACAAGACAGTTCACATTTTCAACACTTGACATATGAGGGAGCTGTTGAGTGCTATAAAAGTCAGAGATACATCAAACATCAGTCACTGTTGGTGTAATGAATATTACTCACTGCCCACAGTAAAACAGTCAGGGACACTGCAATGACAGTACATTTTTCTTGCAATAAAGTTTTATTCTCTATTCAGAATCCTGCTATCTGCTCTCAGCCAGACTTTGTCCATCTTTGCAGGTTTGACCTGTCTCAGTGTAAATGGGAACGACTACCTGACATGCTGTGTCAAAGGGACTACTTTTCTGCTGTGTGTCTGGATGGTAAGGTCTTTGTTCTGGGCGGTAACTGTGATGATAGCCAGTACCTGGATGCTGTGGAGTACTACACTCCTGAGGAGAATGCCTGGAGGTAAAGTGATGTTACAGGGCCTGCACTGACAATACTAACTAAATAAGTCCAGTGCTAAGACAGCGAACTGGACTTGTCTTGGATGTAACAAATTATAACAGCACTGACAACATATTTAGCCCCTTTTAAGTCTAAAGTACGGTTACAAATACTTTTCATGTACTGCACTGTATGCATCAACAGTGCTGAAATGCAATGCTGTAAGACCTGTGTTTGTTAGCTTCACTAAAATTCCTTCTAAATGGCTGCTCGCACATCACTTTTCATAAACTGACAGAAACCATCTGTTCATCACTTCCCAGTTCGACTTACTAGCACGCCTCTGTGTGATAGAGCATGTCAACAAAGATTGGGGAGGGGACCATTGCAGCTATTGCAGTGCAATCTGTAATCTCTATGTAGTATCAGTGGTGTGTGTGCTTCATCCCAGCAGCCCAGTTCAGGTAGACATAAGACATTTTCTTGTAGGCCAGATACAATCTTACCACAGCTGTGGGCCTTGAGTTTGACATGTATGGCTTATTGTTATTATGTAATGCTGCTGCTACACGGTAATTTCCCAGCTTGGGATCAATTAATAAAGTATATCTATCTATTTATCTATCTATCTTAGACTTTGTCTGAAGAGTTTTAGCAGAAATATATACTGGCCTAATGAAAGCATTTAGTATGAAGATAAAAAAAAAAAAACAAGGACTGTAACTGTTTCAAAGGAAACCTTAAGGTGTCTCACTGGTGGATTGTCCTGAAAAAATGCACATTTTGAAGCTGCAGTAATACATGACACAGATAATTTGTGAAAAATTAGACTCTTCTGGCTCCATTCAAATCTTCAAGCTAAGTCCACTCTCTTCTCAATCCTTATATACTGCAGTGTTAAGAAGGGCTTTGAAGTACAACACAAGTGAACAGCAGCGTGTAAGCTATCATTTTTCTCTGATATAAAATAGATACCCTCTTTCTGCCATTAACCTTTGGTCTATTCCCTTACAGGCGGGCTCACCCTCTGGATGTAGCTGTCTGTGGCCATGCTGCAGCCGTACTGGATGGAGAGATCTACATCTCTGGAGGCTGCGATCCCCATCAGCGCTGCCTTTCCTCTATGTGGCACTACCATCCTTCCCGTGGCTGTTCCACCAGAGCGCCCATGACTTCGGGAGTGGGGCGTGCTGGTCATGTCATGTTAGCCTTGGGGCGGGGCTTAGTGGTCGCTGGAGGGCTGAAACCGCTCTGGATGGGCTTTGGAGACCAGCTCTACTCTGTGAGCTGTATGACCCCACATGTGACTCCTGGTCCTCCATTCCCGCCCTGCCTCGACCTCATCTATCGCCAGGGGGAACTGTGCTTGGAGGACGGTTATATGTCCTGGGGGGGTCATCGGCAGATACAGCAAGGGATACTAAATGGGTGCATCGCTATGACCCTGTAGAGGGCTGCTGGGAAAACCTGGGGGCTATGCCACACCCATACGCAGATCTGGCAGCTTGCTCCTTGCCACTTCCTGACCTGGTTTGATGAGATTTGAACAAACTGAAAATATCAGCAGATTTAAACCTGCAACATCTGTTTTTTTTTGTCACTTAGAAGCAGCAGGGTTGATTTGTGTTGAGTTATGAACATAGCATTGACACACAGTATTGTCACCTTATAAGTTCATAGAAGGAACCTGTTAGCAAACACTTGCTTATCACACACAGTACTTATGGAGCAACATTGTCATAAGGAGTCATGTGTCTGGCCAGTTGGGGAATGTAAGTCCAATATTTTTTGCTCAGTTATTTGTCTCTATTGGCTCCTGAGTAAAATATCTGGCTCTTAAGTGGCTAAATGCTCCACTATGCCCACCCTCCAGTCATTAACTGTCTCCACCTGCTGTTTAGTGCTGAGCAGGTCACGTTCAGTGGGTTTTTAGAGCTCTTGCTAGAAAACAACAGTGTAAAAGTGGCGAAAGTGAACGAAAACAGTAAAGTTGTGAGCAAAGCGGGGCAGGAATAGAAAAAAACAAGCCAAATATTCACAGAAGCTTATACCAGGGTCACATAAAATCAACTGACATTTGTATAAAAGCTTGAGAAGTAGGTGAAATAATTTTTACCATTTCACTCTCACGATGCTAAATGAGGTCACAAAACCCACAAAAACTAATCTGCTGTTTTGCTCAGCAGTGTTCTATTTATCTGTTATTTACGCTTCCTGTCATCAGTGATAAGACATTGAAGACAGTGAGAGCTGAGTGTAAAGAACTGACTGACAATAATAATATGAGCAACTGCAATTTTTGGTAAAAAGTTCAGATCTTCTTGATTAATTTTTCTTTCTATTCCTTAAAGTAGGCTGCTGTTTTTATCTTTTTGCATTTCCATTGCTGTTAGAAACTAATGTCCTCAAAAAGGTACAATACTCTAAAGTCAAGCAATCCAAAAGCAAGCTTTTTGGCCTAGGTTTGCAAATTTTAACCTCTTATTTCAGAGCAACACTTGGGCTGTCAAAGGGGGGTTTTAGTTGGTTTTTTTTTCTTATTGTTGTTGTTGTTGTTTTTGTTGTTCAACTTTCAAGTGGTATCATTTTAATATCATTGTAACCTAAAATGTGCGTTTGATCTCCAAAGTTAATGCTTAAGGTTATCAATTCAGCAATAATAGAAAGAGTGGAAGATTATATAGAGTGGTAAAGAAATGAATATACTTGTTCATGACATCTGATACCTCTTTGGCTTAAAAAAACAGCTAATAAGGGGTTTGTCTACTCAAACAGGAGGCTCTCAAAGCATGCTTTCTACCCAGTTTTATTGATTATTCCTCCTGGTTTCATCTGCCAGAGAAAATAGTGCAAATAAAGTAAATAAAATCTTGTTAAGTAAAACCAAATAAAAGGCATTTCTGAATCAGTTGTGAACTTTTGAAATATATCATGGTCTTGGAAGGCTTATCACAAATAGGAAGGAGGGAGGATGTGGAGATTGTGTGTTGACCTCTTTTGATGAGGCCACGCTTATCTCACCTCTGAGAAGCATGTTGTCATCATCCTGTACTACAATCGTGACCCCAGGATGCCAGGAACTCAGTGTTCATTCACTGTCTCTAATAGCTTTATGTATGAGTAATGTTTCCTGTAAAACTGTTCCCTTTTTTGCCGTATTTGACAGTCATACTCACAGGAAATTTTAGGCTAGCTTTGAACATTAATGTAGATTAAGCATGTGTAATTTGGCCATTTCAGTCAGCTGTTATGAAATAGCAGTCTGTGATGCACTAAAGAGCGAAAAGAAGGATGCTTTTGTGTAATGCTTCTTTTGCAATGTTCTGTTGATGCTGCTCAATGTTGCACAAGTGGTAACAGTGCAATTTCATGAAAAGACATTCTGGTGTCTTGTGAAAATGCACAGCTGCAGAAATTCAGTATTAAAAAAGCTAAATTTAATTAAAAGTTAAAGTTTGTCTTTTGTTTTACAAATGATTATACACTTTAAATAAAAAACAGCCATTCACACACATTTAAAAATATGTGATAATTCACATTGCTAACATTATGCATACAAATAACTATTATGTACATAAAGTCACTTCCATATAAAACATACTATTAAAACATTATTCTTTGAGCTTACAACAAAAAAGGAAATCAATTGAAACATACAAGCAAATTATTTTGTACATTACTGGTTCAACAATGAAATGCCATGCTACTGGCACTGTGATAGGCAGGTCAATACAGGAGCTACAGCAGCATGCTGTTTTTTAGTTGCTTTGATGTTTAAAATGTTCACCATCTTAGTTAAGTACGAGTTATTACAGTTCATCCTGAGTAGAACGTCAATGTGCGTATCAAATGTAATGTAAATCAATCTGATAGTTGTCATATCATTTAGGTCAAAACCACCTCGAGGTGTAGGGGATCCTCAGTGTCTTTAGGTTTTCCTGATCTGAGCATGGTGATAAAGGGTCATACATGTTAGAGAAATTCCATTGTTTAAGTGAAACCTTTGACCCTCTGATGGCAAAGTCATTGGTAATACACCCTCTGGGGACCATGAGTTTTCAAATTTTATGGCAATCCATCCAATAGTTGTTGTGTTGAAATATTTCCAGACAGTCTGGATTCAAATGGTGGACCAACATACCAGGCAGTCTGGATTCAAATGGTGGACCAACATACCAACCTATCTGACTTTAGGGCCTCTTTAAAGCCATGCTGCCAATGTGGTTAAAGCTGCAGTCATTTTCTTTTACAATTAAATTGATATATACAAAAAGTACATACATTCCAAAGAGCTTTTACAAACAAACAAACAAACGGGCAGTCTCCTTCTTGTCATGAGTGTCATTTTTGTCATTTCATGTCATGTTCATTTCCTTTCATTTTGTTCCTCAACTAGCAAGCTTGAGATTATGACTGGATAGGCAACATTTTTCAGTCTAATGTCTAATGTGATAAAAGTCATGGATGTAAAAGATCAGATTTACAAGTCAATACAGTCTTTGTCCAAGGAAAATGGCTTAGGTTTCGCCCATAAGTTAACCACTACTCTGGTCAACACTGGCCAGAGTCTTGAGTTCAGGCTCATCAACCTCTTTACCTGCCACGCTGCTGTTCCTCCCTTTACTTTTTCCTTTGAAAGGCCTCCCCATTTTGACTGACAGAGTGTGCAAGACAGAGTTCTCATCCGGTGAAGAGTTGCTGCGGCTGCTACGTGTGAAGACAGATGAGCTCCTGCTCTCCGAATTGGTGGCTTCGAAGAGCCTGCCCATGAAGCTGAGGCCGGCCTGGCGGATGTGGGAGCTGCCGGCAAACACGTAGAGAATGGGGTTGACGGCGCTGCTGAAGTAGGCAAAGGCTGTGACATTCGGACGAGCTGCAAGAGCAGCGTTGATCACCGAAACTTTGTCCTGTAAGCAGACCAACCACCTGGAGGAGGAGGGTGGAGGGGATAAGAGGAAGAGAGGAACAAGTAAATAAATGTCCCCAAAAGATAGGTCTCGTCACAAACATCAAGGCTGATGAAAGTGTCTGTTCTATTATGGCTCTTTCAGTATATTTCAACATACTGTACATTTCCACAGCACTAATTCCATCACTACAACAGCAGCATCATGTCTGACTCATCATTATGTGGTTCTGAGTTTCCTCTTTTAGAAGGTATACTCACTCACTTAATTGTAGTCATTGGGTACTTTTCCCTTTGTTCAATTGGTATAAAGCTACAGTCCATAAAATTCAACATTTCTTGCAGTTTCACTTTGAAAGCTCCTTGTGCTTGGTGCCCACTCAGGGCATGGCTGTTTGGGATGTCACCGTCGGTACATGTGTTGTTCAAAAATGCTCTGGTGATTCTGAGAACTGCCCATCAAACCGATTTCACGCTTGGCAGTTGTACTGCTGAGGATCAGCAGTGTCGTATTTCTTAGAATTTGGCCAGATGGAAATGCTGTGTCAGTGAATTAAAAAACGTTTTGACTAGTTCAGTGCTCATTCAACTGCTCAGGCCATTTGCTTGGCCTATGGTTAAAATATTGTTTTTCATATGTTGTTTAAACTTGTATATGTGTCTTAAACTATATGTCTGGATCTACAGGGGCTTTCCAGCTCTGCAGAGTGATGGTTCACACTTTCTCAAGAACCGCTCACCCAAATAGCAATACACCCACCAAGTGTGAAGCTGATGATATCAATGGTTTTCAGATAATCGAAAGACAGACAGACAGAAAGACAGCCAGAAGGACAGAATTCCTTCGCATTTTTTTCCATAGCTTCCTATTTTAAGCAATAACATTGTATTTTTTTCAATAATTTTACCGAAATGTTGCAGACCCATCTGTTTATTCATCACAACAATTTTGGTAGTCACAACTGTCCAAAACAGCTGCATTTACTTTCTACACTCACTTTGTAACTTTAAAGTCTGGGATATGTCTCTAAATTAACCTGTTATAACTGTTCTGGGTCAATATGCATTGCCAGGCTGTCAGAGTGACAGTTGTTAAGTTGTTAAGATTAGGAGAAAGTGCTTATTTTGAAAATTGGAGTGAGTCTGAATTCCCTCCCTCTCTCAGGTGCACCAGCGCAACTTCAAAGCCGCTCCTCACAGCATCGCTCAGTTTCTAATTCTAATTCTTTCATTTTTAGCTTGTTTTTTCCTTCATTGCCCTTCTTCTTTTCAACTTATTTTTCATGTTTTCATGACAGTTTCAGCAAATATGACTAAAAGTAATTTTTTAAATAAATTACCTTTTTCTGCTTGAAGCATGAAATAATTAAACTAACAATGGTGGATTTAATTGGTGTTTTAACAGTCCTATTGTTGTACCCCAAAAATCTTGGAGGGAACATAATTTGCCTGTCTGAATATTTGCATATTTTTGGCATCTAATGGAATCAAGTAGCCATTTCTAGGCCTTGAAGATCAAAGACTGATCCTGTCAATGAGAAGCTTAACAAAATCACCTCTATCATGTTGACGATGTGGTAGGGCAGCCAGAATATTGTGAACGCAACAATGATCAGCAGGATGAGGCGGCTTCCTTGTCCTCGGCGCTGGAACTTGGCGCTCTGCAAACGGCAGATGACGGAGGAGTAGCAGGTGTTGATGAGGGAGAAAGGCAACAGGCAATCCCATGATGGTCTCGAACAGGTACTGGAAGACTCGGTGACCAACGCTGCCCCAGTGGTAAGGCACGCAAAAGCTCAAGGTGACGTTGTTTTTTAGCGTCTTCTTAAGGATTACTGTGTCAAAGAATAGGAAAAAATGTACAATCAGAAAGTGAATGTGACACTAGACATAGTCAAAGATTATGCTGAGTCAAATCTGTGACAAAATATAGTTATATTTAGTTATATTATAGTCATATTTTACTTATTTTATCAGCCCTAATTATAAACAGATGTATCACAGTTTTTCTAACGCCCGTTTTCGCTGCCAAAAATGGACGTCCACTAGTGACAAAACCATAGAACAAATCTAATCAAAATTAGAACAAATCAGGATTTAAGAGGGCACAGGAACAGATATATAAGATGCAATAATAAAATCACTTTTTTCATTTGTGTAGACCTGAGTAATCTAACCAGTAAGACCAAAGAGCACCAGTGTCAACAGTAAAAATGCATACATTCAACACATGGTGAAGAAAATCAACTATTTTGTGGGTTTTGTTTGAAAAAAGGTTTGCAGAAAACCTTTTCCTTCACTTTTTTTTTACCTCCACAATGATACACAGACACCACTCACTTCAGTTTACTTGACTTAAGTTCCCTTCATGGGAAACACACCCTGCAGCCACTGAAAATGCAACTTAGACATGGACATAGAGGTACAACTGAAATTTTGGTCTCACCTGCGGTAGAAAGGCATCGGCACTGACAGGATGAACGCTAACATCCACACCAACAGCAGGAGAACCAAGCAAGGAGCGCTTGGTTCTCATTCTCTGAGACAGGAAAGGTCTTGTCACTGCCAGCCAGCGATCCATGCTCATCAGGCAGATGAGGTAAATGGACACGTACATGTTCACGCTTGACAGGTAATGTACCAGCTTGCATGCTGCAGAGCCAAACTCCCAGCCTCGACCTCCAGCCAGGTAACGCAGGAAAAGAGGGGCGCTGAGCAGCACGAAAGCATCCGCTAGAGCCAGATTCAGCACCAACAAACAGGTCACTGAGCGCTTCTTCACCCGGCAGAGCACCGACCAAGCCACAAACAAGTTCCCAGGGAAGCCCAGCACAAGCGCCAGAGTCAGGATGATGATGCCGCCCATGGCCGAGGCGCTGATGGGCAGAGAAAAGGAGGCAGAGGAGGACTGCTGGGAGGTGATGGTGGTGATATTAGATGCCATTAGGAAAGCCTCTGAAGAATCTGAGTCTGGTTTTGACTGTGAAACTGACACAACCCTTCAAGAGACAAAGAGGCAGGAAACAGGATATGACAAGTTCGTGAAATGTGTGTTACAGCGGCACAAAAAATTGCACAATACTTTTTTTTTAGCCTTGTTACTGTTTCTCTGGAACATGCAGAGTTGCTGATAATCATCAAACAAGGATAGGACAGGTCAAACATAATGAATGGAATCACTTTCTTTTGGGATGGTAGAAAGACTCCATAATCCATCCATCCATTTTCATCCGCTTTGTAAGACTCATTAATGGAAAAATACAATCAGAGTATTAAAAGTTTTTTTTTTTTTTTTTGGTGTGGTGCGACTGAAAGTATTATAAAAATAATGAGTATGGTTCATTTCCTGCATATTAATTAGTATTTTGTTGTCATTGTCTTTGGCATTTTTGGGCCAAATAAGTCAAAGATTTATTTATTTTTTTTTTTTTTATTTATTTACAGATGACTATTTTGGGTCATAAAAATGTGCTGAAAGGAACTTCACAAGTACAGGTACATTTTCCTGCCCAAATGTAGATCTTATGAAGAAACACAATGCATGTTGAATCAATCTGAGTAGTAAATTTGCAACAGTCCTGTTTTACACCGCATGATGAGGAAGAAGCAGAAATGACAGAATCACTGTAAAGCTTTTAACTTTTTTCCTAAATAAAACCTTTATCAGACCTTTAAAAATATAACTCACCAATAGTCTAAATGTTCATGAGCCAAATATGCAGTGGTGGAGGAAGCATTTGGGTCATTTTACTTACCACAACTATACAAGTGAAAATACTCTAACTACAAGGAAAAGTCATGCATGCAAAACCTTACTTAAGTATGTAAGTACCTAAGTATTATCAGCCAAATTTACTTAAACTATCAAAAAGTAAAAGTACTCATCTAGTGCAGTAAAATAGTCCCTGTCAGTGTTTTATTATTATATCTGCTGTTTCAAGCTAATTTGAACTATTTTATATACTGTTAGGTAGTTTTATCTACATCATGGTGCATAAGATCAACATGTGTTTGCAGCGTTTCTGTCCTGTGAGAGCCAGGTTTCTCTAAAAACATTTCATGAGCTTTGTAACAACATACACATTCATCCCTAACTTTATCAGAAAAAATCAAATTCCAAACAACTTCAACAGAAATTTTAATATTTTTTGTCAAACTCTAGGATCTCTAGAGGAAATTCTATTGAAAAAATCAGAGTATTTTACTAAGATGAATTATATGAAACTCACATACTGACCTTCAACTGATGATTTCTTTTTCAACAAGCCTCAAAAGATAATTCCTTTCCTAAACGTTTAACACATTCCATCAGTTTCACAACTTTCCCTGATCTACTGCTCACTCCTTTTGTGCTTTGAACATTGAATGTGGAGAGAAAAATAAATTCATAAGTATGTTGAGAAAGAGGGGTCATGTGAGGGGAACTCCAGTGATCACAGGAAGCCAGCTTGAGTTTCTGAAGTTGCGATGTAACCATGTCTCCACCTACACATTTTATTTTGCTATTGCAGATTGGTGCGTTAAATTGCGTGATACTGGCACGCAATGCGTGATACTGGCACGAAATGTCAGCTTTGTGGAAAAATGTTGACAAGGTATCTGCTGCCCTTTGTGGAGCAGTGGTTGCTTTGCAGTCATCCAGAAAACGTACAGCATGAATGTGTAAAAATAAGTGTGTGCTGGTTCATAATGTGACATATGTTGAGAAATTAAAACTCACAGACTTGCAGCGACAATACAGCTTATTGACACAGAAATGCAGTATCTTATTATGGAAAAGAGAAGAGCTATGTTGTGAAACTGGTGGCACCATATTAAATGAACAACAAGAATGAACAGCAAAAGAAATCGACATGGGGGTGAATAAGTCAGGGTGAATATTCCGGTAAGCTGCCAGGATCTTGTTAAATACATGAGCTTTGAATCATATTGTGTGTATTGCCTGCCATCTCTTGCACCAGACATTTTGGCAGTTTTACAGCATATTCCTCTTTCCACATATCCTCAAACCATTAACAAAGTTGTGATGTGTCACATTTTCAGGAAAATGTGCTTTTCATCATTTTGTAATTTTCTCTATAATACAGATATGATACTACAGTGAAATATTAAAATATTCCAATTTAATGATTTCTCTTTATAGGTGCAATAATCAATATTTTTCACGATGGATCAAATGTGTATGGTATATGGTGTTTCTCTTTGTTACAAATCTATTATTATTATTATTATTATAATATTACCCAACTCTGCAGTTTCTATCAGAATGAGAGTGTTTTGGCATCTTTCAGCACATTGTTGGGATTTTTAGTAAAAGAGGAGTGATTATATGACAACAACAACATGACTCCAAATGAATGTTAATGAAGCTCTGTGTCTACTGGACATGTACATTTGTAAGTGTATACCAAAACATTCACCCATAACAACTTTATAAGGTGATAGTTTGTCAGTGTTGTGTTTACAGGTTGAGCCTCCAAGTGGCCTTAAAGTCCATTCATGCAACTTGAAAGACAGAGAGTAAAAAATACCAAAATGTCTAAGAAAGAAGGACACAAAGCAAACCAATCAGAGTGAATATACATATATATAACAACATCAAGTACCTAAGCTCATTGCTGAGGTATGATATTATTCACTGTACATTGGATATTCATTCTGACATGTTGGTGCTTCCAAGAAGCATTTTGACAGATAAAACAAAACATTGTATAGACAAAATGGCACATATAAATTTTAGCAAAAATAGGCTATGGTAACAGTAAGTGTAAAATGAACATAAGGCACCATCTGTCTCTGATAGATGGATGTTGAATTAAACAGAGTTTCTGGGGTGATGAGGAATGTGACCATCCTGGATAATTAAATTGTCAGAGTCAGAGTGAGGCAGTGAGGCTCAGATCTCAACAAATACTCAGTTCTCTTGTGTATTCAAACACAAGAATGTCGCTGCCTGTAGGATGCATCGGGCGGCAAGCTCCTCTAGCATCTCTGTGCCAAGTTAGATCCCTTTATAGGGGATGTAGACAGAAAGATTCATGTTATGCATCAGCTAAAACTGAATCTTTTCTTACTTGATTCCTTAATTTAAAAAGTTCTTGTAAGTGGACAGATATTCAAAGGCCCTGAGCAGGTTAATTTTCCCCTCCCAGTGAAACAACTCTTCTCACTCTTCTCACTTTGGCACTTTGGCACTTACATTTTTCATTTTTTAGTGGTTTAACATTAGAGTTCGAGTTGGTAAGAGAGTCTGGCACTACTTACTCATTTTTTCTGGTTTAACATTAGAGTTCGAGTTAACAGGTAAGAGAGTCTGGATCTCTGTCCTTTAACATGACGGCATCTGCGTCTTTGTCTCTGTCTTTGTCGCGGCTGTTTTGGCTGTTCTGTCGGCTCTTTCTGGTGGCTGAGTCCAGCCCTGTGCCCTCAAAACAAGCGGGCCATAAATGCCAGCCCTTCTCGCCGCCGAATGTAGGACTTTCCTGCGAAGAAGTAGAGCACTGGGTTGGCACAGCTGCTGCATCTGATGAAGGCTATGGATGAGGTGACAGCACGACTACTGTGCCATATTTTATTCAACCTGGTGGAGGCGGAAGTGAGCAGAACGTTTTATTAGACACACATGACAAAAAAACACTGTTTGACTACACAAGTATTGATTATTTGCTTTAGCCTGAATCACCAATCATCTCTGTGTAACACTGAGCGACTTGAATAATATTAATGTAAAATTAAACAAAAAAACTAAATTGTTTAAATAGTTTAACATAATGGGAACACCAATTCACTTTTTCTCACAATTTCTGAGAGTTATGTGAAAGATTTGCATGTCTCTACTTAGGTCTAAATGACTATTTGTATATATATATATTTTCATATCCATGATCCATCCATCCTTCTTGGGCCCACTTCCGGGATCCGGGACCGGGTCCAGCCTTGCCCAACTTCCCTCACCCCACACACTTCCTCCAGTTCTTCCGGGGGTGGGGAAGGCGTCCCAGGCCACCAGCCGGATCAAGGCATCTCAAAGTGCCTCCTCCCTGGGAGCGTAGATTGACTGGCCCTCTAAATGGGACATGCCTGAGCCTTAGGGAGGCCCCTCCAGTGAAACAACTCTTCTCAGTGATGCCACTACTTGAACTCCAGCCACTGTGAGGCACCTACTTCTGGCCACCTGGAAGAGGGCACCACCCTTTTTCAGTCCGGTTTAATGCCGCTGACCATTCCCGCTTCACAGGTTCAACCAGAGACCTCTCCACCCACCAGAACACCATCGAGTCCTGGTGAAGATTCTCATCCCAGAGTCTCCGGACAACATCATCTCTGAAATCCTTTCCCAAACATGCAAATCCCTCCGGCATCTGTCCTGGAAATCTGAACCACTGTGACAAAGAACAGGACCGGTGACGGTCCAACATGTACTGCCTGGAGGTCATAAAGATGACTTGAACAGGACTGGAGACAAAGGGCAGCCCTGCCAGCCCAACATGCACCGGGAACAGGTCTGACTTACTGCCAGCAATACTAACCAAGCTCCTGCTCCGGCGTAGCCAAGAGACAACATCACCAAACAGCCCTTAATGGTTCCCAAAGGCCCACGGACCCCATACTCGCGGAGCACTCCCCACACAGGGAATACCACGAGGGGTCGAATGCCTTCTGATCCACAAAGCACATGTGGATGGGGCACCCTCCCACGGTGGAGGTACCCTAGAGCTGGTCCTGACTGTTCCACGACCAGGACGAAAACCGCATTGTTCCTCCTGAATCCAAGGGTCGACTATAGGCCTATAGGCCGAATTCTCTCTCGTGATCCCCGTAGACCCTTCCACCTTGGGGAGAAGTGAGAAGTGTGATCCCTCCAGTAGGTGATCCCTCTTTTTAAAACAGAGGCGACCCCACCCCATTTTGCCCCCAGAGGTACTGTCCCCACCTCCATGCAATGTTGCAGAGGCGTGTCAGCCAAGACAGCCCCACAATGCCATCAGAGACTTGAGGTACTGAGGTCTCCACCCCCGATCTCATCACCCCGGCCTTGCCACCTTGCTTACGAACTACCTCAGTGACTTGGCTGGGTGGATGGTCCACGAGTCCACCCCAGAGTCAGAGTCCCCAGCCCCTGCTTCCTCACTGACCGAAGCAAGTCAGGGTCCTCAGTGGGATTAGAGCACTGACAATGTTTCCTCAGTTGGCACAGCAGTGTTGGACAGAGTACTGCTTCCCCCTCCTCCATGGATGACTCCTCCAGGAACTCCTATGGTCTTTTCCCAGCCTCCAGGACCTTCCGGGCTGCGGCTTGCTTGGCCAGCTTGCCGGTACCTGTCAACTGCGCCAGGAGTCCCACAGGCCAATGGTCCATGGTCCGAGGACTCTTCTCAGCCTGACGGCATCCCTTACTTCCAGTGTCCACCACCGGGTTGCCACCACGGGGATTGCCATTACCACCACGACAGGCACCAACCTTGCGCCCACAACTTCAACTGCGACGACAATGGAGGCAGACAAGGAACATGGTCCCAGACCTCAATGACTCATCCCCAGCCTCCCTCGGAATCTGCCTCCTGAGTCCAGAAGCTCTTCGGAGGTGGATTTGAAGACCTCCCTGACAGAGGGCTCCCTGACAGAGGGCTCGGCCAGACGTTCCCCAACAGACCCTCACAATACGTTTGGGTCTGCCAGGTCTGTCCAACTTCCTCCTCTGCCAGCGGAGCCAACTCACCACCAGGTGGTGATCGGTTGACAGCTCAGCCCCTCTCTTTACCCGAGTGTCCAAGATACGGCCGGAGATCAGATGAAACAAAACAAAGTCGATCGAGCCTACCTCCGTCCTGCAGGGTGTCCTGGTGATGGCACCTTGGACACCCTCCTTGAACATGGTGTTCGTTATGGACAAACTGTAACAAGACTAACAGTTCAATAACAGTCAATAACAGAACAACTCGGGTTCAGATCGGGAGGCGCTCCCGATCAGGTACCCTCCTCCAGGTATCACTGTACCCACATGAGCGTTGAAGTCCCCCAGTAGAACAATGGAGTCCCCAGTCGGAGCTATCAAGCAGTGCCCCTCCCAGGGACTCCAAGAAGGCCGGGTATTTGTACTGCTGCTGTTAACCCTCCCGTCGGCCCAGCCCAGGCACAAACAACAGCAAGAGACCTATCCCCAACCCGAAGGCGCAGGGAAGCGACCCTCTCGTTCACCGGGGTGACTCCAGTGAATGGCGGCTGGACGCACGTGGCGGCTGAGCTGGGGAGCTAAGCAAGCCCACACCAGCTCGCCGCCGCTCACCCTGGGCAACTCCAGAGTAGTGGAGGTCCAGCCCCTCCAGCCCCTCTCAAGGAGCTGGGTTCCAGAGCCCAAGCTATGCGGGTGCGTGGAGGTGAGCCCGACTATCTCTAGCCGGCACCTCTCAACCTCCCGGCACGAGCTCAGGCTCCTTCCCCCCAGCAGTGAGGTGACATTCCCTATTGCCAGAGTTTTGGTCCAGGAAGATTTCAAGCCCCCTCGAGGCCCCCCGCCACGACTGCTACCCAAACCACATTGCACCGGCCCCTCATGGACCTTCCTGCGGGTGGTGAGCCTACTGGAAGGCGGGCGGGCACAGGTCGAATGTCGCCATTTCGGGCTGAGCTTCCGGCCGGGTCCCGTCCCGTGGGCAAAGACCCGGCCACCAGGCGCTCTAGCCTGCCCCAAAGCCCCAATTTGCTCCAGGCCTGGCTCCAGGGTGGGGCCCGGTAACGCCAATCCGGGCGACGTAACGGTCCTTGATATTCTTCTTTTCATGATGGGCTTGTGAAGCTCTTAGTCTGGCCCATCACCTAGGACCTGTTCTTGTCGGGCACAATGCCCCCGACAACATATCATAGCAACATAGGCTGGGCACACAAACCCCTCCACCAGGCACACCAACCCCTCCACAGTAAGGTGGCGGTATATATATATATATATATATATATATATATATATAGACACAGACACTTTGAGTAAAATGTCCCAATTTGACACTAAAACAACTGCACCGGACTCTGTTCCTCCCAACTGTACGCCATGTAAAGGATGATAGCACTGGCTGTTGGTTTGTGTTTAAAATGTAGTATTAGTTATAAAAATAAGACACACACAAAAGTTGTGTCATTACTTACGTTGTTTTTACCTGGACCCTCTGGACACAAAGCCCATGTCACCTGAGAACAGTCAAAATAATCAATTAATTATACGATTAGAATCTCTTTACACTTTTATAAATAATACTGAACCTGACTGCATTGTGGATACATAAAAAACTCTATATAGTCTATATCCTTGTATACTTGTTACTTGTAAAACTTGTTAAAAAACGTTTATTTGACATACTTGCACCATATTGATGATGTGGTAGGGCAGCCAAAAGAGGCAGAAGGTCAGCACAATGGCCAGGATGAGCTTCTCACTACGAATGCGACGACCAAACTTGGTCTTTCGGATCCGCTGTAAGATACAGAATGTAGCTGACTACTATGATCCCGTATGGAATTAAAAAACCCAACACGAGCTCCAGCGTGTATTGGAGGACCACCTGCGCAGGGGAGATGAGGTGGGAAAAGAAGGAAAATGTAATTAAAAATTTTAACAATCTGCATTACGTGAAATGACATGCTAGTTGCCTTGAAAAAAACAGCAAGAGGTAAGTGTTGCAAATGTTGCCAAGCTCCAATCTCTGCTTTAAGAGTTTTTCGCAACTAAGCTGATTCTAGGATTTTATTAGAAGAATTTGAAAGAGAGACTTTTGGATGCTTTTCTCAGTTGCATGTAGACAGTTGCAGGTATATACAGCCCCATACAGAGAAACAGAGACCACATATATTATACCTGAAATCTCCTAGTTTGTGGTTTACACACCCCAGAGTCTCGATCACCACTGGCACCACTGTTGTCTTTTCTCCCCACATCTTTTCTAGCTCCTCCTCAGCCCTTCGTATTTTTCAAACTTCTCGTGTTCCTTCGTCCTGACGTTGCTGTCACTAAGTACTGCTCCATCTATCACCACCGCCTTCTTCTGTAGTTTGTCAATCAACATGATGTCCGCTCAGTTAGTCATCACTAGTTTGTCAGTCTGGATCTGGAAGTCCAACAGGATCTTAACTCAGTCATTCTCAAACACTTTGGGAGGTGTCTTCCATCCTGACTGGTGGACTTCCAGTTCATAGTCAGTGCAAGATGTTCCTGTACAATACTTTAGTCACTTGATTATGGTGTCCCACGTACGCTGTTCCTGACTGCATCTTACACCCTGCGATGGACTGAAAGCCTACAACTCACTGGCACTCACATGAATGAATGCCAGGAAATGTACAAAATCATCAGGACACTAAGAGCCTTCATCAAGTGTGACTTTTGAAAACAACTCTGGAGGTGAATTTCAAAGCCAATTACACAAGTTACCATCAAGTGTGGCCTATACCAAGGTGATGCACAAGACCGCATGTTGGTATCTTAAGGAAAAGGAAACATAAAAAGCTCTAAAGTACCGAGGGCTACCAATTGACACCACTTTAGCTAATTGCCTTGGCATGTCATGACATGCATCTCCCTCTGGTGCCACAAAAAGCTTTATACAAGTATTTTCACATACGCAATAGCAGCCCCTTGATCATATAAACAGACATGGATGTGTTATTTTTGTTGGATTGTGACAAACATCACTAAGCAGGGAATAAAGCCATACTGTAGCCATCCTTCATGTCACTTTAACACTCCAACTACCGGAATTCTATAACTACTAGAATTACCATAGCGGTCATTCTGAGCACTCAAACATTATTTGCATATAATTTCAATAAGCTATATAAAATCTAAGAATAAATTAGATTTAATGTTAGGATATGTAATAATAATAAACATCAACAACAACATAAACAATTAGCAGATTGAATGACAGCAATGCAGAATTGGAAGTGTCCAGTCGGCTTCTTTTATGAGGGGAGTTATCTTTGAATCGCTGTCAAAGCCAGTATCAGATGAACTTTCAAGAGACCAGGAGTCTTCACTGTCTGAACCTGCTCCTCCATCAGACTCACACTCATCAAGGCTCTGAAAGTAGGCTACAGCCTCTGTGACATTCATTCTCCTCCATCCTGACATTTTGTTCTAATATTCTATTTCTCTTCAATTATTCTGATCCTGATTTACTCTACTGTACTACTCGACTCTACTCTCTTATTGCCTTCAAATCAACTAGAAAAAATGTTGCTGGGCAACAGTGAAAGAGAGGGAAAAAAGAGAGGGAAAAGTATCAAACACTGAAAATTACACTCGGTATGGATCGGTATGGGTCAATATGACTGTTATGGCCATTTCAAGGTAGAAATACTCAGAATTTTTTTGTGTTTTGTAATTTTAAGAAAATAACAATGTTGAATAAAATATACACACATTTAGGAAAAGTCAGGGCCTATAGTTACATGGGTTTCATTTCAACAAAGTTATTACATTGCAAAATTTAAAAACAGTCAAAATGTAGTTCGATTATTAAGAAGTTTTGAAGCCAGCAATGTTAGATTCTGTATTGGATAAAGGGCTTTATAATGTCGTCCTGAGTCACACCTTGATCATGGCCCACAAGTGTCCTCATTAATTCTCTCTTGGAACATCAGAGGTTGGAGGACTTAAACTTAAAGTTAAAACTTTTTAGGAAACACATTTATTGATGAGAGTTAGAGGGAAAGTCCTCTCATGTCTTGTGAAATAAGGAACTAGAGCCAACTGGGAAGTAACTACTAGCCTGGTTCTTTCCAAAGTGAAAAACAGAAAATAAAAACTAGCTCATGAAAGCTTAAGATTTTTCTTGTAAGTTTGATTCACACAAGGTACTCCTTGCTTCCAGTGTATATACTAAGCTAGGCTAATCATCTTCCTGGCTCTGCTTTCATATTTAGCATACAGACATGAGTGTGGTAATTAGTCCTCTCTCCTGCCTTAATTAAGTGCTATGGTATCATCTATCAGCATCTGAAATGATCCTAAGCCTTGATAAGGACCCTTCAGTCAGAACCGAAGAAGCTTTTTCAAATATCTTCAAGAAATAAATAGCAAGACCAATTGCCTTTGACTTGGGTCTCTTCCAGGATGACAATGCCCCCATCAATATGGGGTCACTGAATGGTTTGGTGAGAATGGAAGTGATGGGAATCATATGCTAAGGCTTCCACAGTCACCAGATCTCAACCAAATTTAACACCTCTGTGATATTTTGGACCAACATGTTAGACAGCACTCTCCACCACCATCATCAAAACACCAAATGAGGGAATATCTTTTGGAGGAAGCTGTTCTGGTGGCACGTACATGGTGGCCCAACGTGGTGGCCCAACACCTTAATAAAAACTTGATGTTGGTTTTTCCTCTAATTTGTCTGTAAAATTCATATGAGCCCACAGCTATAACTGTAGTTAAGTGGTAAGACATTTGACTCAAATTACGCTTAAACTCATTTTGAGTGACACCGTTAATGTTTCCGGACGGCAGTCTCCAAAATCAGTTTGAACGTTTTGCTGCAGATCCTGATCCTGACGTATAATGAAACCTTCTGAACATTTTTCTAATATTCACCTAACAAATAGCATTGGTGGGAAGAGTCAAATTGCTTTTGATGGTATGAAGTTAATATATTCACGTTTTCGTTTACTCACATGGCTGTCTTGTTCATGAAATGAATCACACACCGGGGAAGTCTTCTGCCGCCACTTCTCTGAAGATCATTGCAGGAACAGAGGCGATCATCACAAACACCCACACCACCACCAGCACCCGTAACACAGTCTTCCGGCCGGTGATAATACTGAGGCGCTGCGGCCACAGCACCGCCACAAGCCTGTAGATGCTCATGAGCATGATGAGCTGGATGGAGGCGTACATGTTGACCAGACACAGGTAGAAGAGGACCTTACACATAATGTTCCCAAACACCCATTTCCTCAAAATCAGATAGACAATGAAGAATGGGGTAAGAGCCATCAGAGAGCCGTCGGCGATAGCTAGGTTAAGGATGAGGAGGGTGGTGACGGACTGTTTTCGGGCACGTGCCAGGATGCTCCAGACAATGAAGAGGTTCCCAGGGAAGCCCAAGAGAAAGACGAGGCTTCAGGATGATGGCGCCAATAGTGGTTCCAGCTGGGTTATCTACAATGGTCCTGATTTACTGTATTTAATGATGGTGTGGATTGGTTTGCGGAAGGAAAACTTCTCTGGGCCATTCTTGTTTCCTGCCAAACAGAGAATATTGGTAAATTGGTGAAGGTTTGACTTAGTATAATTATTTCTATTGCGACAATGAATACAGAAAACATAACAATATTAGAGAACATGAGTTTTTACTCTTTTTTCAAAAAGATGTTCCCTGCTTTATCACTGTTAGCAAATAATACAAATGCTAACAAAGCAAACCTCAAAAGTTAAACTTTCAAAACTATTAATGGTTTATCAATGTGACACAGTATGTCTAGGGCAATTTTTGAAATTATTAACAAGAGTGTGGAGGCATTTCCCTACTTTATACCAACCTACAAAGTGACTTTAACAACTTTTTAGAGATGTTCTGACTAATAAATCAACTCCGACTCCTTCTCAATGTTTTATCTGGCACAGGCCTGTGTTTGACAATGCACGTATGCATTTCCGCACTAAAGCGTGGGAGTGTGGCGCAAGTTTAACAGGTTTTAACGGGGATTCTTAATTCCTGAATGACGAGAAGAGACATGAGTAGAGAGCAACAGTCACTGTGTTAATGTTAGTGTTTGAACAATGATAAGGCCTGAGATTGATATTCTTTTTCTTCTTCTTAAGGTGAGACAAGGCAAGTTTATTTGTACTACCATAAACGTACAAGCATTTTAAAGTGCTTTACATAAGACAAGGAAACATATTTGAGTATTTCAAATACAATCAAGAGAAGAAAAAAATGGTAAGGTAGAGCAACAGAAGGCAACATAAGATAGAAATACACCAAAAAATAATAGACAAGAAATATACACAATATGGTCAAGAGTACATAGACTTGTTTTACAGTAAAATGTACTTACTTAATTACTTTAGCACTGTATTTCAGTTCAGTTTTGAGATTGTTACTTTTCCTCCACCACATTTCAGAGGGAAATATTGCTACATTTATCTGACAGTTATAGTTTTTAGTTAGTTTGCAGATTGAGATGTTACATGGAAGACATGTTACATGTATAAAATATTATGATTTAGTACTCAAAACTTATCAACATATATAAGGTAGTTACAATTAGCTCCAACTATAGTAGACCAAGTACAGCATTAAAGTAACTTACATTGTCCTTTCTTATGCATCACAATAAAAATAAGATCAATAACATCAAATGCAGTTACATAATAATACATAATTATGTAATAATATAATTATGACAGAGGTCATTCTGCCACACAAGAGAGATCATAGCAAATAAAGGTTTCAAATCTGTATCTAAATGTAGCTGAAGTTCACTTGCATTAGGAAGGTGGTTCCATCTGTATGCAGCACAGTAACTGCTGTAAATGCAACTTCCCTGGCTGCTTCCTTAAAAATCAAAGGAATCCACAAGGTTTAAAACTGTCATATACATTCAAAGGGATTTATAAACAGGTTGCCGTACTTTATAATCATGTCCTATAACTAACTAGAAGCCAGTGTAAATCTGTTACAGTCATATCCTATATTTTTATTATTATTCATCAAATCTCATGAAAATAATAGAACCATCTATGATCTTGCTAACAAGTATTGTCTGTGTATCCAAAACCTGGTTCCATTGAGTCACAGAGCTCCACTACTGTCAAAGAACTGTTAAAAACACATCAATTAACAGATGCACTGGATGACATTTCCTTTCAACTTAAACATGCACACTTTATTTTTAGTGCATCTCACATGCATGCTACCATATATGCTCAACACCAAATGTGTATCCATCCACAGCTGCAAATAATACCCAGAAAATGTAATTTTACTCCTCATTGAATAACATTTGCTAAAAACTACAATGCCTAAGGTGTTTGAGGAAATTAGCCAGTATTATTTATTGATTAGTATTAGTAGTAAGTATATACTGGGGATCAATTTTTAAAGAATTATCTCTTGGGCTTGGGGGGGAAGTGCAATAGAAGTGGGTATTGAAATAGAAAACAATTTAGAAACCAACCAACAAACACATTGTTGGTTTAGTGTTTTTATAGGATTTGCTGATAGAAATATAAATAGCTGAGAGCTAATACAAATCTTTAATAGGAGTTGTGAAGTGCATATTTGAGAAATTTGCATGTCTGCTGTCAACAGTCAAAAACAATAGAAAATGCTTCTTGTTTGTATCCTATAGTCTCCTGTCAGGCAAAATATGCACAAAAGCTATTTCATCTTACCGGAAAAATGGTTTAACAACTGACATGTCATCACTTGTACGACATATCTTGATTATTGGTTTAAGAGCACACCCTTTTACACTGCTGACACTTCGAATTATGCAGTGTCAGTACTCTTGTACATACTATAATCAGATACTCACACCCACATATGCCATCCTAACCTGTTTGATATTTCCTGGCAACTTGTGCTGTAATTATGGATTATTAAAGCTAAATCAATGTGTAATTGGCTGTGGTGGCAAGCGAGTCAACACCAGGTGACATTGTAGGTACCAATACTGAAAACCAGATGTTTACTTTTAGTGCTGCTGCTAAAGAGGGCGCTTTAAGCATTTCATCTGAATTACATTTAAGACTGTTGTTGCTTAAGAGAGTGGTGTTTTTTAAAAAATGAGAAAAGGGGAGCATATTATCAACCCATTTACATATTTGACACTTAGTCTGCTCTGTCATGTTTTTTTTTCTTTGGTTTGTTGGTCCTTTGTTTAATTTTACACTGAATATGAATGAAAAGTTAATTAATTTAATGACCACTTTTAAATAGAGCATAAATGTACATTAGAAATAAAATGCAAGTAGATAATATAAACTAACAAGTAGGCAAACAAATAAGCACAAATAAAAACATTGTACTTTCTCTACATTCTTGAATAAAGATTCAAAACTAGATATATCTAGCAATAGACAAGACAAGGCAAAGATTTATAACATTTCTCAGAACATATGCTAATTTTTATGCTGATGATACTGATACTGTACTTTCAGCTGCAGATGTGCCATCAACTGTTTTTAAATTAAATTTTGTCAAATACAAGCATTTTCTCCAGGTTTCAGAAGAGACAGAAATGTGACCACATGGCAGATGTTTACCAAAAGCCGGTCAAACCACATTGACAGTGGCATTAAAGCAGCAGCCGGTGAAACTGTGTCATGTTGTGCAATGGCTCAACAATGAGGCACTATTACCTGCTACTTGGTGGCATCATCGTCATACTGGATTTCTTCTGCTTCATCTTCTTGTGAGCGGCAGTGTTTGTTCTCTTACAACAGACAATTAAAGTTTGCTCTCTTCCCCTATTTTTGATCTTTTATCATGGTTTGTGCAAATGGAGTTCCCTATAAAACAAGCAACCACATCACAGACTATCAAACCCGACTGACTCAAAAGGTGTGTTCGTGTGTACTGTGTGACTCACGCACATAGTTGCTAAAACGCACTTGTTCCGCCTACAGCAAAAAAACATATATAACAGAAATTGTACAGCTCATAGAATAACACTCTAACTACACAGATTAAGGTTGCACAAAATTACGTTATTCATATTTGAACAAATCACAGCTGTCAAATAAATCTGACAATAAGGTCACATGACAACATGAAAACGTACATATGTTCTCAGAAATGTACAACAATGAATGGCAGGGGAAAAAAAATACTACAATTACAACATCAAAAAGAAAACAAAATTCCCCAGTTCCTCCTCCAATGGTGGCAGAGGCTACTGTTGACTGCAATCATCTGTTGGCAGTTGTAACCGCGGTGTTGTTATGGAGAGAAACCAACACACACAAACATGAATGAGAGGCAGCAAAATGAGAACTCACCAAGTCCTGAGTTGTAAATCCCAGCTGAGGAAAGAAGACACGACAGCTGACTCTGTTGTAAATGTTATGTTTTCGCCTTTTGCTTCTTACCCTCTCTTCTCCCCGCGTTTTCCCCCCACCTACTCTCTCTCTCTCTCCATTGATTGATTTGACATGCCTGCTGAAACATGTAGTGTAGTGAGAGGGGAAGGTGTGTCTCCATTACCTGGTCTGCCTCTGCCTTGGCAGCCTGTCAATGTCCTCACATGTCGAGGGAGGAATTCCATCTGTGTGGTGTCAACTCCAAGAGTTAGTTCACCCAAAGATTTTTCTCCTTGTATCAAAGTTTTAGCTTCGGATTTTAGGGGCAGATGTCTGAAAAACCTATGTACATAGTAATGGAACTGCAAGACATGGCCAAAAGTTTTTGGACATCTAAATAATATACCCATTTGTGATAGCTGAACATGCCATTTTGAACAAACCACGGGCATGTGGTGTGGCTACAGCTAACGAGAGTCTATAATTTTGTTTTTGAACTTGGCTGCAAGGCTTTGCTCCCATTCAGCCACGGTAGCGTCAATGAGGTCAAGTACTGATGTTGGGCAATAAGCCCTGGCTCTCAGTTAGCAGTGCAGTTCAGTCAGAGCTCAGTCCTTTACACCAAACTGGGAAAACCATTTCTTTGTGGACCTGGCTTGTGCACAGGGTCACGGATCATGTCGGGACAGGAAAGGGAATACTATTGTCTGAAATATTGTTGTATGTAGTTGCTTTCATATTTGCCTTTCTTGAAACAAATGGGTTGAGCTCAAACCATGAAAAACAGCTGCAGACCAAAAGTACACAAAGACAGGTGTGTCTGTATACTTTTGGTCCTCAGTGGATTTAACTGATTTTTATTTTCATCTTGCTTCATTTTTGTTGTTAAAACACTTTCAATTGCCTTGGTTGTGAGGTACCATACAGATCTAAAGGGGAAGAGAGAACACAAACCAGAGCTAAAGGGCCTTACCTCAAACAATTAAAAAGAGTCCCAGTCCCAAAGTGAACCTTTATGGTTATGTGCTGTGGGGTAGGTGAGAAAATGTGGTTTAGGAAATATTTTTCAGTGACAGTGATAAGCTACTGCATGGAAATAAACCAGATAAAATATTTCACATATACAATTGCAAAAAGTAAAGTAAATTTATTTTTTAAAGGGATGAAATTACATTACAGTGCATTCAACAGTTACAGTGGAAACATTTCACCATCACAGGTTGGCAGCTTAATAGTGACTCTATAGTGACAACTCTGGGCTAAAGCCTTTAAACTGCGTCAAGCTCGACCATCAACACAATCATCATCTCTGGAAAATACATATATGGAGTATACACTTGGATTTACTTAATTAATTCAATTAATTAATAATTAATTAGGGTTCATTGCAGGTTTTATGCTCTGTTATCGTCCCTCCTCCTTCCCTGCAGAAACAGGCTGATACCAGTCTAATGCCACTATATCAGTCTGTTACAAAGTCCTAGGAGGGAAATGCAGGAAGTTATTATACTGTAGACTACAAAAAAACATGGGGTTGGGTTTTTTTGCCCTGCCCTCTAATGTATTCTTCTACTTCTCCCCTGCAGTTATATGTGAAATAGTTATAGGAGGAGTTGTTGCAGCAGAGAAAAGTAAAATACTGTTACTTATCTCTCTCTCACACACACACACACACACACACACACTTTTACTCCCATAACTTGACCAGCTGTGCAAACACTCCAAGCATCATACCATTCATAGTTCAGTCCAAATCCCAGGATAAAGGGGCTGGGTGAACGCGGTCTGGACTTTGTGTAGCAGAACCATCGGGTCAGAGACAAGGTAGAAACACAGAGTGCCTGCTTTATGATCCAGATACACTCCAATATCTTGGAGGCGCTCGGGCCTGACACCGGCGTCTCGATGTGCTATCGTGACGGAACGAGTAACCGTCTGCTGTGCACTCCAAACTCCAGGACTTGTCATTGTTTCCGAACTGTGACTTGTCGGACGTTCGGTCGATGTCTTTGTATGCCACTGCTGCAGACAGAGTGCGAGCGTGCCACTCCACCTCCCAGTAACATCGCTCTGACAAACCCTCTCTGCACAGCACCTGCGGAAACTTTGTGAACCTGTCTGGCCCAGCGGCATAGGGGCTGGACTGTAAGCCTCACCCTGCAGTTGTCAGCCAACGGGTGGAGATAGGGGTAGTTTGAAGTCACATCCAGTGTGAGCGGGCAGCAATCTGGCAGGAAAACAAAGTGAGTATTAACTATGGATCACTGCATCAAAATGGTGGCAATTATTGCAATAAAGTGAAGGAATTCCACTGAATTTCTTACAGTGTAAAAACTCTTGTCTGGTTTTTGGCACTGGCAGTAGAGAGAAGTCAACATAAGAGACTGCAAGAAAGAAATAAAAGGTCATTTAAAAACATCATTAAAAGCTATTACACAAGTCAGAATTTGTTAACTTCCATACATTACCTGTGGCAGAGATCCTGGGCCATGTGTCCCTTAAGACAGTCTCCAATTTAGCTCTCAGCTCAGACACACAGTAGGTCACATCTCCAAAGGACCGCAGAGGACCAGCACCAGGCAAAGGGCCTTGAGGGTGGCAGGAAGTGGAGAGAGACTGGAAAATCTGAGGAGAAACAAGGCCCCGGCAAATAAAAGACAGATATTTTTTTAATAATATGGGAAATAAATAGTCATACAAAATGAGATATAGTTTTAGGATTCACCAATCACTGTATCAGTTCTCATTTAGTGTTCATTACATATCATGGTTTTCCCTACATTTTCCTATTTGTATTCCATGTGTTTTTTATTCACCCCTTCACTTTATATAGAAATTTAACTTATGTTCCTACAGGTTTACCTAATCTGTTGTGTCTCTTGTGTCTCTCTTTTGGCTGGTTGGATGAAACTGTTTATTTATGCTGACTCTGTATTTTAGGTTACAGTTAAAGACCCACCAGCTTTAAAAAGTCAAAGATTACACTATAAGATGTGGTCTGGCACCTCAATCATGTGGATGTAATCATTGGCATGTGACAGCTGTTCCAGGTCGGTGTTTCTCCTCCTCAGCTTGGTGATCTCCTCCTGCAGCTGCAGCTGACGCGCCTCCTGCCTGAGCGACGGCAGCTTTCTCCTGGTCTATGATCAGCTGCCACACCTCTTCACGCCTCCTCTGCATGGAGGAGATCAGCTCGACAAAGATCTGGTCACAGTCCTTCAGCGCAGAACGGGCACCACTCTGTTGGCATGCACAACGTTTTTTTTCCCCCCATTTAAATAACATTTTTTTAGTTCAACAGGTTCCAGGAATGAACCCATAAAACATCCATTTAAATGCATCTTATACCAGTTTATAATGAATGTTTCCCTGAATCTGTTTTTCAACTGAAACATTACATTACATTACATTACATGGACATTATACCAGAAGGCAAAACGAAAGAAAACTGTTCAGGTTATCCACAATTACTGTTATTGTTTGGGGGACTTGCGTCTTGTGATGAGCTTCGTTGAGATAAAGAGATGAGCCAATCGTTGCAGAGTTTAACACGGCCAAAGTTTATTCACAGCAAAATGATGTTCATAGTCCGGAGACCAGTGGACATCAATGATGCACTCCAGCCCGAAGACTGGTGAAGTGGCATCCATGATGCACCCCAGTCCGAAGACTGGCAATGAGAACATCCATGATGCACCCCTGAGTCCGAAGACTGGAATGGCGAACATCCATGATGCACCCCAGTCCGAAGACTGGCGAACATATATTGGACTGAACATCCTTGTCTTATATACCTTTGCCTTGTGCTTACAATACACAAAGTATTTCAGTCTCCCTGCTTCTATGGCCATCTTAAGGTTTCAGCTGTGAAGCATATATCTTTCCCATGTCAGGGAAGGTATAGCTTAGCCTTGCTTAATACACAAAGTATTTCAGTCTTGCTGCTTCTATGACCATCTTAAGGTTTCAGCTGTGAAGCATATATCTTTCCCATGTCAGGGAAGGTATACCTGAGCCTTGTGCTCGACTTCTTCTTATGTATGTTGTGCTATTTATCCTCGCAACACATGGTCTGTGACCTTTGTACTTTTCACAGTTACAATTACATTTCACAATTCGTTCAAGATTCATCAATCAGTGCATCTCTTATAACACGTTTAATTGAACTGTGAGGCCCTCTAGCAGTCATATAGGTGCATAACACTTAAAAACTTTTTCACACCTTAAGAGTCTCCTTCAGCTTGGCTCAGCTTCCTCAGCTCCCTTCTCCCTCCGCTGGACTCTCTTCTGGATTTTATTTTGACTTGAAACCAGATGTTTCTGGAAGGAAGAAAGCATTATTTATTGACAAAAGGAAGTTCATACCACATTAAAATTATGTAATGGACACTGGACATTTTTTGAAATTTCTGTTTTCAGAACCAGCTCAGCAGAGGAGTACTTATAATATGAATATAATATGAATAAGAACGTATTTTTTGTTTTTTTAGAATCAGACGTGTTCTCAGTCTGAGATTGTTTCTACCTCCATCGCAGCCTTTTGTGCAGACACAGTATTAGTTGTGTGGCCCTTATGCTCATCTACAGTGCAGAGAGAGCAAACAAGCTGCTTGTCTGTCTGACAGTAAATCTCCATCAGCTTGTTGTGCTTTTGTACACATCATTTCCTGCAGTGGGACTGTAGCAGAGACAAGCTGGTGCTTCTTCAGCACAGGAACACTGTAGTGAGGCTCTCGAGGTGAGCTGGTGTAAGACGCCACACATGTCAGGCAAGACATGGAGGCTTTGCTGGGTTTGGTCTCACAGCAGAAATCACAGGCGACATCTGTTCGGGCCGGCAGAGGCCACAGCAGCGGTGGAAGTGGCCTGCTGGGTCTTCAGCTTCTTCACAACCTAGGGATGATCGGGATTTCAGATGAATATTAACTCTATTTAGAAAGCACATACTGTAACTTTACCATACTTGATTTTTGCAAGCAGATTAATAGATATTTAATCAAACAATACTATACTAATACTATACTTATTTTTTACATCAACATAACAAAACAAGTTCTTTTTTTACCACTTACATATATTTATTTATTTTTTTAACCAAGATTGGACATTTTACACTTGGAAAATTGTAAATGAGATAGTTTTTCAATTACATCACATAAATCTTTGGCATTTCCATTATTTGGTTAACATATTCACAGATATATGTGCGAAAGGCTAATACTGGCCAAACATGGGCCCAGATGATTTATCAGTCTACCTCTGACACACACATCTGCCAAGGTGGTTCATGCTTTAAAACACAAATATGAAGATTGTGTGTTTTTAAATTAATTCATGAGAAAACTTGAAATTAATGATAAAGAAATAATTCTGGATAGATTTTTTTTTGTCAATATGTTATGTATTTTAGCACAAGCAAGAAATACACATTTGCATTCAGTGTGTTGAGACACAAAGGGGACAACACAAAAACAAGTATGTAGATGTTCACAGAAAAAAAGTAGAGTACAGCTTTCATGCAACAATCTAGCTCATATATTATTTATAAAAGTCAGATAAAAAGAGCATGTACAAACACCTCCCCTGTCAGCACTATCATTCACCCCTCACCTCAGCCAGCGTGTAGTTTCTCTTCAGCAGAGGCCTCGGACTGAAGGTTTCCCTGCACTGAGGGCAGCTGTACTTTCCCTTCGCTTGTTCCAGGTCCCAGGATCCCTCAATACAGATTTTGCAATAATTGTGTCCACAAGGGATAGTGACTGGCTCTTTTAAGCAGGTCCAGACATATTGAACAGCAGAACTGTTCCTGGTCCAGCTGAACTCCATGTTGTTTCCCAACCATTGTGCTGACAACCAGTTTCATAAACAGACAGGAACGTCACTGAGTTTCATTTCCTCTGAAATACTTAGATACTTAAAATGGGCTGACTCCCATATCCACCAGGAGAGGTGTGGTGCGGCCAAGGTTCAGGCTCATCTTCTTTTATTGACATTACCTGAGTGCTCACAGAAACTGTGTTAAAGGGGCAGACACCAATTTTAAATACCAAGATCAGTTTACAAGTCATGGTTAGTGCTAATTAGCCGATGCAAACAACTGTATAATCTCATCTGTGGTTCTGAAGCAATCCTTCAGAGTCAGAGAAAATACCTGGATGATGTGGAGAGAGGGAGAGAGGTTGAGGTAGAACACTGCATTAGCTGTATGTGCAGTCAGGCCATCCACCAAGACTGTGTCACCAGGCAGCGTTTCTTCTCCTTGCTGCCTTTCTGAACCCTGCAGTCAGCTGCAGTCCAACCATCTCAAACACAAACAAGTGTTTCCAACACGCATGGAAAGAGGTTCATGACCAGCCATGGGTGATACCAGGGCATCCACCTAACAGGAGAGACATGCACATCACCAAAGTAAGAATAGCCATTTATAATACCCTTCCTATCATGTAGAAAAACATTAGTCAATCTGCAGAGAGTAGCTCTTATCCTTCAATATAATCACTGAGACAACATGAAAAGTGGTGACAGGTGTGATACATTGTCTTGAACTCTTAGAAATGTTTCTTACCTTCTGCATTTCAGTGGTTCCCTGTATGATCTCTACATGGACACCATTTCCAGGAGTTCCAGCAGTGACTCCTCTTGCAGTGTCGTGGGCAGCAGCATCCATTGTGAACCACAACTCAATTGGTGCACTGTTTCCAGTATTTATTGCCTGGAAATGCTTGTCACATGCTTCCTGTATGGACAAATGCATACAAACAGTTGAATTGATAGAACAAATACCTTCCTAAGTATTATATATGCCTACATTAATATACAGTCCTTATGATGCAGTGTACAGCTACATTTGTGTCATATAACTGCATGAAATAAGGAAATGTAAATGAAAAAAAAGTATTTTTTTCAATACTCACCCTTACTGAATGACAGAAATGTTGTGCTAACCTGTACAGCAGCTGTAAAATCCTGGCTTGCAGTGGTAGGGGGTGCCTGGGAGAGGAGGCATGAGGCTCCAGGCTGCTTCGGACAGTGAACACTACCAGAGGACCATCTGCAAGCTCCACAACATGTTCAGATCTTTGTAAGACTTCCTGTTGATCTAAGAGATAAAACATGACAATAGTTATTGTGAATTTTAAATGAGACAACCTGTAATATTTTGTCATAAACTACAGGCTTTTTGTTTGATGAGACTCTCATTCTCTCCCCGAGGTGTAACATTAAATGCTGCTTACATGCTGAAGCATTAGTAATAATGATCTAGTAATATGATATATATGCATATATATATATATATATATATATATATATATATATATATATATATATATATATATATATATATATATATATATATATATCTCTCTATATATATATATATATATATGTGTGTGTGTGTGTGTGTGTGTTAATATTTTAAGTACATTTTTTTGCTGTTTATACTTTTATACAAGTGAAATCCTGAAACTAAGGGAGTAACTTGTTACACAGTAATTTCAAAGAGCTATACTGCTACTTCCATCATTGACAACAGCTGATTTTACCTCTGGGACTTTCAGTCTGTTGGTATTGTGAATGAAATTGGAGACATTAAAATGTAGTAAAATGTCATGCTTACGTGAAGGAAATTGTTTTTTTTTGACGAGTGATTTAAAAGACGTCACTGATTCTCCAAGTCTTAGACCATCAGGCAGATGGGTGGAGCTAGTACATACCTCTGACTCTGGCAGGTGACTCAAGATTATTATTTTTTTTTTTGGCTGCACTTTAGTTTAACTTTCCTGGGAAAGCAAAACTTAAATTTCTCTGTTTGGGTCCCAGTCTCACAAAATCCCTGCTCACACAGTGGGATCATTCACCTTTTCAACATGCTGACATTATAACAGCAGGCCTATTAGACAGTAATTATCATAATTTCATTAATTACATTAATATACTTGATGCAGTAACATAATGGTTCAAACAGCTCATACCTTCTTTAATAAACATTAACATTAGTTTACAATATATAATGATGACAGAATGTACATTTCTTACCTTTCTCATGTTTGAAATCAACACTGTAGGTTGTGTCATTCACTCTTCTCAGCGGTCCGCAGTCCCCTCCCTCCTGATCTGCAGCGAATATGGAAATACATTTCTACTTTCTTCATCTGCTCCCTTCCCAGACTGTGACACTCAAAGAAGAACGGGATATCGATAAGTATCCCCCATAGTTTAACTCCTGCACAGAGACAAATCAAGCCAAACATCCATGGTGTTTCATCTGTAGAGTGGTGTTTGAAACTTCCAAAAGTTTCAACCATGCTCTCTCACAGTGTACACCATACTGTCATGTCATGGAAAGTAATCACGCACATTTACACATGTAAATGAGGTATTTCTATTTTGCTAGAGTATTTCATTTTATCCTCCTTTTGAACTTCTACTTCACTACAACTTTTAGCTGGAGTTACTTTACAGATTCACATTTGACAAACCGTATGATCAGTTGATGACATACTGTGGTATTGATAAAACTATCCAAAGTCTATAAAGTAGTTCAAATATGCTTCAACTCTACCGGCTTTTTGAGTGAAATCTTGACTTACACACACACACACACACACACAGACACACACACACAGTTAACTTCTAAGTATTTTTATAGACCACTTTGGTACTTTTCCACTATTTTTCCACTAAATTATCTCACAATACAACAGCATATTTATCATTAGTAAGGACTAACTGGAGTAGTGTCCAAAATTATTGTCCTGATGTCTTTGCGTGACACCTATCAAAGACCAAGTACGACTACTCAAACTGACCTCCCAGTAATATCGCTCTGACAAACCCTGTGTGCACAACACCTGCAGTTATCATTTCTCATATTATTTAGCCTGACAGTATTCTGTGAAATTCTTGTGAAAGGGATAAATATCACATTGATGCCCTGCTCCTGCAGCTGTTGGACCATCAAGATGAGTGTCACAAGGAAGAACACACATGTGAGTTTCACTTCTTCAAAAAACAGTGGTCACCGATCTATGGGAGATCTACCGCCCTGTAATGTTTTAGGGATCTCTGCACTCTAACATACATTAGTAGTCATGTTGTTGGAGCTTTATGGAAGCACCATGCTGATCTGAAAGCTTGTACATTTATTTGATCAATTGATTGATTAATTGGATTTATGAATGAATATATTTCTGAAAACCATTTATAACAAATAAACCATGGCTTAACAGAGAAAAACTGATCAGTGTCAAAAAAGGAAATCATCGTTCAACGCATTTAAGTTCTGTTAATTTTACCATATTCAAACCACTCAAATATAGACCCAATCAAATTAACACAAATTAATTGTTTAATAATTTAGATATACATTTTTTATACATGGTCAGTATACAAAAATGGCCCATTTCCCTTAAATATCTTTATTACATCATTTACAAGTGATTTACAAATATGTAATAACAGATATGCCTTTTCAGAGTTAACATTTCCCTCCACCCTTTTCACAGTCACTGCTTATCTTGATTTGATTCTGTGATTGTTCTTCCCTTTAATTGAAGCAACACTATTTTTTTGTTGTATTTGCATACAATATACCTCATTGATTTGCTTTGAATTTTTATCAACCATGTTTTTTAGCCTCATCAGACAGCTGTTGCTTTCATAAAAACACCTGCTTCAACACCATGGTCAAAGTTAATGACTAGCAACAACAGAACTAAAAGGGGAAGGAATGTGGTAATAATTAATTTCAGCAGGTAGCCAGAAACATAACTTCACATTAGATGTGCACATTAAGCTTTTCTTTTAAAGCAGCTTTTCCTTTGTTGATGACAGCATTAGCTGCCATCTCTGCTGCTTCCCATGGTGTTTCTGCTTCCTCAGCTGCATCATGCCCAATCATGCCACCTATTACTCCTCCTGTCGCTGCAAAGGCCTGCTGTTGCCGCTCCAAGCAAGCTGCCAGTCCTACTATTTCTGTTCCACCTGCTGCTGCTGTCACTGCACCTACTGCTGGCATGCTTTTCAGGCTTTTCAAATGTTTTAATAATGCTGCATTATGCAGAGCTTGTGATAACTAATCCAACCATTGCTGCCACACCAAAAAAAGCTCCTACCAGTGCTCCTGTTGCAGTACCTGACAGCTGGATCAGAAACCTCTGAAAAACTCTGCTTTTAGCCTGTTGTCTGATCTCTTCTATTGGCATGTTTCCTGATGACTGTTTTATGTTCTCTTCCCTCTTTCTGTATTTCTTTCTCTACTTCTCGAAACATCTCATTGGTATAGTAGTCTCCATTGTTTTCCATCACCATCTTGTCTATGGTGTTGAGTAGTTCCTCCACCTGGAACAGGTTGCTCCTGTACTCATTCTGCTGTCTGTTGTTCCAGTATTTATTATCAACAACGTGGTGGCATCGGCCGGCCGTCGGCCGCTGCACTTCTTCACCAGATCAATCAGATTCTTATTCTGACTGACAAACTCCTTCAATTTTCATCCTCTTTAGGGAGCTGGTTGCCATGAGTGAAGACAATTACAGCATACTTCAGAGCATCCTCAGAGAAATATTGGGATATTTTTGGTGATGACAGCCTGCTCGTGCTCTGTGAATTTCTCCACTTTAAGCACAATGAGAAAAAGCATGAGGCCCAGGAGCACACTCTGTGATACACCTTCACTATCTCAGGCTTCTTGATCTGCTCCTCAGACCTTTCTGCATCAAAGAAGAAACCAGGAGTGTCAATCAAAGTGATGCTTCTTCCATTGACAGATTTGGTTTCTGCTTGACATTTTCTTGTTCCAGAGTTGGGAGAATGGTTTGTCTTAAACAGTTTCTCCCCAAATATGGTGTTAGCCAGGTTGCTCTTCCCAGATCCAGTTTTTCCCAGCAGGATGATCCTCTTTATAGGAGACACTAAAAGAGAACAATGCCTGTTAAGGTACATTTGTTCTCTTGCTTGTTTGCTTTCTTTAGCTGTGAGATTTTAAGAGTAGTTTACTTCTTTTTTTTGGGAAAGAGTAACCAGTGCTTAGAGTACAGTTTGATGCTGACAAGGAAGCAATGCTATATGACAAGATTAGTTAAATACATACATACAGTTAGATACACTGGCAATTTGCTACCAGAAGAGAAAAACATGAAAGATGGGTGCCACAGGACTAAAATACAATTCTGTGCTGTCATATAATATCTATGCTCACCTTGGTCTGGCTGGTGAAAACTTTTTGTGAATCCTTCAAGATGAAAAGCTTTTTGAACACATTTGAAGATCTACAGAGAGAATGAAGTTTTAAGTTTAATACAGATTACAGTATATGAAAAAGTGTTAGCTGATGTTTATTGCTCAGTGGTTGTAAAAAATAAGTGATTATACCGGTTTATTACTTGGACAATTATCAACTGTGAGATTTATGCCACTAATCATTCAAGTATTTTCCTTTACCTCATTAGTCTCATTGTCACTGGGGTGGATGATGATGCGGACCAGGAATGGTGTCCTGCTGGTTCGGCTTTGTTCAAACGCATGAACTTGCTCCAAAAGAACCCTGGCAACCAACGCTGTCAGGAAAACGTAGGGCAATCCCAGCCCCGACTACAGGGAGAGCAACCGATCCAAACCCTCTATTCTCACACAAAGTTAGCATTGTGGTGATGCCCTGTCTCAGAACCTAGAAAAGGTGAAATTATATTTTTTAGGCTATACATAGCAAATACTATATGGTGGTGTAGAGAACTGGAAAAATGCTTCTGACAAAGTTTTCTCAAGACCAAGAAGTTAAGACACAAATGAAAAAAACTACTATCTCACCTGGACTGCAGTCCCATTAAAATCATCATCCCAGGGAGAGAGATTGAGGAAGAACACTGCATTAGCTGGAAGTCCAGTCAGGCCATCCACCAAGACTGTGTCACCAGGCAGCGTTTCTTCTCCTTGCTGCCTTTCTGAACCCTGCAGTTCAGCTGCCATCCAACCATCTTGAACAAAGTGTTTCCAACACATGTGGAGAGAGGTTCATGACCAACCATGGGCGAATACCAGGGCATCCACCTATGGGGAGAGCCAGGCACATCACCAAAGTAAGCAAGTAGCCATTTATAATATCCTTCTTGTCATGTAGAACAACATTCAATCAAGTATTCTAAACATTAGTCATTCTGCGGAGAGAAGCTCTTATCCTTCAATATAATTACTGAGACAACATGAAAATCTCAAATCCCATCAGGTGTGACACATTTTCTTAAACTCTTAGAAATGTTTCTCACCTGCTGGGTCTCAATGGTTCCCTGTATGATCTCTACATGGACACCATTTCCAGGAGCTCCAGCAGTGGCTCCTCTTGCAGTGTCTTGGGCAGCAGCATCCATTGAGAAACCCCTAAGTTCACTTGGTGCAATGTTTCCCTGTAGTTATCCGTTCTGGAGAAGCCTGTCACATGTCCCACTGCATGGCCCTGACTACCTCTCCTCTCTTATCAATCAGAGATGATTCTGCTCAGACTTCGCCCTCCCTGACTGCCAAATCCTTTAACAGCAGTTACAATAGCTTCAGAGCACACATCAACAGGAACACCAAACACACCTGAGCTGATACAGGGCATAGCTATGGACTTGAACTCCATCATTTCTGCTAAATTCAGAGCAGAATGGACAACATTTTCCTAGTAAGGATCCTCTCGCTGCTCCCTACTTTTCCATGTATAGGTCCAACAAGCATGAAGCAGTTTTTTGCATTTTAAGTTTCCACCTGTTGTCACTACTACATCACCAGTAGGAATTTTTCCAGTCTGCTTTACCAGAGCATTGCTCTCACTTTCTGTACCTTCAGGACCACCTGCTTTACTCAGTGCAGCAGCAACACCTCCACAGTGGTCGAGATCTTCATTGGCAGCATTTACCAGGGCATCAGCTTCCTAGTTCAGTAATGTCACCCTGACACACCTGCACCTGGAAGCCCGTCACAAAGGCTGTAGCTGGAAACTATTTTGCATCCTTTACTCAAATTTCGCATCAGGTGCCAAATTTTGTCTAGCTGTCTGAGGTTGTTCTTCAAGATGCACCACACACCTCTGAGAATTACCAATACCTAAAATGTCCTCTCTCCCACAGGGACTTTTGAAATACCTTGCTGCCTCTGGCAGATCAATGATGACTCTGTCCTGAACAAGAGAATCTAAAAACAGTATTAGTCTTTTCCTGACCTCAATCACTTTGCTACATGGACCTTCCAGCACCAACCATGGGCTCAGAGGAAGATGGAAAAAGATGTAAGGTAACCCCTGAACATTCAAAACCATGCAGCTGAAGGAATTCTGGTAACTCTTGGGCCAGTTTTGGGGAAGGCAGATGGACAATGCTTTGCAAATCAGACTGGTCCAAAACAAATTTTGAAACAGTCTCACACAGCTCTTCAACCTCTTTGCTGTGGCCTACACCAAGTGCACACTGTATTGTTTGAAGCCAAACACAACCTGAGCTCTATATTGTTCCTTGGTTCATGTCTCATTTGTCATGGACTTCAGCTTTTGCCCTCAGTTCAGATGGCACAGCAGAGCTGTTAGGAACATTTATTATTACTTCCTTGATCACATCTTGCAGTGCCTTTTCTATTTCATCAAAATTGTCAGTGGATAGGGTGAAGAAACGTAGTTCTGTGTCTTCCTAACTCTACTTCCACCTTGTCACCAACTTGTAAAAAGTCACTCAGCTCTCCTGGACCACCATATGCCTTCTTCAAGAAGGCCAAAACATGTGGACTCATGTCAGAAACTGTCTTTTCAACCACCAACTTCTCCTTATCAGAGATCCAGTCTCCAGCCTTAACAAGCTCCTCTGCAGGACCTTCCAAGACTAACTGACCTGCTTCTCCCTGTGTGATCTTCACTTCCTGGAAAATCACGTCCCAAATTCTGCTCAATCTCTTTCCAGAGGAGGCAGAGTTTGGCTTTGCCTAGTCGACAAATACAAGTATCCTTCTTAAATTAAATCTGACCTTGTCCTTGACATCCATCAACCGGGCTTTCACCTGAGAATGTTCCCCAACCACAACTGCCATCCCAATCTCACTGTACACCTTCACCTCATCTGTGGTCTGATGAGAGCTGCAGGACTGAAGCAGAGCTTTGACTCTGTGAGGATCAAACTCGTAGTGGCACAGGTAGCCATCAAAAAGCTTTTTTACCTCAGCTTTCCACATTGTAACTTCATCCACAGCACCAGGTTGAGCTACAGTCCTGACTAAAACCCTCTCCTCCTCTGGGTAAAGTTGGGCAGAGCAGGCCACAGAGGCCAGTTTTTCTTCTAGTTCTTTCCCAGCTTTGGGACATTCCTTCAGATAACGAATGAGGTAAAAATCAGTTGAGTTGTAGTTCATATTCTTCACCACTTGATGGAGGTGTTGAAGCAGGAATGGACTGTGGGCTCTGTGGTGAGAGGTATTCAAATACCAGTTTACTGGTCACAGTTTTACTAATAAAAGTATCTTACATCATAAAACCTCTTATAAGCTATCATATAATGCTCATATACATGAATATACAGTCTTTATGATGCATATGTAGCCTCATTAGTGTTATGAGATGTAAATGTATTCTTTCAATACTTGACTGAATGACAGAAATGTTGTGTTAACCTGTACAGCAGCTGTAAAATCCTGGATTGCAGTGGTAGGCGGTGCTGGGAGAGGAGGCATGAGGGCTCCAGGGCTGCTTCGGACAGTGAACACCAGAGGACCATCTGCAAGCTCCACAACATGTTCAGATCTTCTGTAAGACTGCCTGCTGATCTAAGACAGAAAACGTGACAGTGGTTATTTGTTGTGGTTTTAAATAACAGAGCTCCAAATACTGCTTGTCATAAACACACTGTTCTTTTATTAGATGGGCCTCTCTTTCTCTCATTTTCTGTCCCTTACTGTTAGAAGATTTGAAATGACATTATAAAACTTAATGCTGCCCTACATTTGGCTTGTTTTATCCTTCTATCTTTTCTTATTTTCTAATTTCTCTCCTCATTCTCATCCCTCTATTCATGCCAGTGGGCAAAAGAACAAACAATACTGCTATTTGTGCTCAGAGTTTCAGCCTCTCTCTGACACAGTGTGCATCACAGTACTTCACAGTACAAAGGCATGTTTTATGAATAGGCAATAATGGAAAGTAACTGAGTACGTCTATAACAAGTACTTTTAGTACTTGAGTTTTCAATTTTCTACATTTATACTTCAAAGCTCCCCTACTTTGTTTTAGTACTCAGACTATTTATTTTTGTTATAGTTTTTTATGTTATCTATTTTCTCAGACTCCCCTAGATTTTTACTGACAAAAAAAAAGATTTGATTTCAAATATGAGACTGTGCTATAGATTATACTATCCAAGAAGCAGTACAATTCTCTTCCAGCTGTCACAACAAATACTGCTTACATGCTGAGGTATGTAACAGTAGTATCCCTGTAATATGGTATGTATAATAATATGACTCTCTGAAAGGGAGTCTTCTGAAAAACTGATTATTTTATTATGGATATTTGAAGTACATTTTTCTGTTTATACTTTTACACAAGAGAAAGTAACTTGTAACTGAGTATTTTCACAGGGCTTTGTTGCTCCTTCCATCATTAAGAAAGCTGATTTTACCTCGTTGGTATCGTGAAAGAAACGTGGAGTTTGACATGATGGAAGTAAAATGACGTTGCTCGAAATCTTTTTTTTCCTGAGAGGTGATTTAAAAGATGTGTCTAACTCTGCAACTCTGCAAGACCTTCAGGCAGATATAAGCTGGGTGTAGCTGGTACATACTTCTGACTCTGGCAGGCGACTCAAGATAGTTTGTTTGTTTTGCTCTGGCTGCACTTTGGTTTCACTTTCCTGGGAATCCGAAACTTAAATTACTCAGTTTGGGTCCCAGTCTCACAACAGTCCTGCACTCTCAGTAGGATCATTGCCCTGTTCAGTAGTTTGGTATTATCACAGTGAGCATACTGGGCAGTAATTATCATCATTTCATCAATTACATTAATATAGTTGATGCAGTAACATAATGGATCAGACAGCTCAGACTTCTTTAATCGACATTAACATTAATTTTAAATATAATATAATGATGATTGATCATGGAAAATGTACAGTTTCTTACCTTTCTCATGTTTGAAATCAACACTGTAGGTTGTGTCGTTCACTCTTCTCAGCTGGTCCGCAGTCCCCTCCTCCTGATCTGCGGCGAATACGGAAATACATTTCTACTTTCTTCATCTGCTCCCTTTCCCAGACTGTGACACTCAAAGAAAACTGGATATCGATAAGTATCCCCCATAGTTTAACTCCTGTGCAGAGAACAAATCAAACCAGACATCTGCGGTGTTTCATTTGGAAATGTGTGGTGTGTGTCTCTGATCTGTCAGACCAGCCTGTGTCTCTCTGGTGACTGAACAACAGAAAAACATTAGGCGGCTCTTATCCTTCAATATAATCACTGCCATGAAAAGTGGTGACAGGTTGTTACACTCTTAGAAATGTTTCTCACCTGCTACTTTATGTTTTTTTTCACTCCTCTTTTTGGGCAGCAGATATAATGGCACGCATGTATTGCCTGGAAATGCTTGTCACATGCCCAGCAAATGCATACAAACAGTTGAATTGCAGCAAACTATTGTATAAGTATTATATATGCCTACATTAATATACATAAATAACACATTTGTGTCATTTTATGTAAAATATTTTTTCAATACTCACTACTTATGTTGTGCTATATGAAAAAAAAAAAAACATGAACACCAGAAATGCTCCACAACATGTTCAGCAACTGTCTTTACAATAGTTGTTAATTTTTCCCACTGCTGTATGAATGAAAGAAAAAGAACAGACTTTTATACAGTATGAACCAGCTTTATTCCTTCATATATACATTTATTCCTATTTTTACCTCATACACATAATATATACTGATGAGTATTGAAGTGTTAACCTTTTCCCATCACCACAAACTGGACATGCACATCAAGCAGAAAACCTCAAAACATTATTACTACAAATAAGGAAGTGTTCATGGTTTATTTTCCATAGGGGCTGTGCATGAATAAATAAGTGCACCCTTTGTTTGCCAAAAAGCCAATCACAGACAGAAATGTACCTTATCTTACATATTACATTGCTTGTGTTTGCCACACACACTACTGGCATTTTGACTTGACATTACATCAAAGTTACACCTTTAGTGTGTTTTTCCACTTTAATTTTATGAACAAAGACTTAAAGAAGTCCAAAGTATTTAATAAGTAACAGAAATCCAAAAACTTTATACAAGTATCCTGAAACTAAGGGAGTAACTGTACACAGTTTCAAAGAGCTATACTGCTACTTCCATCATTGACAACAGCTGATTTTACCTCTGGGACTTTCAGTCAGTTGGTATTGTGAAGAAATTGGAGACATCAAAAGTTAAAATTCTGCTTACGTGAAGGAAATTGTTTTTTTGACAAATGATTTAAAAGACGTCACTGATTTCCAAGTCTTAGACCATCAGGCAGATGGGTGGAGCTGTACATACCTCTGACTTGACTGAAATTTTTTTTTTTGTGTCTTCAGTTTAACTTTCCTGGGAAAGTTAAAATAAGCTTGGGTCCCAGTCTCACAAAATCCCTGCTCACAGCAGGTGTCTACCTTTTCAAAGCAATTATAACCATGCCAATTAGACAGTAATTATCATCATTTCATTAATTACATTAATAAGATGTTATGAAGTATCAAGGTGATTTATGAGGCATTAAGGAGGGTCTCGGGTCTCCGGGGACCTAAACAGAACATTAGTTATCTCAGCAGATAGATTCATTGCATAATTTCTTGAGAACAAAGTTGACACAGAAACAAAGTTTCCTATATAAAAATATCCCTTGGGACTTAAAGGTACTGGCTGTTCCACTGATTATGATGGTTGAGTGGAAAAGTCCTGGTACAGAGCAACTAATCAGCTCCTTTGTTTTACTGGGCTTAAAATGCACTTTGCTGGTACAACCTCTCCATGCATATCAGCCTCACACAAAAGGTCATATCACTTGTGTATTAGCCTAATCCATATTTCTATTTTATCAGGCATGACATTCATAAGTAAATACAGAGAATAACATAGGAGGAAACACACCCAGTTGTGTAGGCCTTGTGCTTACAAAGGAAAACGAGAGCCTCTGCAATAAAATACAGACTCTCACAGTAATAAGCCGCCGCACTTAACACACCTTCACCAGATCACTCAGATTCTTTTTCTGGAAGACATGCTGATCTGAAACTTGTAAATTCCTTTAGAATGAATATATTTCTGAAAAGCATTGGTAACAAATAAACCATGAGCTTGACAGACAATTACAGCATCATTGTCAAAAAAGGCATCATCGTCCAGAGCATTTAAGTATCTGGAATTTACCATATTCAAACCACTCAAATGATAGACCCAATCAATTAAACAAATTAATTGTTTATAATTAGCTCAGATATACATTTTTTATATATGATCAATATACAAAAAGTGGCCCTCTTTCCTTACATTACAATTCTTTATTCACATAATTTGACAAGCGATTTACAAATGAGTAATAACAAATAAGTAATAATCAGAGTTTACAGTCACAGCTTATCTTGATTTGATTCTGTTGTGATTGTTCTTCCCTTTAACTGAAGTTGCGCTAAACTATAAAAAATGTATTTATATACCATATCAAGTCTTTTTAGCATTTCATTGTTTTGCTTTTCTGGCCAACAAACTCTTATCAACCGATGTTTTTTTTTAGCCTCATCAGTATCAGCTGTTGCTTTCAGAAAAACACACTGCTCAGCACAAAAAGGAGACGATCAAAGTGACTAGCTAGTGAATAAGGGTGATTAAACCTTGTAAAGCAGATATTTCCCTCCAGAGCTAGTGGGAACAACAGCAGAGCTAAAAAGGACAATGAATGTTGGTAATAATTAATTCAGCTAGGTGACCTGAAACAGGACTTCACATGTCTATGTCCACATTAAGCTTTTCTTTTAAAGCAGCTTTTCCTTTGTTGATGACAGCATTAGCTGCCAATCTTTGCTGCTTCCCAATGGTGTTTCTGCTTCCCTCAGCTGCATCATAGCGCCCCAATCATGCCACCTACTACTCCTCCTGCTACAGCAAGAGCCTGCTGTTGCCACTCCAAGCAAGCTGTCAGTCCTACTATTTCTGTTCCTCCTGCTGCTGCTATCGCCGCATCCTACTGCTGGCATGCTTTTCAGGCTTTTCAGATGTCTTCAAATAATGTTCTGCAATGATCATTCTGCAGAAGCTTGTGATAACTAATCCAACCATTGCTGCCACACCAAAAAAACACCTACCAGTGCTCCTGTTGCAGTACCTGATAACTGCAGGATCAGAAACCTCCAAAAAACTCTGCTTTTAGCCTGTTGTCTGATCTCTCTTACTGGCATGTTTCCTGATGACTGTTTTATGTTCTCTTCCTCTTTCTGTATTTCTTTCTCTACTTCTCGAAACATCTCATTGGTATAGTAGTCTCCATTGTTTGCTATCACCATCTTGTCTATGGGGTTGAGTAGTTCCTCCACCTGGAACAGGTTGCTCCTGTACTCATTCTGCTGTCTGTTCTTCCAGTATTTATTATCAACAACGTGGCATCGGCCGCTGCACTTCTTCACCAGATCAATCAGATTCTTATTCTGACTGACAAACTCCTCAATTTTCATCTCTTTAGGGAGCTGGTCACCATGAGTGAAGACAAGTGCAGCATATTTTAGGACATTTTCAGAGAAATATTGGGAAATTTTATAGATGACAGCCTGCTCATGCTCTGTGAATTTCTCCACTTTAAGCACAATGAGAAAAACATGAGGCCCAGAAGCACACTCTGTGATAGACCTCACTATCTCAGGCTTTATCTCCTCCTCAGACCTTTCTGTCAATCAAAGTGATGCTTCTTCCATTGACAGATTTGGTTTCTGCTTGACATTTTCTTGTTCCAGAGTTGGAAGAATGGTTTGTCTTAAAAAGCTTCTCCACAAATATGGTGTTGGTGTTAGCCAGACTGCTTTTCCCAGATCCAGTTTGGTTGCTGTTTTGATTTAAATATGTCACTCAAACATAACCCTCCCACTCCACTTTCTTTTTTGTCTGAGTACTTGTATCTATTTGTTGTTTTGATCTGCTAAAACATTAGATCGCTTCCAGACAGCCTGTGCTGCCTTCACCATGGCTTCCTTTGGAGTTTCTGCCCCTTCGGCTGCATGATATCCTATCTGGAGATGTGTTAAACCCCTCAGTACCCCCTCCACTGGAAATGTTGCTCCTTTGCCTTTTAATGTTTGTTCTAGGACCACCTCCGTCACACCAAGCAGAGCTCCTAACAAAGCAGCCGTTGCAATACCTGCCGATCTGATCAATAGCCTATCAAAAACACTCAGCTTAGCCTTATTTTTGATCTCTTCCTGTGACATGTTTCCTGATGACTGCCTGATTCGCTCTTCCTCTGTCTGTATCTCTCCTTTTACTTCTTGTAGTATCTCACTGGTAAAGTAGCATCCTTTGTTTGCTTCAGTCATCATGTCTATGGTGTTGAGAAGCTCTGCCACCTGGAACTGGTTACTTCTGTAGTTGTCCTCTTCATTGTTCTTCCAGTATTTATTGTCAACGACATGGTAGCGGCCGTTGCACTTCTTCACCAGATCACTCAGATTCTTATTCTGACTGACAAACTCCTCAATTTTCATCCCTTTAGGGAGCTGGTTCACCATGAGTGAAGACAATTACAGCATATTTCAGAGCATCCTCAGAGAAATATTGGGATATTTTTGTGATGACAGCCTGCTCGTGCTCTGTGAATTTCTCCACTTTAAGCACAATGAGAAAAAGCATGAGGCCCAGGAGCACACTCTGTGATAGACCTCACTATCTCAGGCTTCACCTGCTCCTCAGACCTTTCTGCATCAAAGAAACCAGGAGTGTCAATCAAAGTGATGCTTCTTCCATTGACAGATTTGGTTTCTACTTGACATTTTCTTGTTCCAGAGTTGGGAGAATGGTTTGTCTTAAACAGTTTCTCCCCAAATATGGTGTTAGCCAGGTTGCTCTTCCCAGATCCAGTTTTTCCCAGCAGGATGATCCTCTTTGTAGGAGACACTAAAAGAGAACAATGCCTGTTAAGTACATTTGTTCTCTTGCTTGTTTGCTTTCTTTAGCTGTGAGATTTTAAGAGTAGTTTACTTCTTTTTTTTGGGAAAGAGTAACCAGTGCTTAGAGTACAGTTTGATGCTGACAAGGAAGCAATGCTATATGACAAGATTAGTTAAATACATACATACATTTAGATACACTGGCAATTTGCTGAAGAGAAAAACATGAAAGATGGGTACCACAGGACTGAAATCCAAGTTCTGTGCTGTCATATAATATCTATGCTCACCTTGGTCTGGCTGGTGAAAACTTTTGGTGAATCCTTCAAGTTGGAAAGCTTCCTGAACACATTTGAAGATCTACAGAGAGAATGTAGTTTTAAGTTTAATACAGATTACAGTATATGAAAAAGTGTTAGCTGATGTTTATTGCTCAGTGGTTGTAAAAAATAAGTGATTATACCGGTTTATTACTTTGACAATTATCAACTGTGAGATTTATGCCACTAATCATTCAAGTATTTTCCTTTACCTCATTAGTCTCTTTGTCTTTGGGGTGGATGACAATGCGGAACAGGAATGGTGTCCTGCTGGCTCGGCTTTGTTCAAACGCATGAACCTTGCTCCAAAAGAACCCTGGCAACCACACTGTCAGGAAAACGTAGGGCAATCCCAGCCCCGACTACAGGGAGAGCAACCGATCCAAACCCTCTGTTCTCACACAAAGTTAGCATTGTGGTGATGCCCTTGTCTCAGAACCTAGAAAAGGTGAAATTAAATTTTTTAGGCTATACATAGCAAATACTATATGGTGGTGTAGAGAACTGGAAAAATGCTTCTGACAAAGTTTTCTCAAGACCAAGAAGTTAAGACACAAATGAAAAAGACTACTATCTCACCTGGACTGCAGTCCCATTAAAATCACCATCCCAGGGAGAGAGGTTGAGGAAGAACACTGCATTAGCTGGAAGTCCATTCAGGCCATCCACCAAGACTGTGTCACCAGGCAGCGTTTCTTCTCCTGCTGCCTTTCTGAACCCTGCAGTCAGCTGCCATCCAACCATCTTGAACAAAGTGTTTCCAACACGTGTGGAGAGAGGTTCATGACCAACCATGGGCGATACCAGGGCATCCACCTATGGGGAGAGCCAGGCACATCACCAAAGTAAGAAAAGCCATTTATAATACCCTTCTTGTCATGTAGAACAAACATTCAATCAAGTTATTCCTAAACATTAGTCATTCTGCGGAGAGAAGCTCTTATCCTTCAATATAATTACTGAGACAACATGAAAATCTCAAATCCCATCAGGTGTGATACATTTTCTTAAAGTCTTAGAAATGTTTCTCACCTGCTGGGTCTCAATGGTTCCCTGTATGATCTCTACACTGACACCATTTCCAGGAGCTCCAGCAGTGGCTCCTCTTGCAGTGTCTTGGGCAGCAGCATCCATTGAGAACCCAAGTTCACTTGGTGCAATGTTTCCTGTACTTATCCGCTGGAGAAGCCTGTCACATGCCCCACTGCATGGCCCTGACTACCTCTCCTCTCTTATCAATCAAGGATGATTCTGCTCAGACTTCGCCCTCCCTGACTGCCAAACCCTTTAACAGCAGTTACAATAGCTTCAGAGCACACATCAACAGGAACACCAAACACACCTGAGCTGATACAGGGCATAGCTATGGACTCAAAACTCCATCATTTCTGCTAAATTCAGAGCAGAATGGACAACATTTTCTAGTAAGGATCCTCTCTCTGCCCCCTACTTTTCCACATGTATAGGCCCAACAGCATGAAGCAGTTTTTTGCATTTTAAGTTTCCCCCTGTTGTCACTACGACATCACCTGTAGGAATTTTTCCAGTGTGCTTTACCAGAGCATTGCTCTCCTTTTGTACCTCAGGGCCACCTACTTTACTCAGTGCAGCAGCAACACCTCCATAGTGGTCGAGATCTTCATTGGCAGCATTTACCAGGGCATCAGCTTCCAGTTCAGTAATGTCACCCTGACACACCTGCACCTGGAGCCCATCACAAAGACTGTATCTGGCAACTGTTGTGCATCCTTTACAATTTCACAGGTCAAATTTTGTCAAACTGTGTGAGGTTTTCCTAGTGCACCACACACCTCTCCCAGAGGAGAATTACCAATACCTGATCCTGAAGAGACTTTTGAAATACCTTGAGTCCAGAAATGGACTCTGTCCTGAACAGAATCTAGAAACAGTATTGTTTCTACCTCAACTCAGTCACTTTCTACATGGCACCAAAATGGGCTCAGAGGAAGATGAAAAAGATGGAAGGTAACCCCTGAACATTCAAAACCATGCAGCTGCAGGAGTTCTGGTAACTCTTGTGCCAGTCTTTGGGGAAGGCAGATGGACAAGTGTTTTGCAAATCAGCCTGGTCCAAAACATAATCTGTGCAACAGTCGTCACATCAGATCATCAACCTCTTTGCTGTGGCCCACCAAGCACACTGTATTGCTATCTGAACCAAACACGACCTGAGCCCTGTATTGTTCTTGGTTCATCTCATTTATCATGGACTTCAGCTTTTCCCTGAGTTCAGATGACACAGCAGAGCTGTTAGGAACATTTATTATTACTTCCTTGATCACATCTTGCAGTGCCTTTTCTATTTCATCAAAATTGTCAGTGGATAGGGTGAAGAAACGTAGTTCTGTGTCTCCTAACTCTACTTCCACCTTGTCACCAACTTGTAAAAAGTCACTCAGCTCTCCTGGACCACCATATGCCTTCTTCAAGAAGGTCCAAAACATGTGGGCTCATGTCAGAAACTGTCTTTTCAAACACCAACTTTTCCTTATCAGAGATCCAGTCTCCAGCCTTAACAAGCTTCTTTGCAGGACCTTCCAAGACTAACTGATCTGCTTCTCCCTGTGTGATCTTCACTTCCTGGAAAATCTCGTCCCAAATTCTGCTCAATCTCTTTCCAGAGGAAGGAGTTTGGCGGAGTTTGTTCTCAATAGTCGATGAATCGATGAAGTGTCCTTCTTAAATAAACCTGACCTGTCCTTGACATCCATCAACCGGGCTTTCACCTGAGAATGTTCCCCAACCACAACTGCCATCCCAGTCTTACTGTACACCTTCACCTCATCTGTGGTCTGATGAGAGCTGCAGGACTGAAGCAGAGCTTTGACTTTGTGAGGATCAAGCTCGTAGTGGTACGTGTAGCCATCAAAAAGCTTTTTTACCTCAGCTTTCCACATTGTAACTTCATCCACAGCACCAGGTTGAGCTACAGTCCAGTCCTGATTAAAACCCTCTCCTCCTCTGGGTAAAGTGGGCAGAGCAGGCCATGGGCAGAGCAGGCCACAGAGGCCAGTTTTTCTTCTAGTTCTTTCCCAGCTTTGGGACATTCCTTCAGATAACGAATGATGTAAAAATTGTAGTTGAGTTTAGTTCATATTCTTCACCACCTGGTCGAGGTGTTGAAGCAGGAATAGACTGTGGGCTCTGTGGTGAGAGGTATTCAAATACCAGTTTACTGGACACAGTTTTACCAATAAAAGCAGCTGATATAGAACAAAACTCAGAACAAAGCTAGCATATAATGCTCATATACATGAATATACAGTCTTTATGATGCATATGTAGCCTCATTAGTGTTATGAGATGTAAATGTATTCTTTCAATACTTGACTGAATCACCTGAGAATGTTGTGCAGACCACAACTGCCAACCTGTACAGCAGCTGTAAAATCCTTGGACCTGCAGTGGAGGTGCTGGGAGAGGAGGCATGAGGGTCCAGGGTGCTTCGGACAGTGAACACCAGAGGACCCATCTGCAAGCTCCACAACATGTTCAGATCTTTGTAAGACTGCCTGCTGATCTAAGACAGAAAACGTGACAGTGGTTATTGTGTGTTTTAAATTACAGAGGTCCAAATATCTTTCTCATAAACACACTGTTCTTTTATTAGATCGGCCTCTCTTTCTCTCATTTTCTGTCACTTACTGTTAGAAGATATGAAAGACATTATAAAACTTAATGCTGCCCTACATTTGGCTTGTTTATCCTTCTATCTTTTCTTATTTTCTAATTTCTCTCCTCATTCTCATCCCTCTATTTATGCCAGTGGGCAAAAGAACAAACAATACTGCTATTTGTGCTTAGAGTTTCAGCCTCTCTCTGACACAGTGTGCGTAACACAGTACTTCGACATGGAAAGAACAAAGTACGTCTATAACAAGTTTTATGAACTTTTAGGTACTTTTACAATTTATATGGAAAGTACTTTTAGGACTTTGTTATATAGTACTCATCTGTATTTATTTTTAAGTACTTTAAGTTTTTTACTTGAGTATTTCAATTTTCTTTCTACTTTATACTTCTGCTCCCCTACATTTTTCTGACAGGTGGAGTTATCTCACAGATTCAGATTTTTATAGACAAAAAAAAGATTTGATTATCAAATATGAGACTGTGCTATAGATTATACTATCCATCCAAAAGCAGCTACAATGTACTCTATCTCAGCTGTCAACAAATGCTGCTTACAAGCTGAGGTATGTAATAGTAGTATCCCTGTAATATGGTATATAGAATAATATGTCTCTCTGAAAGGGAGTCTTCTGAAAAGACTGATTATTTTCACTAGTATATTTTAAGTACATTTTGGTGTTAATACTTTTACATAAGAGGAAGTAACTTGTAACAGAGTAATTTCACAGGACTTTGTTGCTCCTTCCATCATTAAGAACAGCTGATTTTACCTCGATGGTATCGTCAATGAAACTGGAGTTTGACTTGATGGAAGTAAAATGGCGTTCTCGAAATCGTTTTTTCTGAGAGGTGATTTAAAAGATGTCACTAACTCTGCAAGTCTCAGACCTTCAGGCAGAATAAAAGCTGAGTGTAGCTGGTACATACTTCTGACTCTGGCAGGCGACTCAAGATAGTTTGCTTTTGCTCTGGCTGCACTTTACATTAACTTTCCTGGAATCCGAAACTTAGATTTCTCTAATTGGGATCCCAGTCTTACAACACTCCTGCACTCTCAGTAGGATCATTGCCCTGTTCAGTAGTTTGGTATTATCACAGTGAGCATATTGGGCAGTAATTATCATCATTTCATCAATTACATTAATATAGTAGATGCAGTAACATAATGGTTCACACAGCTCATACTTCTTTAATCGACATTAACATTAATTTACAACATATAATGATGATTGATGTGAATGTACAGTTTCTTACCTTTCTCATGTTTGAAATCAACACTGTAGGTTGTGTCGTTCACTCTTCTCAGCGGTCCGCAGTCCCCTCCTCCTGATCTGCGGCGAATATGGAAATACATTTCTACTTTCTTCATCTGCTCCCTTCCCAGACTGTGACATTCAAAGAAAACTGGATATTGATATGTATCCCCCATAGTTTAAACTCCTGTGCAGAGACAAATCAAACCAGACATCTGCGGTGTTTCGTTTGGAAATGTGTGGTGTGTGTCTCTGATCTGTTCAGACCAGCCTGTGTCTAGACTGAACAACAGGGCGGTGCCACAGGTTGTCACTACTTTATGGTTTTTCATTGTTAGATGAGATGGCACAGATATATGCAGCCAGCAGCAAACTGATAAATAACACTCATTTTATGACTACTTATATATGAAAAAAAAACAACAAACATTATTAACTGTCTTTACTGTCCCACTGCTGTATGAATGAAAGAAAAAGAACAGACTTTTGATTGCTTGATTCCTTCATATATACATTTATTCCTGTTTTTACCTCATACACGTAAGATATACTGATGAGTATTGAAGTGTTAACCTTTCCCATCACCACAAACTGGACATGCACATCAAGCAGAAAACCTCAAAACATTATTACTACAAATAAGGAAGTGTTCATGGTTTATTTTCCATAGGGGCTGTGCATGAATAAATAAGTGCACCCTTTGTTTGCCAAAAAGCCAATCATAGAAAGAAATGTACCTTATTTTACATATTACATTGCTTGTGTTTGGGCTGGTTACACCTTCTTATGAACAAAGACTTAAAGAAGTCCAGTAAGAGAAATCCAAAAATATTATTATTTAACTGTGTTTGATGTAAGAAGCCAGTTATTTTTCTGCATTTTCTGGACTTCTGAAATGTGTCTTCAGGTTAAAATAATGTCTAAAAGCAATTCCCATGCAATTAGAAGATGTTATGAAGTATCAAGGTAATTTATGAGGCATTAAGGAGGGTCTCGGGTCTCCGGGGACCTAAACAGGACATTAGTTATCTGAGCAGATAGATTCATTGCATAATTTCTTGAGAACAAAGTTGACACAGAAACAAAGATTTCTATATAAAAATATCCCTTGGGACTTAAAGTTACTGGCTGTTCCACTGATTATGATGGTTGAGTGGAAAAGTCCTGGTACAGAGCAACTAATCAGCTCCTTTGTTTTACTGGGCTTAAAATGCACTTTGCTGGTACAACCTCTCCATGCATATCAGCCTCACACAAAAGGTCATATCACTTGTGTATTAGCCTAATCCATATTTCTTTTTTTATCAGGCATGACATTCATAAGTAAATACAGAGAATAACATAGGAGGAAACACACCCAGTTGTGTAGGCCTTGTGCTTAGAAGGGAAACCAGAGCCTCTGCAATAAAATACAGACTCTCACAGTAATAAAAGTTGAAAAAAGAGACAGGAATCGGGTTACTACAGGTCTAAAATTGTTAAGCAAACTGAGGACTGGAACTACATGAGAAAGTTTCTAAGAGGACTGAGTGGAAACAGTCCTTTGACATCCTACTTTCAAATCAGCTGCCCTACACCAGCCCCTCTCCTCTAAGATCTGAGATATTTTATTACATTTTAGTCACCCATTAACATCAATAGAGGTTGATTAAATAACTAAAAAACACCAGTCAGTGTCACACAGTACAGCTCCGTGACATCAAACTACAGCTTCCAAACTGACCATACAGTTTAATCAGCACCATTACATGGAGGTAGTATCTCAGAGTTTTAAGTTTAGTTTCTGTACACTGTACTGACAGCATTAGCTGCCATCTGTGCTGCTTCCAATACAGTTTCTGCTTTCTCAGCAGCATCATAACCAACAGCGCCACCTATCATTCCTCCAACTGCAGTTGCACCAAGTGTGGTTACGGCAGCTCTTAGTACTGCTGTTTCTCCCACTGCTGCAACTGCACCTCCAACTGCTGGCATTGTTTTCAGATGTTTCATGAATTTTGTTGGCTTTTGATTTGGGTTTACGCCAAAAAAAGCTCCTATCAGTACTCCTGTTGCAGTGCCTACCAGCTGGATCAGAAACCTCAGAGAAAATCTGCTTTTAGCCTGTTGTCTGATCTCTTTTACTGGCATGTTTACTGATGACTGTTTTATGTTGTCTTCCTCTTTCTGTATTTCTTTCTCCACATCCTGAAACAAATCATTGGTATAAGTAGTCTCCATTGTTTTCCATCACCATCTTGTCTATGGTGTTGAGTAGTTCCTCCACCTGGAACAGGTTGCTCCTTGTACTCATTCTGCTGTCTGTTGTTCCAGTATTTATTATCAACGACGTGGCATCGGCCGCTGCACTTCTTCACCAGATCACTCAGATTCTTTTTCTGACCGATAAACTCCTCAATTTTTATCCCTTTAGGGAGCTGGTCACCATGAGTGAAGACAATTACAGCATATTTCAAAGCATCTTCAGAGAAATACTGGAATATTTTGGTGATGACAGCCTTCTCATGCTCTGTGAATCTCTCCACTTTAAGCACAATGAGAAAAGCATGAGGCCCAGGAGCACACTCTGTGATACACTTCACTATCTCAGGCTTCATCTGCTCCTCAGATCTTTCTGCATCAAAGAAACCAGGAGTGTCAATCAAAGTGATGCTTCTTCCATTGACAGATTTGGTTTCTGCTTGACATTTTCTGGTACCAGAGTCAGGAGAATAGTTTGTGGTGAACAGTTCCTCCCCAAATATGGTGTTAGCCAGGTTGCTTTTTCCAGATCCAGTTTTTCCCAGCAGGACAATCCGCTTTGTAGTCGACTTCCCCACTAGAAAAGAATAATAACTGTTACATGTACATTTACTTGCTTGTTTGCTTTCTTTAACGGTAACTGTGAGCTTTTAAGAGCAAGCATACTCAAGCAGTTTGGGAAAGATTAACCAGTATATGATGTGCAGTTATGCTTAGTTCAGTTACCAGGTACGAAAAACATGATTGAATTCTAATTCTTTGCTGTCATATAATATCAATATCCACCTTGGTCTTGTTGATGAACATCAATTTGTGATTTTCTTGAGTTGAAAATCTTCTTGTACAGACTTAAGGACCTGCAGAAGATCATAGTATATGGTTTAGTACCAATTCCAGTATATATTCACTTAGTGCAGAAAAAAATGTTGGCTGATGTTTGTTGCTCAAGTGGTTTTAAAATACAATTGATTGAACACAATGCATTTTCCGACATTTCTGAAAAACATGACTAGCCATTGGTGATACCGGGACATTCACCTAGGAGGATAGCAGGAGATGTGGCAGGGGTTAGACACTTAACAGTTTTTTCAAACTTCCATTTTATTGAACATTTTAACGTTTTGCTTTATCTTTCCCTAACATGATGCCAAATGGTGTTTGCTTACTATAAATCACACACCCAAAGATAGATAGATAGATAGATAGATAGATAGATAGATAGATAGATAGATAGATAGATAGATAGATAGATAGATAGATAGATAGATAGATAGATAGATAGATAGATAGATAGATACTTTATTGATCTCCAAGAGAAATTCACATTGGAAGAAACAAAATCTTGTCACTTATAATACTTGTTATGCACACAATTATAATACATCTTCCTCAATTTGGTGCCCTTGTTAGCACTTTACTTTAAAGAGAGAATTAAGAAGTGGGTATCCTAAACCTCAAAACCCTCCTGTTTTCATTGACACGTGTGAAATAGATTAAAAATGAAATGACTGAAAAATGCATCTGAAATGCATCCTGTGTTGATAAGCTCCAATAGACTCCATCCTTTATTGAGCTTTGCTGCTCAATTAACTGATTGGTTAAGATACCAACAAAGACGGCAGCATTTTTTTAAAAAGGCATTCACTATTCACTTTGCAGCCTGTCGTATGGAAAAGTGCTTGTGCAAGTATCCCAAACAATGCAGGGAGTAGCTCTTATCAAGTCAAATCAGATGTGATACATTTTCTTAAAATCTTAGAAATGTTTCTCACCTGCTGGGTCTCATTGCTTTCCTGTATGGTCTCTACACGTGGACAATATTTCCAGGTAGCCCCAGCAGTGGCTTCTCTTGCAGTGTCTTGGGCAACAGCATCCATTGGGAACTCCAAGTTCACTTGGTGCAGTGTTTCCGCGTAGTTTTGCTCTGGAGAAGCCTGTCACATGCCCCCTGCATGGCCCTGACTACCTCTCCTCTGTTATCAATCAGGATGATTCTGCTCAGACATTCGCCCTCCCTGACTGCCAAATCCTTTAACAGCAGTCACAATAGCTTCAGAGCACACATCAACAGGAACACCAAACAGCACCAGAGCTGATACAGGGCATAGCTATGGACTCAAACTCCATCATTTCTGCTAAATTCAGAGCAGAATGGATAGCTTTTTCTAGTAAAGATCCTCTCTCTGCCACCAACAGCATGCAGCAAGTTTTTTGCATTTTAAGTTTCCCCCTGTTGTCACTACTACATCACCTGTAGGAATTTTTCCAGTGTGCTTTACCAGAGCATTGCTCTCCTTTTGTACCTCAGGGCCACCTGCTTTACTCAGTGCAGCAGCAACACCTCCATAGTGGTCGAGATCTTCATTGGCAGCATTTACCAGGGCATCAGCTTCCAGTTCAGTGTAATGTCACCCTGACACACCACCTGCACCTGGAAGCCTCATCACAAAGACTGTATCTGGCAACTGTTGTGTTTACTTCACTCAAACTCAAACATGCCAAATTTTGAGCAACACTTAGAAGTTCATCTTTCCCAGAGGGATCCTGAAGAGAGGAGTCCAGAAATGGACCCAGTCTGTTTCTAACCTCAGTCACTTTGTTGGAGACGGACCTTCCTGCAGCAATTCTGGTAACTCTTGTGCCAGCTTTGGGGGGAGGCAGATTAACACAGTGTTTTGCAAATCAGACTGGTCCAAAATAAACTGTGCAACAGCGTCACTCAGATCATCAACCTCTTTGCTGTGGCCCTACCAAGCACACTGTGCTGTCTGAACCAAACACGACCTGGAGCCCTGTATTTGTTCTTGGTTCATCTCATTTGTCATGGACTTCAGCTTTTCCCTCAGTTCAGATGGCACAGCAGAGCTGTTAGGAACATTTATTATTACTTCCTTGATCACATCTTGCAGTGCCTTTTCTATTTCATCAAAATTGTCAGTGGATAGGGTGAAGAAACGTAGTTCTGTGTCTCTTAACTCTACTTCCACCTTGTCACCGACTTGTAAAAAGTCACTCAGCTCTCCTGGACCATCATATGCCTTCTTCAAGAAGGCCAAAACATGTGGGCTCATGTCAGAAACTGTCTTTTCAAACACCAACTTTTCCTTATCAGAGATCCAGTCTCCAGCCTTAACAAGCTCCTTCTGCAGGACCTTCCAAGGACTAACTGACCTGCTTCTCCCTGTGTGATCTTCACTCCTGGAAAATCTCGTCCTAAACTGTTCTCAATCTCTTTCCAGAGGAGGCGGAGTTTGGCTTTGCCTAGTCGACAAATACAAGTATCCTTCTTAAATTAAATCTGACCTTGTCCTTGACATCCATCAACCGGGCTTTCACCTGAGAATGTTCCCCAACCACAACTGCCATCCCAATCTCACTGTACACCTTCACCTCATCTGTGGTCTGATGAGAGCTGCAGGACTGAAGCAGAGCTTTGACTCTGTGAGGATCAAACTCGTAGTGGCACAGGTAGCCATCAAAAAGCTTTTTTACCTCAGCTTTCCACATTGTAACTTCATGCACAGCACCAGGTTGAGCTACAGTCCAGATTAAAACCCTCTCCTCCTCTGGGTAAAGTTGGGCAGAAGCAGGCCACAGAGGCCAGTTTTTCTTCTAGTTCTTTCCCAGCTTTGGGACATTCCTTCAGATAATGAATGAGGTAAAAATCGAGTTGTAGTTCATATTCTTCACCACCTGGTGGAGTTGTTGAAGCAGGAATAGACTGTGGGCTCTGTGGTGAGAGGTATTCAAATACCAGTTTACTGGTCACAGTTTTACCAATAAAAGAAGCTAATTTAGAACAAAATTTCAGAACAAAGCTAGCATATAATGCTCATATACATGAATATACATTGTTTATGATGCACTATGTAGCCTCATTAGTGTTATGAGATGTAAATGTATTCTTTCAATACTTGACTGAATGACAGAAATGTTGTGCTAACCTGTACAGCAGCTGTAAAATCCTGGCTTGCAGTGTAGGCGGTGCTGGGAGAGGAGGCATGAGGCTCCAGGCTGCTTCGGACAGTGAACACCAGAGGACCATCTGCAAGCTCCACAACATGTTCAGATCTCTGTAAGACTGCCTGCTGATCTAAGACAGAAAAAATGCTTAAGTTATTGCAAGTTTTAAAAGAGTGAATTGCTTCTCTTTTGTCATAAACCATACACCATCATCTCTATAAACTTTGGAGATTGATGGTGGATTACCCTTCAATAATACCCCCCCTTCTTTATTCTAAAAAACACTGCATCTGCTTTGGAAACTTTGAGGTTTCTGGGTTCCATAATTCCCCAGTATCTAAAGTGTCGGTCCACCATAGTCACCATCGCGACATTACCATCACACTTAATGTCTCTCTGGGGATCAAAAAGTCGTCTATCTATTCATCCATCCATCCATCCATCCATGTGTGTTTTGGATCAGCCACCAGACAAGACAGGAAACATCAGGACTGCTGAAATAATCAGATAAGATAAGATCCTCGGGTGTCAACCGGCCTCCACTTGTGAAATGGGCAGGAAACATTGTTGAAGATTCATCACGCATCTCAACATAAATCTATTCATGTATCTATGTATATAATGTGTTTACTGTATATAGTAAATATACGGTCATAGCCAACTTCCTCATGTATATAAAGCAACCTGTTACAGTTATATTTATTTCCTTCCTCTTACATCCCCAGTGGGCTGATTGTTGTTGGTTCCAACATTATAAAGTACTTCAACAGGAGTCATTATTATGTCGCGGAAAGTAATCACATACATTTACATATGTAAATGAGGTATTTCTACTTTACAGGAGTATTTCATTTTCTACTTCATTACATCTTTCAGCTGAAGTTACTTTACTGATTTGACAAAGCTTTCAATCACTTGACAAATATGATACTGTGCTAAAGTATATAAAGCAGTTAAAATGTGCTTCACATGTAGCTGCTGTCACATACAGGCTGCTTATGTGTTGGTGCATCAGTAATAATATTGCAATAGTATTACACTATACAACAACTGAAAAACACCTTTCTGCCAAGCAAGTTCCTTAATTAATTTTAATATAAAGATAAATAAGTACATTCATGCTGTTAACACATTTTGCACTTGTACTTATGCGGAGTGTTTTTTCAGACACGATTTAGGTACTTTTCCACAACAAGTAACAGCTGATTTTATTTCCGAGAAGTTACTGCAAATTCGGCCAGCCAAGTCATATGATGAGGTAACATGTCCTGTGCAGTGGATTAGTTTCGCTTTCCGGCGTGCTTAAAATAGCCTATTATAGACATCCGAGCCACTTAAAAACTTTTTCTCTGACAGCAATGATTTGTTTGTTTGTTTAGTATTCACTTTCACTTTCTCACTTTCTCGGCGAAAGTGAAACTAAAAAGATTCACAAAAGTCCGGTTAAATTTAAACATTTTGAATGTTTTAATAGAACACTATACCACAACAGTCAATACCATGTTGCTTTAAGGCGAATGAAATAAAATAAAATAAAAGAAAACAACTGAAGCCATTCATTGATGATATTAGTTCAAACAGCTCACATAACTAACACAGCACAACACATAGCATGGCACAAAATATTAGTATAGAAGACTATAGAGGACAAATGATAATAAACATAAGCTGATCATTAATGTAGAGTTTCTCATGGCCTACCACTCTGCATGTTTGAAATCAACACTGTAGGTTGTGTCGTTCACTCTTCTCAGCGGTCCGCAGTCCCCTCCTCCTGATCTGCGGCGAATACGGAAATACCTTTTCTACTTTCTTCATCTGCTCCCTTCCCAGACTGCGACACTCAAAGAAAACAGGATATCGATAAGTATCTCCCATAGTTTAACTCCTGTGCAGAGAAAAATCAAACCAGACATCCACGGCGTTTCATTCTGAAATGATGTGTTGTGCTTTTTCTGATCCAGTTAGACCAGCCTGTGTCAGGGCGGTGCCACAGGTTGTCACTACTTTATGTTTTTTCATGTTTACATAAGATGGCACAGATGTAGGCAGCCAGAAGCAAACTGATAAATCACACTCATTTTATGACTACGTATATATGAAAAAAATAACATTGTCCTGTGTCAACTGTGTCCTCCCTGCCCAGACTGCGACACTCAAGGAAAACTGGATACTGGTAAACACCATCCATAGTTCAAGCCTTGTGTGCAAAAAAAGGATCAAAGAGAAGCAGAGGCCGAGTTCAACTTGAAGAGCAGCAAGTCCGGCGAGATCCTACCAGTCAACCTGTGCCCTTTAGCGGTGCAAAAGATGTCGTTGCATTCTGAAAAAAAAAAAAAAAAAAAACACTAGGCCTCAAGCACCCTCATGCTATGTGATTAAAAAAAAAAACAACTCCTTTTAATTGTACCTTATTACAGTTTTTCTCAGTTACTTTGGTGCATTTCTCTGATCAGAATTAACATTCTTAAGTCATTTGTGCTCATCACAGTAGAAATTTCTCATTCCTTTGAACAAATTGCAAATGCTTTTGGACATGCATCAATTGCTGCTTTCATACAATTCTCTGCTGTTTTATAACATCATCATTTGCTTAAGTCATGTGAGTCAAAATGAACTATACTTATAAATGCTGAATAGTCAATTCCCTACAAAACTAATAGTGCTCATTTCATTTCATTGCTTGAGTCATTACATACAAAAATGTTGAACTAGTTGTCAAAATCTGTCAAGCAAATTTTATACATTTCTTTATATTTTTTCCTGAATGTCTCCTAAATTGAACAGTTGCTCTCACTGACTGTTGAGGAGGAATATATCCCTCCCTACTCTCCATTCCTAAATCCAATAGAGGAGTTTTTCTCTGCCTGGAGGTGGAAGGTATATGACCGGCGTCCACATACCCAAATGGCCCTGCTAGCAGCCAGCCAGCATGTGATGAAGCATGCAGAGTGATGCAGAGGGTCATGCAGAGTCCTGCATAGGGTGGATTCGCCACTTGAGGAAATACTTTTCTCGCTGCATTGCAAGGGATGATATTCGCTGTGATGTAGATGAAAATATGAGATGAAAATATGGGCAGACAAACAGGAACGTCTGGATGTGCAGGAATGATTCACAGTACTCTATGTTCAGTTACAATATGTACTGTAATATTGTTTATAGTTGTGCACAGATCTACCCAAAGGCTGTTTTTATATACTGCTCACAAAAATTAAAGGAACACTTTTTTTATTGATGCCTGGCATGAAATCAGTTAAACCTGTCTGATAATTTTCTGGTTGGTTAAGCAGCTGAGGGCCGTTAATCACTTTAGCTGTATTGGTGTTCATGGAATTGGAATTAAAAACAGGTGCACCACAGTGGCAACAATTACAAAACCCTCAAAACAGGACTGGTTTTACATGTGGAGGTCATTTCAAGTTTTTGATTTTTCAGGTTGTCCAACTTCTGGTTTTCTGCCTGGAGGATTATCTCTCCAGAACTGGCAGTAGTGCAGGCGGTCCAACAGTTCCAGGCACAGGGTCCAACTTCTCCAGGATGGCACATCCACACGTGCTGCAGCAAGAAGGTTTAATGTGTCTCCCAGCACAGCATCTCCAGAACATGGAGGAGATTTCCTGGTGGTTACATAGGGCCGTAGAGAGGTTATTCCACTGGTGTGAGCCATCAGCAAGCGATACCTGCTCCTTTGTGCAAGGCGGCAGGCTGAGCACTGCTCGTGCCCTCAGTCCAGAGGGCCAGGCTGGTGTCCAGAGGGCCACTGGTGTGAATGCTCTCTACTGGCCAGAACAATGAAGCATGTGTGGCCAGATTTCTGACCCACGATTTTGAGCAGATGACATCACTGCAGAGTCCTGGCATAGCACGACAAGGAGAACGTTTGCTGAACACCAGATTCGCCACTGGCGCCCTGAGTTCAACATGAGACCTGTGCAATACGTGAAAGTCAGTTTTCTCGTTCAACTGCATTGCAAGTCTGGGGGGCATATCCATGGAGGGACGCACAGATATGGTTCTCTGCTGCCATAAGGTACCGAGATGAAATCCTTCAGCCCATGTCAACCCTACGCTGGTGCACGCTAGGGTCCTGGTTTCCTCCTAATGCACGACAATGTTTCCTCCTAATGCACGACAATGTGGCAGACAGGCAGTACTGGAGGATGAAGGAAGGAACTTAAATTGAACTTAAACCCAATAGAAACAATGTGTGGAACTTAAATTGAACTTAAACCCAATGTTTAGTCCATTATGTGTGGCCGAAATTATGTTTGGCAGCCGTCTGGAGTTGCTCCTGACAGGGATGCACAACAGCTCAGGCCCTCACACATGATCTGGGAGGAAATGCCACAAGACACAGTCGCCATCCGTCGTCTCATTAGGAGAGCACGTTGTCAACTCATATGTGGGGTAGCCACACAAGATACTGAAAAGCATTTTGAGTTGCAGAAATTAAGTTTTTGAAAAAATGGACTAGCCTGCCACATCTTCATTTCGCTCTGACTCTGATTTAGGGTGGTGTCTACACAATTGATCCCTCTGTAGGCTGAAAACTTTTATTTCCATTAAAAGACTTGGCATCCTTTTGTTCCTAAGACATTGCCCTGTTCGTTATTTGTATAGATATCCAACTTCATATTGAGATCTGATGTATCTAATGTGTTTCTTTAAAGTGTTCCTTTAATTTTTGTGAGCAGTGTATTTGTTGTAAATGCGTGACTGTAGTGTACTTTTCTTTTGCACAATGCTGTGAACAAATTAGAATTGCAAAGAGCATATGCGGTAAAAATGTGAAATATACTGTAATTTTCAAATGGCTGTGCAAGAAGTGTATAGTGCTGTCTGCATTGCACAGTGCTGCATTGGAAAACACTTGCAGAGTAAACTGCCATATGATAACATGACAAAGTCATTTGACTATTTTGTTCATAAACAATGGTGTCAAGACTTCTCATTTTGATGACGCTGACTTGCTTTTGAGGAATGAACTATCTATTTTGAGCAAGTGACACACTTTTGCAGGTTATCAAGTAGGTTTTGCAGTTTGTGTGAATTTCTTATATGTAAACTGTGTAAATAAAAGACTGAACAAAAAACAAATTTCCCCATTGTGGGATTAAAGGTTTCTTCTTTAATACCATATTTCTATATATTGAATTTTTAGTAATTTTTTTTACTTGTGATTTCCTTTCAAAATAGTTTTTGAGCATTGTTATGTCACTTCCTCAGTGTTTGTTTTACAGGAATTAATCACAAGTGCAATTTATTGATTTGTATCAGGTGCCTCCTCTCAGGTCACATCAGCTTCATACCAAAGTGTATTTGACAGGCAGGGTCTCAGAGCTGATCTGTTATACTAAACGTACTAAAAATAAATTGTTGATCTCACCGACAGAAGATGGATGTTATGATTGTAGGCAAGGCTAAGCTAGGCTAGGACCCCAGGATGCAGAACCATGACCAGACCAGACACAGAAGTGGTTGAAACAGTCTTTAATATTTGTTGAAGACAGATTTAAACAGTCCAAATTCAGAGCCGAGGGTCCAATTACCACCGTGGCGGCTCTGGCGATTAGTGGATGGTTGAGACAGCTTGGCAGGTGGCTAGGCTGAGCAGGGACAGAGCAGGCCGACTGGCAGAGCGTGATGAGTTGCCGGTGTGGAGATGCGGAGCTGATGTCAAGCTGGGCTGCGACAGTGAAGACAGGACTGAGGAGAGTGAGACAAGCTAGAAGGAGGATGAGGGGAACCAGGCAGGCAAACACAGCAACAACCAGGAGTCTGAAGACACGTATTAGCAAAAAGCAAAAAACCCAGAGCTAGATTAGGCCGAGACCGAAGTACCAAGTAGATAACTGAACGATCTGGCAAGAGAGTGGATGAATGAGCCGGAGCTTAAGTACTGCAGTGGAGTGGGTGGTTGATTGGAGAATGACTTCCAGGTGCAGTGATCAGGCCAGGTGAGATGATGAGTGTACTGAGGTAACTCAGTGAGGTAACCTCCTCGTCCTCCTCGGGAAACAGACATGACATGACAGACGAACACAGACAGAGGGAGGACAAACGCACACAAAAAGGGAGAAGGGGAACAGACACAGGGGAAACAGACAGGGATCCTAACAATGGATTATTGATAGCATGGTATGCCTGCCTGCAGCTTTCTATTTTCAGAAAATTCCCCAGGACTTTTAATGTACATGGTAAATAACCGTACATTTGGATGTAACATGTTCACCTTTTTTAAAGTAGTTTAAGGTAACAATGCATCTCCACATTTTTTAAAAATGTTTCAAATTTTCCCAAAATTGACTCTAAGTCCCAGCACAAACAAAAAAGCAACTAAAACCATAATACTTGATGTCCCTTTAAAGGGTGAATTTATTTTAGGACTGTTGTATAATATACTGCATTAGTTTTAGCCAGCTTTAAACTGGCAGCTGAGTGCATCTCCTACACAGGGAGGGTGAGTAACCTGAGAAAGGAGGAGCAGAGTTCACACTTCTGTTGGCAAGCACCCATCACTTAAGTTTTCTGTCTTGCAGTTTCTGCATTCAGGATCTGTATATCCTGTTTAATGGACTCAAATTATCTCACAATTTGAGTATTTATCATGAGTAAGGACTGACTGGAGTAGTATCTGCTGATGTCTTTGTGTCACACTGTCACAGGCCGAGTACAACCATTCAAACTGACCTCCCAGTAACACCCTGTCTGCACAACACCTGATTAACACATATTAAATCCTGTCTGAAGGGGACAAATATCACAATGCCGCGCTCCCGCAGCTGCTCAGCACCTGCATTACCCAGATGAGATTAACATTTCGAACACACCCTCATATTAATCAGTCGTTACCTGCCTAAAACTTGAATAAAATCCCATAAACAAAATGGAGAAATGAGAAAAAAATACATTTATTTGAATTTATAAATGAATTTATCACCTAAAATGTTTACAACAAATAATTTGTGGCTTAAAAGAGAGAAAACCAGTGTAAAAAAAGTAAATCAAAGTCACATTAAAGTTAATTTACCATACCACTCAAATAGAGACCCAGTCATTTAACATGATTAATTGTTTGATAATTTACACATACATTTTTCATACATGATCAATATATGAAAGTGGCCCTTTTTCCTTACATTACAATTCTTATTACATAATTTACCAAGTGATTTACAAATAAGTAATAACAATAATAATAATTTGTTAACATTTCCCTCCACCCTTTTCACAGTCACGGCTTATCTTGATTTGATTCTGTTGTGATTGTTCTTCCCCTTAACTGAGGATGCGCTAAACTAAAAAAAATTTTACACATATCAAGTGACGGAGTCATTTTAGCTTCTTTTACAGCTCATTGTTTTGCTTTTCAGGCCAACAAACTCTTATCTACGATGTTTTTTTAGCCTCTTCAGGCTCCTGTTGCTTTCAGAAAAACACATGCTCAGCACAAAAAGGAGACGATCAAAGTTAGTGAAAGTGAATAGTGATTAAAACTAGAGATATTTCCCTCTAGAGCTGGTGGGAACAAAAATAAAAAGGACAATGAATGTTGGATAATTATTTGCTAGGTGACCTGAAACAGGACTCCATGTCTATTCCACTTGTCTTTAAAGCAGCTTTTCCTTTGTTGATGACAGCATTAGCTGCAATCTTTGCTGCTTCCAATGGTGTTTCTGCTCCCTCAGCTGCATCATGCCCAATCATGCCACCTACTACTACTCCTCCTGCTACAGCAAAGCCTGCTGTTGCCACTCCAGCAGCTGCCAGTTCTATTTCTGTTCCTCCTGCTACTGCTGTCACTGCACGTACTGCTACGTTTATTACTGACTTGGGGCTACCCGGATGTTTCAGAGCTGTGATAACTAATCCAACCATTGCTGCCACACCAAAAAAAGCTCCTACTATCAGTACTCCTGTTGCAGTACCTGCCAGCTGGTTCAGAAACCTCTGAAAAACTCTATCTTTAGCCTGTTGTCTGATCTCTTCTATCGGTATGTTTCCTGATGACTGTTTTATGATCTCTACCTCTGTCTCTATTTCTTTCTCCACCTCTTGAAAGCATCTCATTGGTATAGTAGTCTCCATTGTTTTCCTATCACCATCTTGTCTATGGTGTTGAGTAGTTCCTCCACCTGGAACAGGTTGCTCCTGTACTCATTCTGCTGTCTGTTCTTCCAGCGTTTATTATCAATGACGTGGCATCGGCCGCTGCACTTCTTCACCAGATCACTCAGATTCTTATTCTGACTGACAAACTCCTCAATTTTCATCCCTTCAGAGAGCTCGTCACCATGAGTGAAGACAATTACAGCATATTTTAGGACATTTTCAGAGAAATACCGGGAAATTTCAGAGATGACAGCCTGCTCATGCTCTGTGAATTTCTCCACTTTAAGCACAATGAGAAAAACATGAGGCCCAGAAGCCCTGGCACACTCTGTGATAGACCTCACTATCTCAGGCTCAGGCTGCTCCTCAGACCTTTCTGCATCAAAGAAACCAGGAGTGTCAATCAAAGTGATGCTTGTTCCATTGACAGATTTGGTTTCTGCTTGACATTTTCTTGTTCCAGAGTTGGGAGAATGGTTTGTCTTAAACAGCTCCTCCCCAAATATGGTGTTAGCCAGGCTGCTTTTCCCAGATCCAGTTTTTCCCAGCAGGACGATCCTCTTTGTAGTCGACACTAGAAGAGAACAATGACTTAAGTCCATTTTATTTGCTTACTTTCTTTAGCTGTGGACTGTAAAGTGTAGTTTAGTCGTGCTTTTTGGGAAAAAGTAAAGAGTACCTGATGTACATTTTGGTGAAAGTAAGGAAGCAATGCTATATGACTGTAAAGACCTTGACACAGGGTGCGGACCCAAAATCACGAAAGATCAGGTTCAAAGATCAGGTTAAAATTTAATTTTAAAACAAAAAGCGCTCACAAGGATAATGAAGAAAAACAAACAAAAAAAAAATGCTCATGGGGAGGATCAAAGAACAAACAAAATTCACAAAACAAACAACAAACAACAAACATTCAAACCAAAAAACATGAAACAGGCAATTAAAGCATGAACACTCACTGGTTACCTTGACAGGCAATCATGACACTGAACAAGATGAGCAAACACAGGACAAAGGAAGTCAAGGACTATTTATACATGAGGTAAGGGGGAACAGATGAGACCAATCAGGGGTGGAGTAGACAAGTACACTGTCAGGAAAACACACAAAGGCAGGAAGTGGGTATCTGAAACAAGAGGGAAGGAAGTGCACAACGAGACTAGATATAAGTGACTTCAGCTTAAAATGTGACATGCATATGTCAAGACTAAACATGAAACTAACCTAAGTTGTGGCAACAACACTTAAATATGCAAAACTAACAAACATGACAAGACACAACAATGACAATGCCAGCATGCTCATATCAGGCAAATTAAAATAATAATGTTGCTTGGTCCACACAGGGAAACTGCAATGGCTAATGTCTTTCAACAATAAAAGTTACACCGAACTGAAATATTAAAAAAAGACTGCAACATATTTGTCAATACCATGGTGAATTATTCATTAAAGCAGTCACATACACTCTATAATGCTGACAGAATAAATCATCTTAAATGTTCCAGTAAAGAAAGCTTCTGTTATTCACAGAAATAACTTTTTTTTTTAATGCCGCATAACTAAATCTACTGTATTATAAATAGGAATACATCTTTGATTGTACTGTTAGTAACAAAATGACAATTGGCTTTAAACACACTTCTCTACTGAAGTTTGCTTTTAACTAATAATTAGTTTAATTAGTCAGAAAACAAAACCATAAAAAAATGGGCGCCACAGGACTAAATCCCAGTTCTTTGCTTTCATATAATATCTATACTCACGTTGGCCTGGTTGGTCATTTTCTTGTGTGAATCCCTCATGCTGGAAAGCTTCCTGGACAGACTTGAAGACCTACAGAGGTAAGAAATTATTTTGTTTAATACCAGTTCCAGTTTACGAAAAACTGTCTGATGTTTATTGCTCAGTGGTCTTAAGATACAATTGATTATACTGATCTAATACAACTGTGAGATTTATGCCACTAATCATTCAAGTATTTTCCATTACCTCACTAGTCTCTTTGTCTTTGGGGTGGATGACAATGCGGAACAGGAATGGTGTCCTACTGACTCGGCTTCGTTCAAACGCATGAACCTGCTCCAAAAGAACCCTGGCAACCACACTGTCAGGAAAACGTAGGGCAATCCCAGCCCCAACTACAGGGAGAGCAACCGATCCAAACCCTCTATTCTCACACAAAGTTAGCATTGTGGTGATGCCTAGTCTCAGAACCTGGAAAAGGTGAAATTAAATTTTTTTAGGCTATACATAGCAAATACTATATCACAGTGTATAGAACTGGAAAATGCTTCTGACAAAGTTTTCTCAAGACTAAGACATTAAGAAAAAAAAACCCTCTACTATTATCACCTGGATTGCGGTTCCATTCAGATCATAATCCCAGGGAGAGAGGTTGAGGAAGAACAGGTTGAGAAAGAACATTACATTAGCTGGAAGTCCAGTCAGGCCATCCACCAAGACTGTGCCATCACCAAGGCATTTCTTGCTGTGTCACCAGTTTCAGTGTTTCTTCTCTTGCTGCCTTTCTGAACCCTGCAGTTCAGCTGCCATCCAACCATCTTGAACAAAGTGTTTCCAACACGTGTGGAGAGAGGTTCATGACCAACCATGGGCGATACCAGGGCATCCACCTATGGGGAGAGCCAGGCACATCACCAAAGTAAGAAAAGCTATTTATAATACCCTTCCTGTTTAGATAATACATTCATGCTTCTTTTTGTCATGTAGAACAACATTCAATCAAGTATTCTAAACATTAGTCAGTATAGTTGGTATAGTTAGTCAGTATTAGTCAGTATAATTTAATATCCAGCATAATCCAATGTGTCCAACATATCCAACAATGACAATCTGAAGTCCAATCAGGTGTGATACATTTTCTTAAACTCTCAGAAATGTTTCTCACCTGCTGGGTCTCAATGGTTCCCTGTATGATCTCAACATGGACACCATTTCCAGGAAGCTCCAGCAGCATCTCCTATTGCAGTGGCAGTAGCATCCATTGGGAACCTCAAATCACTTGGTGCAGTGTTTTCACAGAGCTGTGGTGCTTCTTCCTTTATTGACAACAGCTGATTTGTACTTCAAGGATTACTGAACGGTAGTTGGTGCCATCACTATGTCCCTGTGATATAATAATATACTTCATTTACACAGCACTTGTCAACGACGTGGCATCAGCCGCCGCACTTCTTCACCAGATCACTCAGATTCCTTCTCAGACCAACAAAATCCTCTATTTTCATCCCTTTAGGGAGTTGGTCACCATGAGTGAAGACAGTTACAGTATATTTTAACACAATCTGGCAGCATCTTCAGAGAGGCATGAGGCCGCACTCACTTCAACATGCTCAGATGTCTGTAAGACATGCTGATCTAAGATAGAAAACTTGGCAGTTAGTTTTAAAAGAGAAAATTGGCCCTCTTTTGTCATAAACCCCAATTTCCTATTTGGTGAGATTCTCTTCTCTTTTCTGTCTTTCCTTATTTTTTATTATTTCTTCTCTTTCCTACTTCTGGTGGACGTGTGTCCCTCCTACCTAACCAGCTGATGCCCATCCTTACGCAGACCTTCAACAGATCACTGAAGCTGTGTGAAGTTACCTCCTGCTTCATATGCTCCATCACCTTGGTCCCCAGGAAACCGTCCGTCACAGGATTAAATGACTACAAGCCTGTCACCTTAATATCTATGGTCATAAAATGGCTTGAGAGACAAATATCTGAGTTCACATCGATGCAGCGCTCCCGCAGCTGCTCAGCCATTAAGATGAGTGTCCACAGCAATGGTCATAAACCCTGTTACTGGAGAGCTACTGCATGTTTTAGGCATCTGCCCACTCTAACACACCCGATTCTAATTATTAGTCATGTTGCTGGAGCTCTTGGGAGCCTCCTGCTGATCAGAGCTTCCACATGAAGTATAAGAACAAACCAGTCAGGACATACAGACCCATTATAAAACATAACATGTAACATTAAAGGCTGCTTACGTGTTGAAGCATCAGTAATAATATCCCAATAATATTACCTTACATAATTCTCTTCAGAAGCACCCTTCTGCCAAACAACTTCCCTAATTTTGATCTATATTGAAATAAGAAATTAAATTATGCTGTTAACACTTTTGCACTTTTCCCTAAGTGAAATCTTTAATGTAACAGAGGTTTACTTGTAACAGAATATTTTTTAGAGACAATTTAAACAATTTCTGCACTTCAAGAAACATCTTTTTTTTCCTGGACTTTTTAGTTTCACTTTCTCATTGAAATAGCTCATACTTTTTTAACCAACACAGCACAACACACAGCATAACACAATATAATCATATATAAGACAAAAGAAGACAAATTATTTTAGTCAAACACTAGCTGATAAATAATGCACAATTTCTTAATGCCCACCTTTCTGATCTTTGAAATAAACACTGTAGATTGTGTCTTTCACTCTTCTGGTCCGCAGGCCCCTCCTACTGATCTGTGGTGAATACAGAAATACTTCTCTCTTTCTCTTCCTTTCTCCTCCCCACCCAGACTGAGACAGTCAAAGAAATATTGCTAAACACCATCCATAGTTTCAGCCTTGTGCAAAAAAAGATTAGTGCTCTGACCTGTTTTATTGACTTTGGCTTCCCTTCCTCAGTGTTTGTTTCACAGGAATTAATTGCCAGGTGCCTCCTCTCAGGTCACATCAGGGAATACAGGCGCCCCCTTGAGTCCATTACACACTAGTAAACAGTTTTTAGGCAAACAAATATTTTCTTTATTTTATTCACTCAATTTACATTAGTAAAGGTTGAATAAATAATATAGACACCTCTCTGTATATCTCCAGACACCAACAAATTGAATTGAATCACTTTAAAACTGTTGAAGAAATAAGCTGCAAAACATGCCTTTATGAACAATTTATGAAATCTGATATGCAGATTATATATTCAATATCGTTTGGACTCATAATATATATTTACCAGGAGACAAATAAAAATCAGAAAGAAGGGGATTGTAATTTCGTATTTATTTATTTATGACAGAAATAATCAAATGATCCAAAACATACTCTTAAAGCCCCAGTGTGGTGGATAATATGAATAACTGAAATTAAACATCTGTCACAGTTGTCCTCTCCTCATAAGCATACAGTTGTCGTCTGAATACACCAAAAAAAAAAGAACTGTGTTAAATTAGACAAACCTGCTGCATAGACCAACATCATTCCTTATGAAATATCTGGAAACCCTGATAAGCGACTTTGTTTCACCTGGGAAAGCCAAAGTGATGAATATCTCAAAACATAACATAGAAGCAAAACATGTCTCTACCACCAAACACTACTCAACCCTTTTTACCTTTCACTGTTTTAGTTAGGAAACTACTTTGACAATGTTGACTTTTGTTACTTAAAGTGCTAGCTTGAAGTTGCAGAAATGCAATATTGGGAAGTTATATATTTTAGATTTTAAAAGTTTGATCAAAATAATGGCCAGTATATTTTTACAGAAGTTCTCATTAATCAGAACTCTTCACTCTTGTAAAATCATATTTACTCACTAGTATAGGATACCCAGTTATCTGGAGCAATTAAAGGCTGGTCAGCAAGGCACACATAACCACCCAATGTAAATATTACCATAACTTGGTAATTTCTGCATATTTTCCTTTGCTTGACTGATATTCATCGTCCTTCAGCCCGAGGCCAGGATAGAGAGGCTGAGTGAAGGACGTGTGCACTTGGTGCAGCAGAGTCATGCTCGTGCCAGAGATGCTGTAAAAGGACAGAGTACCTGCGTAATAATCCAGAAACACTCCGATTCTGTTGGTTCGAGGGCCTGACACTGTGATGTTTTCTGTGTTGTGATGGAAAGAGTAACCTTTTTCGGAGCACAATAAACTCCAGGATTCATGATTTTTTCCAAACTCTGAGTCATGTGGCGATGAGTTGTATGACACTGCCACAGCCCAAGTGCTACCACTCCAACTAACCTCCCAGTAACATCGCTCTGACAAACGCTCTGTGCACAACACCTGCCTGATACTAGGAACCAGGGCTGAGTAATAACCCTTCTGGTAATTACTCGTCACCCGCCGGTATTCTTGTGAAATTAACAAATACTTAGAGACTGAGTTCACATCCAGTGTTAGAGGATGGCAACCTGGCAAAAAAAAAAACAAAACAGGGAAAATATTAACATTATCCTTTTGAGACTCTGTTGACTATTAATGCACTGGTATATTGTGGAACTGCATGCGTTTTACTCACAACGTAAAAACTCTTCTCTTGTCTTTGGCACAGGTGGAAGCACAATATCTAGAGTAGAAACTAAAAGAAAAATCCTAAATACCACTGGACCTACAAACACAATATCACTATGCGTATTCTTATATTTCCATCGGGTACCTGTTGCAGAGATCCTGGGCCACGTGTCCTTCAGGAGACTCTCAATGTCATCCCTCAACTTGGAAAAGCAGTCCGTCACAGTTTTGAATGAATGTTGTGGGTGAACAAAAGGGCCAGGAGGCAAGTCTGGAGATTCACATGAAGTGGAGAGAGACTGGAAAGTCTGAAGGACGTTCAACAAGTCAGAGCCGAGAAGAGAAACAATACAAGGAAGAAAAACTAGTTACAAATCATATGTAAAAATCATACAGTGTTCTATAGTTGATGTTAGTTCAGCGATGTGACAGTGCAATTTGACTTTTTTCTACATATGTTCTACTCTTTTTGGTCCAAAGAGTAACAGACCACAAGTTAACTTTTCAATGAACTGAGATGATTTTCAAATATAGTCATCTGTAGTGTCATGTGTTGCAGTGTTGCAGTGTCACATCACCAGATGTCATCCAGAGTAATATAGTGACCTGTGCTTTGTTGAGTTTCAGACAGTTTATACAGTTACAGTGTTTTGATTGCACAGCACTGATTATTCTGCCATGCAGAATTGACATGACATAAAAATTCTGAAAACAGAAGAGTGTGTAGTACCTGAATGAAATGGATGTGGTCATCAACATGAGAAACCTGTTCCAGGTCAGCGTCTCTGGTCCTCAGCTTGGTGATCTCCTCCTGCAGCTGCAACTGCAGTTTTCTGGCCAGAGCGACTGCAGTCTTCTCTTGGGCTTTGATCAGCTGCTTCGCCAAAGTGTGTTTTCTCTTTATGGAGGAGATGAGCTCAGCAAAGATCTTATCACTGGTCTGCATCACAGTCTGGTTACAACTCTGTTCATACAAAGAATTTTTTTTCTTTTTAAATAAATTTTCTGTGACCATGTTAGGGTGTTTTGTGCATCCATTGACATGACAAAGTCAATCAGCAAGCAAATGAAAATGTTGTTGGGGTAATGGGAAAATGTATCCATACACCTGTATACACACAAAACAAAACCAAAAAAGGTAGTGCGCAGTATCAAAAGTGAAAATTAGGTCTAGATTAGGATTAGAACAAGCTGTCATTCTCAAACTGATTGACAGGTCTTAATTTGGCATACACAGAAAATATTAAAGATAGATAAAATACATAAAAAAATGTTACAATTTACTACCATTTAATGTAGGCTATCTGTGGCATTTCCAATACTTGTATTTGTATCTTAACAATTCAGTTCTTAACACGGGGACCATTGTTAAATAGTAAATTAGTTATTAACCTTCTCTGTTGCAAACTTTCTGAGCTCACATTGCCAGATATCAAAACCTGGGCAAGACTTCCTCTATAGTGATCAACTATAGATACACACACACAGGAACAAATATTACATTTCCACACCTTGTAATCCTTCAGACCTTGGACCAGCTCATCCAGCTCCTTTTCTCTCTCCTTGAATCTGTCCTGGACTTTCTTCTGACACACAGGTCAACTGTTTCTGAAAGAAATTGTTGGTGCAACAGCATATGCCTCATTGTGAACAGTTTAATCAATGCAACTATTATTTTTTCTATTATTTCAATCATATCTGATCGACAGAGCATGACTATTAATAAAAATAAACTAAAATTGTACAAACATATCAATAGGAATGGGTATAATTAGGATTTTATTCATTCTGATACTGATACTGCTTATTGATATTACTGCTTATCAATAATCTTGATTATAGATTACTCTCTGGAATTTGGTGCAAAAAATACAGGCATGACATGAAAAGATTCAACAGTCTGTCTTTCTCTCCCCTGATTGTCTCGACAAGTGTTTACCTGATCAACTTCACACTTGGCATATTGTTGAGGACCCAAGGAAATGCAGTGTCGAGTGTGAAGTTGTTTCAATTAGCAGTTCTAGAGAAAGATGCACGCAGCAATACTGGAAGCAAAGAAACCGGTTTGTTTCAAATGGGCACTGCACTAGTTGCCATTAAATTTAGTAAAGTGAGCCCACTCTTTTGATTTTGCCCTGTCAACCATGATTGGAGAGCAGAGCAGGATACTGTAAACCTGCAGCTAACGAGTTCTCACTATCCATCCCTACATATCAGTGTTTGACTGCAGACATTTCTGGTTCTTTATAGTTTCATCTTCAGTCTTCTTTTGTGTTTTTGTTTTACCTGTTCTTCAGCTCTCTCTGTTGCAGCTGACACTGTACGGTGAGTCTTATGCTCATCTATAATGCACAAATAGCAGATACACTTCTTGTCTGTCTGACAGTAAATCTCCATCAGCTTGTTGTGCTTCATACACATCTTTTCCTGCAGTGGGACTGTAGCAGAGACCAGCTGGTGCTTCTTCAGCACAGGAACACTGTAGTGGGGCTTGAGATGAGCTGAGCAGTAAGATGCCAAACACGTCAGGCAAGACATGGAGGCTTTGTTTGGTTTGGTCCCACAGCAGAAATCACAGGCGACATCAGTCGGGCCGGCAGAGGCCACAGCAGGAGGTGAAGCCTGCTGGGAGCTTGTTCTCTTCAACATCTCCACAACCTAAAGTTGATGAAATAGAAAGTGGTGAGAAATATTGTAGATAACATGACATACAGGACAAAAGCACAATGAGAAAAGAATTAATTCAGAGGACGCATCTATTGTACCATAACATCACAAAATCTGTTATTCTAATTACAGAAAATAGAAAATGTTTGACTTTGTCAAAAAGTATAGAACTGGAACATCATCAAAATGCGACCATGATTGTAATTGGCTGATGGTAGCTATGATTTTTGAAGAGAACCCAATTCATGGGGGTGTTAGGGCTTACCATGAGGAGGATATTTGTGCAAATGTCAGCTGTGTCAGACTTTCACACACTTACAGCCATTTAAATGCATTATGTTTCTGCAGTCGGACTTACAGGTGGAATACTCATATTAACTACATTTTGCCCACCAACTACAGCCAAAAATGACAGCATGTCAGAAACAAACACACACTACTTCATAATGTGCAGGTCCCTTGTGTGTGTGTTTGTCTCCCTCTGTCTGTTTTTGTCTGTCATTGTCTGTCCTGTTGCAGAGGAAGACGAGGAGGTTACTTCAGGACACAATCACCACATCTGGCCTGATCACCACACCTGCGAGTCATCTGCAATCAGACCACCCACTCCTCTGCAGCATTTGAGCACCGGCTCATTCAAGCCATTCTCTACCAGACCATCAGTTATCCCTGCTCAGGACATTGTGGCTCTCAATTCTCTCGTGTTTTTTGCCTCAAGTATAACCTCGCCTGTCTTTGCTCTTTAGTCTCCTGGTTTCACTGTGTCTGCCTGCCTGGTTCCCCTCGTCTTCCTTCACGCCTTGACTCCCCCTCCTCGGCCCTGGCTGCACCAGTCCAGCCCAGCCTGCCTTCCTGCTTCACCACCGTCCTGCCAGCCTCACGCCAAACTCAGCCAGCCTGCCTGCTCTTCCCCCTGCTCTGCCAGTCGCACGCCAACGCTCAGCGTGTCCTCCATCATTCACCAGCCTCCTCACTGTGGAAGCCCTAACTCTTGCTCTCTGGAGATCTCTCTTCACCTGCAATCTCAACTGCCTTATACTTCTCAGTAATATTAAGACTCTTTGGACTTTATCCTGTCTGGTTTACTGGTCCATTCTTGTGTCTGCATTTTGGGGTCTTAGCCTTGCCTGAAACAACTGGGTGGTTTAAAATATGTTTGCAGATCATTTAAAATAGAAAGTCTGTTTGTATGGAAATAGGCATGTTGACGGCGTGAAAAATAAAAAATCTTGCTTCTACACATTTCAGGTGTTATGAACCAAAAATGTTAAGTGCTTATGGCCACATGGTGCTGCTACCAAAACATTTAGTCTGATATCCAATAATGAAAGTCACTTATATTTCCGTTCCAAACACATTGTAACATATTGTATTTTGACTGTTGTAATCATTTGACACTGTATTTTTAGATTGAGACAATCATTTAAAGATTTTAGCTCAGGGGTGTCAAACTCATTTGCAGTACAGAAGTTGTATAAAGTGAAAGTTGGTTAATCAGTCATACAAAACGATTTACCCTGCAGTCACCGGCAGCCCTCTGAGATAAAAAAAAAAAAAAAAAACACTATATAAAGTTGATGTTAGGAACATATGTGCTGAAACTTCATACTGTGCTTCTGTTTTTATTTATTTTTGGGTTTTTTTTTTTTTCAACGCAGAAAGAGAGAAACATGTTTGGACTTGACTGGTTGTGCTGAGGGCAGAAAGAGCCTGGCCCTCACGCTGGTTTTCTATACCTATACATTTTGCACATTTTTTGATCAATAAATAGTTGTGGGTGGAACCGAATGAGTGTTTGTATTGTGGCTGTCCATGTCAATCATATTATAATATTTACAACGCCGTGAGGGGGTTACAGCTGTAAGTTTGACCATTAGACAGCAGTAAGATCTGGCTCTCTTGCGGGCCACATGCGACCCGCGGGCCTTGAGTTTGAGACCTGTTTTAGCTGAGGATAGTTTAACTCTACACGTTTTTGGCCTTTTAATGGACGACAGTGAAAAAGCAGTCATTGTGGAATACGTGTCTCACAGTAACTCTCCACCTATAGTATCTATATTTATGTGTATTACAGATTATGTTTCCTCACCTCAGCCAGCATGTGGTTCCTCCTCAGCAGAGGCCTCGGACTGAAGGTCTCCCTGCACTGAGGGCAGCTGTACTTTCGCTTCACTTCTTTCTGGTCCCAGCATCCCTCTATACAGATTTTGCAATAATTGTGGCCACAAGGGATGGCGACTGGCTCTTTCAGCAGGTCCAGACATACTGAACAGCAGAACTGACTCTGGTCCAGCTCGACGCCACGCTCCTGCTTCTGCTCAGCCATTGAGGAGTCTCATCAGTTTCACTTCCTCTGAAAAGCCTTCGGGTAATGGGGGGGGCGGTACATAAGGGAACACGGAAATCTACTGTATGTTTTCCTCTATTGATACTGTTGTAGTATCAAAAGTTTAAACACAAAAATAAACACAAAACTAGCATGTGGGGTGCTGTAGGTGTTCTTATATCAATCAAGCTGAGTAAGGCCAGCACTGTCGCTTTTATAAACATAAATTACTACATCTATCACATACACTTAAAAATTTTGATTCCTTAAAGATAAAAAAAAAAAAAAAAAATCAGTCATTTGTGCAAAATAAAGTAAATATTTCCATCCATACATTTCTATAAAAAATATTATGACATTTGGAGTCATTTGTAAGCACATTTTTAGCCAAACATTTTCTATATTGTATTCATCCCATTTACATCAATAAAGGTTAAATAAATAGTAGAAACACCCCTTGGTATCACAGAAATAAAAAAAAAAAAAAAAAAAAACACCTCTTTAAAACAGTATCCTCTTCATAAACGTAAGATTTATTTTAGGACTGTTGTTATACTGCATTAGTTTTAGCCAGCTTTAAACTGGCAGCTGAGTGCATCTCTACACAGGGAGGGTGAGTAACCTGAGAAAGGAGGAGCAGAGTTCACACTTCTGTTGGCAAGCACCCATCACTTAAGTTTTCTGCCTTGCAGTTTCTGCATTCAGAATCTGTATATCCTGTTTAATGGACTCAATTTATCTCACAATGCAGCAGAGTATTTATTATGAGTAAGGACTGACTAGAGAAGTGTCTGAAGTGATAGTGTCTTCAATGACAAGAAAAACAAAGTTTTCCCCTGCATACAAGAGTTAATTATTTAATACCAGTTAGAGCAAGTATCAAACACTAACAAATTGTCACATTGAAGACACTAAGCTGCAAAATATGCTTTAGATGAATTTATGAAATCTGATATGCAGGTTATATATTCAATACTGTTTGGACTCATCTGATTATAACATACATTTGCCAGGAGACAAAAAATAAATAAAAAAGATTTTAAGTTTGCATTTATTATTGAAATAATCAAATGAGCCAAAACACTCTCAAAGCTCCAATGTGGTGGATAATATGAATAACTGAAATTAAACATCACAAGTCCTCTCTTCATAAGCATACAGTTGCAGTCTGATATTTGCAGAAATATCACAGTGGAGTCTGAATACACTAGTGTAGGATACTCAGTTATACTGGAGTACAATCAAAGGCTGGTCAACAGTGGCACACAGTACACACCCCAATATAAATATTACCATAACTTGGCAATTTCTGCATATTGTCCATTGCTTGACTGACGTTCATCGTCCTTCAGCCCGAGGCCAGGATAGAGAGGCTGAGTGAAGGACGTGTGCACTTGGTGCAGCACAGTCATGCTCGTGCCAGAGATGCTATAAAAGGACAGAGTACCTGCTTTATAATCCAGAAACACTCCGATTCTGCAGGTTTGAGGGCCTGACACTGTGATGTTTTCTGTGTTGTGATGGAAAGAGTAACCGTTTGGGGAGCACAATAAACTCCAGGATTCATGATTTTTTCCAAACTCTGAGCCATGTGACCATGAGCTGTATGACACTGCCACAGCCCAAGTGCTACCACTCCAACTAACCTCCCAGTAACATCGCTCTGACAAACGCTCTGTGCACAACACCTGCCTGATACTAGGAACCACCAGGGCTGAGTAATAACCCTTCTGGTAATTACTCGTCACCCGCCGGTATTCTTGTGAAATTAACAAATACTTAGAGACTGAGTTCACATCCAGTGTTAGAGGATGGCAATCTGGCAAAAAAAAACAAAACAAAACATTGAAAATATTAACACTAACCTTTTGAGATTCTATTGACTATTAATGCACTGGTATATTGTGGAACTGCATGCGTTTTACTCACAATGTAAAAACTCTTCTCTTGTCTTTGGCACAGGTGGAAGCACAACATCTAGAGTAGAAACTAAAAGAAAAATCCTAAATACCACTGGACCTGAACACCACTCTACAAACAGTATGTAACTATTCATTTTTATATTTCTATCAGGTACCTGTTGCAGAGATCCTGGGCCACGTGTTCCACAGGAGGAGCTCTATGTTATCCCTCAACTTGGAAAAGCAGTCCGTCACAGTTTTGAATGAATGCTGTGGGTGAACAAAAGGGCCAGGAGGCAAGTCTGGAGATTCACATGAAGTGGAGAGAGACTGGAAAGTCTGGAGGACGTTCAATAAGTCAGAGCCGAGAAGAGAAACAATACAAGGAAGAAAAACACGTTACAAATCATATGTAAAAATCATACAGTGTTCTATAGTTGATGTTAGTTCAGCGATGTGACAGTGCAATTTGACTTTTTTCTACATATGTTCTACTCTTTTTGGTCCAAAGAGTAACAGACCACAAGTTAACTTTTTGATTAACTGAGATGATTTTCAAATATAGTCATCTGTAGTGTCATGTGTTGCAGTGTCACATCACCAGATATCATCCAGGGTAATATAGTGACCTGTGCTTTGTTGAGTTTCAGACAGTTTATACAGTTACAGTGTTTTGATTGCACAGCACTGATTATTCTGCCATGCAGAATTGACATGACATAAAAATTCTGAAAACAGAAGAGTGTGTAGTACCTGAATGAAATGGATGTGGTCATCAACATGAGAAACCTGTTCCAGGTCAGCGTCTCTGGTCCTCAGCTTGGTGATCTCCTCCTGCAGCTGCAACTGCAGTTTTTTGGCCAGAGCGACTGCAGTCTTCTCTTGGGCTTTGATCAGCTGCTTCGCCAAAGTGCGTTTTCTCTTTATGGAGGAGATGAGCTCAGCAAAGATCTCATCACTGGTCTGCATTACAGTCTGGTTACAACTCTGTTCATACAAAGATATTTTTTTTCTTTTCAAATATATTTTCTGTAGGCAATTTACGATGTTTTGTGCAGCCATTGTCATGACAAAGTCAATCAGCAAGCAAATGCACATGAAGTTGTTGTTGGGGTAATGGAAAACTGTATCCATACACCAGTATACAAAAAAAATAAGTAAATAAAAAGAAGAGGTAGTGCTCAGTATCAAAACTGAAAATTAGTCTTAGATTAGGATTAGAACCGACTGTCACTCAAACTGATTGAGAAGTCTCAATTTGGCACACAAAGAAGATGTTAAAGATAAGACTTATTTTGTCCTGACAAGACTTCCTCTATAGTCATCAATGGACACACAGGAACAAATATTACATTTCCACACCTTGTAATCCTTCAGACCTTGGACCAGCTCATCCAGCTCCTTTTCTCTCTCCTTGAATCTGTCCTGGACTTTCTTCTGACACACAGGCAACTGTTTCTGAAAGAAATTGTTGGTGCAACAGCATATGCCTCATTGTGAACAGTTTAATCAATGCAACTTCTATTATTTCGATCATCAGATCTACAGAGCATGACTGCCAATAAAAGTTGCACTAAAATTCTACCAACATGTTGATAGGAATGGGTATCATTAGGATTTTATTGGATTATTTTATAGGATTGTCTCTCTCTTCCGATTATCTCAACAAGTGTTCAACTGATCGGCAACCGGTTTGTTTCAAACAGGCACTGCACTGTTAAATTAAAGTGAGCTATTTAGTAAAGTGAGCCCACTCCTAACCTAAACCTGCAGCTAACTACTTGTAACTATCCATCCCTACATATCAGTGTTTGACTGCAGACATTTCTGGTTCTTTAACAGTTTCATGTTTAATCTTTCTGTTGTGTTTGTTTTACCTGTTCTTCAGCTCTCTCTGCTGCAGCTGACACTGTACAGTGAGTCTTATGCTCATATATAATGCACAAATAGCAGATACACTTCTTGTCTGTCTGACAGTAAATCTCCATCAGCTTGTTGTGCTTCATGCACATCTTTTCCTGCAGTGGGACTGTAGCAGAGACCAGCTGGTGCTTCTTCAGCACAGGAACACTGTAGTGAGGCTCGAGGTGAGCTGGGCAGTAAGACGCCAAACACGTCAGGCAAGACATGGAGGCTTTGTTCGGTTTGGTCCCACAGCAGAAATCACAGGCGACATCAGTCGGGCCGGCAGAGGCCACAGCAGGAGGAGAAGCCTGCTGGGAGCTTGTTCTCTTCAACATCTCCACAACCTAAAGTTGATGAAATAGAAAGTGGTGAGAAATATTGTAGATGACATGACATGATGTACTAGGACAAATTTAGCCCACCAACTACAGCCAAAAAGTTAGCATGTCAAAACAAACACTTCTTTATAATGTGCAGGTCAGGTGGCTTAAAATATGATTGCAGACCACTTACATAGACAGTCTGCATGGAAATAGGCATGTTGACCAAGTGAAATGTGGACGACAGTGAAAAAGCAGTCATTGTGGAATACGTGTCTCACAGTAACTCTCCACCTATAGTATCTATATTTATGTGTATTACAGATTATGTTTCCTCACCTCAGCCAGCATGTGGTTCCTCCTCAGCAGAGGCCTCGGACTGAAGGTCTCCCTGCACTGAGGGCAGCTGTACTTTCCCTTCACTTCTTCCAGGTCCCAGCATCCCTCGATACAGATTTTGCAATAATTGTGGCCACAAGGGATGGCGACTGGCTCTTTCAGCAGGTCCAGACATACTGAACAGCAGAACTGACTCTGGTCCAGCTTGACGCCACGCTCCTGCTTCTGCTCAGCCATTGAGGAGTCTCATCAGCCTCACTATGTCTGAAAAGGCCTCAGGTAATTGGTGGGGTGCACATACACACATTTTTTAATACATAAATACACACTTTAGTCAGTCTAAAACATTTTCTCTATTCAATTCATCCCATGTACGTTAATAAAAGGTTAAATAGTAGAAACACCCCTTGGTATCACAGAAATGGAAAAAAAACAAAAAAAACAAAACACTTCTTTAAAACAGTATTCCTCTTCATAAAGGTAGGATTTATTTTAGGACTGTTGTATTATACTGCATTAGTTTTAGCCAGCTTTAAACTGGCAGCTGAGTGCATCTCCACACAGGGAGGGTGAGTAACCTGAGAAAGGAGGAGCAGAGTTCACACTTCTGTTGGCAAGCACCCATCACTTAAGTTTTCTGTCTTGCAGTTTCTGCATTCAGAATCTGTATATCCTGTTTAATGGACTCAAATTATCTCACAGTATGAGTATTTATCATGAGTAAGGACTGACTGGAGTAGTGTCAGAAATTAATGTTTGCTGATGTCTTTTTGTGACACTGTCACAGGCCAAGTACAGCCACTCAGACTGACCTCCCAGTAACATCACTGACAACCCTGTCTGCACAACACCTGCAGATTAACATTTCTCATATTATTCAGTCATCACCTGCTAGTGTTCTACAGCCAAACTTTATGAAAGTATTATGGTTTTCAGTTTAAACTAGTTAACCTGTGAACTAGCCATAAACTGGCAGCTGAGTGTAGTTTGACGTGGTTGAGTTGTTGTTTACCTCGATAGTGTTGGAGGTGTCCTGCTCCTGAAAACCCTGCCTTCAGTGGGGCATCAGTGTGAAGAAGCACATCATAAGCCCACCTTTTTCCAAGCCATGCAGACAGTGATCACCAACCCTTTTTACAGGTGATCTACTCACCCTGCATGTTTTAGGTATCTCCTCTATCTAACACACCTGATTTTAATGAGTTGCATGTCATTAACAAGCTCCAGCAACATGACTAATGATCACAATCAGGTGTGTTAGAGTGGGGAGATCTCTAAACATTCAGGGCTGTAGATCCCCAGTTACAGGGCTGATGACCACTGCCCAGGAGGAAGTGAAACTCACAAGGGGTCTCCTGTGTGTGAAACTCATCTTCATGGCTAATCAGCTGCAGGAGCCTGACATCAATGTGAACTCAAGATATTTGTCCCTTTCACAGTATTACACTGGTAAAAATAGCACCAATTAGTCTGTTTAACATTAGCAAGCAACTGCCAGAGCTGGTTTTAGCTAGGTACATTTACCTGTATGTTCATTCTATGTGTAGTTTGTGGTGTTGTCAAATTGTATTCATTTTACATTTTACAGACTGAACATTTTTATTTGTGTGGGTGAAACTCAGCACAAAGGAACCTGGCAAATGAACCCTTCAAAATGCTATGACGATGTGATTAACATATCTTCTGAGCTCTACATCGCAATTACACTACATTTCCATATCCATGTATGAGGTGGAAAAAAATGATCAGTTTGTCATACTAAGTATTTGTACTAGGTTTGTACTATTTTATAAAAGTATATAGTATATCGTTATAAAAGTAAGTGAATGTTTGTTTTACACTTTTGCTGAAACCAGTCTGTGGTAAATGTGTTGGACAAAAAAACCGACACACTCTGTAGTGTGGTGATAAAACTTAGAACTAAAAATGGAAATCCTGATCCCTGTGGTAGCCCGGGACAGCCTTTCGACCAGATATGTGACTTCCTTGAGTAAAGAGTGATAGTGACCTTACAGAGATTATAAAAGGTATAAAAGATAGGTCTTATCTGTTTCCCTCATATGAATTGCTCAAAGTTGTGAATGCTTTCTCCTACTGCATGAACAAACACAACAGGCATCACCACAGCAGTGCTACGCTACTCACGCTCACACCTTAATCACTTCTACCTAAAGATGAACAATTAAAAAATATCTATAATATATATGTGAATCTTTTATTATGTCATCATTACATTGCAGATGTGTTTTATGTTTTATAACAACTTCACTGCAAATGCAGAACAGGGGAATGACAGACTGCACATTCAAAGCAGCTTCAGAACTACTATATAACATAAAACAGGGTCATTATAAGAAATACATTCAATAAACTCTGATAAATGAATTATGATGAAGAATAACAGTATAACTACAATATGTTGCAGAAGAGAAGCAGTTTATTGTGCTTTTCAATTACAGAAACTGTTTTGGGACACCACAATTTAAAAAAATGTGTTTTTTAATGGCAACGGTCATATTCAGCTGGAAAGTATAAGGATGTATAATCAGACTAGCATGACATTAACATGAAACATGTATTTCTGGCCGCTGAGTTTACCGTGTTTTCTCAGATTGAATTTATTGCAGCTATATAACTTATATATTCAACTAATTTGATAACAAAAATAAACACAGAATTAGAAAAAAACAATGTTTCAGCAACTCAAAGCCATGAAAAGTAAATATAGTAAAGTAAATAAAGCCTTACAGAACAGAAACTGAACAGATGTTTACTTGTTGAATCACTCAAGACAAAATGTGAAAACACTTCAATGAAGAACCAACCAGTAATAATAAAAAAAGTCACGGAAAAGTCATGGAAATAGATTATTTCATATTATTAATAACTTTTATCTTTCAAAGACATCATTGCTTTACATTCGTATTATATTGTATTTCACAATGAATGTCTTTAACGGCTCTTTAATAAAATTACACTGTTGTTAGGATTTGTTCAATATCTAATCATAATTTTTTATGTCTCAAATATAGATAGATAGATATATAGATAGATAGATAGATAGATAGATAGATAGATAGATAGATAGATAGATAGATAGATAGATAGATAGATAGATACTGATACTCACAACTGAAAGGAATTATTAGGAAGTGACAACAGCTTGGTTGCTGTTTTGATTTAAATATGTCACTCAAACATAACCCTCCCACTCCACTTTCTTTTATTGTCTGAGTACTTGTATCTATTTGTTGTTTTGATCTGCTAAAACATTAGATCGCTTCCAGACAGCCTGTGCTGCCTTCACCATGGCTTCCTTTGGAGTTTCTGTGTTATGTTTGCATGTTGTCTGTTGTGTATTTCCTGTTTTATTTTGTATTCTTGCCTCTCCTCACTTGTTTCAGCACTTTACTTCCTGTCCTTTTGTGTTTCCCTCCCATTTGATTGCCTGCTCCGCCCCAATTGGTTTCACCTGTCCCCATTAGTCTCCTCACCTGTTTCCACTTCCCTTTCCTCCTGTGTATTTAAGTCAGTCCTTCTCCTTTTGTTCTTTGTCGTGTCGTGTCGTCTGTGCTTACCTGTGCTATGCTTTATTTTATGTCGCCAACCCGTGTTCCCGGTTCCTGCCTTGTCCCTGTGTTCCTGCGTTTTGCCTTCAATAAAGCGTCATACCATCTACTCTGCCTCCTGCCTCGTCTGCATCCTGGGTCCAACTCCACTTCGCCTTGCACCTACCCTAACAGAACGACATTGCACGACCAGACATGGACCCAGCGGACACCGTAGGCGCCCGGGAACATGGAGAGAGATCATTTCAGATGATCAAGAACTTCGTCACCATGTACCCGTGCCTGGACCCCGTGGACCGGCGGATAGGTATGGAGGAGGTAATTGATCGCTTGGCTCGCGACTCATGGCTGATTAGAAGAATGCCAGGCTTGTTTGAGGAACTGCTGACTGCTCTGGACACTCGGCCAGCCAAGCTCCAGTTATTTCGTTTGCCACAGTCTCTCGAGCCGGCTACCCCCAAGCCAAAGCCTCACCTCCAGCCTGCCAAGCATGGCGCAGCCGCAGCCTTGGCCTGCTGGCCCTGCTAAGGCCGCAGCCACAGACGCAGCCTCGGCCTGCTAGCCTACAGTCCCAGTCCGCGACCCAGCCTGCGACCCAGCCTGCACCCCACCCCAGCCAGTCAGCCACCAGCCCTTACTGCTTGGCTACCAGCCAGCCAGCCAGCGGGTTTCCAGCCTGCCTCCAAGCCAGCCGAGCTTCCAGCCGGCACCTGCCCAAGCTTACATCCAAGCCTGCACCCGAGCTAGCTGGTCTCCGGCCAGCCAGCTTCCAGCCCGCATCCAAAGCCTGCACCCGAGCTAGCCGGTCTCCGGCCTCCCGAAGGGCTCTGCATTTAATATTCATGAGAATTTAAAAATATACACAAACCTTGTATGAATACAAATTGTGGTAAAATGATTAATTGTCTTTGAGTGTAAAATAACTGTTAATAAGTAACCATAACTTACTGTCCATGCTGCTAAAAAAAGTAAATATCAACACAGAATTTAAAAAGATTCAGATCTTGAGGATCTTGTCACTGCCTGTGTTTTCTCTTGTCTCGCTTCGGTTTGCTGCAGACTTCTGTCTTGTTTCTTGGCGGCAGGCTTATTGTATGAGCATATCACGCAGTGCACTTCTTTTTTTACTAGTGTACGCATTAATAATAAGCACCGCCGTTGTTGCATGTCAAAAGCTAATGGAGTATAGAAATTATGCGAGAAACTTCGTTGTAGTCTTTCGTTCTTTTAAATGCTTAAATGAGAATTATAAAAAAAAAAAAAAACATCAAGAAACAACTTAAGTATTAGTAAAACTATTAGCTGAGTATTATTTCTTATGAAGTCATTAATATTAGTATATAATATTAATACACAGAAGAGATTATTATGGTTAGCACCTCTCAGCAGCTTTATAATTATTCTCAACATTTCAGTTACAACACTTTAACTGCTAATTCATACAAATAATTAGGTCAAATGAAATGAGGTGATTTACAGCCAGGGGCATTTTGTTATATCTTTTCATGAGCACAAATTTGATTAGATTTATAAAACATTTGTATAATTCCAAATATATCTTATTATCTTATTAGTATTCTTAGTGTTTTTTACCTGTGAGTTAAGTGTGATACTTGGTTTTATTTACAATACAGGATCTTACATTTTGTTTGAGCTGTCTTTGCAAACTCAGAGCAACACTGTTATCCTCTATATTAACAACAATGTTTCAGTCAGGTTTCTCCATCAGGTGGTCTGAAAGCAGTTCAATGCTAGACTTAAAGGATATGTGAAATCATGTCATTTTCATCTTGACTTCATCTTTAACTCCATAATTGTGAATGTATTTTTATTCACGGACATATATTTGGGTCTGATGTCTTCGCAAACAATGTGATACATCCTATTTAGATAACAGTTAATATCTCCTCTGGAAAAAGTCATAATTCTTTTCTGAAAAATGTATTTGGTTTGGTCTGTGAGTTATTTTTGCAAGGCAAGAGTCAGTGGATAAGAGAGGAAAAAACAACCACAGAGGATTTGAGTCTAACATGTTTAATTGTGTCATTATTTATTTATTTTTTTTTACATTTTATGCAAACAATTTCAAAATATAAAGGATTAAAAGAATAAAATAGACAATCACCCACCAGTGTCAGGTGGTTATTTCAAGCACAAGCTCTGTTGTATTTAAAAAAACAAACCCACAAAACTAAAATCATGTTATAATAGTAAATATGATCAATGTCTTTATTATAGACATCATATATATATTTTTTTATATACATATTATATACATTTTTAAGAATGCTTCAGTAAACCAATCAAACATACCCAGAGAAAATACATCAAGCAATAACCAAACTTTCTCCTAAGCTATTGAGCAACCTTACTATCTTTTTCTTTCCCCATTCACAGTTTGGGTTGCTGTTCCTTTGATGATAGCAAGAATAATGCCAGCAGCAACAAAAGCAATAATAAAGCTCCAGACGAAAAGAAGGGGGTCCCAATGGTTGCTACTTGGAGACAAAACAGCGAAGAGTAGAAGAGTCACCACCAGCAGCAATATGGTTCCACCACATTGGAGCAAAAAAAAGTTAACCAGATCAATTTTTTCTGCTTCTCTGCTGCTGTCTGCCACTGGTCCCACTGGTGCTTGCTCCCAGTGCTCCAGTGCTGCTCCCATGCTGCTCCCAGTGCTGCTCCCACTGCTGCTCCCAGTGCTGCTCCCAGTGTTCCCACTGCTGCTCCCATTGCTGCTACCACTGCTGCTCCCAGTGCTGCTCCCAGTGCTGCTCCCAGTGCTGCTCCCACTGCTCCCAGCTCCCACTGCTCCCACTGCTCCCACTGCTCCCACTGCTGCTGCTCCCACTGCTCCCTGCTCCCACTGCTGCTCCCACTGCTCCCAGTGCTGCTCCCACTGCTCCCACTGCTCCAGTGCTGCTCCCAGTGCTGCTCCCACTGCTCCCAGTGCTGCTCCCACTGCCTGCCTGCTGCTGCTGCAGCTCCACTGCTGCTCCCAGTGCTCCCAGTGCTGCTCCCAGTGCTGCTCCCAGTGCTCCCATGCTGCTGCTCCCACTGCTCCCTGCTGCTGCTCCCAGTGCTGCTCCCACTGCTGCTCCCACTGCTGCTCCCAGCTGCCCACTGCTGCTCCCACTGCTCCCACTGCTCCCTGCTCCCAGTGCTGCTCCCAGCTCCTGCTCCCAGTGCTGCCCAGTGCTGCTCCAGTGCACTGCTTCCCAATGCTGCTGCTCCCACTGCTCCCACTGCTCCTGCTCCCACCAGTGCTGCTCCCAGTGCTGCTCCCAGTGCTGCTCCCAGTGCTCCCAGTGCTCCCTGCAGTGCTCCCTGCTCCCAGCTCCCACTGTTCCCTGTTCCCACTGCTGCTCCCATGCTGTGCTCCCAGTGCTGCTCCAGTGCTGCTTCCAATGCTGCTCCCACTGCTGCTCCCTGCTGCTCCCAATCCCCTGCTGCTGCTCCCAGTGCTGCTTCCACTGCTCCCACTGCTGCTCCCACTGCTGCTCCCACTGCTGCTCCCAGTGCTGCTCCCCTGCTGCTCCAGTGCTGCTCCCTGCTGCCCACTGCAGCTCCCACTGTTCCCACTGCTGCTCCCACTGCTGCTGCTGCTGCTGCTCCCACTGCTCCCAGTGCTGCTCCCAGTGCTGCTCCCAGTGCTGCTCCCTGTGTGTGCTCCCTGCTCCCAGTGCTCCCAGTGCTGCTGTTGCTCCCAGTGCTGCTGCTCCCATGCTGCTCCCAGTGCTGCTCCCTGCTCCCACTGCTCCCACTGCTCCCACTGCTGCTCCTAGTGCTCCCACTGCTCCCTGCTCCCACTGCTCCCACTGCTGCTCCCACTGCTCCCAGTGCTGCTCCCACTGCTGCTGCTCCCACTGCTGCTGCCTCTGCTGCTCCCAGTGCTCTCCAGTGCTGCTGCTGCTCCCCAGCTGCCCACTGTTCCCACTGCTGCTGCTCCCCCTGCTCCCACTGCTGCTCCCACTGCTGCCTGCTCCCAGTGCTGCTCCATGCCTCACTGCTCCCACTGCAGCTCCCACTGCTGTTCCCACTGCTGCTCCCACTGCTGCTGCTCCCAGTGCTCCCAGTGCTGCTGCTCCCAGTGCTGCTCCCAGTGCTGTTCTGTGCTGCCCACTGCTGCTCCCACTGCTCCCACTGCTGCCCACTGCTGTTCCCACTGCTGCTCCCAGTGCTCCCACTGCTCCCTGCTCCCACTGCAGCTCCCACTGCTGTTCCCACTGCTGCTCCCACTGCTGCTGCTCCCAGTGCTCCCAGTGCTGCTCCCAGTGCTGCTCCCACTGCTCCCAGTGCTCTCACTCCCAGTGCTGCTCCCAGTGCCGCTTCCCTGCTCCAATGCTGCCACTGCCCATTGCTCCCAGTGCTGCTCCCAGTGCAGCTCCCAGTTCCCACTGCTGCTCCCACTGCTCCCAGTGCTCCCTGCTCCAAGTGTTGCTCCTACTGCCACTGCTCCCACTGCTCCCAGTGCTGCTTCCAGTCCCACTGTTCCCACTGCTGCTCCCATTGCTCCCAGTACTGCTCCTAGTGTTCCCACTGCTGCTTCCAGTGCTGCTCCCAGCTCCCACTGCTCCCACTGCTCCCAGCTGCCCCCAGTGCTGCCCCACTGCTCCCAGTGCTGCTGCTCCCAGTGTTGCTCCCAGTGCTCCCAGTGCTCCCACTGCTCCCAGTGCTGCTCCCTGCTCCCACTGCCCCACTGCTCCCACTGCTCCCACTGTGCTGCTGCTCCCACTGCTCCCAGTGCTGCTCCCTGTGCTGCTCCCACTGCTCCCAGTGCTGCTCCCAGTGCTGCTCCCACTGCTCCCAGTGCTGCCTCAAGTGCTGCTCTCACTGCTGCTCCCAGTTCTCCCACTGCTGCTCCCAGTTCTCCCAATGCTGCTCCCAGTTCTCCCACTGCTGCTCCCAGTGCTGCTCCCAATGCTGCTCCCAGTGCTGCTCCCAGTGCTGTCTGCTGCTCCCTGCCTGCTCCCACTGCTGCTCCCACTGCTCCCAGTGTTCCCACTGCTCCCACTGCTGCTCCCAGTGCTGCTGCTCCCACTGCTCCCACTCCCAGTGCTGCTCCTGCACCAACTGCTGTCCCTCCTGTTCCCACTGCCACTGCTGCCCCTCACTGCCCCACTGCTGCCCCCACTGTTGCTCCCACTTGCTGCTCCCAGTGCTGCCCTGCTCCCACTGCTGCCCCAGTGCTGCTGCCCTGCTCCCTGCTGCTCCCAGTGCTGCTCCCTGTGCTGCTCCCACTGCTCCCAGTGCTGCTCCCAATGCTGCCCCAGTGTGCTGCTCCCACTGTGCTGCTGCTGCTCCCATTGCTCCCAGTGCTGCTGCTCCCACTGCTGCTCCCACTGCTGCTCCCACTGCTGCTCCCACTGCTCCCACTGCTGCTCCCAGTGTTGCTCCCTGCTCCCACTGCTGCTCCCAGTGCTGCTCCCTGCTGCTCCCAGTGCTGCTGCCCCACTGCTCCCAGCTCCCACTGCTGCTCCCAGTTCTCTCACTGCTGCTCCCAGTGCACCCTGCTGCTCCCTGCTGCTCCCATTGCTGTGCTGCTCCCACTGCTGCCCCAGTGATGCTCCCACTATTGCTCCTACTGCTGCTCCCACTGCTGCTCCCACTGCTACACCAACTGCTGTCCCTCCTGTTCCCACTGCTGCCCCCACAGCTGCCCCCACTGTGCTGCTCCCACTGCCCCTCCCCACTGTTGCTCCCAGCTGCTCCCTGTGCTGCTCCCCCTGCTCCCACTGCTGCTGCTCCCACTGCCGTGCTGCTCCCACTGCTCCCACTGCTCCCAGTGCTGCTCCCACTGCTCCCACTGCTCCCAGTGCTGCTCCCACTGCTCCCACTGCTCCCAGTGCTGCTCCCACTGCTGCTCCCACTGCTGCTCCCAGTTCTCTCCTGCTGCTCCCAGTGCTGCTCCCAGTGCTGCTCCCAGCTGCTGCTCTGTTCTTCACTGCTGCTCCCACTGCTCCCAGTGATGCTCCACTATTGCTCCTACTGCTGCTCCCACTGCTGCTCCCACTGCTACACCAACTGCTGTCCCTCCTGTTCCCACTGCTGCCCCCACAGCTGCCCCCACTGTTGCTCCCACTGCTTCCACTGCCACTCCCAGTGCTGCTCCAACTGCTCCTGCTATTGCTCCTCCTACTGCTGCTCCAGCTGCTAGACTACCTAATCCAAATTTACCATCTACTGCTTCTCCGTGGTTTACTTTTGTCTTTGCCATTTTTTGTTACTCTTCCTGCTTGGATTATTAGTATAACAGCGTCCTTCCTGTTTAATTTACAGGTTTAATTATTATTTTATGTTGATATTCTCTTCTATTTTATTTCTTTTCTTGATGCTTGTATATTTTTCCTACTCTCACTGTGCCTTGCTGCAGTAACAATGTAAATTCCCACCTGTGGGACTTAAGGGTTATTATAAGTTATTTTCATCTGTAGTCACCTTGTTCTTCCAGTAAAAAGCTTGCTCTGAGAAGTACTTTATTGATGAAATCCCTCTCTTGCTCTTTCAGTCTCTCCACTTTGAGCACGATGAAGAAAGCATGAGGCCCAGGAGCACTTTCTGTGATACAGCTCTCTATCTCAGGCTTCACCTCCTCCTCAGATCCATCTGTGTCAAAGAAACCAGACGTGTCGATCAAAGTAACTCTTCTTCCATGTACAATGTTGGATTCATATGTTCCACAGCTGGGTGTATGATTTATCTTGAACACATCCTCTTCAAATATGGTGTTTCCTAGGCTGCTTTTTCCAGTTCCAGTTTTTCCCAACAGGACAATCCTGCATGTTCTCAGCACTAGAAGATAATAATGATTATTCATTCATTAATACAGTGCATTTTGTTAGACTGGTTTTCCTCCCTGGGCATGTTTTTCAGTTAAGAAATATATCAAAATATATCTACACACATCTAAACATTAATCATAATTACACAGAAGAGGGACTGCTGACAACATGAACGTGTATATATATAATATATATAGTATATGGCTATGGTTCACATTAATGATTTGATTTGAGTGAAAATGAAGTATCTATTAGAGAGAAATATTAACAATTCATAATATTCTCTGGGGCCAGATGTTGATGTGCTTTCAAAAAAATATGCCTATGCCACAAATAAACTGGTGTTTATTAAAGAATTCTTGGTAGATAAAGTGTATATCTTCTCAAAACTTCTCAACAGTCTTATCCAAACATATCACATTGACACTTTCTATCAAGAACACACTGTCACAGCCATTTCATGAGAAGAGATAAAAAATATTTTATTCCAATTTTATGGGCAACAGTATATGTATATTATAAGCTTAATTTTAAATCACTGTTTAGGAGTGATTCATTTATTTATTTTATTTATATTCAGCCATTATTTCCTTGTGTTAATAAAAAATTGTGTTCATTTTCATTTTGTCCTGAACTTTGGTTGTTTCAAGTACTGTGAATTAATCATTGATCATCTTTTTGTTGTGCAATAACAAAAATGATGAAGAAGAGTCACGGATGAGAATGACAGAGTAAGGATCACAAGTTAGTTGTTCTGGCACTGTTGGAGAACCTTGCTGATGTGATACAGTTGGTTAAATCAAAGCACTTCTTGTCCTGTTCTTCATTAACAGGTCTAACAGGTCTATGGGTTATTCATGTTTTTAACAAAGTCTTATTTACCCTTGATACATTTGATTATTTTCCCAGTCGGGGCTGTTCCTCCGATGAAAATCCTTGGCACTAGAAGAACAAAAGGATTTAGGTTAACTTATTTCTTTCTGAATAGCCTGTTTGCTTTTGGCTTCTTCCTCCACACTGTCAGTTTGGTTTTAGAAGTATTTTAACCATCGATTTATGTTTTCACTGCAAATGCCTGCATAATGCAAGCTCAGTTATACTGGACTGCAAGCTTTACCTGACCAAGTGATGCAAAATACTTTGTACCCAAGATTATGAGTGTTGCTGTTGCTGTGGTTGTGCTGTGTTGTACATTTGATATTGTGCATTTGGGTGTTTCCTGTTGCAGTGTTACTTCCGTACCTCTGTCAGCCTCCTGTCCTGCTGATATTGGCTTTATTGCTGTGTCGTCTTCTTCTGCTGTTACTTCTTTCACACCACTTCCCTTTTTTTCCTGCAAAACTACAACAGCTGGCTCAAAGGAAGTTTTCCCCAGTCATTTTGTTGAAGGGCCTGTTAACTTGATCCACTTGTTCTTAGAGATCGTCCTTGTTGTCATCACTAAAAGAGACAAATGGGAATGCATAATTAATATGTAAAAATGATGTTCTCCACCTAATGCTTTTTTGTGCTTCCATCTAGAGGTTGATGAAATGTAGTGCAATGATTCACCGCTTTCTCTCTTATTCTGCTGTTTTCACATTCCTTATGTATCCGTGTTTGGTGTGGAGACAAAGTTCATGCTTGAACAAAATGATGTATTTGTGATAAGCTTTTATGCATCAGCAGCAGTGCATATTTTACATTTAGCCATTTAGCCAATGTGCCAGACATAGCCCAGATGTGTTTATATTTTATTTGACAGAATGCTAATGCCCACCAGCACTATATTCATGTTTTTTGGGCTTTTCTTTATTAATTTCTGCCCCCAATAAACACATTTGCCAACTAAAGTAGGTAGCAAATGTGTTCCCAATGAGCATACTTGATGACGATCCTCATGTTTCTTTTTCTTCTGCTGTACTGTTCCTTACCGCAAATGATCTTGCTCCTTCCTGCAACAATTCCTCTCGTATCTCTATCTCTTTTATGTTTCCTGATACTCTGATGTGCTCCTCCTCTTGCTGTATCTCTGCCTCCACAGCTTGTAGAATCTCATCTTCACTGTCTAAACTACTCATTTTGAGAATTAGCTTATGGATACTGTCATAATCGAAAAAAATGTACTCTCCTAGATATGATATATATATGATATAATATGATATGATATATATATAATGACAATAATAATCGCTTTGAGCATATGTTATCATGATTAAATTATATTAAACAAACAAAACAAAAAATGAACAGTACAAAACAAAATAACTGCAACAAAAATATGGATTTGGAAGATGAATTAGGATTTTGCACTTGACTGCCATAAAATCAAGCAGAAAGTTTAATCATTTGCTCTTTGTTGACACAACTACTGAAAAAAAAGAGCTTCACTTACCATCCATGCTGTTAAAAGAACAAATTTATGGAAAAATTTACTCCAATCCACAAGATCCTCTCTACTGTGAGTCTTTTATTTTGTTCTCTTGCTCTAACGTCCCTCTTGCATTTTTCCCCCCCGTCTGACTTGTTTCTTAGCTGTACACTGATGGAATGCCTATCAACAACAAATGCCTACAAAGATATGAATATACTCTATGGCAGCATAGGCAAGGCTTACAAGGTAAAGCAGGAAGTTGAGCATGTCACTGCCTCTGTAACCAACTTAGTTGCTATGTTGCCACTTGTTAAATCTTATATATGTGAAATATCATTTGTATCTGTAGTAACCTCAAGACAAAAACGATCAAGTGTATGTGGCTATAATGAAGTTATGTGATGTTTTATTTAAAGATCAAATGAGATTATAAGAAACTTTATGTTCACCTACCTTGACACACATTTATAATTTGTGTGTGAAGGTATATCTATCTATTTGTCCAGTTTTGGGCGATGATTGTCTGTTTAGCAATACCCACAGTAGATTCCAGTACCTTTGAAGCATTGCTGAACCTCAGATTTTGCCCTTCAAAGTTCAGCTTGACTAAAGCACCTTCCCCTCTTTTTCTTAATGTGAGGCCACTCAGCTGAAGCAATGAGAGAAAATGGCTTAAGGAAAGAATGACACTTAGAAACAAGATGCCTGTCTAACAAAATAATGTTGTGAATACATGAAGTGATATTTATTTTCTCAATATTTTTGTGGAGACAAAGTTCATGCTTGAACAAAATGATTTATTTGTGATAAGCTTTTATGCATCAGCAGCAGTGCATATTTTACATTTAGCCATTTAGCCAATGTGCCAGACATAGCCCAGATGTGTTTATATTTTATTTGACAGAATGCTAATGCCCACCAGCACTATATTCATGTTTTTTGGGCTTTTCTTTATTAATTTCTGCCCCCAATAAACACATTTGCCAACTAAAGTAGGTAGCAAATGTGTTCCCAATGAGCATACTTGATGACGATCCTCATGTTTCTTTTTCTTCTGCTGTACTGTTCCTTACCGCAAATGATCTTGCTCCTTCCTGCAACAATTCCTCTCGTATCTCTATCTCTTTTATGTTTCCTGATACTCTGATGTGCTCCTCCTCTTGCTGTATCTCTGCCTCCACAGCTTGTAGAATCTCATCTTCACTGTCTAAACTACTCATTTTGAGAATTAGCTCATGGATACTGTCATAATCGAAAAAAATGTACTCTCCTAGATATGATATATATATGATATGATATGATATATATAATGACAATAATAATCGCTTTGAGCATATGTTATCATGATTAAATTATATTAAACAAACAAAACAAAAAATGAACAGTACAAAACAAAATAACTGCAACAAAAATATGGATTTGGAAGATGAATTAGGATTTTGCACTTGACTGCCATAAAATCAAGCAGAAAGTTTAATCATTTGCTCTTTGTTGACACAACTACTGAAAAAAAAGAGCTTCACTTACCATCCATGCTGTTAAAAGAACAAATTTATGTGCAAAAATTTACTCCAATCCACAAGATCTCTCTACTGTGAGTCTTTTATTTTGTTCTCTTGCTGCTCTAACGTCCCTCTTGCATTTTTCCCCCCCTGTCTGACTTGTTTCTTAGCTGTACACTGATGGAATGCCTATCAACAACAAATGCCTACAAAGATATGAATATACTCTATGGCAGCATAGGCAAGGCTTACAAGGTAAAGCAGGAAGTTGAGCATGTCACTGCCTCTGTAACCAACTTAGTTGCTATGTTGCCACTTGTTAAATCTTATATATGTGAAATATCATTTGTATCTGTAGTAACCTCAAGACAAAAACGATCAAGTGTATGTGGCTATAATGAAGTTATGTGATGTTTTATTTAAAGATCAAATGAGATTATAAGAAACTTTATGTTCACCTACCTTGACACACATTTATAATTTGTGTGTGAAGGTATATCTATCTATTTGTCCAGTTTTGGGCGATTGTCTGTTTAGCAATACCCACAGTAGATTCCAGCACATTTGAAGCATTGCTGAACCTCAGATTTTGCCATTCAAAGTTCAGCTTGACTAAAGCACCTTCCCCTCTTTTTCTTAATGTGAGGCCACTCAGCTGAAGCAATGAGAGAAAATGGCTTAAGGAAAGAATGACACTTAGAAACAAGATGCCTGTCTAACAAAATAATGTTGTGAATACATGAAGTGATATTTATTTTCTCAATATTTTTGTGGAGACAAAGTTCATGCTTGAACAAAATGATTTATTTGTGATAAGCTTTTATGCATCAGCAGCAGTGCATATTTTACATTTAGCCATTTAGCCAATGTGCCAGACATAGCCCAGATGTGTTTATATTTTATTTGACAGAATGCTAATGCCCACCAGCACTATATTCATGTTTTTTGGGCTTTTCTTTATTAATTTCTGCCCCCAATAAACACATTTGCCAACTAAAGTAGGTAGCAAATGTGTTCCCAATGAGCATACTTGATGACGATCCTCATGCTTCTTTTTCTCACTGCTGTACAAAAATCCTTACCGCAAATTTGCCTGATCTTGCTCCTTCCTGCAACAATTCCTCTCGTATCTCTATCTCTTTTATGTTTCCTGATACTCTGATGTGCTCCTCCTCTTGCTGTATCTCTGCCTCCACAGCTTGTAGAATCTCATCTTCACTGTCTAAACTACTCATTTTGAGAATTAGCTCATGGATACTGTCATAATCGAAAAAAATGTACTCTCCTAGATATGATATATATATGATATAATATGATATGATATATATAATGACAATAATAATCGCTTTGAGCATATGTTATCATGATTAAATTATATTAAACAAACAAAACAAAAAATGAACAGTACAAAACAAAATAACTGCAACAAAAATATGGATTTGGAAGATGAATTAGGATTTTGCACTTGACTGCCATAAAATCAAGCAGAAAGTTTAATCATTTGCTCTTTGTTGACACAACTACTGAAAAAAAAGAGCTTCACTTACCATCCATGCTGTTAAAAGAACAAATTTGTGCAAAAATTTACTCCAATCCACAAGATCTCTCTACTGTGAGTCTTTTATTTTGTTCTCTTGCTCTCACGTCCCTCTTGCATTTTTCCCCCCCTGTCTGACTTGTTTCTTAGCTGTACACTGATGGAATGCCTATCAACAACAAATGCCTACAAAGATATGAATATACTCTATGGCAGCATAGGCAAGGCTTACAAGGTAAAGCAGGAAGTTGAGCATGTCACTGCCTCTGTAACCAACTTAGTTGCTATGTTGCCACTTGTTAAATCTTATATATGTGAAATATCATTTGTATCTGTAGTAACCTCAAGACAAAAACGATCAAGTGTATGTGGCTATAATGAAGTTATGTGATGTTTTATTTAAAGATCAAATGAGATTATAAGAAACTTTATGTTCACCTACCTTGACACACATTTATAATTTGTGTGTGAAGGTATATCTATCTATTTGTCCAGTTTTGGGCGATTGTCTGTTTAGCAATACCCACAGTAGATTCCAGCACATTTGAAGCATTGCTGAACCTCAGATTTTGCCATTCAAAGTTCAGCTTGACTAAAGCACCTTCCCCTCTTTTTCTTAATGTGAGGCCACTCAGCTGAAGCAATGAGAGAAAATGGCTTAAGGAAAGAATGACACTTAGAAACAAGATGCCTGTCTAACAAAATAATGTTGTGAATACATGAAGTGATATTTATTTTCTCAATATTTTTGTGGAGACAAAGTTCATGCTTGAACAAAATGATTTATTTGTGATAAGCTTTTATGCATCAGCAGCAGTGCATATTTTACATTTAGCCATTTAGCCAATGTGCCAGACATAGCCCAGATGTGTTTATATTTTATTTGACAGAATGCTAATGCCCACCAGCACTATATTCATGTTTTTTGGGCTTTTCTTTATTAATTTCTGCCCCCAATAAACACATTTGCCAACTAAAGTAGGTAGCAAATGTGTTCCCAATGAGCATACTTGATGACGATCCTCATGCTTCTTTTTCTTCTGCTGTACTGTTCCTTACCGCAAATGATCTTGCTCCTTCCTGCAACAATTCCTTCACCCTCCAGTCATGCACCAAAAAATGCAATACCTGTCAGTTTGATTGAAGGTTTCTTAAATACTTCCTCTTAGCCTGCTCTCTTATCTCTATCTCTTTTATGTTTCCTGATACTCTGATGTGCTCCTCCTCTTGCTGTATCTCTGCCTCCACAGCTTGTAGAATCTCATCTTCACTGTCTAAACTACTAATTTTGAGAATTAGCTCATGGATACTGTCATAATCGAAAAAAATGTACTCTCCTAGATATGATATATATATGATATGATATGATATATATAATGACAATAATAATCGCTTTGAGCATATGTTATCATGATTAAATTATATTAAACAAACAAAACAAAAAATGAACAGTACAAAACAAAATAACTGCAACAAAAATATGGATTTGGAAGATGAATTAGGATTTTGCACTTGACTGCCATAAAATCAAGCAGAAAGTTTAATCATTTGCTCTTTGTTGACACAACTACTGAAAAAAAAGAGCTTCACTTACCATCCATGCTGTTAAAAGAACAAATTTGTGCAAAAATTTACTCCAATCCACAAGATCTCTCTACTGTGAGTCTTTTATTTTGTTCTCTTGCTCTCACGTCCCTCTTGCATTTTTCCCCCCCTGTCTGACTTGTTTCTTAGCTGTACACTGATGGAATGCCTATCAACAACAAATGCCTACAAAGATATGAATATACTCTATGGCAGCATAGGCAAGGCTTACAAGGTAAAGCAGGAAGTTGAGCATGTCACTGCCTCTGTAACCAACTTAGTTGCTATGTTGCCACTTGTTAAATCTTATATATGTGAAATATCATTTGTATCTGTAGTAACCTCAAGACAAAAACGATCAAGTGTATGTGGCTATAATGAAGTTATGTGATGTTTTATTTAAAGATCAAATGAGATTATAAGAAACTTTATGTTCACCTACCTTGACACACATTTATAATTTGTGTGTGAAGGTATATCTATCTATTTGTCCAGTTTTGGGCGATTGTCTGTTTAGCAATACCCACAGTAGATTCCAGCACATTTGAAGCATTGCTGAACCTCAGATTTTGCCATTCAAAGTTCAGCTTGACTAAAGCACCTTCCCCTTGCTACACTTTGGAACCAGTATCCATGGCAACTCTTTGAGATGATCTGACTGAGGGAGTCCAGGCCCATGTAGAAGAGCTGTGGGGATCACCTTGGCATGTGCCGCAAGTTGTGGGTAACTTGTGCAATTGGCTTTAAATTGGCCGCCAGAGTTGTTTTCCACAGACCCACTGAGTTCTTGATGAAGGTTCTTGAGTGTCCTGTTGATGTTGTACATTTTTAAACATTCCAGTTATCAGTATTTGCCAAACTGTTGCGCTATTATTTATGAGTTTGAGATGAATTCAACAATGCAAAGACTTTCTGGGATAAAGTTGACAATGCCCTCACAGGTTGATATACTTTTCATATACTTATAACAGAGGATGGACTTGTATGTTGCAGACAGCTTGACTTCATATACATAGTACATACTCACATACTCGCATAGTACATACTTCATATACATAGTACATACTCACTCAAGAAGGCTTTGGCATGTATCTGACTACCTGTTTATTTCAATAACCTGCTCTTGCTGTATCTCTGGCTCCACTGCTTGTAGCATTTCATTGGTGTAGCAGCTTCCATTGTATCCCAGTAATGTCTTCTCTATTGATCTTGATTTTGATGGACATACTCCTCAATTTTCTGTTGTTCGGGAAGATCTCACCATGAGTAAATAGAACTGTTGCAAATTTGAAAGTTTCTTCAGAAGAATATTGGTGTATTTTGTTGATGACAGCCTGCTCGTGTTCTGTGAATCTCTCCACTTTCACGTATGTTGAAACACACATTTTTGAAGATATGACAAATCGACGTACAGTACTGCACAGCAAACAAACTATTTACAGATGTCCTCAGCGCTGAGGTCTTTGGGTGTTTAGCCCAGTGGATTCCCTCTGCTCTCCTCTGCCCCCTTACACAGTTCCATCATCCCTCCCCATCACCTATCAATGTCTGTCTGGGTTACTCTGACCATAACAATATATATGAATAAAAATGCCACTCATTTTGCAAAGAAGTTGACTCATTCCAACTAGTCCACCTACTCAGACATGGGAGGTAGTTGGGTTGGCGAGAAGAGAATTTTAGGACCACATGTTAAGTGACATCAGGCGCAAAAGTAAAGTATTAGCAAGGCATCAATCAGGTGACCTACTGAAATATGCATTGATTTTAAGTAAGGGGTACTTTAAGGTCCTGAAGACACGTATTCTTAAGCAGCTTGTTACTCTTAGTGATAGTGTCTGTTTGCTCATGCTGCTGCTAACAATCAAATCTGATCAAGCCACACAGCGGTGGCTGCAGTAGAAATGCCAGAATGTTCTTAATGCAAACTATCTGCTGCTGATGATGCTGTTGCAATGACTACTAAACCGAGTGAATGGCCCACATAATTACAATTTCTTGATAACGTTCACATGTTAACAATACTAGATTGTCCATACTTGAATAGAAAAAAACAGTCAATTAAAACTTTCACTTGCATTCTTTGTCACCCTTGTTTATTACAGTCACGCCATGCAGCAGTATTTTCTGTTGTGTTTCCTCGTGCTTTACCTTCACTGTGCTCCTGTTTGTCTTTGTCTTTGTGTGTGTGGCTGTGTGTGTGTGGGCGTTTAGCACTCATGCTGTGAGGAAAAAAATTGCTTTACACAATCACACTGTGGGGACTGGCCTCACATGTGGGGGCAAAATGCAAGTCTAAATGTAATTCATTTAGAGTGAAGACTTGGTTTAAGGTTCGGGTAAGGTTAGGGTTTGGCAAGTGGGTGTTTATGGTTAGGTTAGGGGGCTGAAAATATCACAATTAATTTGATATTTGGCACTGGCTGCTGGTTAAAATTTATTTTACTTATTTTGTTTCTTTCTTTAGGGTATTCTAAAATCCTTGAAAATAAAAAAAAACATTTTATTAGAAAAAATTACAAAGAAATAAAAGAATAATAAGATCTATTAAAAAAAATATAAAAAAAAGGTAAAAAATCTAAAATGGCATAAAATGTATAAAAGTTATACAGGTGAGAGATAGGTTAGGGTTAGAGTGAGGTAAGAGGGGGTGAGGTTAAGGTTTGAAGATTGGGGTGAGAAGTGTTAAAAAGACCAAAAATTAACTAACACAGAAGGTAAGAAGGCAGGTGAGTGAACTTATGATTTGTTTATGTGATTCTGTTTTACTCTTTTTATAGGTTTATCACCTTCTTTTAAGAGAGGAGGAGGAAGAAGAATAGGCCTGATGCCTGCAAGGTGAGTATCATTTACATGAAAAAAAGAAGTAATGGAATAGACAGGTAAGTATAGTTAGCAATGTGTTTCTATTATTGATGTGTGTGTTGTTTTTCCTCTTATTTTTATAGGCAATAGGCCACTTGTGACAATCTCGGATCTTTCAGGTGAAATAGATATCTTTCTTTTTTCAAATGAAAAAAAGCATAAAATATTGTTATGTCACTTCCTCAGTGTTTGTTTTAGGCTTCAGGAATTAATCACAAGTGCAATTTAGTGATTTGTATCAGGTGCCTCCTCTCAGGTCACATCAGCTTCATACCAAAGTCTATTTGATAGGCAGGCTCTCAGAACTGATCAGTTTGTTATACTAAAACGTACTAAAAATAAATTGTTGACCTCACCGACAGAAGATGGATGTTATGATTGTAGGCAAGGATTTTTTTCCTAAGCTAGGCTAGGCTAGGACCCCAGGACTGCACCCTGAACCATGACCAGACCAGACAGAAGTTGGTTGAAACTTGCCCTGCCAGTCTTTAATATTTGTTGAAGGCAAATTTAAACAGTCCAAATTCAGAGCAGAGCCAAATCACTCAATCCAAACACAAACCAGGTCCAATTACAGGATACAGGATAACAAGGTGTGAAAGTAGAACACCACTGCAACATTAATGAACTGGCAGAGAAACTGTGGCTGGAATATGAAGGCTGATAAAGTAAGGAGGTCGGAAAAATGGGTGGAGAAGTTCAGATGAGGGAAATGACATTATTTCAGGGAGATGGAATGAAGGGGATTAGTGGATGGTTGGGAAAGACAGCTTGGCATTTTGCTTGCTTATAAATGTGGCTACTCTTGGTGCCCTCTGGGCTGTGGTTTTAGAGCAGCCCAAAATAACAAATCACAAAATTGTCTCAGAGACAGAGCAGGCTTTAAGATCGACTGGCAGAGCACCTCACTATCTCTACCTTTCTTATCTACCTTTCGTCAAAGAAACCAGGGGGATGAGTTGCCGGTTTTTTTTTTGTGTTTACTCATTCCAGAGATGTATCTCAAACACAGAGCTCACAAGGTTCCCTGACGTTTTTCCCAAGTCAAGCAGTTGTTTTGGGTTTTCTCCATCTGCGACGTTTTAATGGTAGGTAAATCTCATTTGAAATCATCTTTTTAAGACAGGACTCAGTAATACATCCAATTTACAAATTAGATCTTCTCTGGAGCTTAAATCATAATCCTTCACTTGAGACTAAGTAAAGCTAGAAGGAAGACAAGGGGAACCATTGGTTTGTTGTTGTTGTTGTTTTGTTTTGTTTATTTATATTTGAGTTAAAAAATCAGCAAAGGATTAAGAGAATAAAAGAAATCCACCCACCAGCGAACACAGCATTTAAAAAAAAAAGAAAAGAAAAAACAACAATTATTTTATCAGGAGTCTGAAGACATCTGTCTTTTTTTTCCCCCGTATTAGTGAAAAGCAAAAAAAATCCAGAGCTAAGTTAATCCAACACCATGAAGTACCGAGCAAGATAGATAACTGAACGATCTGGCAGAGAGTGGATGAATGAGCCAGAGCTTAAGTACTGCAGAAACAATGGAGTGGGTGGTTGATTGGAGAATGACTTCCAGGTGCAGTGATCAGACCAGGTGAGATGATGAGTGTACTGAGGTAACTCAGTGAGGTAACCTCCTCGTCCTCCTCGGGAAACAGACATGACAGACGAACACAGACAGAGGGAGGACAAACGTTTTCACTTATTTTACAAAAATGGAGAAGGGGAACAGACACAGGGGAAACAGACAGGGATCCTAACAATGGATTATTGATAGCATGGTATGCCTGCCTGCAGCTTTCTATTTTCAGAAAATGTTTCAAATTTTCCCAAAATTGACTCTAAGTCCCAGCACAAACAAAATAGCAACTAACTCTGTGAACCATAATGACTGATGTCCCTTTAAAGGGTGAATTTATTTTAGGACTGTTGTATTATACTGCATTAGTTTTAGCCAGCTTTAAACTGGCAGCTGAGTGCATCTCTACACAGGGAGGGTGAGTAACCTGAGAAAGGAGGAGCAGAGTTCACACTTCTGTTGGCAAGCACCCATCACTTAAGTTTTCTGTCTTGCAGTTTCTGCATTCAGGATCTGTATATTCTGTTTAATGGACTCAAATTATTTCACAATTTGAGTATTTAGCATGAGTAAGGACTGACTGGAGTAGTGTCAGAAATGAATGTTTGCTGATGTCTTTGTGTGACACTGTCACAGGCCAAGTACAGCCACTCAGACTGACCTCCCAGTAACATCGCTGACAACCCTGTCTGCACAACACCTGTGGTTTTGCAGATTAACTGTTTTATTTCTCATATTAAGTCATCAACTGCTGGTGTTCTTGTGAAGCATCAGGGACAAATATCTGAGTTCATGTCGATGCCGCGCTCCCGCAGCTGCTCAGCCATTAAGATGAGTATTTACAGCAGTGGTCATTAACCCAGTTACTGGAGATCTACTGCGTGTTTTAGGCATCTGCCCACTCGAACACACCCGATTTGCATTATTAGTTATGTTGCTGCAGCTCTTGGGAGACACCTCCTGATCAGAAATGCATATGCAGAATAAGAATAAAATCCCATAAGAACAAACCAGTCAGAACATACAGACCCATCATAAGCAAAATGGAGAAATGAGAAAAAAATACATTTATTTTAATTTATCTCCTCTGAAAAAATTAAACCATATAGCTTAAAATGGTTACAATGAGTAAATAAGAAAGGAAAAAACAACCGTGACTTAACATTATGGTTTTGTTGTTGTTGTTGTTTTGTTTTGTTTATTTATAGAGAAAATCAGTGTAAAAAAAGTAAATCATCATTCAATTAATTTACCATACTCAAACAACCACTCAAAGACCCAGTCATTTAACATGATTAATTGTTTGATAATTGACTAGCAACAGAAGCAAAAATATACATTTTTTATATATGATCAATATAGAAAACAACAACCAGCATAAAAGTGGCCCTCAATTTTTTTTCCTTACATTACAATTCTTATCACATAATTTAAGTGCTTTCATGAGATTTAGTGCTTCCAAATAAGTAATATTCCTCCTGCTGCTCCTGCTACAGTGCTCCTGTGATTTGACTTTTCAGTGCCCCTGACTCCTGTTCACAGTCACAGCTTATCTTGATTTGATTCTGTTGTGATTGTTCTTCCCTTTAACTGTCTTTTAGCATTTCATTGTTTTGCTTTTCAGGCCAACAAACTCTTATTCTTTTTCTTTGTCTGTTGCCGTCTTGTCTATTCTTTTTCTTTGTCTGTTGCCGTCTTGTCGATTCTTTTTCTTTGTCTGTTTTTTTATTCTTTTTCTTTGTCTGTTGCCTCATTCTTTTTCTTTGTCTGTTGCCGTCTTGTCATTCTTTTTCTTTGTCTGTTGCCGTCTTGTCTGATTCTTTTTCTTTGTCTGTTGCCGTCTTGTCAGCTGTTGCTTTCATCTTGTCTGAAATTTCTTCGTCTGTTGCTGTCTTGTCTGCTTCTAACACACGCTCAGCACATTTTGTCTGTTGCTGTCTTTGTCTGCTTTTTCTTTGTCTGTTGCTGTCTCTTGTGCTTCTAAAAAGAGATTTCTTCGATCAAAGTTAGTGACTAGCTAGTGAATAAGGTCTTGTGATTTCTTTGTCTGTTGCTGTCTTGTCTGCTTTAAAACTTGTAAAGCAGATATTTCTTCGTCTGTTGCTGTCTTGTCTCATCTACTTCTTTTTCTTCATCTGTTGTTGTCTCTTCCTCTGCTTCTTTTTCTTTTTCGTCTGTCTCTTCTTCACTGCTTTCTCTTTTCCCTCTAGAGCAAAATTGGTGGGAACAACAGCAGAGCTAAAGGGCCTGTTAAGGACAATTCTGAACTGTTGTTGGCGTTATTGCTGGTGTCTCCTTGTTTCATCTTCCCTCCTGATGGTCTGTTGCCCTCTCCCTCTGTTTCTCTCTTTACTGCTTGTAGCATCTTAGGTATAGAGTGTCCTTTGTTTTCCATCATTATGTGGTCTGTTGTGTTGAGCAGCTCTGCCACCTGGAACTTGTTGCTCCTGTAGTCACCATGTTGCTTGTTCTTCCAGGATTTATTATCAACAACTGGCATCGGCCACCGCACTCCTCACCAGATCACTGAGAATTTATTCTGATCAGAAACTCCTCAATTTTCATTCCTTTGGGAGCTGGTCACCATGATGAGGACACTGTGGCATATTTAAAAGCTTCCTCAGAGAAGTGCTTAAGTATTTTAGTAATGAAATCCCTCTCCTGCTCTTTCAGTCTCTCCACTTTGAGGCCCAGGAGCACAATGAAGAAAGCATGAGGCCCAGGAGCACTCTCTGTGATACACCTCTCTATCTCAGGCTTCAGCTCCTCCTCAGATCCATCTGTGTCAAAGAAACCAGGAGTTCGATCAGAGTAATTCTTCTTCCTGAACAACACTTTGGCTGCCCGACATTCTGTATGATTTACGTGTTCCACAGCTCTGTATGATTTATCTTGAACACGTCAGCCTTCAAAATGGTGTTTCAGGCTGCTTTTTCCAGCTCCAATTTTTCCCAGCTACTCCTCATATTCTGCACTAGAAGATAATAAGATTATTCATTTATTGAGCAGTGCATTGTGTTTTGCGGGTTCTCTTTCCTGCCACTTGAAGACAAGCGTAAACATTAATCAAGATAAGAGAACCAGCCAAAGAGAGAATTTCAGTTTAAAACTATATGAAATATATCTATATAGTAAACATTAATCATAATTCTTGAAAATGATTTAAGAGGGACTGACAACATGAATGTGTTAATACAACTCTTGAAAATGATTTCATTGGTCTTTTGGGGAAAGAATCACACTGAATTGGAATTGAATTAATCTGCAGTTCATAATGATTGTGAATGAGTGTCATTTAATCATAATGATTGTGTGGCTGAATGAATCTGTCTTTAACAAAGTCTTATTTAGCCTGATACCTTTGATTCTTTTCCCAGTTGGGACTGTTCCTCCGAGAAAATCCTTGTCACTGGAAGAACAAAAAGATTCAAGTTAACTTATGTAGTTCTGAATAGCCTGTTTGTTTTTGTCTTTTCTTCCACACAGTTTTGATAACTAATCTAACCATTTCTACCATCCCAAAAAAAGCTCCTATCAGTATTGTGTTTTGCGGGTTCTCTTTCCTTCTGTTGCAGTACCTGCCAGCTTGTTCAGAAACCTCTTTAAAAAATTGCTGAATTGGAATTGAATTAATTTTAGCATAATGATTGTGTATGAGTGACTGTTGTCTGATCTCTTCTGTTGACATGTTTCCTGATGATCCTTTTATGATCTCTACCTCTGTACAACAGCTCTCAAGGAAATTTCTTTCTCCACCTCTTGAAACTTGTTCAGCTTCTTGTCCTCTGGTTTTCATTGCATCCTCTTCTCCATTCACTCCTTTGTTTTCCTGCAATACTACAACAGCTGGCTCAAGGAAAGTTTTCCCCAGTGATTCTGCTGCAGGGCCTGTTAGCTTGATCCACTTGTTCTTAGAATTCTTCAGTGTTGTTTTAAAAGAGACAAATGGGAATTTGTTTTTTTATTTGTTTTTCTCTGAACCATGTCATTCTCCATTGTCATCACATGAAGGAGTCAGAATACTGCAGATGAAGTTCCTCCACCTAATGCTTTCCTGTGCTGTGCTGCCACTAGAGGTTGATGAAATGTAGTGCAATGTACACAGCTTTCCTCGTATTCTGCTGTCTCACATTCCTTCCAGTTATTTATTATCTATAACAACGAAATGGCTTTAAATCGGCCACCGCACTATCTTCACCAGATCAACTCAGGGAAAAATAAAAATCTTATAGATCTACCAGACCACCACCCTGTGGAGGCAGGTTTTGTTATAGTTTTACTTTCACTTTCTGTTTTAAGTGTGTGTGTGTGTGTGTGTGTGTGTGTGTTGTTCGTGTAATCCCGGATTCAGGAGAAAAAAAAAGCTGAAACTTAACTTTCTGTCTTACCTTTTAATGCATGATAAATATTTTATAAATTCTGAAAAAAACTCTCAGCAACAGTCCTCTCAGATTATTCAGCATTATTCACGTCCTCAAGGATAAAAGGATAAAAGCCAGCTAGCCAAAATATGAATTTCCAGGAGTATACATCACAGTTGCTATGTTAGATTAATATGTAGTGAGCAGTGTTAAGAAATAATAATAAATGAACAGAAACAACGTTAACTTACCATGCATGCTGTTGCGAGAGAAATCAGAGAAGAATAAAAAGAATCTCCACTGGGTAAGCACAATGAGACCACAACCCATGAGTGCCCTGGAGCACCACTCTGCTGACTCAGAGACCTCACTATCTCAGGCTTTCATCTTGCTCCTCAGGACCTTTCTGCAGTCAAAGAAACCAGGAGTGGTCAATCAAAGTAGACTGCCTTCAGGTTCTGAGGACGATATTGACAGATTTAAAATATTTCTGCTTGAAGCATTACACAACACTTGTTTCAGCAAAAAAAAAAAGTTGGGACAGAAAGGACCATTTGTATTAAAAAAAAAAAAGTGGGGCTTCTCCCCATTGAATATGGTGTTAGCCAGGTCTACAAACTTATATTCCCAGACTGGCCCAGTGGTGTTGGTTTCATTTCCTGTAATGCATGGACGTAATCCTCTTTGTAGTCGTTACAGGTGAGGCAAAGAGGAGTGTGGTGGCAAAGTTGGTTGGTCTGTTGGTTGGTCCACTGCTTTATTTCAGCTGAAATACTTTCAATAAATTGTGGACAAAATTGATAAAGTGATTTTAGTTTAGTCGATCCCATTATGGGAAGTTGTTGTGCAGCAGTTGCAATACAAAGCAGGTACATGATGTACAAGTTTGGTGAAAAGTAAGGAAGCATAATGTACTAAATAAAATAGAACTGTAAAGTGGTTCACTATGACTGAACGGTGAACAGTAAGGTGGACTCAATTAATCATGAAAGATCAAAAGGTGTTCAAAATGGTAAAGAATAAATGTCAAAATTATAGCATTTAGCTATGAGGATCATAAATATTGCATATACTAGCTGTGAACAAGGCCATCTGAATGCCTGAGGTAGATGAGTCTCAATAATGTTGCTTGGTCCACACAGGAAGAAAGGATTTCCTGCAATGGATTAATGTGTTTTCAACAAAGATAAAAGTACAACCAACCAGGGTACTCCTGAAATATTAAAAAAAGACTGCATTTTTTTCTTGTCTAATATATGCATGAGTGAATTAAAACTATTCAGCACATGCAGGAAACAACACGTTAAAGTGACACTCTGTAATTGAGCCTCTGAAACAGAATAAATCAATCTTAAATGTTCCAGCTAAAGAAAGCTTCTGTTATTATTTTTTGACCCTTATTATTTTGATGCTGCATAACTAAATCTACTGTATTATAAATAGGCTCAATACATCTTTGATTGTACTGTTAGTAACAAAATTGACAATTGGCTTTAAACCCATCTTCTCTACTGAAGTCTGCTTTTAACTAATAATTAGTTTAGTTACCAGAAAATCAAAACCATAAAAAAAATGGGCGCCACGGGACTAAATCCCAGTTCTTTGCTTTCATATGATATCCATACTCACGTTGGCCTGGTTGGTCAATTTCTTGTGCTGAATCCTTCATGCTGGAAAGCTTCCTGAGGAGAGCCAGGCACATCACCAAAGTAAGAAAAGCCATTTATAATCCTTCCTGTGATGTAGAACAACATTCATGCAAGGATTCCTAAACATTAAGTCAGTATAGCTTGGTGATAGTTAGTCAGTATTAGCCAGTATAAACCAATATCCAGCATAATCCAGTGTGATAATCCAACATAATCAGAGACAACATGACAATCTCAAGTCCTTTAAATCAGGTGTGATACATTTTCTTAAACTCTCCAGAAATGTTTCTCACCTGCTGGGTCTCAATGGTTCCCTGTATGATCTCTACATGGACATCATTTCCAGGAGCTCCAGCAGCATCTCCTGAATTGCAGTGGCAGTAGCCTCCATCGGGAATCTCTTTCTCCGACATGTTTTCTGATGATACTCTGATGTGCTCCTCCTCTTCCTTTATCTCTGCCTCCACTGCTTGTAGCATCTCATTGGTGTAGCAGCTTCCATTGTTTGCCAGCAGTGTCTTCTCTATTGTGTTAAGTAGCTCCCCCACCTGGAACTGTTGCTCCTGTATTCCTCTTCGTATTCCTCTTTCGGGTTTTGTTCCAGTATTTTTATCAATGGCAGCGGACGTGGCAGCGGCCTCCACATCGTCTTCACAAGATCACAAGCTCACAAGCTTTCTGACTCACAAACGCTTCAATTGTCTGACCTTCAGGGAGCTGGTCACCATGAGTGAAGAGAACTGTTGCATATTTTAAAGCATCTTCAGAGAAATACTGGCATATTTTGGAGATGACATCCTGCTCGTGCTCTGTGAATCTCTCCACTTTAAGCACAATGAGAAAAGCATGAGGCCCAGGAGCACACTCTGTGATACACTTCACTATCTCGGCCTTCAGCTCCTCCTCAGAGTTCGATCTGTGTCGAAAAAACCAGGAGTGTCGATCAAAGTGACGCTTTTTGCACCGACAGACTTGGTTTCTGCTTTACATTTTCTTGTGCCAGAGTTGAGAGAGTGGTCGATCATGAACAGTTCCTCTGCAAAAATGGTGTTAGCTAGGCTGCTTTTCCCAGCCCCAGTTTTTCCCAAGATGACAATTCTTCTGTTTGACTCTGAGAGAAAACAATGTGCATCAATTAACACTGTACATCTGTCTTTTGACTGTCATATGTGAAATGACACACGTGAGCTCAATTCCAATAAAAATCCAAATTGGTCAATAATATAAATAAAAAGAAGAAAAAATAAAAAATAGCTGCATTAGCATAATAATGTAATGAGAATGGTGTCAATGTAAGAAGATTTCAATTAGCATTTTAATGATCAAGAATATCTTATGTATGTAATATCTTCTCACAGTCACAGTCACTGTCAGATCAGAGACTATGAAACATGAAGGAAAAAATAATATGAGCCATGGCAGCCAGATCAGTAATGACAGAAATACCTGAAAGAAATGAACTTACCGTCCATGTTGTCAGAAGTGAAGTAACTGTGGATCGACAGTTAGACAGAGTGACAGGACTGCTGGAGTGAATGAAAATATGTTTCTTTATCTTCTGTGAGTTTGGGCGCCAGTTTACCTCGCCGACTTGTTGTACAAGAGATAAAATGCAAAAAGAGGCATGCTTTACGCACGTGCAATATTCCATTACATGATTATCATTAGTTCAATGATAATCTGATTGTGAAAACAAAGAAAAGCATGTTCGGCTTCTTTACATCAAATTCATTCACAAACCTTTGTATAAAGCTTCATGTGCATCATGAAAATAATAAGCATGGACCAAACAAACCAATGTCATTTAAAACTGTATCTATATAAAATTAGTCCAAAATCTATCATTGCTGAGGAAAATTTGAAATAGTTTTTAACCTGAATATCATCAGTGATGCCTGCAGATTCTCTACGGAGCAATTGTGAAAATGAACAGGTCTGCCCTCTGTGCACATTAACAGAGCAGCCTCCACCCAAGACTTCTTAAATAATCCCCTAACTGTTGTTTACTCATTTTACCTTTCAGAACTGAAGTAAATGTGGTGAGCCACTTCAGAGTGAGAGTCAGACTGAGAGGAATGCCTAATTGTATGAATGTATGTTTCCTTTATCTGACAGTTACCCTCCCTGAGATGCTGCACGAGAGATATAGTTTAAAAAATTTATAACTTTTCATACTCCACATGTTCTACATTTAATGATCTGATTGTGAAAACACAGTAAACACATGTTGGGCTTCTTTTCATCAAATTCACTTACAGGCCTTTGTACACAGCTTAATATCCTTCATGAAAATAATTACCATGAACCAAACAAAGTAATCATGTCAGCTAAAACTGAAACTAAAAAAACATTTACTCATTTTAATGTTACAGTGCTGTACTTCTTTGTTTTTTCCAACTCTGACAAGCCTTTTTAACTTTGACGTCTTTATCTATAGCTCTGTCACCTCCGTCAGAGACGTCATGAACAACTCTATCTATCTATATCTATCTGTGTCTCAGATGCATCTGAGTAACCAGGAATGCACATGAACATAACAACTCTTCCCAGGTTGCCCAACTGTTTGCTTGTCTCTTTAAATGATGTGAGATAAGCTTAAATAGTTTTTTGGTTGTCTCAATTCTTTGCCTGACTAAAGACTCAAGTGGATTTCCTTACAGAAGACTCTGCTACAGGAGAGCTAATATTTCACTCTATCCAACAAGAAATCATCTAGTCTAAATGGACTTATTCCAACTAGTCCATACACTCTGACGTGGTGGATGGTCTGGTTGTTAGGGTAGATGCTAGGTGAGGCGGAATTGGACCCAGGATGCAGATGAGGCAGGAGGCTGAGTAGACGTTTTACTTTTTATTGATGATGAACACGGGAACACAAGGCAGGAACACACGAGGGTTGAGGCAGGAACAGAACAGGAAGCAAAGCACAGGACAGAACCGATCAGCACGGCACAGAACAGATCAGCACAGCACAGCACAGACGACACGACAAAGAACAAAGGAGAAGGACTGGACTTAAATACACAGGAGGAAAGGAAAGTGGAAACAGGTGGAGACTAATGAGGACAGGTGAACCTAATTGGGGCAGAGCAGGCAATCAAAAAAGGAGGGAAACACAAAAGGGACAGGAAGTAAAGTGAGAAACGAGAGGAGAGACGAGACTACAAAATAAAACCGGAAGTGCAGGACAAAGAACATGCAAAACCCTAACACTGGTTGATGAAAAGAACATCTTCAGGAGCACATGTTAAATAACTTAAGGGGTAAAATGAAAGAGCATCAAGACACCACTGTGGTGACCCTCTGAAATATACATTGGTTTTAAAGTAAAGAGGTACTTTAAGGTCCGAAGACACATTTTCTCAAGCAAGTGTCTTACATGAACACAAATCTGGGCAGGGCTTCATTGGAAAAGGTGATGTCATGTATTACTGCACCAATCACAGTTTAATATTTCAATCGGAGTCTGACTGTTTGCTCATGTTGCTGCTAACAATCAAATCTGCAGTAGACATGCCTGCCTATTCTTAGTGCTAACCAGCTGACTTCTGTTAAATTGATCAAATCAGAATCCGTCTACTTAAAGCAGCTTAAAGGACTTTTCACTTTGTGTTGATTTTGACAGACCCTGCGGACAAATGTAGCATTTCACACCCCACCTGCAAGAAGACGGGAAGACCGCCGGGAAGAGAGCAGGCGACAGCTCCGGAGATGGACCTTTGGTGAGCGGCTGAAGAAACTTGAATTAAACCAGAGCAAATCCAAGCTAATAAAAATATATAATAATAAACAGACTTTGTTCAAATACATTTCTTTTCGTGTCAATTTATTCATTGTTGCTGCCATTGTTATACATTATAAGCCACAGGGTGTTTCTGCAGGACCATCAGAAGGTCTGTCCAACAAAAAGAACACAACCAACACAGGACATGTTCGATTTGTTTAAGATCCAGTGCATGAAAAAAAAAAATTTCATCTTTGCGGTTACAGTTTACAGCACATGCAGGAAACGCATGTAAGAGACACTCTATATTTAGCTCCCGAAACAGGAATAAGCGACTAAAGTTTGAAGCTCAGACAAGAAGTACAACCCATTATATATTACATACAAAACTTAACACAGTCAGTTCAATAATCAAAGACAGATTAGAACAAGATTTTTCTTTAATTTACAAGGAGATGTGACTTCTTAAAGATGTATAATCTCCCCTTGCCTTCAAGAATTATGATTATGATGGTTTTAACTGTGTTTTGACTCTGTTTTAACCTGTGATAATCTGATAATCTAATCTGTGATAGTCAGTCCAAAATGTCTCCAGCTTTATCTGAGACATACAGGGCTCCATACTTCAGAGCCTCGACTGCCCTCTTTGCTGCCTCCCATGCTGTGTCTGCTCCCTCGGCTGCATAATATCCTCTAACGCCTCCAATCACGGCTCCTGCTGCCAGCAGAGGTCGCTGCTCCGAATGACCTTGCTCCTTTCTTTAAAAATCCGCGAACCTCTCCAACCATCAGCCCTGCGCACCGAAAAAGCCTCCTAACAGTGCACCTGTTGCAACAACCTGCCAGTTTGATCCACAGATTTTTAGATACTCTCCCTGTAGCCCTCTCTCTTATGGTTTTCTCTGACATGTTTGCTGGTAACAGTCTCATTTGCTCCTGCTCTCGTTGTATTTCTGCCTCCACTGCCTTTAGCATCTCATTGGTGTAGCAGCTTCCATTGTTTGCCAGCAGTGTCTTCTCTATTGTGTATAAGTAGCTCCCCCACCTGGAACTGGATTGCTCCTGTATTCCTCTTTCGGGTTTTCGTTCCAGTATTTATTATCAATGACGTGGCAGCGGCCTCCACACATCTTCACAAGATCGCTCACAAGCTTATTCATGCTCACAAAGTCTTTAATTGTCCGACCCTCAGGGAGCTGGTCACCATGCGTGAAGACGACTGTTGCATATTTTAAGACTTTTTCAGAAAAGTGTTGGTGTATTTTGTCGATGACAGCCTGCTCTTGCTTTGTGATTCTCTCCACTTTAAGCACAATGAGAAAAGCATGAGGCCCAGGAGCACACTCTGTGATAGACCTCACTATCTCGGCCTTCAGCTCCTCCTCAGATCTGTGAGTGTCAAAGAAACCAGGAGTGTCGATCAAGGTGATGCTTCTTCCATGAACAGACCTGGTTTCTGCTTGACATTTTCTTGTTCCAGAGTTGAGAGAGTGGTTGACTGTGAACAGCTTCTCTCCTAATATGGTGTTAGCCAGGCTGCTTTTCCCAACCCCAGTTTTTCCCAGGAGGACAATTCTTCTGTTTGACCCTGAAAGAGAATAAAGCCCATCAATAACACTGTACATTTCTCTTTTGCTTATTTTCACACATAAAAAGATGAGCTCAGTTACGCACTTGTGAAATAGCTGCATTATTATGAAGAAATGATGAACAGTGTCAAGACACAAAAAGAGGTCGACCGGCATTTTAGCAATCAAGACCATCTTATGTATATATATTATCTTTCCTAAGAATAACAATCACTGTTCAACAGAATGAAAAAAAAATAAGAAAAAACATAATAAGTCCATGGCAGTCATCTAATTGTGAAACCTGTGTACTACACAACATGACAAACAAAACCGCTATTGTAACTTGATGTGTAGTTATGTAGTGATGTGTAGTGATGAGTAATCACAGAAATAACTAAATGAACTTACCGTCCATGTTTCAGAATTGAAGTAACTGTGGTGCGGCACTCACTCAAAGTGAGAAAACTGCGGAGGTATGTTTCCTTTATCAACAGTTTCCCTCCCTGAGATGCTGCACCAGATATAACATTTTAAAAGAAAGCATACTTTACATGCACATACTCCACCACATGTTCTACATTTAAATGATCTGAATGTGAAAACACAGTAAAACACGTTGGGCTTCTTCTCATTAAATTCAATTACAGGCCTTTGTACACAGCTTAATGTTCTTCATCAAAATAATTACCATGAACCAAACAATGTAATCATGTCAGCTGCCTTTTAGATCTACCTGCATGACACCACGAACATACCAACCCAGTCGGAAGTTGCTTTAAAGATTCCCCTGATTAATCTCAATGGGCTCGGCAGTAGCTCTACCACATTCCTCTCTCTTTATTCCTCTCTTTGAAAGATGTGAGATAGCTGACAACCAGCTGTTTTTATTCTTTGCTCGACCAAAACATCAAGACTCGGCTGCAGGAAAACCTTCAACAATATATGTAAAGTAATATTTAACTGTGTCCAGCAAGAAATAGTTCAGCTGTAAGTCTAGATGGGCTTAATCCAATTAGTCCACCTACTCAAACCACACACAGAGGCTGCAGCAGACATGCCAAAGTTTTCCTAAGCTCCGATTCAAAGGTAAGTTGTAGTCTCCTATCACCCCAGTGTGTTGGTGAGGAAGCCCAGACTCCACTTTTAATCACATTTTCCGGATCACACTTTAATTAGTGACATAGGTTGCTTTATCTGTATGTGAAGGGACCATTCAGTGGACCATTTAGATATGAGTTCTGAGTCATTACTATTCATTAAACTTTAACAAACATTTTTTTTAGCATCCATGTTTATTATAGCAGCTGTAAAAAGGGTCAAAACTTGTGATACAGAATGTCTACTCTTCCATCTGCATGTATAGTTCTCGTAACTTTAATTCACAGTCCACAATGCCAATAAAAAAAAAAAAACAGCGGAAAAAATCCACATATTTTATTTCTTTACTGAGTACAAGGTGATAAAGATAGTGACAAAGGCACGCTGTAATCGTCTCCATCGCTGCATTACGAAAGCCACAACACGTAGCATAAGTACAAAATGAACAGCACAAACCACATTCCATCACATGTGCTTTAAAATATATTTACTGGTTTTATCAAAAACTTTATTTGCCCAAATTACACTCAAATGTTTCAATACTGATACTTTTACCAAGACAAGAGCAAAGCTAGTTGTTTTTTTCCAAAATGAAAATAACAAAAATTAACTAAATATAAGAAGAATACTGAACACATCTTAGTTTGAGAGAGTGAGTGCCCATGTTTTAAATAAGAGGCTTCCACACCAGCAACCACTGTGTGTGTGTGTGTGTGTGTGTGTGTGTGTGTGTGTGTGTGGGTGGGTTTTAGATACAGTAAATATATTTCTTCACGCTTCTGTTGATTTGCTTCAGTGTGTTGACTTGACTGGACCTTAACATTACAAGCTGAGTTTGTTTTTGTCACACAATCACATAAAACACCACAATTACATCATTCACGTTAACGCTTGTGTTTGCACATTTAGCACAGGTTGAGGTGAAGCGCTGTCATTTCCGGGTGTCAGGGCATATATAGAAACATACATACAAACTGCCTGTGATATTTTTTTTTGTTTTCCTTGTATCAATGCAACATTTCATTTCAGCATTTGGGCATTTGGACAGCAAAAGTGAATAGTCTTGTAGTTTTTGTCAGAAATTCAACATTAGCTACAATTTTTCTGCAAAGCCACTGGAGCTCTCAGTCCCTTTATTTCTGCTCTTCATCACTCACTCCGTCCCCCTCCTTCGTCTCTGTCCTTCTCAGGCACTGACAAACACTAGCCTGGCAGTGTAGGCCAGGTCAGCGAGGTAAAGCAGGAAGTTGAGGGCAGTAAGCACGGACACAGTGATGAGTTTTGACGACACGTGGTCTCGATAGTACCGTTTGTCAAACTGGAACACGGGCCAGATGATGGTGGCGGACAAGTACATGATAACTGCCAGGAGGCCGTAAGCCGACAGGAACTTGGAGAAGGGGATGGGGAGGCAGCCGGTGCACTCACCCACGCAAAGCACCACCACGGCCATGGAGAGGATGAAGCAGATGCAGTACACGGCCATGCACCACTTGAGCCCCGCGTGGTGGATCATACAACACGGGTTCGCTGACCAGGATGAAGATGACACAGGCCACAAAGGTCTGACACACCTTCAGCAGGCCGGGAGCCGTGGCCATGTAGCCCGCCACCTCCCCTGGCCTCGCTTTAGTCAGGCTCACCTCCCCCATGTAGGCCACCGCTGCCAGGCAGGAGAAGACGGTGGACACGATGCGATAGTCGCGAGGCTCGCCATAGACGGACTGATTCTTGAGGAAAAAAAGTGGGAAGATGACAGAGGCAGAGAGGCAGAGGAGGGCGGCGTAGCAGGCGATGGTGATGGGGAAATTGGTCCAGGACACTGGGGTTCGAGCCTGGAGGCCGCACTGCTCCACCAGCAGGACCAGCAGGGTGCAGGCGAAGCTGAACGCCCAGCAGAAGATGCACCAGTCGGCCATGCCTCCGTGGGGCAGTGAGGCTCCATGTGCTGCCACGCTGAACGCCACGCAGGTGAACAGCAGGGCAGCTACACGCACCCACAGCAGCTGGGAGGTGGGAAACACAATAAGTGGCATGATGGGAATATTACAGTCTTTCAGAGGATGAATGCGGCTCCTGTAGTCCAGCGAGGGTTAAGATGAGTCTTTAATTCTGAATGTGGGGTCTTCTGTTGGCTGCTTGTCACACTCTCTGTTGATGTTTGTCACATATTCTGCAGAAAGTCAATAAAAGAAAGTAATCAGCATAAACTGAAGCAACGTTTGGTGAGAAGATGATGTGATTTCAAAATGTGGATGCATATTGGAAGCGAGGTACAGTACATTAGTGAAGTACAACCATCTTATGGAGCTTTATTTTTTTAACTTATTCAGCTTGCTTAATCGCTGTATCTGCGGAAGCCCTTAGAGGCAAAACAGGAAAAGGGTGTTTTCAGGCTTTTTTTTGTCTTGATGTAATACTAATTTAAGCCACAAGAGGCCTTCACCACTACCCCATGTTCTAGCATTGATGTTTTCTCCCAGGCAAGTTTTAAAAAATAAAAGTGATAAACTTTTTTTAAGATTACATTTTGCCTTCATTCAACTGCAACAGCTGTAAGGAGACAGGAAGTCTAAGGATGCATTGTTATGACCCCTCTTATCAGGATAGAAATGTTTCATCACAGGATAAAGGAAAACAACTTTGGACTGACTTGCAGTGACCATTTCCTCACTGTAGGGGGTCAAGTGTTCAGGCCTGTGCACATCACAGACGCACTCGCCAGTTTCTCAAGGATACAGTAAAGGATGACACATTTAATCATTCACTGCAACATCAGAGCTGCTAGTTTGATTACTGGTACATTGTTTATCCCTTACTGACATGTCTAGGCCCAAACTAAAGTTGTGTAAAGATTGAGGAATGTGTGAGGACCCTTGGTCGGCTGTTCAAGCTGTGGCCTGCGCAGGGAAGGTGTACAGGAGGTGGAAGTTTGCCTGTTTAAGCCTGAATGAGCTGGAAAGTCCCAGCAGTAGAAGTCCCAAGACGCCTGATTTGAACTTCTGCTTGAACTGTCGAGGGGAAGTAGGAGTGGAACATTTACAACTCCAGTGTTTGATATCGGCGCCTCTCTATTGTCCAAACTGTGATGGTTCAAGTTCAAGTCAAGTCTGTTTCATTACAGCCTAAAATGACAATGAAAGTCTCAAATATGCCTGAGAGATTTACAGTCTGGATAATATATGAGACACTCTAGACTCTTGAAACTGCTGTATAAAGATTCAAATGTAAAAGTTTAAAATGGGCCCACAGGATGAGACATTCAAATCCAGTTTACAATCCCTCATAGTTTAAAAGTTTCTAATTAAAGGGTGATTGTCTTCCCAAGTTTAGAGGTGTAACTAGAGTTAAACCCACCTGAGATCTGCTTTGGTGAGCAGTGTTTTTTTTTATTTTAGATGTAATACACTGATATACAACTTTAAATATGAATGATAAAATGTAGTTATCTTGTTGTTGCTAGTGAGGACCAGCCTGCTTTTTCATATGATACACAGTGACGAGTCTATTTGTCTCCTGTAATAAATAAACCACAAAGCACGACGGTGAACTGCATCAGGTTGTTTTAAAGTGGAGACTAAAGAGACTAAAGAGGTCTAAAGCACAGTCAAGCACAGACATGGTGGTTGATCGTACAGTCACTTTTCTTTCCTCAAGACAGAAGTTTGCTTTATTCCAATATAAACCTAATTTTTATCACTAGGTTCTGTGCCACTTGTGTCACATGTGCTTTAAAAGCCAAACTCCCAGGCATTCATATGATAAGGAGAGATAAGAAAAACCTCCACACACACAAAAAAAGACTTTACATGGGAAAAAAGGGCATTGGGATAAACCAACTGAGGAGCAACAGGGTAGAGATCCTCTTTGTATTCCCATGGGTTTAATGCACTTCACTTTGGGAGGAGGAGGTGGCTTTTCCTACACGTGGTAACAATTAAGTTTGCTTGCACTGAATATTTTCAAGCGCGGCAATGCACCTTTTGTTACAGGTGACCGCCAAATTTGCTCTTAACATGTAGAAGTTGTGCACATATCTGGTGTCTAACACGCGTTAAACTGATGATGCCGAATGGCGTGTGTGCATTACAGTTCAGAAGACTAACATGGAAAGGCCAATGACTGCCACTCCACTGATGGTCATGCGCCGCAAGAATTGCTCATGCTTTGTTCCAATGAAAACCTGAACGCCGCTAACTTCATTAGTCTTTTAGCCATTAACTCAAATGCCACGCTTCCTTTTCTGTGCAACCACAATCATACACAGGAAGCAGCCCTGACGAGCTAATGGCACGTCTGCAGGAAGACAAACCGACAAACACACACTGAAAGGAGCCCTTAAATCACACTCCAGGCTGCAGTCAAGAGCTCAAAATGCTTCAGCTGAGGCTCCAGTTAATAGAATAAAAACTCCTGTCCCACACAAGCTTTTAATCCATTATCTTTCGGGTCCCATTGCTGAGAAAGATGTCGGGTAATATCTGAGCTAAATGGAAAAAGAACAGACCAACAGAGAGTAAGAAATTGAGAAAGATGTGGTTTAGCGGTGAATGTGACCTCCCTTGCCCCTGACAGGAAACCAGGCTTTGGTGCGCTTGGGTTGGGTAGTATGCATGCATTCAAATGTGGCTTTTCAATATGCACTCTATATCACTATCATAAACATTATACTTTTGGTTTCCACTGGCCTGAAATGAGTCCACGTGATCACAGAGAGCTTTTTAAAAACCTCTTTCACACCTGAAATCTTTCAGTTTTTCCCTCCGTTAAGTGGAATCAGCAGGTCTGCAATGGAAACCTGAGGAGACTGATTTACTTTTAAAGGCGTCTCCTGTGAAAAGGGCACATTATAATCGGCATACTAAGTGAGTGATGAGGAGCTTTTCCGTCCCACATAGCGGACATACCGCGCCCCTGCGCTGTGCCACTGCTCCAAAAATAAACCTGAGATAAACGCCAGCTGTTAACCTCTGCACGGGCTCTCTGAGGTGGAAAAACAATAGAAAACAGAAATCTGGAGGTGGATCTTACCGATTTCCAGCCTGGGAGATGTCTTTCATGTTTCTTTTCTCTCTCTCCTGTTTCTGTAGTTCGGGCTTGAAGTTCCTGGAACACGGTGCGCACTCGGCGGCGCATCCCCTGCTCTCCTCCGCAAATTACCTCACAGCAGACGCGATCCCACGCCCAGATCCGGCCTTATTTGGTCAAAGAGCTGCAGGCCACTGCAAGGCCCCCGTCAAGCCCACCTCTCCACCTGTGCCACGGTGAGTCAGCGTCCGTCTGTCCGAGGAGCCTCCATCGCTCTGAGATGCTGGAATCAGCCCGTGCCTGTGCCTGAGCTTATAGAGGACTTCTCAGAGAAGACAAGAGTTATATTGTGTTTTTTTTATGTATTTGAAGAAAAAAATCAGGACATCTTTTCCTGAAGCATGCAAGGAACAACTATAAAACCTATAAAACTTGCATAAACCTACAGTAAGTACAATACCTAATAATGCATTGTTGTAAGAAGGAGCACTTATAATTATTTGCTGCTTCTCTGTGGAAATGTGTTAAATGGGGGTGATTATAAGTGTTGCACTTTATCAGCCTAAGTAGACCCATAAACAATAGAAGATGGGATTTAAAAATACATTTCTAAAAAAAAGTATATTGCAAAGAGCTAACTGCAGTAAAATAATTTCAATACACATTGTAATCACAGGCATAGGACTGGGGGGGCTGAGTATACAGGGTCCTGATGGGAGGAGGGCCCCCAAAGATACTAGAAAGAATAGCTGTGGATGCAGACAGGGGCCCATAGGGGATAGTAAAAGTACAGGGTCCAGAGTTTCACTACAGCCTAAAATAACAAATCTCACAATTAGCTCACATAGATTTACAAGACAATATATGAGACACTCTAGACCCCAAACAGCTGTGTGAAAATTCAAATGTGAAATCCCTCATAAGTTCAAAAGGTGCAAAGTAATGGAAGGCAGTCTTTGCAAGTTTGGTGGGTTAACTAGAGTTAAACAAACCTGAGATCTGCTTTGGGCGAGCAGTGGTTTCCAGTTTCTAGACATGATATATTGATGTATGTGATATACAACCCTTGCAGGAAAACCCTTATTAATATAACTAATGAGGACCTCCATTCTTTTATATGTGATACACAGTGATGAGTGTGATATAACAGAACAGTGAAGTGCATCAGGTTGTTTTGAGGTGGAGCGGGCAGCGTGAGAGGAGCTGCTTTGTGGTTGCTCTTTGAACGCGACTGAGATATTGCTGAAAAACAGAAACTCCAGAAATAAGACATTCGGGCCCCTAAACTCACGTTTGGAGATTCCTTTATAGCTTGAAATGTTTCAGTCATGATTGCAATTGTGCAGAAAAATCAGCAAATGCACTAAAACATGTACAGAAAATCAAAAACACATAAGCATAAATCTTATCTTATCTTATATCTTTATACATCATTTGATGCAAAGCATAAGCAGAGTTTAGTGGGGTTCTTGAACTTTTCTGAATAATTACTAGTTTTGCATTCTTTTTATTAGATTTTTTTTACAATGTTAGCTTTTACTGTTGTTTATATTTTTTATACTGCATGTAGTTTCAGGAGACAACAGGATCAGCAAAACCCTCAAGACCTTGAGGACAGACATGTGTTTCATGTGCACACCCAGGAAATGATAAAAGTTGACAAATTAGCAAAAGAGACAGTCAACAGAGAAAATGTGGAAATCAGAACTTTCAGGAATGGAGGGGAAAAACATTGTATGGAGGGAGGAAGAGTGGATCCAACAGAAAAAGAAAAAGCAATCATGATTCGTATAAGACCCTGAATCACACACTCTCTATCATTTATAGGTAAACATCCAACTTGCCACTGTAATCGGTGATGAGAAAAGGAAACAGTGGAGCCTGATGACATGCAGAAAGTGTGAATCAGAAAGATGGGAGGTGATCACAAGGCTGCAGAGACTACAGGAAGATGTGCTCGAGTGTGTGTTTGGGTCATGATGTAGGAAAGAAAAAGGCACGTTTGGGCTCCTAAAAGCAACGAGAATCTTTATATATTATATTATATTTTTTTAAACTTATTTTCATATTATCTTTCTATTGAGCTGCTGTAATAAGTTTGGGATAAATAAAGTTTTATCTTATATTATCTTTGCTCCATGCCAGTTTGCAGCAGCACCTCAGTCCCTCCAGATGGGGGTGCTGCTGCTGCTGCGCCCTATCTGCACATCTGATCTTTGAGAACATGGTGGTGGATCAGCAGCCAGTCAAGGCAGCAGGACAACAACACAGCACAGATCATAATTTAAAAATTTGAGAAAACCAAAAAAAAAGGAGGGGGGGCTTTAATACATGCAACGACTGTGACTGACCCCAGAGAGAGAGAGAGGGGAGCAGAGCCGGATTATTATTATTTTTTTTTTTTTTTTTACCACTGTGACTTGTTTTGAGAGCTTTACTGGACTCGCATTGCCTTGCAGCTCGCTGGCTAACATGCAGGTTTAGTTGCTTGAATTTGCACGAAATCAAAAGGACCCTTGGATAATATATGAGCTGGACTCTGCACGGACTACCACCACCTTTGCCCTCCCATCTTTAACATCCACCTATTTGCGTGCAGCCGATTGAAGTCATGCTGGCGTTTCGCCCTGCAGACCTAGCCGCCTAGCCGGCTAACCTCCGGAGGAGCGGCCCGTCGGCGCAGCTGAAGGCCGAACGCGCGGCGCCCTCGCTCGGCCTGAGCACGAACGCCATGCCGCGGCTTGGACCGGGCCCTTGCGAAGAGCCAACTCCAGGAAGCTAGCTTGACATAGCAGGCCGCCTTAGATGCTCCCACCAGATAAAACACCACTCAAGAGTCGAGAAGCACCTTTTTAACTTTCTTTCCTGCTCGGTGGTTTATATTTTTATTTTAAAAAAATCAACAAGCAGAAATAGCTAATACCGGGTAATCTGCTAATTAGCGAGCTAGCTCGTTAGCGTCTGGACTGGTTTCGTTGTTTACAGTAGGTTTCTGTCGTTTACAGTTAGCTGTGAAGCCCGTTTGCTGTGGCGTTTTAAGTGACCTTTTACCTAGAAAACCGAGGTACTTTAGCCCACATTACTGCAGAATAATATCATCACAAAAACAGCTTGATTTAATCACAAGCTGTGCAAGCGTTTGACTGGAAAAGCATTTGGGTTGGCACAGCTGTTACAAGCCTCACATGTAAGCGAGCCTGGCTGCGTGTGATTAAGGTTTTTAGTTGGTTAATTCATTTAAGGGAGCGTCCGGGATAATGCTGTGTAGGTATGTGGGCTTATCTGGCAGGAATTAGCTTTTACACAGACACTGGAAAAGGCTTTGGGAGACATTTCAGCCATTCATTCATGATTCATGACCTTTGAGATCCATTTTGCACTACAACCACTGCACCCACCCACTAACAGCCTTTGTTGTGGTAGTATTTATATGTAACCACTAATGTGATCCGCTGAAGAGAGATACTGAGAAGTGTTAATTATAGCAGCACTTTCTTTTAATAAAGTCCCACTGGCACCTTACTGGGACCACTTGGGGGGGATTTGATGGGAACATGAGGAGAGCTGTGTCTGATCTGAAGCAGCCTCCACGCAGCTCGAGGATCTGATCGAAAGCGCAACAGAGAGCCCCATTGTGTGGACTGAAAAGCTGAGGAGGAAAGAGATGATGATGATGATGGCGATGCTGATAAAAGAGGCCCAGTGACAGCGTTGATCCCGCACCAGGAAGCAGTGGAGGAGCGTCGCAAGGCCTGCAGACATGAGTCTCCGCCAGCCCACCTCCACGCTGGACAGGTACGACGCCTCGCATCCGCCACAGGCTGTTTCTGCGGATTCACCTCAGCGCCTCGCTCAGAAATGTAGTGCTCCCAGATAAGCCGACCGGCGTGTCTTTATCTGGCCGAGGTCCAGTCTGGCCACTGGAAAAACAAGTCAGTCTGGCTGCTAACTGGGAGGTGATAAAAACTGCCCTCTGGAGCAAGGAGGGAGAGGAACTACTGTATGCATGACAAATAACAAAACCAAAAGCAAAACAGTAAACATGATTTTGCAGCTGTGTTCACTATTTTAGAAAGGGTATATAAAGAAATGAGTGCTAATGATTGCCCCCCTTGATTCAGAATCGATTCACAGACACCAAAAAGAAAAATCTGTTTTTGTGCATCGTTAATCAAGTTTGTTCACAAGCAACAAAAGTGGAAATATAACAGCAAGAGAAAGAGTTATCTTACAGGCAAACCGCACACTTTTACGTCCAGTACAGGCTGTTTACTGGAAGGTGATAAAACTGCCCTCGGGAACAAGGAGAGAGAGGAAATACTGCACGCATGACAATATCGCATCATACTCGAAAGCACCTTAAAACACAAGATCCAAGAAAGGGTTTTGAAAGAAAAAGAAATGCAAATAAGAATTGTGATTATTGCCCTCCATGATTCAGAGTCTATTCACAGACTGCAAAAAAAAAATCCATTTGTAAAGGATGGAACAGCAAAAGTGAAAGTCCAACAGCAAGAGATGTTATCTTGTAGGCAAATCGCATACTTTTAACTGTAGTATGAACTTGAGCTGCCCTTGCAAAGTATGTACTTTTGCATGCAGTATTTGTACAATGATTTGTTATAACACTGTGTTTTGAATTTTTACCCTCTTGCTCATACCTGAGAGTCAGAATAGCCAGTAAAGCATGCTCACTTGCACGCTGCATAATGCGACTGGATGCAGTAAGACATCCTGGTGGTTTCTGGCATAATGCATTTATTGGGAAACACTTAATGTTTCTCTGGCATACTAAATAGCATAGTGATAGTGTTACTGGAACAAACCCATGGTTCATCTTTAAAGTAAAGGCAAGTGTTCGCTCGCATTTTGTATTTAATGAGATAATAATGAACTTCTCATGATTAAAAACTCTTGCTAACTCAGGCACTAACAACAAGACATTTAACCTGTGCTGTTGCTTCCAAATGAACACTTTCAAAATTAAAATAGCTGAATACGTTTACACTTCACTTGGCTTTTCCTCATCTTTAAGAAAGTGATTGTTGTCATGACGAGGTAGCTTAAATGCCAGTTATGTTTCATGTCGCGTTTTAATTGAGTGAGAGAGAGTAGCGAACCCCTCATCTATTTATTCACCCAGGAATACATTCTTAATTGAATCGCAGTCTTCACAAAGATTATCTATATTGAGTTTCAGTGCCCGTTTGTTGCTTGAATGTCATGTCGTGACTCTTCGCCTGCTTTGTGTCTGCCTCTGCCGCTGCTAAAACTTGTAGTTCGTCCCGTTTGTCACTGTCAGTCGTCACCACGTTCACCACGCAGCCTCACGCTGTGTTCCTGTGATCATCAGTTAGATGCATCTTTGTCTTGATCACGTGTCTTTCCTGTTTCTCCTGCTGTCAACTTTCTCCCCTCTCTTTATGTGTGTTTGTGTGTGTGTGTTCCTGTGCACGTGCCCACCACTGTGTCTCTCTGTGCGTGTCATGTGACAGCAATGCAGCCAATAAGAAAAACGTCCACCCGTTCAGGTAGGACAGCTGTGCAGCGAGAGCTTATGTCAGGCTTTGGGGTTATTGACACCTACAGATTGTACAGCTACAGCAGCAAATCTCAGGGCCCTTGGACTTGACGTAGCAGTGTAGGTGGAGTCAGCAACAGACACCCGGCACTTTGACACTTTTCTGTGTCCAAGAAGTCTTATAGCTCATTGATCGGTCACTGATTCATATTATTTATTTGGTGGGGAGCAATCACATCATTGGCTCCAACTAATCATGTCAATTTTGGCGATGGTATTGATGGTTTTGTGGACTGGATGGATGCATTCCCAGCTGCTTGTTTTTATTTAAAGTGCTGACTCCAACTACCTGGACGATCTTAGGTGTGTTCAGGTGAGCGCACACTAACTAAACTAAGTTCTCTCACTTGGAGTATAGATCAGTCCATTCAGTTTTTGTTTGATATATTGACATTTGATAAGATTGGCTACAGGGCTGCCTCCATTTACGCCCTTCATGATCAATTAATGCCTCCATTCATTTTAAGATTAATCTTACTTTCCCATAATCTGAGCTGAAGTCTTTATATTCCTCATTTTGTCTGATTAAAAGGTCCAAACTCCAAAAGCACTGAATGCGAGGAACTAATCCTCACATTCAAGAAGCTTGGAGCAGTGAAAGTTTGCAGTATTTCATTTCTAAGTTTATTATTATTATTATTAATTGTCTCCTACAGGTACAGTGTTCAGTATCTCTAGTTTTTAGTAAATCACAGCAGATCTATCTGGATGGATTAATTAGATTCACTTTGTAAATGGTCCTTTTAAGCCAACCAGTCATTTGACCTCTGGAGTATTATCAAATCACTCCAGTGTTTACACTGTGTGCTCTTGCGTCATACACCCTTAAGTAAATATATTAGGGGAAGTCAAGGCTGCTCTCAGCGTTTACAATCTATAAGAGTATGAAGGGCGTGGGGATTATTTGAACTTTTGGTCTTTTTCTCTGTCCTTTGACTACAAGACTGCTCTTCACTGTAAATTTCTTCTCTTTCTCTCTCTTTCCTCTGTCCCTTTGTCCCCCCCCCCCTTTTCTGCTTTTTTTCCTTCTTTTCCATCATGCTTCGCTTTCAGCCCCTTTGCCGCTTGGTGAGTTTTCCCTTCGATTGCTCTCTGGTTGCTTCTCGTGCATTTCCTCATATTTCTCTCATATCTGGCCACGTCCCTCCCGTAAATGTTTTTCCTTGGACTCCCTCTCTCCTCTTGCTCTGTGTCTTAATTATTCCTCTCTTTCTCTTCGGTCAGTTCTACTTTTTATTTATCTCATCTGCAACGATTCTCTTTTTTTCTTCATTTATTCGCTTCAGATCTCCCTCTCCCAAGCTAACTAAAAACTACCTAGTGTAGGATTTTTTATTCTAAACGTATCTTCCTCTCCTCTCTCAACCACAGGCTCAGCAGTCTGACCATCGGGGACTCGGAGCGCAAATCCTCTGCCACCCAGCAGAAAGAGCCAACGGTCGACGTCTCTGTCGAGAGCACGGGTAACTGTGACTTCCCTTGGTGGTTTACGTTTGATTTGATTTGATATCATGTAATATCCTTATCTTTCTGTCCTCCTCTCCCAGGTCCTGGCCTTGTCCAGAGATGCGTGGTCGTGCAGAAGGACCAGCTCGGGTTCGGCTTCACAGTGTGTGGAGAGAGAGTCAAGCTAGTGCAGAACGTCCGACCAGGTGAGACGCTGGCACAGCCCACGTGTTGATGTGATCACAATCCTCGTTGTGCTCCAACAAACTGCCATGAAAAGAAGTTATTTCTCATTTTTATTTCATGAGATCACATATTTAAACAGACAGAATTTGTACTTCTGACTTAAAGTGTTTACATATACAGATTAGTAATGTATTGTTACTACTACTTAAACTACTGCTACTGAAGAAAGTCATGTTAGCCCTCTCAAATTAAAAACTATGTTAGTTATTATTTCATAAATCTAACCTGACCTAGAACATTGATGCAGATAAGTGAAGTGTTTGTAGTACGACAGAGGAGATATGAATTAAAACTGCATGTCTGGACTCATGTTTACAGGTGGTGCCGCAGTCAAGGCCGGGGTCCAAGAAGGGGACCGGATCATCAAGGTTTTTTACTGCTTCCCATCAAAGACACTGAATTTTGGGAGTTTCTTCCTGTTTTTATCGTTGCTGATTTTCCATCTGTCTCTCTCTCAGGTGAACGGCTCGCTGGTGTCCTCCATGTCTCATCAGGAGGTTGTGAAGCTCATCAAATGTGAGTTTTAAACAAGTCTCACTGTAAAAAAAATGCTTTTATTTGATAAGATTGTTTATCCGTAATTTATCCTTTTCCCATTAGCTGGAACATATGTCGCCCTCACGCTACAAGGGCCACCCCCTTCAGCAGCCTCCTTGCCCTTAGAGCCCCTCCCCACTGACCTCACACCCAATCAGAGAACGTCTCTGGGCGGGGAAGCCCCTCCTCCTCCACCTCCGCCTTTGCCCTCTGGACTGAGCAGCACCCCTTCCCAAAGAATCACAGGACCCAAACCACTACAGGTGAACGACTTTATGATGATGAAGGATTAATATTATGAGCCAGCATCATCTTGCATCAGTGCTGAGTGAAATAAAGCTTTAAAACTTACAATATCTATCAAAGTTCTTTACTACTTCTTCTGTAAATGTTTTTTAGGACCCAGAAGTACAGAAACATGCCTCTCAGATACTCAGGAAAATGCTGGAGCAGGAGGAGGCTGAACTTCAGGTACACACACAGACACGCACGAAAAAAACCCCAAAAAAACAACAAGCTTCATGGAACTGAAACCCCTTTGATCAGTTTGAGCATCTACCTGTAGATCCAACTGTGTTGCAACCCTGTGTTGCTTCATGATATCGGCATAATTAGGGGTTTTGTAGATTAAATCTGATAACCTGACCTGACCAATTTACAGGACTTGATGGAGGAGCATTCGAGGAACCCGTCACCGTCACTGGAGGAGCGGATTGAAAGTGCCAAAAGGAGAGCTCACCAAGTCAGGGTCAAGGTCCAGCAAGATCTGGTGAGGATCGGCCTTCTATTTATCTTTTTTATTTTACTGACATAGAGTACGGGACGTGGATTTGGATTTGCAAGAGTGATTAAGAGCATTGTGCTAAGAGAATCTGTAAGTGAGTGCTGTTTTTACTCTCTGCTCTGCTGCCTCCTTTTGGCCTAGGAAATCAGTAAATTTAGCTTTAACACCAAGGCGCTGAAAATGAACTGATGCTTTCTTCTGCTCCTCCAGGAGGGAACGCGAACAGAATCAGTCACGAGCTATGTCATAGCAGGAGAAGGTTTGTGTCTCTTTATCTTAAATCTGTCAGTGTTACAAAGATCCTGCTGCTTAACACGTACAGTTCCCGGTTTTATTGGGCATGTCAGCCAAAAATACACAGAAGTAGGTCAAATAAAAGGAAATCTTGTAATTCCTAGTATCGTATTTTATGGTACCACTCACTGCTCTTATACATATTACCATGAGGTACTACAAGTGGCTTTATAAGTGGTGTAAATTTGCTCTGTGCTCTGGCAGGCCGACTCTCAGTGGACTCATGCGAGGGAGACATGGAGGTAAGGCCACACAGTCTTGTCTTTTCATAAACCGGTGAGATTGTATGCGTGCATTTTGTGACAGTCCCACTCATCCCACCCTCCCCTCGTCCTTCCTCCTCCTGCTCCTCCTCCTCCTCCTTCCCCAGGCCTTTGAGAGTCCCCACTCCTCCCCCTCATCCTCCTTCAGGACCCCACAACACCGACGGCAGAGCTCCGACACACACACCCTGTCTGATTCGGTGAGATGGACACACGCACTTGCATTCACTTTGAGACAGAAGTCCCTCACATGCAGCGTGAAAAACGCACACCGTCACAAACTCCCCTCTGTTAGATTCACTCTGAACTCTAAAAGTAAAAGTCGTAGGAGCTCATCAGAGTGACCTTTTTGTTTAACCAGTCAGGGCGACTACTAGATTATCAGGTTTCCGACCACTCTAATAAAACAGGTTATGCGTCATTACATTCTTTCACACTGGTATAAATAAATCTGCATGAAGTGCACCCTTGAGAGATAGACGGAGAGAGAGAACCCAGTTTTATCGCGTCATTGTTGTATTAATTGAATGTCACCTAATCTAATCGTAAACTACCCCATTAATCACTTAAGTAGAAAGATCATTTGTGTATTTAATTTTCCTGTACTAGAGAATCAGTAGCTAAAGATGTTACTCTCAACACACTGGTCAAATTTAAGTCCATTTTTAGTTTATGCAAAGAGGCTGCGTGCATCACCAGCTGCACATCATTCATTTCCAACACTGACATGTAGCTCTGCTCTTTCCTCGTCATCTGTTCCTCTCCATTTCTGCCATGCACCGCTGTGACTTCTGTAGCTGCTTTAAAATGTATGAGACAAGCAGTGAGACTGAGAAGACAATTTTTCACCCTCAGTTCATATTTCACGGCACCATCACCTCTTTTGTTCTGAGCACTGACAGCACAGTAAAATAGCGGATGTGTTTGGGCCAGCAGTTGAAGTTCTTTCCATTTCTTGAACTATGTGTGTGTGCTTCTGTGTTTAAAGGGCGGAAAGGCCCAAATCATCGGCCCCGAGGAAGAGGATGAAGAAGACAACGGATATGCATTTAATGAGGTGAGAGGGACATTTGGTGTGAGTCTGATTGATCCGTATCGATGTGGTTTTCAGCCGTCTTTCCTTTTTCGGACTGTGTCTGTGTCTTCCTCCATTTCCTGTGCTGCATCTCTCTGTTCCCTTCATTCCATACAGGTATTTATATTCTTCTTATTTTTTCTTCATCTTTGTCTCAGATGGACGGTCCGTTCCAGGACATCGAGCTGTTGAAGTCCCGACCGGCCCACATGGCGGTGTTCATGAGATACGTCTTCACCCAGCTTCTGGACCCCAACCCTCTGGTCAGTTATATTTTGAGATTAAGCAATGTGTTGGGTTACATTTTCTATCTACCTTTTTGCCTCTTTCTTTTTTTCCTTTTGTGTTCTTGTGTCCTTCCCATGTGTGTATTTGTGTTTGCTTGCTTACATTCGTGGTTGTGTGTGTTTGTGATAGCTGTTTTACCTGTCGGTGGAGGCCTACCTGGGCTCCAGTCCTAAAGATGCTCGCGCACTTGCACCTCAGATCTGCTCCCATTTCCTGGATCCAGATGCTGTACGTACCAACACGCCTCAGTGATTTTATACTTATATTCCTTTGTGTGTTATATCCCAGTATTGGCTGCTAAAATGCAATGTGTTGATGCATTTCTGATTTTCCTTCTTTGTAGCCTCTGAAAATCAAAGTAAGAGAGGAATATCTCACAGATATAGGTAAGACGGCAAAAATCTAGTCATATTGTGGGCTTTCTCAATTTTATTCTTACTTTGAAGATTTGAAAGGTCTTTAATGTGAGTGCCGTGCACCCACTGACGTGTTGTGTCTGTCTGCCCCCTCAGAAAGTCGACTTCATGCCCAAGAAGACATCAGAGGACCTCTGTCTGAGCTGCAGCAGCAAGTACTGCCTGACATCCAGGACCAGATACAAGACTACAGGTATATTAAAGGAGTTTTTGTTTGAAACATTAATAATTCAGTTATTCAGTAAACATTAGGTGTGTGTCCCTTTTTCCCAGCTGACTGTAGATGTCTGCTTATGCAGAATAATGACTATAAAGATCAGACACTGTTCTTTATAGAAGAGTTCATATTAATCTGTGTGTTTGTTTCCTAGGAACAAGCAGATGATGGGCCTTGGCTCTCTGTTTGGAGAAGGAGACCTGCAGCATCTTGATGGAGACCCAGTGAAAGAGAGACAGGTGGTGGACAGACAGGTCACCGCCCTCTGGGAGATACTGTGAGTCTGTGAATGTTACTCAGATACTGCTGTTGCATCATTTTCGTTCTGTTACCAAGAAACTACAGAATTGCAACATCTTTAGGTTCATGGTGAGAGCACGGGTTGAGTTTCTAGACAAGTTCACTTTAACTAAAATTCATCTCAAACTAGAGAAGACCAGGTGGTTTACCTTTTTGAATTTATTTACTTTTTTTTACTGACAAAAGATTGGTTTCAAGATTTCAAGAAGGTGTTTAAATCCACACCATATGTTGGTTTATTTCAACATGTGGCTTTTGCTTAGCAACAGGGTCAGGTGTTTGGGACCCAATAAAATTGTTATTACAAAGCGACAGAAGGAGCTCACCCAAGCAATCATAACAAAGGTCATAACCACAGCTGCAAAACCTGGAAACCACATGACATTTACTTCTTTGACTTTTTACACACACCAGCTGATTCCTGTCACTTGACTGCCGCACTACAGTCCATTTTTTTACATCGTTGTTTGCACTTGAATCGACTGGATTTAACTTTAAGGAATTAAACTGGATATTTCTTTGAAAGTTTGTTAGATTTTTTTTTGGTTTGTTTTTTGTGAAGGGCGTTAACAGCCTTTTTATGTCTCTCTTTCTGCTCCCGCTCCAGATCAAAGCACGAAGAGGACAGAAGGTAAAATAAGTGTTTTATCTGTCGGAGAGAAATGAGTTTAACAGCAACGCCTATCTGAGCAATGAGGTTTCCCTCATGGTCTGTCCTCCTCACGTTTCCTTCCACCATTTTTGCCCTGTCTCTGTCTCCTCTCTCTCCGCTCCCCTTGCTCCACTCCCTTTAGTTCTCCTCTGGCGTCAGCCGTGCTCCTTTACCTGCGTCATTCTGGTATCAAGCTGAGAGACTCCAAGGTCTTCCCTGGTCTGAGCACGGAGAAGGAGAAGTGGCTCGCTTTCTTAAAGACGAAAAAGGTAAACGTGGCAACTGCCCTCCAGCAAACCTGTGGCAACCTGCACACATCCTGCAATATAATTAGTATGTTTCTACCTTCTTTTTTATGCCGTAACTCTTGAGCATTAACACTTAACACTTCTCAAGAAATGCACAGAAGTCAGTAAATAAAAGAAAAAGGGTTATATGCATTACATAACATGCCTTTATGGTTCCTCCCTACACAGCTGAGCAGTACCAAGAAAGAGAAAGATGGAGAGGATAAAAAAAGAAATCCCATCCTGAAGTACATCGGCAAACCCCGGACAACATCCCAGTCCAGTAAATACAAACACGCACATACATTCATGCATCGAACTGGAAAGAATTTAACCCCATTTAAAGCTATTTTTATCTCTCATTAAATCATTATGATAACCGTGTTTGCTGTTAGAGTGCTAAAATTTTAACACAAACATGAAATAATGTGATTTAAAAAAATATTTTGTTCATCTGATCCTCACACTGGTCTCATAAGCACATTATCAGTACTTAGAATGCAAATCTATCAGTGCAAAGTCATTACCGGCTGACAGTGTTGACCACTTCACAGGCACGCTAACACCATGTTCCCACTCGTGGCATTTGTCAGACAGCATTGATTTCTTTCTGTCCTCTGTTTGTCCTTTTATTGTTTTCGCAAGCTTGTTTATTGATTTATGGGTTTTTCATTGTGTCTTGTTGTTGTGATTTCATTGTTTCTTTCTTTTTGGTTCATTTTGGTTTTGTAGCATTCCATGTCCCGTTGTCACCCACCGAAGGTATATATATATTTTTTTATTTTATTTATTTTATATATTTCTTTTTTCATCATTGCACATTTGCTTTTACTCTTCAGTTAAATTTTACTTTTCACTAAACACAGCTGACTAAGTTATTCATCATGTAGCGTGTGCAGGTGTGTTTCAGCTCATTTTATACGCATCAGTCCTTAATGCTAGAAGAGCGCGTGTATCATGTTTATCATGCTGTACAATTATCTGTGTGTGCAGTCCGTCCTGGCAGTGTGAGAAACATCATCCAGCAGTTTGAGAACAACACTGAGACGACGGGAGAGGAGGGAGGTGACGCCGCTGACCCCCAGAGACTCTCCTCCAGCAGCCTGGGAGAAGACACCATGGACAGGTAGCTCTGAAGTAATATGTATATACCAGATCATCTTATAGAATTTAAATTAAAGCGTTTGATACTTACTGATGTGTTCCCTTCATGTGCTCACTTGCAGCCCCACGGTCTCAAAAAGGTGCGTCTGGCACGTAGCGAGTCGTTGAAGGCTCAGGGAGAAGGGCGGGCGGCGGCGGGGCGTCACCTCGGGAACAGAGTCTGTCCCTCGCTCTCGGAGTGATGTGGACATGGAGGACTGCGGGGAGGAGAGGGAGGGGCCAGGCCTCAGGCCGCTGCAGCACAGCGCCTGTCGTCATGTCATAGGTCGTCCAGCAGCAGCTCGGCACGGTAAAGACTCACCGTGCCAGACTGTTTTTTTTTTTTCTTTTTTTACAGCGTTTTCGCACAATGGTTTTCTTGACTTCTGAAAACAGAATCATCTCAGTTTTTGTAGACACGATGCTCACATCCTTTAGCCAGGGATAATTTATAATAATTAAATAAGCGTGAAGTAGTCCAAACTCTCCCCTTTTATTGAAAGCTTCATCCCAAATAACACCAAAACTCCCACTCTCTCTCCACTCTCTCTCAAACTCAGGTCTCTAGAGAACCCTACACCCCCATACACTCCTCGGTCTAGACGCAGGTGAGTTTTCACATCCTCCCTGTAGATGATTGAGTAATTGTTTGGCAGGAAATATAAGTAAAGATTGACAACTTCTGTCCCACATGCAAAACTTTAGAAAACAAAACTTCTGCAGCTTTAAATTTCAAGCCTCCCCAAAATGTTTGAGATTTTTTTCTGTTAGTATAAAGAATATTTGTTTTCTGTTTGTCTCTGTGTCTGCACCCATTCATCTGTTTTCTGCCACCATCTGTGTGTGTCTGCACGTGACTCTGCAGGAGTGTCGACTCACCGTTGGCCCTGCTGCCGGACGCCGCGGCACTTGAGGAGGAGGTGTGTGACGGGCAGAACTGGCAGGACACAGTTTCTCCACAGCTCCTCGCCACGCTCAGTCCGAGGGAGGTGGACAGACAGGCAGTCATATACGGTAATAATGAAATTCAACACACACATCGAGGCTGTGCGTCTTCCAAAGTGTTTTTTCCAGCTGCCAGCGTATTTTTGTGTAATTGTTTGCAATGGGAGTGCTGCATATTTATCTACACACTTGCATTCACTACTTGTTGATAACACAAATTATCTGCAAAATTAGGTACTTGCAATTTAGACTGTGGGCTATTTAAATAATTTAAATATAATATATAGTCCATGCTTTGTGGTAAAATCATCAGAAATAAGATGATGTTTTATTATCTCAGAGCTGTTCACCACTGAGGCGTCACACCTGCGGACTTTGAGGGTCCTGGACCAGGTCTTCTTCCAGAAGATGAGGTCAGTGCTGAACTCTGATGAGCTGGCCTGCATCTTCCCCAACCTGCCCCAGGTCTACGAACTCCACGGTCAGTGTGTGTGTGTTTGTGTGTGTCTCAGGGTTTTTATATGAACCTTTAGAAAGGCTAAAAACCTGTGTAACATAGAAATAAATATAAAATGTCTCTTGAACTCATTGGACTCCACAGACAGTACATGTATTTACTATGAAGACATAGCTGCATATTTTCTCGTGAAGAATATTTTTTTTTGGCTCTGGATTAATACGAACCTATTTACAGTCAAATAGTTAAGCACATTTTAAGGATATTATCAAATTAAGAAACGCTAAATGCATTTAGATATGGAAACTTTCCTGTGTGTGAGTGTGTCACTGCTTTTGCCTCTTTTGTTTCTGTTTGCACAGTAAAGGGAGTTGTTCGTTGAGTCAACATATATTCATGGCTGGATGTTCCTATGTAAATAATAATAAGTGAAGTAAATACTAAGCAAAGGTCGTACCCGTGTGTTAAGTGTAATTTCAGCTCGTAGCTTTACTGAGTCAATATGTATTCTGGGCTTTAATTTAGAGTAAACATGAAAGTGTATTGTATGATATAACTGCCACACTAGACCAGAAAATGTTATCATATAAAAGCCTTTTAAGTAGAGGCAAGTTTTATTGTAGTATTTGAAATAACTTTTTAACATTTTTAAATTGTGTTCAGTCTGTATTTTTCAATAATTTGTGAGCAGTGAAACTTTTATAATGCAGATTAAATATTTAGTGAGCACCCAAGTTGAGGTCCTTTTAACCTTCGCTCTTAATGTTGCTTTTGTGTCGTTTCTTTGCAGCGAGTCTGTGCGAGGCGATGAAGAAGCGAAGAGAAACTCCCATCGTTCAAGACATTGGAGACGTCATGCTAGCCAGGGTGAGTGAGAGAATCGTTTTTATCTCCGTTTTCCATCTTCTCACTTCTGTTGTAAGGCGTTAATGTGCATATTATATCATGTTTTATCACATCATATGTAGTGTGTTAACGGTGGCGTGGGTTTCTAGTTTGAAGGTGCAGCTGGAGACGAGTTCCAGGAGCAAGCGTCGCAGCTGTGCAGCCAGCAGTCTCAGGCTCTGGAGCTCATCAAGAACAAACAACGTAAAGACCCTCGTTTCGCTCACATTATCCAGGTACACACACGCAAACACACTAACACACTTCCGCTCAACACATGCATGGTCCTGTGAACACGTCACGCAAAAACACCAAGTTGTACGAGTATTTTTAGTTGTATGTTGTTTTGACTATTAAAGAGTTGGAATTTTTTTTTTGTTCTTCATTCACTATTCACGTTCATATTCATATTATTCATATTCACACATTCATCTGTTCACCATAAAAATTGAAAGACAACACGTGTCTGTTGGTGTGTTTGTTCAGGAGTGTGAAGCGAGTCCTCACTGTCGGAGGCTGCAGCTCAAAGACCTGCTGGTGTCAGAGATGCAGAGACTCACCAAGTACCCTCTGCTGCTGGATAACATCATTAAACATACAGAGGGTGAGAGATTGGGAAATACGCAGTGAAATAACCTCCAACACCTGTCCGAAAAGATTCTAATTCTAAGACCGATGCTCTTGTTTTATCTTTAGCCGGGTCAACAGACCTCCCCTCGCTTCAGCGCGCCCAGGCGTGTTGCCGCGGGATACTGCAGGCTGTCAACGAGGACGTCAGAGAAACAGAGCACCGGCAGCGCCTCAGCCAATACCAACGCAGGCTGGATGCTGCACCTATATTCAAGGTAGTAAAGTAGTTCCTGCCGGTTCACTTATTTTTTCCCCTCCCTCTCATTGCACATATTAATTAGTTAATAGACACCTTTATCACTTAAATGTGTTGTTTTCCTGGTGTTTCTCTCAGAGTCTGGACCTCACCACTAAGAGGATGATCCATGAAGGTCCTCTCACGTGGAAAGTCAACAAAGATAAGCAGATAGGTTGGTACATGTGTGCGGATACAGTCTGTATTGATGTTTAAAGTCTCATCGGTTTGGTTTCACACCCTTTAATCATGCATGTCCCTCCATCAGAGATTCAAGCGCTGCTGCTATCAGACTGCCTGGTCCTGCTCCAAAGGGGCCCGGACGACCGGCTCCAGCTGAGGTATCCGTCCCGCTGGCTGGGCGGAGGCGGGGGAAGCAGCGGAGACAGCAAGACCTCCTTCAGCCCTGTGGTGAAGCTGGACTCGCTGCTGGTGCGCTCAGTGGCTACAGGTAAGACAGCGTGGAGGAAAGTGAGTTTTAAAACTGTGGAAAATGTAACGCTGTCCTCTTTGTCTCTGATCTATCTAATATGATTTCTCTGCCAGACAACAAAGCCCTCTACGTCATCAGCGCCACAGAGAGGCAGATCTACGAGCTGGTGGCGGGGACGCCGTCAGAAAAAAACACGTAAGCTGATTTCTAAAACTGACATTTTATTACATCCCTGTTCTTCTGTAGCCCCCATAAACATTACCTTTTTTGTCCTGCAGCTGGAAAGATTTACTTGAAAAGACCATCTCCTCGGCTGGAGGTTCGTCACCCCTGATCAATCACGGATCCATGCCTTTATCGTAAGTAAATTTCCTTGAATAGGAAAAATAATAAATATAGGAAGGTGTTGGCAGAAGGTTACTTTTAAGACACGTTGTGTATTATTCTATTAGATGCATCTTTAGTTTCTAAGCATTTTCACAGAAAGTTTCATGCATGTGCTTAAATGGCATGTTCTCTCATCTGTAGCTCCC